>JARHVA010000104.1:6732500-7945000 GCA_037957365.1 Torreya grandis
GGGGCATGATATTGGTTCATGTCTCCCCTTTACTATGTTGAAAATTTCAAAATAATAATATTTTAATTTTAAATAAAAATTTCAAGCTTCAAATCAAGTTACAAGTTTAAATTAGCATATAGTACAAGGAGCATGATATCCATTAATTTTCATATTGATACTTTACAAAATTTTAAATATCCCTCTTTTAAATTTCAAACATTTTTTATGGCAATCTTCAGTACAATTGTCATCTAGGTCGCATACAATCATTATCCACAATAGATATTCACTTTTCTTTCATCATCATGTGCATTCACTAATTATATTTTTAGTATTTATCTATATTTTGCTAGTGGTATTAATAGACCAATGAGTCTATCCTTTGATTCCAATGGGTTTTTTGATCTCTAAACTCACCTTATTTTGTTAGACGATTCTTTATATATATATATATATATATAGCTAGAAATTTACAATCTTCGCAAACTAGTATGAAACCAAAGACTCATTTTGGACTCATCGCCTATTCACTTTGTTACCCAATCTACTCTTGAGATCTTTATCCTTTGATTTTCTAACCTTATTTAATTATTCTTGTCTTTCTATAAATCTTGCAAACTGATCACTTTAACATTTTCTTCAAAAAATGTTCCTTCAACTTCGCCACTGGTTCAAATTTATCTCAATCTTCACATATACAAATCTCTCTAAGGAAGGGATTAAAATTTGGATCTACACCTAAAGGTGGAAAAATAAAGGAAAAGAATGCATTTTTTCCTATGCTGACTTGTCAAAATTCAAGAACTACCTTATGATTGTTGAAGAATTATTTAGGCTCTACTAAGCATGTTTTCCACAATTACAAGGGAGTAAATTTTTCTAGACAATCGTGAAGAGTAAAATAAGGCTTTAGATTACTTAACTAACCTGTCATTTTTCCTTTTAGACATTACAATTGTCAAAAATTTGCACAAGATTTTCATTTTTCATCATTTCAAACAATATTGAATGGACTATTAGTGATATAAGACCAATTTGAATCACTTTACATAGTTATAATTTTAATCAAGAAAATCTACTGGTAACTATCAAGATAATATTGTTACACCCACCTTTAATTATATCCCTGTGAACTTTATAAACTTGATAACACATATATCATAAGCTTAACCATATTTTCTTCCCTTTCTAATAATTTAGTTAGTCTCATTTAATAAATTACATAGGTTATCAGTTGGCTATGTATAATTATATTATTACCATGCTTTGTTTCAGACCTGAGAAAGAGCTTAAAAGTATAAAATTATTACTTGTTCACCAATCAATCAATTTTAATGATGAAATAGATGATAGACTATCAGGCTTACCTTTTTTAGGGTAATTTTATTCTCATACAACTTAAATATATCCTTTCCTCATTGTATCAAAGGTTATACAATGCAAATTTCTATAATTCTTTACATAGTAAGATCTTAAGCACTTTAATGTATAATTATCCTCATAGACATATAAAATGAGTATACGCATACATAATAGGAGTACATCAATTATTCATCATTAATAAAATACCTTATTTATTTATCAAAACATCAATACACTTATACAGACCTTTAGCAGACTTATACACCTACCTTTCTTAATTCTTAGAGTTTCATCATTACATAAATTTTCCTAATTATTTTTATCCTATATATATATTTTTTCACATAATAAATGGCCTTCCTGACTTTATATTGAGTTTTTTGAGCCTTATTTCCATGAAACAAGCTCCAAACTAAGATGGTAGTTATCTAAAATCTCTCAAGCACCTTAATAACTTGTCAAACTTGCTTATTCTTACCTATTGTACATTGTTCTTTAGCTCAAAAACTTGTAAAACTTTATGATGATGACTAGGAATGTTTATTTCATGGTTTTGAACTTGTCCAACAAATTATACTCTATGAGGTAGGGGCCCTAGCTCAGTTGACTAAGTATTTCCATAGCGGCAAGGCTAGTCATAGGTTCTAGTCTCCCTTGTCTCGTGGTATTGGAGGGTGTGTCACACTAGCACCACCGGTCATGTTATAAATTTAACCAAACACACTACAAGTTATAGGGGGACCGTGCTATACCTGATTCATGCAGCCCAAAAAAAAAACAAAAACAAAAACAAAATATACTCTAGGATTTATCCAATGTATTCATATATTTACCTCTACAATGGACAAAACATGACTCGTAGTGCATAAAAAAAGATTATTCATCACTATATTCACCTTATATAACCCTTAAGACCATTAAAAACATGATTTTATTGCATAGAATGATGCTCTTGCATCAATTTCAAAAGGTAAAGAATTTCAAATGAAATATATATTTGTTTATAACAATGTGATTCATATTGTGACAAGTGGGTTGCATCAAGTCTAGTGACACTCCATGTCTATGGGTGAAATTTTACAAACTTGATATGTGGTTCCATCCTTATTTTTATTTTCATTTCCTATTAAATTTTAGTGACACTTAATAGTTATGCCTTTATTATTATTAATACCATGCTTCAAAAGTGAAATAATGCTTTATTTAATTCAAAATATTCACTCATTAAGACTTGATCACTCTTAATTTTATAGGAATTACAAGTATGGTATAGTGGCACCCAATGGCCCACCACTCATCCCACTACCACTTTCAAAATTGTTTGTTATCCCTAGATAGGAAAAAAATAAGGTTAAAATCACCTTATATTCACTTTTAGGTTATAGGGTAATCAAATTGCATACTCCTTCATGTGCATTATTTATTTTCTCTCTTTCAAATTTCAAATTTTCAAGTATCAAATTTTTTATTTTCAAAAATTAATAATAACTACTTCTAGTGCCATTGTTGCAGCTTTTACATTAAGGCATCTTACACAATTGAATTTCATATTAAAATAATAAAGTGTGTATTCACAATCAAGTTTGTGTTTCTCCTTTACTCTAGTAATTTTGATTCATCACACATATGGAATAAAGGGAGGCAAATCTAGGTGCCTAACTTTGACACAAGTTCTTAAAAATAATTATTTTCCATAATCTTGTTTACTATGATTATTTATGATTAATGAAGGACTTATTGGTGTATTTTGTTTCAAATCTTAGACTCATATCTCTTATTTAACTATTTTAATAAAGTTTGTATATATATATATATATATATATATATATATATATATATATATATATATATTAAAATCTACCTTAGGTATACCCAATCTCATCCCATGTCTTTACTTCTATGTCTTGTGGTTTTTAGACAAGGTTGTACGGGTCTATCTATGGAATGTGGACTTGTCCCAATGTGACCTGTATAATATTTTAAAAGTTTATATGTCAATAATGGTATATTTTATTACCATTAGTCTCTTAAAGTTGAAATCTTTGCATGCCAATAAGCCTTAAATTTTTAATTCAATATTTATATATAAGCATGGGTCCTTTTTGAGTCTAGGGATCAATTTTTTTTGTCATAAAAGCTATACAAATTTTACATCTACTTATATCTATTGAATCATTTATTTATTCACATATTCTAATTATAAATACATAATTGGCATGTTTTTTTCAAGGGTAATCATATGTAAAATAAAATCTACTCTAGCATCCATTATTTCACACATACACTTAGGTGGGAGAACTACATTGACCTGAGGCCCTTTTGGGCTATATAGGTAGCACTGATATTATATGGGGTTTTCTAAGGATTTCTTGGATATTACCCTTATTGTATTCCACCCTTTTTATTTTAGTTCTATTTGGTTTTTCTTAAATATCTAGGGTTTGAATTTTTTAGGTTTTCCACAAATTAAATTAGTAAATACATACAATCATTAAACCCTCTTAGACAACTATAAATACTCATATTAAAAAAAATTGCATAGTAAACTAAGATGCACACACATTCAATAGAAAAGGCCATAGAGCTGCATTATCTTCCTAATACAACCTTGTCCTAATATAGTTTAAAATTCTTATTTTGGTGATGACATAGTTTAGGGATCATTATAATTGATTTTTATAAATAATTAACACAAGTTTAGTTTGAGCTAGGTTTACATTTTTTTTGTAAATTTACTATTTATAACTCATTTAAAATTATATGAATTAATATATTATACATTTAAGTTATTATTATTATGTATTTTGAATAATTTTTCAATAGTTGATATTTATTATATTTCATTGTTATATCAATATATATATTAAATAAGCCTGCAAATCTCTCTCTTTATGTAGAGGAGAAAGGGTATTATTAGTTGATTCAATCTATGAATTACAACAAAAAAAATTATTGTGTTGGAATAATTGAAAGTAAAATAGAAAAATATCTATTGGTATAAATAAATATTTATAATGACATGCATGGTTTGAATAAATACTTGGCAATCCAATGAAAATAAAGATATCATTCTTGAAGTTATAACAATTTCAACCCAGCAAGTCATCTTTTTTTATTCATTGGTAACAAACCACTACATTTGGGTTAGGTGGTTTGAGTGTATACTATAAAAATTATTTTTAACCTCTTATATCTAGTAGATAGTGTGTTGAGGTTGACATATCCCCATTTCTAAAAATGAGGACCCTTGTTCAATTTTTTCCAAATTTTGTTATGAATTGGACATTCAACTTGATCAGGAACCAATATTAAATATCTTGAGTTGATCTAGTTTACATGGGTCTATTAGCACATAATTTTCATTTGAATTTATCTAATGTTTCTAATGTTTTATTCTTATATTTCTATGTTGCATGTTTAATGGGGTCTCATTTGTGTGAACACTACTAAGGGTTTTGTACCTTAATATTAATTTGATCCCTTTTTACTATTCCTTAATCTTTGATCAATTAATTAGATACATGTTAAATAAGTGTTAAAAACCTTAGTATAATTGGTTATCTTAAGTTCCTTTCAAATTCATGTAGGGTCATTTTATTTGAATTTGTGTGGGAAAAATTATTATATGTTAAATTTAGCTTAAATTTTTATCCTAAAATTTTTATCGTGTTTATCAACATGACCAAAACTTTAGTCCAAAAGCTTCATACTAAGTTATATATTTCTCAAATCCCCATAGTCTAGTCTATCATTCACATGGGATAAATTAAGCAAAGCTCTTTTATTATATATTTTAAAAACCTAGCTTAGGACTTTATCCTAATGTTTTTATCATGTTTATTAACATGATTAAAATTGTAGGATAAAATTATATCCTAAGTTTTATATTTCCTAAGACCTTATTAAGTATATGTTATGTTTAAATAAATGGATAAAACCTAGAAAATACAAGTGTCAATCTCATAGGGATTCAATAATTCAAGCATCAAGATTTATAGTGTGCATTAACTTGAATATAGATGATCTAACTGTGCATGATATAAATCAAAAATTCAAGGAACCTATGAGGGAGTATGATATTGATAAGTGTCAAGATCTTGAGAAAGTGACCAAGGAATCAATTAACTACATGTCAAAGTTAATATTAAAAGAATTCAAGATCCCTAGGACAAGAATAGATTTACCAAACAGTAGGATCCCAGAGTCCAAAGGCAAGATCCAACATAGATCATTTTTCTTAGGTGGACAAGATCTAATGAAATGCATTTATTCAGGTAGATATGATCAAATAGTGCACGATAAATTTTGAAATGTTAAAATCATCTAAGAGTATCATGAGAGTGACAAGTGTCACCATCTCAGAGGTAGCTCGAATATCTAATGACACACGAGGGTCAAAACTTTAATGCACCCAAAGGCATAACAAGAGGCTACCACATGTCATGATATCAAGGGTATTAATAGAGATCTAATGGCTTGAGATGGAAGATAATATAAAGAGGACTCCAAAGTAGATCAATGGTGTGAACTTGATCTAGCCTGAGAGAGCACAAGGTAAGGACATGTGTCCAAAGGCAAGAAGTATCACATTTTAAAATCAAATGGATAATTTGGTATGGACATTACAAGGTCTTATGGACTTGAAAGTTCTTGAATTATAATTTTCCTAGAACAGTGAATATTAGAAATATGAACAAACATGTCTTAGACTTAATTTGGTTAGTTAATGAGAGGCTAAAAGTACAAAAGAGTCTCAAAGTCAATTGAGTTGACATAGTATTTTATTTTAAATCAAAAGACCTTGTAAATAATTTCAAGGGAATCTTTTATTTTGTAAAATTAGGAGAAGCATGGAACATATATAATTTTTGGTTAGTCATATTGGAAAAGTGTCATTGATATTAGGGAATTCTAAAGGGATAGTTATCCATAACACTTGTTCAATTATTTTTTAACCTGATTGACAACCATACCTCATTAAGACTTATATAAGAAGGAGATATGGTCTTTGTAAAAGGGGAGGTTCCTTAGATCCAAAATTAATTTTTAAACTTGGATAAAGTAGTACAAGTAAAGAATTTTTCAAAGTTTATCCAATATTTATCTATGTTTTTTGTCATGGATACTTCCTCAATTATCTGGTTTGATATTCATATTTAAATTATTTTTATGGATACTAGATGTGCACATGTTAATGTAGAGTTGTTAATTTATGATTATGCTAGGTTGATTTAAATATCTTAGGTTCATTTTGTTCTCTTTTTATTTTCTTGAAGATGTGTAAAAGTTTTTTCCTATAGAAGTAAACCTTTAAAGTGAACCTAATTTCTTATTTACATTACATTTCTTTAGACATTTTCCTAAAATATAGTAGGATCTATGCATATGAAATTTCATGATATATATTGGTTTAGTGCATGTATTTATGAAATTTAAGATCTATCATAATGTTTGGATTGAAGATTAGAAACACCCTCTTTCTACCTTACCTTCCCTTTTGTTGTCTTTTTGACCAAATCACTCTAGTTTAGCTTATCATTATAAATATCTATGTTAGCTTAGGGTTTACACTTTAGGTTTTAGACATCATTAAATGGACTTAGTTCAAATCAATTTCATCTTCACAAATATTTAGGACCATAGTTACTCCCAAAAACCATTTACATGTTCATTTTATGAAACAATCATTTAGCTTGGCCACTACTCCACCACAGATCTCAAGAAGATCACAACCAACAACTCATACAATGGATTATTTGGATCTAGAAATGAAAAATGTTTATTAAACACTTTATGAACCTCCTAATATATTTATTTACATCAACAAGGGATAAAAATTGGCACTAGAAGGAGGGCTTTAGCTAAATCTTAATGAATTTATAGTAATTTTGCTAGGTTTAGTGAATTTAGTTTAAATATTAGTTGATTCTTTGCATGTTTATGTTATTATTAGATTAATTGTGTAAATATAAATAAAATTAATGGTTTTAAACAAATATTTAGTATTACTTAGCTAAATATTTCTATTCTTTGAAAATTTATGTGAAAATTTTACAAAGGTTTCTTAATCTTTGTTAAGGATCCATTTATCTTTGCAAAGATTTGGTTTCTATGTTGTATTGTGAATAGTATTTGGATTTGGAATGACCAAAAGTAAGATATTAATCAAGGTATGGCATGGTTAAGTATATCTTCTATCAATGTGCCTAGTTAGGTACATGATTTGCCACAAAATCCTGAAAGGTATTTGCCTTCTTTTAGTCCTACTAGTGTTGTGACTTCTAAAGAACATACCAAGTGCTTTAAAGATGCCTTAGGATTGTTAAATGTTATTCATGAAGATGTTACATATATATTTTTTCCTTAAAATCTTAGATATGAGGCATATGATTGGTTCCTTAACCTTCTTGAATATTTCATTGTCAACTAGAATGATTTCAATAATTATTTCATTGATCAATTTGGAAAGACCATCAGTCCATAGGTCCTTTATCAACAATTAATTACTATGAAGAAGGATTAAAATGAAACCATTAGATATTTTAATGAAATATTTAAAAATATGTTTAATAAAACTATAGATCCTTATAGACCTATTGAGGCTTTAGCTTTAGATATTTATAAAGATGCTTTAGATCCATTAAATTCTATGCTTTTGAAAAGATATGTTAGAATCATTAATATATTAGATTTATCCTATATTTAAGATATGGTAATTAATGACCAAATGAAATACTAAGGACAAATGACATATGCCTTTCCAAAATATCAATCCTAATTTACCCATGCTAAAGGTCATGCTTGATATTAATTAGAGCATGATTACTTTTAATCAAACTCTAGTTTTAAACCAATTACCTTTGAGTCATGCTCATCTTGGTCAAAACCTAGGATTCCTAAATAACATTGCAATTGGATCTCATCCACAAGATCAAAGAGATATGGTTCTAATAGTTGTAAATAGTCCTCAAGTTCACAATTTAGAGGAAATTGAAAGTGAAAATGACTCCATATTAAAAATGGTTTAAAAATTGAGCATTGATTTTATTGAGACACAAAAGTAATTAGGTATCAATGGGGAAGGTTTTAATATAAATTATTCTATTAAAGGGTTAAATAGAACCATATCTAGGTTTCAAATAGCAATGATAACTATAAAAATGAGCCATCTAAAATTATGAATGTGCTGGACATAAACACTTATGATGTGTATTTAGATAGTTATTATAGTGTTCATAATAATTTTCCATGGTCATCTAGTTCTTATGAGACATCTACATCTTCTAAAACCTCTTTAATGGTAGAGACCTATGATTTTCCATTTCAAGATGATGAATTTAAAGATAATTTAGAGGAGGGATATACTATACCAATCATGGAGGAAGATCTTATCTTTTCTGAAGTAATAGAAGTTACAACTGAGATGAATGAAGTTCTTGAAGATGTAATTGAAACACTTACAAGAAAAGAATATGAAGATGAAGAAAATAAAAAAAATTAATAAATTTTATATTAATCCATCAAAAGGTTAGAAGTATGTGATCAACAAGTTTCAAATGATAAGATTCCAAATGAATCTCATATACTTTCTATTGATCATGATGAAGATACTTTTTGTGATGACTTAGAGATTTTTTATGCAAAGATTAATAGTCCATACCCATTTCATATAAAGACTATGGAATGTTTTATAAAAGGTAATGATATTCTAAAGATCCCAAATCAAGATGAAGGCATCAATCTAGGCATACCAGCTGAGTTTATGATACAACCATGGAAGGAAAATGAGACAAGACATGATCAGTCTTTGAATGAAGTAGATCCAGCATTCTTGATGAAATAAAGAAGAATTTGGGAATAATATGATTGGATCTTGGATCCATATCCATGTGCTTTAGAATGGAGATGGGAATCCAAGCTACATCATCTAGAAGACACAAGCATACAAGTGTTCCTATCATAAGAAGGGGCCATTTAATGGAAGCAATCATGTTTCATGGTTCTATAGTAGACCAAATAACTTTCCATTTGATCCTAGAGGTAAGTTCTTTGTGAAGTTAGTGTATGGATTTAGATTAGTTTCTTTCTCTTTTCTTTCCTTCCTATCCCTTGTTTGTAAGTAGTGCTTGTAAATATTTGTTTGCTTATTTGCTTTATTTTGTGTTTGGTGTGTTTGCTTTATTCCTTGATTTTAATTAAGTCCTTTTAGATAGCCCTAGCTCAAGTTCACCTAATTACTTAATAACTTCATAGTTTAGGAATGCAGATATGGCTTCTTATCATTGATTGATCATAAATTATTGAAATATGATCTTGATGTTATGATTTGGATAAATTGGTAAATATTGATTTCTAGGTTAATTGTTCCTTAAAATCTTAAACCTTATTTTGATCTAAATTTGATTTTAATAAGGATTTCACATGTTGGGTGAAAGTTTGAATTATTAAAACATAGTCATGTTTACACTTTATAAACATTATTGCCTAGGACAAAGTTTGAAACCAAGGATGATTGTCTAAAGATCAAACACTTGACCAAATCCTAAAACCTAGCTAACTTGGTTCCCAACCTTTGTTAGAAAGTCAAAATGACTTGAAAAATACAAAAAATAAGAACCTTATTACAAAATTAAATATATTTCTAAGAAAAGGTTATTTTGGTAAACTCCAGTGAGGCTATGGATGCCTGGATGGAAGTGGAGCAAGGCTTTGAGTGGAGATAAAGGCATCTCTATTAGGGTTATAGATGTTTGGTTGGTAGTAGAGAAATGCCTAATTCTTCCCTAAACTAAAGCATGATCCTTAATGCACATCCAAAATATGTTATAAGTTAGCGTTAATGGTTGAAGTCATGAAATCTGGAAGCTATTCCCTAAATCCCATGGCAAATAGTAATTGGGATTAAAACACACACACAACATGGCTGAGTTTTGATATTTGGGCCTAATTCTACATATGTAATACTTTTTTTAATGATGATTTGATCTTAATAATGGTACTTGATCATATGGGATGATCTGTTTGGTTATTAGTTTAAACCAAGAGTATATGAATTCTAACATATTTCTATATTTCTCATAGAAGTCACCATTTGTTGAGTTTAACACACCCTCATTTCTAAAAATGAGGACTCTTGTTCAATTTTTTATAAATTTTTTTATGAATTAGACATTCAACTTCATCAAGAACCATTATCAAATATCTTGAGTTGATCTAGTTTACATGGGTCTATTAGAACATAATATTCATTTGATTTTATCTAATGTTGATAATGTTTTATTCTTATATTTCCATGTTACAAGTTTAATGGGGTCTCATTTGTGTGAACACTACTCAGGGTTTTATACCTTAATGTTAATTTGATACCTTTTTACTAATCTTTAATCTTTGATCAGTTAATTAGATCCATGTTAAATAAGTGTTAAAAACACCTTAGTCTAATTAGTTATCCTATATTCCTTTTAAATTCATGTGGGGTCATTTTATTTGAATTTTTATGGGAATAGTTATTATATGTTAAACTTAGCTTAAGATTTTAGCCTAAATTTTTTATCATGTTTATCAACATGACTAAAAATTTAGTCCAAAAGCTTCATAATAAGTTATATATTTCTCAAAGCCCCCTAGTCTAGTCTATCATTCAAATGGGCTAAATTAAGTAGATATCTTTTATTATATATTTTAAAAACCTATATTAAGATTTTATCTTAAGGTTTTTATCATGTTTATTAACATGATTAAAATCTTAGGCTAAACTTATATCCTAAGTTGTATATTTCCCAATACCTTATTAATTCTATGTTATGTTTGTAGAAATAGAGCAAAACTAGAAAAGACAAGTGTTAAGATCATGAGGAGTTAATCAATCAAGCATCAAGATCTATGGTGTACATTAACTTGGAGACAGACAATCCGATGGTGTATGATATAAGTCAAAAAGCTAAGTACCCTTTGAGGGAGCATGATATTAATAATTATTAAGATCTCAAGAAAGTGACAAAAGAATCAATGACCTATGTGTCAAATTTAAAATTCAAAAAAGTCAAGGGCCCCAAGATAAGCACATATTCACCAAATAGTAAGATCCTAGATTCCAAAAGCAAGATCCAATGGAGAGCATTTTGTTTGAGTGGTCAAGAACTGATGGAATGCATTTTCTCAATTGGAGATGATAAAATAGTACATGAAAAATGTTCAAATGTCAAAAGGATCTAAGAGTAGCGTGAGAGTGACAAGTGTTACCATCTCGAAGGTATCTCAAAGATCCAATGGCATGCGAGGGTGAAAACTTCATTGGGCCTAGAGACCTAACCATATGTTTCCACATGGCATGATCTTAGGGGTATTAATAGAGATCTAATGGCTCACAATGAAAGCTAATACAAAGAGGACTCCAAAGTAGATCAATGGTGCAAACTTTATCTACCCTAAGAGAGCACAAGGTAAGGACATGGGTCTAAAGGCAACAATGGTCATGGTTTAAGATCAAATGGATAACTCAGCATAGGCATATCTATATAGACATTAAATGTTGGATTTAAAGGTCCTGTGGACCCAAAAGTGTTTGAATTATAATTATCCTAGACTAGTAAATATCATAAATATGAATTAATCTATCTTAGACTTAATCTAGTCAATGAATGAGAGGTTGAAAGTGTAAAAGAGTCTCAAAGTTAATTAAGTTGACACAATATTTTATTTTAAATCAAAATACCCTATAAATCATTTCAATGGAATATTTTATTTTGTAAAATCAGGTGAAACATGGAACATATATATATTTTGGTTAGTCATATTGGAAGTGTCATAAATATTAGGGAATTCTAAAGGGATAATTGTCCATAACACTTGTTTAATTGTTTTTAAACCTTACTAATAACCATACCTCATAATCCTTATATAAGAAGGAGGTATGGTCTTTGTAAAAAGGGGGGAGTTCTTAGATCCAAAATTACTTTGTAAACTTGGAGTAAGCAGTATAACCAAGGAATTATACAAAGTTTGTTTAATATTTGTCTATGTGTTTGCCATCATGCATGTTTCCTCATTTATCCAGTTTGATATTCATATTTGAATAATTTTTATGTATCATATATGTGCACATGTTAATGCAGAGTTGTCAATTTGTGCTTATGCTAGGCTTATTGAAATATCTTAGGCTCATTTCTTTCTCTTTTTATTTTCATGAAGATTGTAAAAAATATTTTGTTATGGAAGTAAACCTTTAAAGTGAACCTGATTTCTTATTTGCATTACCTTACTTTATACATTTTCTTGATATATAGTAGGATCTATGCCTATGAAATTTCATGATATATATTGGTTTAGTACATGTCTTGATGAAATTTAAGCTCTATCATAATGTCTATATTGAAGATCAGAAACACCTTCTTTCTACCTTACCTTCCTTTTTGTTCCCTTTTGACTAGATCACTTTAGTTTAGCTTGTCATTGTAAATATCCATGTTAGTTTAGGGTTTCAACTTTAGGTTCTAGACATCATTAATTAGACTTAGTTCAAATCAAATTCATATTCACAAATATTTAGGACCATGGTTTCTCCTAACAACCATTTACATGTACATTTTATTAAACAGTCATTTAGATTGGCCTCTACTCCACCACAGATCTCAAGAAGATCACAACCATCAACTCATGCAATGGATTCTTTAGATATAAAAATGAAAAGTGTTTCTTAAAAAATATATGAACCTAATGATACATTTAGGTGCATCAACACAGTGGCCTATAACTATTTTTATATGTGTATACAACCAATTACTACATGAATTGTGCATTTTGTTGCAAAAAAATTTATATCTAACAAGTGGATATATTTGACTCCATAATAATTTTAGGTGTAAAACATCATTCAATAAAATATATAGGCATTATCACCCCAGATTCATCTTACACTATTAGTAATACCAAAATAATCAAGCTATAAAATCATACTAATTTATATAAAGATAACTAGTAAAAACTAAAATAATATGCATATACATTATTGATATAATATGTGCATATATCAACAAATATGGACCAAAAAAGTGTGGATATAAATATTAGGAATTATTTATTAAATATTGGGTAGTAAGATGAGGGAAATTTATGGTCCTAATTATCTCACCTAATGTTACATGCTAATTAAAGGTTCTACAAAAATGGCAAGGAGTGGATCATATTTTTCTAGACTAGTGAATGAGTTCATTGAACAAGTTGTAGTGACTTATCCTATATTTATACATATTATCCTTTCATTTTTATTTCTTTATTATTCCTACTTTCATGTTTTTTGTTTTTGGTTATCTATTTAATTTCAATAATTTAGAATGGATTTATACTTATGTGTGTTGACCTTATTTTGTTCATTATATAAGTAAATGCTTACACAACATGTCTCAAGATTAGATGAGATTGGTCCACTATTCATGGTAATGGCTTGGATGAACATTCTTAGTTCTTAGCATGACCTTTTTTGGGGATTTTAGAATGATTTATAGTGTTTAGATCTAGTTTTATGAATTTTTGAGTTACGAAGGTATTAGGTTAGGAGTAATTTAAAAAATTTAGGTATGTTGGTGGTTAAATAAACTTGGTATATATCTTCAATACATATTAGGAAACAATTTTATTTACCAAGAGTTTTGGGATATCTGAGTTCCCATAGGAAACATACATTCCTGAAATAGAGTGAATGTAAAACCTTCAAATATCACTAGGACATTTAATATGCATTATGTCATGAGTGATATGTCTTATATGAAAATATAAAGTTATAATTTATATTTTTGAAAAGAAAATTTGGAATTATGTACTAAAATGGATATACATGTGTTTTTTTTATGGTGTGGACCCTGTAAGTGATAAATATAATAGGGGTTTTAGGTTGATACTAGCTCATATAGTTCATATCATATATGGATGGGAAACCTAATATCCTAAAGAGGTGATAAAAATACTATAGAAAAATTAAGGAAATATTGTATGAGACAAAATTAATGGTATTCTTATCTATAAAAATTTATTCATCTAAAATAGGTATTTGGAAAATTAATACCTCTTTTGGTAAATTATATCCTTTATGTGGAAATTTAAATTTATTCCCATTCTCCTTGAGTTAGTTGACCCCATTTACAAAATAGTTATCCTCACATATTTATAGTATTGTTATGATTAATTAAAAATTTTATTTTTAAATTAGAACCCATGTCAATGCTAAGGATCCATCCTTTTGGGAAGGATATGATGACCATCTTGTGCCAAAAAAAAAAGAAGTAAACATTATAAGTGTATTATTGAGGGATGTAAATAATTATAGATCCATGGACATGAACATCAAGGTGTGCCACTTCAAGTATACAAAGGTCATCAAAGATTACATATGGATATTATTTCAAAAAATAAACAAGAAAAAACACACTTTGGGGCATTCACCTTTTAACATGTTTTTTTATGAGGTTTTAAGCCTTAGAGGAAAAAGGGGGAAAAATGGGAGAGGGATCAATTATTGGATGGGGTTCAATAATTTTGATAATAAATGTGTAAAATAATAAATTTTAAAATTAAAAAACACTAATAGTTATTATATCATCATTACGTTGTAGTATAACTTGTATCAAATAAGCATTTGTAAGATCTAATCACAACATGCCACATAAGATGTCCAATAATTAAACACCTATTTATAGTTAGTGGTCATTATTATTTTTAATAAATAAATTAAATTTTGTATTTTACCTCAAATTAAATTAAATAAACTTAAAATGGTGATATAATAGGATCACATATTACATAACTTAATAGGTTATGTGTGCCAACCAAATGCCTACATGATTTTATACATCCTTAGAGTTAGGGTGTACATTTATTAATCCCTCTAATTCAATTCATTGCTATGAAAAAATATTAAGGAACTAAACCTAAAATATAAAAGTGGATAAAATGGAATTTTTATCTATTCACTTGTTGCATTCTCAATTCAAATGATTTGAACCTATAAAGTTTTAAAAGTGAAGTGAAATGTTAGACATTTTCAGGTGTGTGCTCTTAGACATGTATGATTGAGGATGTTAGAGCCACAATGACAAAATTTATAATTAAATAAGTGCATCTTATTATTATTAATGTGTAATGATCATTAATGGAATATTTTTATTAGATAAGTGTTTTTAAATGTTAATTTTAGACTATATAAATCCATGTCATTGCTTCATGTGTATTCGAGCTAATTTTAAAAGAATAAATTGATGTTATGGATATAGATAATAATAATTTATTTTCATTTAAGTAGGTTTAATTTTTATATTTTAGATATATTTAAAATTAATATCTATTTATTTAGAAAATAATAATGTTCACATGCAATTTTATAAATATATTGTATTTGATCAATTTTTATTAAGAAAAATGAGAAGAAGAAATAGAAGAAAAAAATTCAATAAAATGAGTGTGTTGGTATGAATTTTTTTCATTGTTTATGGAATGTGGTTGTGATTTATTTTTTTTAATTTTGTATTTATTGAATAATTATTATGTAATTTATTAAAAAAACATCAATTGGTATCAAAGCAAGGTTTGGGTTGCATTTTTTTGTTTCAAAATTCCCTAATAATTGATCATGTCAAAATCTAACTCTCTCCCATTCCAAAATTTAGTGTAAATGACTATGATTATTGGAGCATCAAGATGATGAATCTTTTAACAAGAAAAGTCTTATGGGATGTTTTATAAACTAGGTATGAAGAGCCACCTAATTGGGCCTTTATTCTAGCTAATGATAGATAAGCCAAGAAGGAAGATAATAAGGATAACTCATAAGCATTTTTTCATATTAATACAACTCTAGATAAGATATTATTCAAATAATTTAATATGAAAAGACTATCAAGGATGTTGGGATGACTCTACAAGAATCTTACCAAGGTAATGAACAAGTTAAAATGGTTAAATTTTAAACTTTTAAGAGAAAATTTTAGAATTTGAGGATGCAATAGGTTAAAAGTGTGAATGAATTATGCATAATTGCAAATGATGTGGTGAATAATATGGATACTCTTGAATAAATATTTAATAAATAGGTTATGGTGAAAAATGTGTTAAGGTCTCTAACACCAAGGAAAATTAATGTTGCCATCATCATTGAAAAAATTAAATATTTGACTACTCTTTAGTTTAATCACCTATTTGGATTTATTGTGTCTGATGAAGAAATACTGAGAGACACATTTAAATAAAGTGATTATAAGTATTTTTCCTCAAAATTGATGATAAAAAATAATGAAGGAACTAGTACTAGTAACAAAAACACATGTCTTAAAGAGGTTTAATAACTAAATTCAAATTGTTCCACTCACATGGTAGGGAATAATGAGTTGTTTTATACAATGGATAGAATTTTCAAAACCAAGGTTAAACTCAGTGATTACATATATTTGTAGTTTGTAACAAAAATAATTTTGAAGATGAATATTAGAGAAGGTAAGAAATGTATTAATGATACTTATTACGCCTCAAAGTCAAAAACATAATTTGTTGAGTGGTAGATAACTATGTAAAAATAAATATAAGGTGGTATTTGATGATATGTAATGTATAATACATGGAAAGAATCAATGAAATAATATTATTATATTTTTACCTTTTTCCAATAATAGCATGTTCCCATTCAATTTTTGAAAACATAGTAATAACCTCACCAATATGGAATATGAAGATAAGATCTGGCTAAAGAATCTCAGGTATGGATACTTAAATTTTCAAATTTGGATGTTACTAAAATCATAATGATTTTATTATAGTTTGATAAATTTTAAAGAGAATAATTAGGTTTATTGAGGGTTTTGTTAAATTAAGACATGTAAGAGAAAATTTTCCAAAAGGTAATACATGGAGGGCTCATCATCCACTTTAATTAGTTCACTCTGATATTTATGGTCCTATGCAAATAATTTTTTTGGGTAAGTCATCATTTTAATTAAATATATTGATGATTATTCATTAAAGTGTTGTATTTATTTTTTGAAGTATAAAAGTGAAACATTTGATACATTTAAGAGGTTTAAAGCACTTTTAGAGAATTAAAGTGGTTACAAAACAAAGTGCTTAAGTAATAAGTGTGGAGGTGAATTTTACTCAAAATATTTTATGGATTATTGTTATTTTAATGACATAAAAATAATGTCACAATTACCTAAAATCCTCAAGAAAAATGGCATAATTGAATTGAAGAACCATATAGTCATTGAAATGGTATGGATCATGTTACAAACAAAGGAATTGACCAAATATTTTTTGGGTGATTAAATTTCTTTAGAAATATATATTATAAATTAGATTCCCACTAGTACACTTGAAAATATGTATCCATATGAATAATGTTATGAAGAAAATACCAATGTCAAATATTTCAATGTTTTTGGTTTTTTATCTTATGTTAATGTAGTTCATTAGAAAAGAAATAAGTTAGACACAAAGAGTGACTCTTGTATTTTTGTTGGGTAAAATGAAAAAAACAAATCTTATAAGATTTTTTTAACCCTAAAATATAGATTATATAATATAGGATTAAAGGGGTAGAGATATCCGAGGGCACAAGGATGTTAAACTATATCTATAATGGTGAAATTAATTTATAAACTTAGATAAACATATACTAAATTTATTATATTGAGATGTGATAAAAATATAAATAATATTTATTATAGATATAGAAATGATAAACAAAATAATATACTTGGTTTCTTTTGATGCTAATATAAATATAAATTTGGAATAAGAATGAATCTGATTGAAATTGGATCTTAGGACTACCGTTGTTTTCTATAAATTTGAATTCTTTGACCTCAGATGCTTATGTTGTCCTTAAATGGTTGCATCAATGCTTAATATAGACTATATGTAGGTTTTATATATGAAATAATTATGTGACCACCTATAATATTCTAGGTTGTGTGTTGCCTTTACTCTGGTGTGCTCAAATTAGGATCATGGGCTGTCACTCCTTGTCAAATAACAAAACCCTATTGATTAATCTTCATAGTGGCTATGTAAAAAATGGGTTAGTGGCCACATAGTATTTAGATACCTTAAATACCCTTATTTCAATGATAATTGACCACATAACCACCACTCTAAATAAGGATGCAATGTGTGACAAGCAAGTACATAAAGTGACCTAGATTGTAACTTGGAAACTATGGCTCATTTTATGCTCCTTAAATAATTTATACCTATATATGTGTTTTCCATATGAATAATATGGAAATAGGGGAAATAGGGAAGATTTACTCATTTGAGTTCTTGATTGAATGCCTTTTGTAAGTTTCCTTATGAGAGATAATAAGTTGTTGGGTGAGGAATGAATTATGATTACACATGCATATATACTAATCATTTTGGATAATATCTCACATTAAATCACTTAGTCTGATATAGGAATATCTCATTTTTAAATTAGATTACTTTAGGGTAATAGAAACTTACATTGGAATAGGAGACTAGTGTTGACATTGGCGTCTGACTAAAATATAAGTGTTTGGAATGATGGTAAATAGGCATAAGTCCAAAACTTATAAGATAAGATAATTTGTATAATTTTGGGTATTATACAAGGTTAGATTCATCATAATAACATTTATTTAACTAAGATAATAAATAGGCACAAAGAGATAGTGTATATGAGCCTTTCGGTAGCAAGAAGGTCTAGGAGATAAAAGTACTTCCATGATATATATTTTCCAAGTGTAAAATATTAAGGTGATATATAATTAATAAATCAAGTCTAAATTTTACTCCCTTTAATATAGTAATTAAATTAATATTTTAAAGGAAATTAAATATGTAACTAGGTGTGTATAACACACCTAGTCTTTGCATGAGTCCATCTTGAGTGCTTTGTCAGTGACTAACCTAAACCTAAGAGAATGTTACAATATATAATTAGTGAATATAATATGAAATTTAAGTAATTTAAAATGATTGAAAATAAAGAGAGAAAGGTTTAGGAGTACACCTATGTATCATTAGAATGATTTAAAATGATATTAGGATAAATATATATTTTAATTGCATAAATATAGAAATATTGAAGGAAAAAACTTACCCCAAACCTTGGAGCTAAATGTGAGTTTCCACTTAATAGTTAAGATTAGCTTAATTGTGAAACTTAATCATACTTATAACCTAATGAGTATGAGTGAATCAAGTCAACTCACACTATAAATCTAGTGAGGTTGGATGATGTAATCAATTTAAACCTATAAAATTGGTAAGATTAAGTGATATAACCTCAACAATACCAAAAATGAACTAGCTACTATAATATATTGGCTCAATATTATCTATAAAAATATAACCTAGAGGGTGATGAGAGTCTATAATTTTTTTAAAAAAATCTAAAAGTAATTTTGATTTTGCAACTTAGGTGCCCTTTTCATAGAATATGCACCTCATATATGCCTCATGCTAAAACCTAGGTAAACTAATGGTACCAATGTATAGAATTCTACCAAAACTATGTATATGAATCATACAATTGTGTAATTTGGCCAATTTGAAAACTATGTAAGTGTGGAAGACATGTTTCCAAACCATTCCATGACTATAATTTAAATTTATGAACTAGTATGAGAGTGGATAACATGTTTCCAAAACATGTCTCCACTATGTATTTAAATTTGATGAATTTTTTAAAGTGTGGAGGTCGTGCCTCTATGGCATGTCTCCACTAATATACCCCCTTTTTGAGGTGATAATAAGTATAAAATGGTAGTCATAAAACTTTAAAATGATAATATAACCATTTTAGTCAAGTGTTCACTTAAGTAGGCATGAAGCTCGATCATGCATGCAACTCTAGTTATTAGGCATTTCTAGGGTTTTAAGAGTTAGGCACAAGGGAATCAAGGTCTGGTGCACAACATTTAAATACACTAGCACACTAGCATCAGTTTCGCATAAGGCACAAGCCTTATGTGCTCACCTAAAGCATGACATTGAGAGGACCAGGTCCATGTTGGGATAGTTTCATCATGGTATAGCCATGAGTTATGTAGGGTATAATGGTTTAGGAGGTTCACCGGGTGTCTAGCATAGAGGCTCCAAAGGATAGCTTTATTGGTGAACGCTTAAACAAAAGGGGATAGACATAGGGATGTCCATTTATCCTCAGTTCACCCTTTGGTGTTGGGTCTAGTGCAAGGACCTTCATAGTGGGTAAGAGGTCTAAATAGCACAAGGCACCACTTACTATAGGGTGAGTCCTATTCATCAACATTCTACATGGGGAAAGAATTTCACAACACAAACAATCTATAATAGACTAACATATAACAATAACAATCTATATTCATCCATTAATATCTTGTTTCTATTAAAATAACCCGTAGTAACCTTCACTAATCAATCCTAATTTTATTAATGCCAGAGGCTCATAGATGAGCATGGCTTATATTCACTAATTAGCACTCAAGGCTTCATCCTTTTATTGTTATCAAAATTTCTAGAGATTTTCTACAAAATTGTCTCTCTTTTCCTCTTAGAGGCCATCTTTTTATATAGGCAGTGGCCACTCCTCTTATTGACTAGATATGCACATGTTGAAGGGTGGGTAGATGAGAGCTTGTCAGTTCTATTATGACATATAGGATAACTAGGGTATGTGCTAAGATCCAATTTATTAGTTAGGTCTATACACCTACATATTCTACTAATATATTTCTACTCTTCAAGCCTCAAACTAGCATGTGTAAGATTGGGTAAGTATGCCTCAAGAGTTGCAATACTATACAACCATCAGCTAGCTAGCTTAGAGATTTTTAGAGTCTATTTATTCATTGCCAAGGTGTGAAAAAATGGTCCTTCACTTCCTCCAAGGGTCTCTGCACACAAATATTTCTCTAGTTGGTCAATTATTCTAAAAAAGGGGTCCCAACATCACCCCATACAAAATTACTAGTCTACCCTAGACTAGTCCTGAAGTGCTTTAGGTGCACCCTGTTGTAAATCCTCCTTACAATTTTTAAATCCTTAGATGGTTCCCTTCAACTCTTAAATGGTGCCATCCACTTCTATAGATGTTGCTTCTATAACAAGTACATCTTTACTTCCTAATTCTTTTCTAAAGGCTTCCAGCCTTTCCTTTGCCTTTATCAATCCTTCATCTAGGAATTCACCCTACTACTCACTTCTCTTCATCTAGAAGGCACAAAATACTACTTCTAGGTCTTTCTCTTGTGTTTTCATCTGGGTGCTAAGGGAGTTGACTTGTATCATCACCTACATGCACTCAATCCTTGAAACTATGAAGGAATGCTAAATTAAGGCATCCTTCTCCCCTTTTATCTACTTAAGGCACACATCAATAATCTCCACCTAGTGTGTGAAGTCACAAAAAATGGTATCTACTTCTTTGGTGCCTCATTTGAGTTTAGTGAATAGGTTTTCAACCTCTTCCATCTTCTTTACTAGTTCACCCCTTATAGCCTCACAAGGGTCTTCCTTCTCCTCTAGGGTTGGCTTTAGCCTAGGGATCATCCACTCAATGAGCACATAGGCATATTCAACCTCATTCATGCTAGAGTATTCAATGTTGTCTTAGAGGGAGGGCTCTGATTCCTCAATGTGCTTGATCAGTTTTTAGATCTTGAGTTTAGTTTCCTCAAGCTCTTTCTTTATGTTGTAGTAAATTTCCTCTAGTTATTAGCATGAATATCATTGATGATGTTCTTGCATGCTATAGAGTTTTCCATCTTGATCAAAGAATTAGCCTAGTGCATGAGGTTCATGCCATGGGGTTTTATCATATGGTATTCATGGCCCTCTTCAGGCTTCTTAGCATGCTAGATGGCCTTTACACAAACCTTAAACTCTAGCTCATTCATATAATAATCCATGGCCCATGAAACTTAGTGGTACATAAGGGTTGTGGTGGTTCTTGGAGTAATGAAATTTATCATGTAGAATCCATCATCCTCCCTAAAATCCATCTATGATTTTTAATAGTTCCTAGGCTTAAGCTCTACTTTTTCCTTTAGCTCTTCTTCTTCACTAGCACTAGTGTCAATCCCTATTTCTTCAACTCTCTCTTTTGCTTCTTCACTAGCACTAGTTCCAGTCCCTATTTCTTCCATTCTCTCTTCTTCTTCCTCTCTTTCCTCTCTGGTGCTAGGCTCATCATCTCATTATTCTTATGGGGGTTCTTTGGCAAAGTTTTCCTCATCCTCTTTTTGGTGTGGCACCTCTTCTTCTACTTATTTTTTTAAGGTGCTAACATCACCCTTTTACTTCGTATGTTCCCCCTCAAAGTTGGGGCACACCTTATATGTGGATTATTCCATTGTGTGGGTGTCAATGTTGAGTGTTACCCTAGTTTATTCTCCCCTAAGCTCTGTGCTAGTGGAACCCTTCTTTATTTCTCACTCTTTTAACATGTGTGCCTTTTCCTCTTGGGCCACTTTTACTTCTGATTTCTTCTTCTGGTCACATTCTACCTATACCATCTCCATCCTTTCTTATTTTTTTTCCTTCCCTTCCTTATCCTTTATTTTTTTTACTTGTGCAACACACTTTTATTCCCTCTTTTTAACTTTTTTAGCCTCAAGTTGATTAATATCAGTCAGGGTTAGGCCTGAGGCCCTCAACTCCTTCTACCTCTAATATAAGGTGAGTGATATGTCAATGTGGCCTTAGTCTAGGCCCATTTATCTTTATTTATTTAATATCCCTTTTTATTTATTTCCTATACTAGAGGGAATTTCTTCTTCAGGCACTTTGCCTACTCTACTCATTTCTTCCATCTATGCCTCATGCATTGCTTCACTTTTCTAATCCTCTACCTCTACCATTTGGATGACCTTGATGAGCACCCTTACCTTGGTCATCTCCTCTTTCTAATTCCTTAATTCCCATGTTATTTTGGTCTCTACCTCATAGGAGCTAAGTCTCCTTAGCCTACACCCAAATTTTCTAGTTGTGCATGTGGAGGAGGTGAAGGGGATTGTTCACTAGGGATTGATTCTATGTCCTCAAGTATAATGTATGTACCTTATCCCCACTCTTCCTCTTATAATCTCTCTTATTATGTGTCTTCTTCTGGTGTAGGGGAAGGGCCATTATCTTACTTTTTCCCCTTTGAGCTTGTGGGGGCTTGAGATGTGAAACACACATGCTTCTGATGTGATTCTATCACTGAGGCTTCCCCTTTTGAAGCTATCTTTAACTTCAACCTCTCCTTAATATCTTACAACATCTCCCCCCTCTTATTTATGGGGAGCTTCTTCTTTTCCTAGGGTGTGGGGGTTCCTTCCTTCCCAACTAAGATTGGGGGGTCTCTTCATTTCTTGGTGCTAGACCCCTCACCATCATCCTTTCTTCTAGGCTTCATCACATAGTAAAGTATATGGATTAATATAAGGATCATTATCTCCTACATAAGATAGATATCCATTTGATCCAAGCATCTTCTTCATATTTTATTAATCCTCCATCCATGTGAGGGAATCTACACCTCATCCATTGGCTTTCTGCATCCAACTCTTTGACTCAAATGTGAAGGCTCTATGTATTAGGGATTCTAATGAGTGCATCCTAGAAGAACTCAACCAAGAAAGTGAATGGAATATTCAACCATCCTAACTTATTCCTATCATTGATTTCTAGATAGATGATCCAGTAGTGCTACATGATGGTAAAGGTCACCATTCTAAATATGCTCACTAAGATCCCTTGTGTGATGTGCCACTCTAACCTGAAGGCCTTTATGTATTACTCACACCACTTAAGTACATGAGTCCTGTACTTGGCACTAAAGCCCATGGGGTAAGTGAAGTCTTTATATTTATACATTGAGCTTTTGTGGTGTTTCAAGAACACCCATAAATTATATTTTCCCCTATCAAGGATCCTAATTTCTTCCATGATTATCAAGATGAGGATGGAACCCAATCTGAACATCCCCTTTACACTATGGCAATCCAACATGTTCTTGGTCATTTCTATGGAAGTGAACTATACCATGTTGAACTTTACCCCCTATGCCATGTGATAGGATAAGCAGAGGTATGCCTTGGACACATCAGTCCATCTCCTTCCTAGGCATAATTTTGAGTTGACCAGTCATGCCACCACCCTTGTGCCTAGGTCCTCACACTTGATGATGGGGAAAGTGTATCCCCCTTGAAGTAATTGAGGATCTTTATGATACACTCCACCTCTTCATCATTACCCATTATTTGATGGATGTCTCTTTTGAAGTCTGATAGTCTGGTTATCTTACTGATCAGGCACATGGATATCTTCATGTGTTTCCATATGAAGTACATGTGGTCTTCATGTATGCATGAGAGAAGGAACTAAATAAGTTCCTATATATTTTTGAAATAAGGTAAACCATAGAGTTGAATTACACTTGAAGCCTTCAATCTATCTCTTATTGAGTTGTCAAAGATTTCATCTCCCTCTGGGGTCTTACACCTAGTGTCCACCATCTAATCTTGCATTAAGTCTTAAAATTGACTTAATATCTAGTGGTTGTAATCCCAAAAATAACATACATGCATGAATGAGCACCAGGGCTCACCCACTGACACTTTACGTGGGAACTCCATGTGTTGGTAGGACATCTTGGTCAACACCTTGGCTTCCACCATCACAATGCTAATTATTTCTACTGTCTGTGCCCTTGTCTTGGTGGCAATTGTTTCCTCTACTATTCAAACTTTCTTGGGTTTGAGTCATTTCTCTTCATATCTTGATACCTTCTACTTCTTTATCATTCTTAACTTACTAGAATTTAAACATGAGAGGTGTGGCTTATTGAAACCCCTAATTTTGGTTTGGAATGAGTTATCTACTTGAGCTTTTTTGGACATTAATGGTGGCCTAGTTTTTTTTTCTAATTTTATTGCATTTAGATTTACCCAAGGGGGATACAGACCATTCACCTACAACCAAAGGTCAAACTCCTACACAATCCATGATAGAGGTTTAAACATGGAATCATCAAGGTTGGAAGATTATAAATGTTCAAAATGGTTCATGAGACCCAAAGGTGTTGTGAAATCTTTCCCAAGAATAATTTTCATATTTAGGGTCTTCCTCATCAAACACAATTGACTATGTTGGACTGAGAAAGGTAGAGACCAAAAGAAACTAAACTTATTGAAATGAACATAACCCAAGGTGAATATATGGGTCAAAATAATTTTTAAATTATTAGGGAAGCTTCAAGAAAGGTCTTTACTAATTTAATTCAAGCTAAAACTTGTAGGACATCTACAAGTATGGTAATTTGAAATAAACATAGTCAGTAGATGATACTCAGCCTTGACTAAGCAAGGTGTATGGATAGGTACCTAAGAGGTTAGGAGGATGAATGAATATTGGAATATCTCCATCATAATACTAATAATATAATGGAACCACCATGATGGATATATATTAGAGGAAGAGCTCAAATGATGCATAACATAGTTCACACTTTAACCCTACACGTAGTACTCTTTAGACAATCTATTTTGGGTTTTAAAGGAGTTGGATGGACCTAACCAGGGGCCCAAACCTGGTAAAAATGGTATCCAAAACTTGTAAAATCTTATAAAATCTTAATTTTGTATGATTTAATAGGGGGAGTGACCTCTATTTTATCTTAGATAGAGGGCTCTCCCTTTATGAATACAACCTACAGTCTTGAGGAATGGAGAGAAAGGGATGAACTAGGAGTTGGGTGAACATTGATAGAAGGTGTGTGGAGTTGTAGAACACCTAAAAAATATGGAAACCAATAATATAAGGAGGAAATATAATATAATGGTCTGGATTTCCAAGTATGCAGATAGGACTGTTTGAGGCCTAGAGCCCAATTGGGGGTCCAACTTCACTTCCATAACCTAGTGAGATTTCTACCCTATTAAATCCTATTTATAGGATAGATATAGATATTTATGAGCTATTATGATGTAGGGTAAACCATGTAAAATTAATTTTTGGACTTTAGGACACATTCGACCTATGTAGATGGAGAAAAGAGCTCAATAGGTCAACTTTGAATGCTTGTATCTACTTAAATGCTTTGCATGGGGACATAAGAGGTTTTGAGATGTTATTAGGGGTCATAATCATTGATCTTGTGTAATTTTATTTCAATTTGAATTTCATTTTTTTATGAATAAATCCTAAGAGGGTAAAACATGCTTAAACCCTCCAAAACCCTTGCTAGTGACCAATTTGAGAAAATCGAGTGGTTAGTGCACCCAAATGGCATAGTTTGCCCAGAATGATGATTAGATGTTTTATAATACTTAGTCAAGATCCATACCATTAGGATGAGTTATACATAATCTATATGGATAGGGTAAAAAATTGATCTTTTTGACTATTTTGTGCATCGTGAAGGTTCTATGAGGTTTCAAGAGATGAAATAAAGTTTGGGAGGAAGATATAGAATTATTATAACTCCTTATGGAAATTTAAAGTTCCATAAAAAATCCTAAGTGTTCTTATAAAAAACTTCATCTCAGCCATTCAAAATTGGCATAGTGAACATGGTGGTGAGAAGGGTGAGAACTTCAAGTGGGAGTCTTTTTAAGGTCTGTCTAATACCTCTAAGTCCATGGAGGGTCTTTTAAAGTGTCATACACTCCCTTGTATGAATTTTCATGGAAAAATAAAGCCTTTTTGGAATCCAAAGGTGCAAGGTATGGGAAAGATGAGTTTCTTTGATTATAGGTAGTGATGGCTCACTTACAAAAGATTCTAGATGTCTAGGACTATAATTAATTCATGGAGATACATGTCTAAAAACCTTCCCTCTCATTATAATCATTAGATCTATCCCTAATTAGTTTTGGGATGTTCAAACATGGTTAAATCATGAAGGCATTTTTTTGAGATAGTAAAGGGAATTCCATTCCACTTTTCATGAGTTTCATGACTTAAAGAGCCACTTGTCTCTTTTAACTTGGCATGGTCTATTTCACACCCTCTTCTCATGTAAAATTAATTCATTCTCTTAGCATGACAAGTTTCCTTGTGACCTTTGGACTTCTCTCTTCTCCTCTCTCTCTCAAGTTCTATAGGAACTAGCCATTTTGGCCTTTGTAAATTATGCTCCACCTAAGTATGGTGAAGCCTGCTCATTTTCATTCCATGGATCAGTAAAGAATACTAATTTTACCTCTTCCATGACTGTTCATAGTGTGTTTTACTTAGATGATTGATCTTTCTTAGTGATAACTCTTGTTTTCTTAGAATTTTGTCTCATTCTCTCACCTATTTACAGTTGGAAAGCTTCTTCTTATAGGTCATGTGAAGTTTTTAATGATGTTTTAAGGTTAAATGAGTTAGTATATTAAAATAGTGACATTTTAGGCCTCTTGTCTAGTCCTCCTAGAATAAACATTCATCACAACCTCATAATGAAATATTGATGTGAGAAGATGCAGATTGGAGAAGTGTATATTTGGTTAGTCCCTTGTTCTCATGTGTAACATGCATCTAGGTGGTATTCATCAAATATTTGGTGTATCACCTCCTTTAGGATACTTTACTTTATGTTTTATCTCACCTTTTTCCCTCATAAGTATCGGTTTAGTATTGGTCTACAAGTGGTATATCAAGGGAGCTAACCCTATCTAGAGGTTCCCCTTATTCTTTGGCTGCCCAAAACCTAGAGGTATTTTAATTATGCCACTTATATGAGGAGAGATGAGACATCTCCTCAAAGGGTGAAAATCTAAGTGACAACATTTAACTAGTATATAATTTATTCTCATGTCTGGACAAGGTTAGTCTTTAGTCATGAGTTTTTTAATGAAATCCTCTTTAGAGAGAGGTTTATTTTATAACTTGAGATAATTTAAATTGAACATAAAATAGAATATATTAGATAAATCTTGAATAACTTGACTACTCCATTATCAAACACCTTTTATATCTTCTAAGGACATAACCATCTAGTTTGAAGTTTGCCTTTATATTCTTTGTAGTTGGGGTCAAAAATTAATGCCTAATATCCTATCTATAACTTCATTGTTTTTATGAAATTTTCATGCCATTAGATCATTTATTGTTGGATTATTTATATGCAATGTAGAGCATCTCTTCTCGCTTCTTTAAAAGAGTTGATCTTTTATACCCTTTTCTTTTGTTCTTCTATCAAATCCATGCTAAGTTTTAGGGTAGTCTTTAGAGTCTTGGTTCAAACTATATAAGAGTAAAAACCTTCTTACCATAGACCAAATCATAGGGTGTTAATCTCATGGTTGTATTATATGTGGTCCTATAAGCCCATGCAGCGTCTGAAATATTTTTTGCCCAATCATAGTGGTGTATAGCTATTATCTTGGTAAAGATGTTCTCTAACTCCATATTAGTGACCTATACTTGGTAATTAGATTATAAATGATATGTATTGGACTTATTATGCTTGTAGACATTAAATATAAATTATATAGCACAACACTAACAGGTAATGATGAAGGGGTAATGATGGCCTAGTGTATCCCCCTTGGGTAATGATGTTCTAATTTTGTTCTAGTGTTATATTTAATGTATACAATCATAATAAGTCCAATACATATCATTTATAATCTAATTGCCAAGTATAGGTCACTAATATGGAGTCATAGAACATCTTTACCAAGATAATAACTATACACCACTATGATTGGGCAAAAAATATTTCAGAGGCTGCATGGGCTTATAGGACCACATATAATACAACCATGAGATTCACAATCTATGATTTGGTCTATGGTAAGAAGGTTTTTATTCTTATAGAGTTTTAACCAAGACTCTAAAGACTACCCTAAAACTTAGCATGGATTTGATAGAAGCACAAAAGAAAAGGGTATAAAAGCTCAACTCTTTTAAAGAAGTGATAAGAGATTCTCTACATTGCATATAAATAATCCAACAATAAATGATCTAATGGCATGAAAATTTCATTAAAATAAGTAAGTTCTAGATAGGATATTAGGCATTAATTTTTGACTCCAAATACAAAGAATATAAAGGCAAACTTCAAACTAGATGGTTATGTCCTTATAAGATATAAAAGGTGTTTGATAATGGAGTAGTCAAGTTATTCAAGATTCATCTAATATATTATCTTTGATGTTAAATTTACATCATCTCAAGTTATACAATAAACCTCTCTCTAAAGAGGATTTCATTAAAAAGCTCATGACTAAAGACTAACCTTGTCCAGACATGAGAATAAATTATATACTAGTTAAATGTTGTCACTTGGATTTTCACCCTTTGAGGATATATCTCATATTTCCTCATCTAAGTGGCATAATTAAAATACCTCTAGGTTTTGGGTAGCCAAAGAATAAGGGGAGCCTCTAGATAGGGTTAGCTCCCTTGATATAACACTTGTAGACCAATACTAAACCTATGCTTATGAGGGAAAAAGGTGAGATAAAACATAAAGTAAAGTATCCTAAAGGAGGTGATACACCAAATATTTGATGAATACCACCCAGATGCATGTTACACATGAGAACAAGGGACTAACCAAATATACACTTCTCCAATCTACATCTTCTCACATCAATATTTCATTATGAGGTTGTGATGAATGTTTATTCTAAGAGGACTAGACAAGAGGCCTAAAATTTCACTATTTTAATATACTAACTCATTTAACCTTAAAACATCATTAAACACTTCACATGACCTATAATAAGAAGCTTTCCAACTGTAAATAGGTGAGAGAATGAGACAAAATTCTAAGAAAACAAGAGTTATCACTAAACAAGATCAATCATATAAGTAAAACACACTATGAATAGTCATAAAAGAGGTAAAAATAAGTATTCTTTATTGATCCATGGAATGAAAATGAGCAGGGCTTCACCATACTTAGGTGGAACATAATTTACAAAGGCCAAAATGGCTATTTCCTATAAAACTTGAGAGAGAGAGGAGAAGAGAGAAGTCCAAAGGTCACAAGGAAACTTGTCATGCTAAGAGAATGAATTACTTTTACATGAGAAGAGGGTGTGAAATAGACCATGCCAAGTTAAAAGAGACAAGTGGCTCTTTAAGTCATGAAACTCATGAAAAGTGGAATGGAAGTCCCTTTACTATCTCAAAAAAATGCCTTCATGATTTAACCATGTTTAAACATCCCAAAACTAATTAGGGATAGATCTAATGATTAGAATGAGAGGGAAGGTTTTTAGACATGTCTCTTCATGCATTAATTGTAGTCTTAATCATCTAGAATCTTTTGTAAGTGAGCCATCACTACCTATAATTGAAGAAACTCATCTTTCCCATACCTTGCACCTTTGGATTCCAAAAAGGCTTTATTTTTCCATGAAAATTAATACAAGGGAGTGTATGACACTTTAAAATACCCTCCATGGACTTAGAGGTATTAGACAGACCTTAAAAAGACTCCCACTTGAAGTTCTCACCCTTCTCACCACCATGTTCACTATGCCAATTTTGAAAGGCTGAGATGAAGTTGTTTATAAGAACACTTAGGAGTTTTTATGGAACTCAAAATTTCCATAAGGAGTTATAATAATTCTATATCTTCCTCCCAAACTTTATTTCATCTATTGAAACCTCATAGAACCTGGACGATGCATAAAATAGTCAAAAAGAGCAAATTTTTACCCTATCCATATATATTATGTACAACTCATCCTAATGGTATGGATCCTGACTAAGTCTTATAAAACATCTAGTCATCATTCTGGGCAAACTATGCCATTTGGGTGCACTAACCACTCCATTTTCTCAAATTGGTCACTGGCAAGGGTTTTGGAGGGTTTAAGCATGTTTTACCCTCTTAGGATTTATTCATAAAAAATTGACATTTAAATTGCAATAAAATTACACAAGATAAATGATCATGACCCCTAATAACATCTCAAAACCTCTTATGTCCTCATGCAAAGCATTTAAGTAGATACAAGCATTCAAAGTTGACCTATTAAGCTCTTTTCTCCATCTACATAGGTCGAATGTGTCCTAAAGTCCAAAAATTAATTTTACATGGTTTACCCTACATAATAATAGCTCATAAATATCTATATCTATCCTATAAATAGGATTTAATAGGGTAGAAATCTCACTAGGTTATGGAAGTGAAGTTGGACCCCCAATTGGGCTCTAGGCCTCAAACAGTCCTATCTGCATACTTGGAAATCCAGATCATTATATTATATTTCCTCCTTATATTATTGGTTTCCATATTTTTTAGGTGTTCTACAACTCCACACACCTTCTATCAATGTTCACCCAACTCCTAGTTCATCCCTTTCTCTCCATTCCTCAAGACTGTAGGTTGTATTCATAAAGGGAGAGCCCTCTATCTAAGATAAAATAGAGGTCACTCCCCCTATTAAATCATACAAAATTAAGATTTTATAAGATTTTACAAGTTTTGGATACCATTTTTACCAGGTTTGGGCCCCTTGTTAGGTCCATCCAACTCCTTTAAAACCCAAAATAGATTGTATAAAGAGTACTACGTGTAGGGTTAAAGTGTGAACTATGTTATGCATCATTTGAGCTCCTCCTCTAATATATATCCATCATGGTGGTTCCATTATATTATTAGTATTATGATGGAGATATTCCAATCTTCATTCATCCTACTAACGTCTTAGGTACCTATCCATACACCTTGCTTAGTCAAGGCTGAGTATCATCTACTGACTATGTTTATTTCAAATTACCATACTTGTAGATGTCCTGCAAGTTTTAGCTTAAATTAAATTATTAAATACCTTTCTTGAAGCTTCCATAATAATTTAAAAATTATTTTTACCCATATATTCACCTTGGGTTATGTTCACGTCAAGAAGTTTAGTTTCTTTTGCTCTCTACCTTTCTCAGTCCAACATAGTCAACTGTGTTTGATGAGGAAGACCCTATATATGAAAATTATTCTTGGGAAATATTTCACAACACATTTTGGTCTTATGAACCATTTGGAACATTTATAATAGTCCAACCTTGATGATTCCATGTTTAAACCTCTATCATGGTTGTGTAGGAGTTCGACCTTTGGTTGTAAGTGAATGGTCTGTAGGTGTTTATGAGCTTGAAAGATCATCATGTTTTTTTATTGAGACACTTGAAACCTTTGAGGAAAATTAAAATCAATTTTAAAAATATTAAATTTTCCTAAAACTCATACATTTAAATAAATAGGCACCTTCTCAGCTTGAACCTTATGTTGGCTATAGATGAATATGTTCAGGCCATTGTGTGGATTATCACTTCCACTAATGGATGCAAACCATCTTAAATACCTATCTTGATGATTATCTAGCCAAAATTTTAATTTATTAGTTAAATAAGACATTCAAACCTAGTTACAAGAATAAAATTTACTCATTAGGCCAAAAATGATATTGACTCATCTTGTTATAGACAACAATGTAAAATTTTAGTGTTTAAAAGGTAACTTGGGAGCTCTTGAAAACCAACCTCTTCAACTCAAAAACCTATCTTATTTTTAAAATCAAGAAATATATATTGGATATTAAAAATAAATGTATTTTTATGTATTATAAACCAATAAAAATCTATATAATGATACCCAAAAAAAGGCCTAGACTTTTATTTTGCTAATTTTGGGAAAAGGTCCCTAAATCAGTTATTTGACCTTAGAAGGTGATTTGCAACTTTGCATAGTAGTTTATAAATTTATATGGGTATTAAATGGTCTATAAAAATGTTAGGACTTAAGGGTGAGCTTCTCCACATGCTTAAAAATTCCAAAAAAATGCAACTTTCTATTAAGCCACCTGTAGGTGGTCATTCTGATGTCCAGGTAAATAGTATAAATATCCTTCAAATTTAACATAATGTATGGGAATTTTATCACTCCTAGTCCATTTTAATATCTTAAAATTCATGTTTATCTCTATGGATATATTGAAACATGTCTCAAAACCTTTACTCTAATGTGATATTCTCTTCCAAGCACTTGTAGGTGCCCATTAATGGCAGACTATGTGGAAGTTCTATATATGAATGCCATAGTGTTCCCTTCCCTTTATATTTTTAAAGCTCAAAAAATACCTAATGTTTATATAATATATATAATATATTTTTAATATTTAATTTATCCTTTATAACGTGGTCAGAGCTCAAAAAACATGACTGTAACTGAGAGTAGGCAAAAAGTTGACTGTGAGTATGACAAGACTAGGTGTTTGATCAAAGTATGGAGTTATGAGAATAAACATGGAATGAGGTGGATCATATGGCATTTAAACATTTAAATAAAAATTTCCCATTCATATGAATCCCTTTTAGAGAATACAACCTTATGTAAATAATGAACTTGATTACCATTTCACTTTGAACATCAACTTGTAAATTGAACTAATTAGCCCAAGAGATATTTGAAAAACATGAAAATAATAATTTAAAACATTATGGGAGATATTTAAAATCATATATATTCAACATTAGCATTTGGATTGTATGGATTTATCTAAACTAAATCAAAACCTACATGGTGCACAGATTAGCAACCAAATTAGATAGGTCAACTTCTTAGGAATGGTTTATAAAGCATAGGTCACCATTAATCTACAAAAAAACATAAAATTTAATATTACTAAGTTTATAATACACCCCTAGGATTAATTTTTTTGAAACCTCCCCTGCTAGCCATACCAAGTACAAACCTATAAACTAGTTTTCTGTGTCTAGAAGGGTGAAGAAGGAGAAGAATAGTTTTATCTCAAAATTGGTGATTAAAAAGAATTTTAAACATGGAATTTATATTTAGGAATTTTAATATAAATTACCTAACCTTATTCCATGTGTCACCCTCCCTTGTGGGTTATATAAGTGCCAAACTCTTCCCTTTTCAAAGGAAACCACTCTTTCTTCTGAATAACCTGTCACTTTTTAGTTAGTAACAATTAATAAATACTTATTAAGAAACATGGGACATGAAATCACATTTTTAAACCTTCAAATTTCCCAAGGAGGTCATAAAACTCATTTAATGTTCCTTTTATGACCTTCAAAATGACTCAAAATGATATATTGACTAAAATGACTAATGACCAAGGATAATATGATATATAATGACATAAAATAGATTATAATACACCCTATAACCTAACATTAGACCCATAAAAACCTATAAATATCAAATTTTTTCTTATAGGGGTCCCAAATTGACTTGTAGAGTCAAATTTGGTTAACAAATTGGTGACTCATAGGGGTAGCGTATTTGCTATGCTAAAGATTAGTAGCCTTATCATTCCATTGGGATTAAGGATTCATGTAAATTATATAACAAAATAAGGATACCTTTAACCATTAAACATAAGCTTTGATTAGGACAAGACCAATTAACTACCTCAAACACATAAAACAAAGAAAATAAACCAAAAAGACACACACACACACAAACATGTGCTCAAGGAACTAAGGGAAATAAAAAAAACAAACCACTATATATAAATAAAAATTAATAATACCTCCCTTTGTAGGATCAAAATGAATATTCCTTGCATTTTATTCTACATGAGATGAATGATAGTGCCAAGCATGTTGCTCTTTAGATTGGACACTTGATAGATCATACCTATCCCTTGTCACTTCAATTACTATGTTCTAATTAGACCATCTTAAAATATGTCCCCAATGTAAATGTATTCCTCTTAACCTTGTACACATACCTCATATTGCTTCCCAATCTTCATCTCATGATCAACTTGTATTTTATTTGTAGGCATGGTTTCAAGAGGAATGGTTTCTTTTTCCTTAGAAGATTGAGGCCAATAAAGCTTGTTTTAATCTCCAAAGGATAAGGTGAAATTTTCTTTGACTAATTTATGACATTTTGAAAAATTTCATCTTGTTTACCATCACTTACAACTAGTTCTAAGGAATTTGTAGATCCCTTGAGAGACTCAAACTCATTGCAAATGCTTTCAAACTACTGCCATAAGTCCTCATCTTCTCTTTCATCAACATCATGAAGGGGAAAAATAAGAGAATATCCTTCATATTATTTATAATCCAAAAGGATCATGTAATATTTCATATTTGACATAAGGAAGGCATTCCTCATTATCAACCAAGCAAGAAGACTCAAGACAAGGACTCAGCTCTTTTCCAACATTTAGGACCTCTTGAAGGCTCTCAAGTTATATCTCAACTATCATAACCTAAATTTTCTTCTCAAGGGCTGAACGATCTTCAATATCTTTCTCCTTCTTGGTGATGCCAAGACTAGGTATCTTGAAATCAGGTGATTTAGCCCAATAAGGCTGCCAGGGAGTTACACTTTCTTCAAGCAAGAGTTCTAAATTTTACACAACCAAATTTTACTCTTTAGGTTCCCATACAAAATGTCCATCAAGGAAAAGGGTGATGGGGTGAGGAAAATATGAACTATTTGGTGGAGGTGGAACATAGGATTCAAAATTAGTTTGAGAATGAATTGTAATGGATTCCTTTAGAAGCTCTTGAGGAAGGGGAGGCAAATCTTGGGCTAAAATAGCTAGGTTTTCTTCCTTCCATTTAAAAATCAATTCATTGAAATCTAACTTAGTTTTAACACTCTCTTGAGGAGGTTATCTGGGGTGTGTTTAGGCATAGGATCTTTTTTTAGGTCTAAACCTTCCATCATACCTTGACTCAACAATTTCATTCTCAACTCTAACTCTTCAATCTACTAGGTTAGGTTCTCTTAGAAAAGTCTCTCTTGAATTCGATAGGAATATTCATGAGGATAAATAGTGAAAGAGGGATAACATATAACATAATAGGTCTCTTGAGGAAGGGTGGGAGGGACTTTCATAGGATCAAGCTCTTTCTCAACTTCACACTCTTTATCAAGGCTTCTATCCTCTTTCTTTCTCTATGATTCCACTATCTTGTTCCAGCTTAGGATGTTAGGATTAGGATTCTGTTCTTGAGATTGTAATGAAATTTTAGGAGTGGATTAATTTATCAAGAAACTTGGGATCTCCTTAGGCTTGGATTCTCTACCTTATCTCTAACTTGGGATTTCATATCTAGAGGTCTCTTCTTGAGGTGGAGATGTAATGGGAGAGGAAAATGAGGGATTAAATTACAATTAATTTATTGATGATATTTACTGCTAAATATGCCTATTAGCAAGCTTAATCTTCCTATCAAGATTTGATTCAAAAACTAAGTTTGTCTTCCCAACTCTCTCTTCCAATTGATTGGGGAAAAGATGACTTTGATAAGATTTATTGGGCTCATGAGTAAGGGTCAAGTAGGACTGATATAAATCTTGGGGAGGTGTATATGAGGGTAGATATACTTGGCGAGGATGTTCCTCATAAACTCTTATCTTATCTTCTAAAGATGCAATTAGGCCACCCACATATAACATTTCACTTGTAAGCCTTTGACAATTGTCTCTCTCAATAGGTGCCCACTCTCTTTTAACTAGATCTAATGCATCTCTCACATTATGAATGTAATTACTATTAATATATTGACCATGTCCCATTAGTGTGTCAATATCTAACATGTACTTATCATATCCCAATAGTTTTTACTTGAAATTTGCAATGGATTGATTTGAGAAGTGACTAAGTTGACTAGAAGGAGCAAGGTATTGAGAAGGCTGGTTATAGTTATGATAGAATTCATGAAAAGGCTAGTAAGTATCATATTAGAGCTATTAAAGATCATATTAGGGTTGGTAAGGATCATTAAAAGGCTGATGGGGAATTCCATAAGCTTGATAAACCTCACCAACTTGTGTAAAACAATACTCATTGCCAAAGTTAGCCATGGAACTTCATTAGGAAATAAGAACACAAGGAATGATTATCAATAATATTCAAAAGGAATACTTGGGCTGCTTGACCAACTGATGTAATTTTGGAGTCTCTATTGATACTTGGATAGATACCTTAAAATTCTAATGTGTTGAAAGACCACCAAAAATATTTTAACTTCTTAGACTAAGAATCCCATCAGCCATGCCAAAAATTATTGTCACTTGGATTTTAACTCTTTAATGAGATGTCTCAACTCTCCTCATCCAATTGTCACAATTGAAACACCTCTAGGCTATGGGTAGCCTAAAAATGAGGTGAATCTTTAGATAGGGCTATCTCCCTTGATGTACCACTTGTAGACCAATACTAAACCTATACTTTTGAGGGAAAATGGAGAGAGAAAATTGAAATTAAACTTTATTAAAGGAGATGATACACCAAATATTTGATGACTACCAACCAGCTACATGTTACACATGAGAATAGGGGACTAACGAAACATACACTTCTCCAATCTGCATCTTCTCACATCAATATTTCATTACAAGGTTGTGATGAATGTTTAGGCTAGGAGGACTAGACAATAGGCCTAGAATCGAATTATTTTAATATAATAACTCACTAAACCTTGACATGTCATAAAAAACTTCACATGACTTGTAATAAGAAGATTTCCAACTCTAAATAGGTGAGAGAATGAAATAATATTTTAAGGAAAAAAGAGTTATCACTAAGCAAGATCAATCATCCAAGTTAAATGCATAATGAATAGTCATATAAGAGGTAAAAATAAGTAGTATTTATTGATCCATGGTATGCAAATGATCAAGGATTTTCCATACTAAGGTGGAGCATAATTTACAAAGGCCAAAATGGCTAGTTCTTATAAAACTTGAGAGAGAGAGGAGAAGAGTGAAGTCCAAAGGTCATAAAGACACTTGTATTGTTGAGAGAATGAGTTACTTGTTCATGAGAAGAGGGTGTTAAATAGACCATGTAAGTTTAGAAGAGACAGGTTTCTCTTCAAGTCATGAAACTCATGAAAAGTGGCATGTAATTCCCTTTGTTGGCTCAGAAAACTACCTTCATGATTTAGACATATTTAAACATCCAAAAACTAACTAGGGATAGGTATAATTATTTGAATGAGAGGTAAGGATTTTATACATGCCTCTCCATGCATTGGTTGTAATCCTCATTATCTGGAATCTTTTGGAAGTGAGCCAGCACTACCTATAGTCAAATAAACTCCTCTTTCCCACAACTTCCACACTTGGCTTCCAAAAAGGCATATATTTTCCAAAAATATTCATACAATGTAGTTTATGGTACTTATGAATACCCTCCATGGCCTTAAAGGCATCAGGCACACCTTAAAAAATCTCCCACTTAAAGTTTTTACCCTTCTCGCCACCATGTTCACTATGCCAATTTTGATTATCTGTGATGAATCTATTTGTAAGCACACTCAATATTTTTTATGTAAAATTAAATTTCCATAAGGATTTATAATAATTCTATATCTTCTTCCCAAACTTTATTTCATCTCTTGAAACCTCTTATAACTTTCACAATACATAAAATATTCAAAAATAATAATTTTTTACCCTATCTTTAATTATTTTATGTAACTCATCTTGATGTTAGGTATCCTAATTGAGTATTATATAACATAAAATTTTCATTCTAGGCAAAATATGCCATTTGGGTTAACTAACTACTCCATTTTCTCAAACTGGTCACTAGTAAGGGTTTTGGAGGGTTTAGCCCTATTTTACCCTCTTAGGATTTGTTCATAAAAAAATGACATTAAAATTGAAAAAAAAATCCACAATATCAATTATCAAGACCCTTGTTAACATCTCCAAAGCTCTTATGTCCCCATGCAAAGCATTCAAGTAGATACAATCACTCAACATTGCCCTATCGAGCTCTTTTCTCTATTTACATAGGCCTAATGTGTCTTAAAGTCCAAAAATGGCTTTTCCATGTATTAAATACATCATAATAACTTAGAGACATCTAAATACATCCTATAAACATGATTAAATATGTTATAAATCTCACTAGGGGTTAGAAGTGAAGTTGGACCCCTAATTGGGCTCTAAGCCTCAAATAATCGTCTTCATACTTAGCAATATAGACCATTATGTTGGGTTTCATCCTTATGTGATTTGTTTCCATGTTTTTTCAGGTGTTCTAAAACTCCACACACCTTCTATAAATGTTCACCCAACTCCTAGTTCATCCCTTTCTCTCCATTCCTCAAGACTACAAGTTTTGTTCATAAAGGGAGTGCCCTCTATCTGAGACAAAATAGAGGGTATTCCCCATATTGTATCATACAAAATTAATATTAAATAATATTATATATGTGATGGAGATCCTTTGTACCACATTTTGGAACTTTTTTATGTCATCTGACCTTCCAAATCCCTTAAAAACCAAACTAGATTGTATAAAGAATATTGTGTGCAGGGTTAAAGTATGAACTATGTTATGCATCATTTGAGCCCCTCCTCTCTAATATATATCCATAATGGTGGTTCCATTATAATATTATTATTATTATTATGGAAATTTTACTATTTTCATTAATCCCTCTAACCTCTCAGGTACCTCTCCACACACCTTGCTTAGTCAAAGTTGAGTACCATTTGCTAACTGTGTTTACTTCAAATTATTATACCTATAAATGTCCTACAAGTTTTATTTGAATTAAATTATTATATACCTTTTTTTAGTCTTCCATTATCATTTAAAAATTATTTTGACCCATTTTGTCACATTGGGTTATGTTCACATCAATAAGTTTAGCTCTTTTTTCTCTTTGCCCTTTCTGTCAAACATAGTCAGCTATGTTTGAATAAGGAAGACCTTATGTATGAAGATTCTTCTTGGGAGATGTTTCAAATCACCTTTGGGTCTCATAAACCATTTATAAAAATCTCTCATCTTTCAGCCTTGATGATTCCATGTTTAAACCTCTATCATGCACTGTGTAGGAGTTTGACCCTTGACTGTAAGTGAATGGTCTGTAGGTGTTTATGAGATTTAAAGATCATCATCTTTATTTCTTAAGACACTTGAAACCTTTGAGGAATATTAAAATCACTTTTAAAACTATTAAACATGCTTAAAACTCATACATTTTAAGAAAGAGGCACCTTCTTAGCTTGAACTTTATGTTGGTTGTAGATGAATATATTTAGGCCATTTGTACGAACTGTCACTTCCACTAATGGATGCAAACCATCTTCCATACCTACCTTGATTCTTATCTTTCCAAAATATGAATTTATTATTTTAAAAATACCTTCTAACCTAGTTTCAAGAATCAATTTTACTCATTAAGCCTAAAATGTTATTGACTATCTTGTTGTAGACAACACTGTAGAATTTCAATGTTTAAAAGTCAACTTAAGAGCTCTTGAAAACCAACCTCTTCAACTCAACAACTCCTCTTATATTTCAAATCAAGAGATATATATTAGAGATTGTAATTAATGTGTTTATAGGTCTTTAGAACTAATGAAAATCTATGTAATGATACCAAAAAAATGACTTAGACTTCTATTTTGCCAATTTTGTGAAAAGGTCCCTGAATCAGTCATTTGACCTTAGAAGTTGATTTTCAACTTTGCCTAGTAGTTTAGCTCTTTATATAGGTCTATCATGGTCTCTACACACATTAGGACTTTAAGGTGAGATTATCTACATGCTTAAACACTCCAACATAACTCCTTAGCTTTATGTTAAGCCACCTATAGATGGTTATTCTGATGTACATGAAAATAGTATAAATATTCTTCAAACAATACATATTATATGGGCATTTGATCACTCCTAGTCTATTTTAATCTCTTCAAATGCATGTTTATCACTATGGAGATACTAAAACATGTCTCAAAACCTTTACTCCAATGTTATATTCTCTTCCAAGCACTTGTAGGTGCTCATTAATGATAGACTATATGGAAGTTTTGCATATGAATGCCATAATGTTCCCTTTATCTTTTGAAATCTCACCAAACTACCTCATGTTGCTAGAATATATCTCATAGATTTGGAGCCTTAAATTTCTCCTTTATAACATTTTCAAAAGGATCATAATGGTTTTAGCTCAAAATTGGCACTTATAGAGCATTTCAAATGTGGAAGTGAGATTGAGGAAGCTAAAGAGACATTTCCTAACCTTATCCTATGTGTCACACTCCCTTATGGGTCATACAAGTGCCAAACTCTTCCCTTTTCAAAGGAAAATTTTCTGTCTTCTAAATAATCTATCACTTTTTAGTTAGTAACAATTACTAAATACTTATTAGCACACATGGGATGTGGCATCACCTTTTTGATCCTTCACATTTCCCAAAGAGGTCATACAACTCACTTAATGCTCCTTTTATGACCATAAAAATGACTCAAAATGATATATTGACTAAAATGACTAATGACCAAGGATAATATGATATATAATGACATCAAATATATTATAATAAACCATATGGCATAATATTAAACCCCTAAAAACCTCTAAATATCATGATTTTTCCTATAGGGGTCCCAATTTGACCTGCAGGGTCAAATTTGGTCAACAATAAACACTCTAAACAACCTTCTTAGTTCATCACCATATCTTGTTGAATTATATTAAGTAAATTTCAGCCCCATTTCTCCAAATTAGGTACATCACACATGGTAGTTTTTGTAAAAAAACTAGGTTTCTAACTAGACATAATTGCATCGAAAGGGCTTGAGTGTAAAACCAAATTTTCTAGCCACTTAGGAGTAGAAATAAAAGAGAAAAAGATAAAAACAATAAAAAAAAAAAAAAAAATAAATATCAAGGTGTAAAATAATATTTTTGACCACTTAGTATAAAATCAATAAAATAGGTCATCTAATATAATTCACTTCTAACTTTTAGTTGTTATTGGTCCACCTTTTGTTGATTCAGGTAAAATTTAAATATGTAACATTTATACTTACATAATCTAAACCTATAAAATTAAAATATTTAGGTAGATATCTATGCCTACAACTTCTAAATATACATATAACATACTTTCATCTTGTTTTACGCAGCTCTACTTTGACCTGCAACATCTACAAGTAACTCTACTTAAACTTGCAACATCTACATGAGACTTTTAGCAATCTAGATCCTCCTTCCCATAATAGTTCCAATAGTTATCATATTATATGGTGTCAAAGATGATGTTAATACATATTTATTTCACTTTTTATAAGTATTTTTGTATATGCACAATTTTTTACAGGTTCCCAAATTACATCTATGACCACTATTACCTTTTTCCTTGTTGTAAAGTTATCATATAGAGTAACAAATTATAGCCTTCTATCTCTAGTTCCCTATTTTTTGACCACATGAGATTGTCCTTATGGTAATTTTATCATTTCATGATGAAATCAACATACAATGAATTCGTTATTTTAATGGTTGGTAATTCAACTTATAAATGAACATTCCCATAAAAAAAATTCACAATAGTGGTGCAACATAACTTATCCTCAACACTTTCAAGAACAAATCACCAAGGCAAAAAATTGTCATATGCTTTGAATTATCCTACATCTCTAAATATCATCCAATTTATATTTCTTAAAAGAGAATCTCCAATAATTTACCATTATCTATCTTCCACAAGGAATCTATTAGTCAAACCAATGAAATGGACTAGATACTTATATTAGGAATCTATAATAATATATATTAATCTTATAGTTTGTATCACTATGATTATTGATTATTAATATGATGTGACTATTTATAAGTAATATATTTTAAAAATAAGCCACCTTTACCTAGAAATTTAGTTGCATTATCTCCCATGTAATACCAATGCCTTGTCATCATCTAACATCATGTTCCTCAATTATTTCATGTCACTTTTCTCTCACCTCATTTATTGTGTGTACCTAATTGTCCCATCAATTTCACTTTAGGACAAGTGAATATTTTAATTTGAGGTTACTTATTATCACTTTAAACATATACTATAGTATGACATTCCAAAAAAATAACACATAAATTAAAAAAATATGGTTAATTCCAATGATATAATTATGTCAGTAAAAGGATGAAAAGTCATTATCAATTCATACTCAGAAATAACATTCTACTTCCTAAGAAAGAGTGTTATTTTTCAACCAGCAAAATCTATGAAAGTAAAAATAGTTAAAACCATAAGTTACAATGGAAGGATATATTAAACATATAGAACCCAATGACCAAATAGCACTACAAAATAACCTAGGGATAATAGCCCTTATTGATACTACAGGATGGATGGTTTACATAAAAAGACTAATATAATATGATTTAAGGGTAGTGAAAAAAATTACCAACCCTTGAGGAATAATATATCATATGTTAAGGGACTATAAATATTCCTAATAGAATAATTAATATCAATATAAACTACTTAACCTACTACAAGGGAAGAATGGATATAAATACATGTCACTACAAACACTAGGGAAAGATTTGCTTGGCCAAGAGAAAATTTGGAATTTAATTCTCAAGGCTTAAAAATGTTATCTATCCCTACCCCTTGGTGTCATTTAACCATATTTATCATTAAATAATTCATAGGATAAGTTAGGCTATCTTTTTTATATTCCCATCACTTGAATTTTTTGAGTTATTTAAGGCATGGCCATGTCATAAACATTCCCATTTACTTTTTGCACTTTTTGAGAAGAATGGCCAAGTAATTTCATAAAGGGAAGCCTTAAAAACTTGAATATAATTATTTAATCACATTAATTCTCAAGAGGGTATTAGCCTCCAATATACCTAATGTTACTTGGGAAGACTTTGTAGTAATGCGTTCAACCTAGACAGCCTATAACAACTCCTCCACCTATAACATCACCTCCACATATTAAAAAGAAAAATATTTTTATAGAATAATTTATCATACCAAGGAGATGCTCTCATATTTTTATATCCAACATAATAATAACAATATCATCTTCCTCCAAGACATTCACAATTGACATTCCTCAGAAGAGGATATCTCTGAAGAAGCTCTGAGTTTGGGTGAAGAAGATATCAATGAAGAAACCATTTGTAGAAGATTTTATAATAAATAAGAAATATAAGAAGATGAAGTATAGGAATAAATGGAATAATATGAGGTAGAGGAATAAATTTAAGAAAAAGAGTTAGAATAAGAGATGAAATATAACTATAAAAAATTAAGAAATGGAAGAAGAAAGTGTTGCTAGTGAATAAAATATAGAAGAATAAATAGAGGAAGAGATTGATGTAAATGAATAATTTAAATATAAAGAGAATAATATTATATTAATAGAGGAAATGTCTCATACCCCTGCTCCTCCTAGTCCATAATATAGTGATAATAGCAAGTTTTTACTTACATATCAAGATATAATACTTCTAAATACTAAAATTCTAGGATTAGAGGTAGGGAAAGTGTACTAGATACATTAGCTCAAGTGGTAGTTGAGGAATAATAAATATTAGTTAAAACATAATAAACAATAACCAAGATATAAGACACAATACCCTAAATAAATACACAAGAACCTATAGGTTCTTTTACACAAATAGGTATCATTTGATAGCCTTATCAAACTCATGTAGATTTTATTATAAGAAAGGGGCATCGATACATTATTGAAGCCTTGAAGTTGACTTGGTTTAAAACTTATAAAATAAAATCCATTTTTTGACACAATAAAAAAAATTGAAGAAATAAATAGAGGGAAAACATGAAAAATTAAGGAAAAAGGAGAGAATAATTTCTAGTTTTGAAATTTTTAGTTCTTAGGGTTTATGATATGTCTATACAAATGTTTCAATGTAGACCCTCCCCTAAATAATATATTTTATAAATTCAAGAAAAATTTATTTGATTTCATATTGGTAGATTTATTTCATGGGAAATAGACTCTATAATATTTCCTTTTACTTTTTATAATGAATATCTCAATGGAATAGAATAACATAATGACTTGTGTGAATTTTTACAGCATGAGTTGGTAGTCACTAGTAACAAAAAATGGAACCCAATTTCTTGGTGGGAGACATACAACTTAGGTCTTATTATTCTTACCTAATAATTGATCTAAGAAGAGTATAATAAATGATGAGATATTTTTCCATAGAGATCTATACCAACTAAATATTAGATCATAATTTTTATTTCTTATCAAAATCATAAAGTAATGAGATAATCTTATTAAATACCTCATGTTTAATGTTATTATTCAGCCTTCCAAGAAATAATTCATTAACCATCACATTTATATTTATAAAGAGTCTCTTGTTGGTTGAAAAATGATATGGGGATAACTTACACCACAATTATATAAAAAAGAACCATACTTTATTCATAAATTTAGAACTACAAATGGAAGTCTTATTAGATTTATAAATTATTTAAAAAAACTTAGGTTGGATGAACAGGCATGAAGTTTAGAATGCTAATCCTTTAGTATTATATTCTATATTATATTGTAATAGAACAAATTAGTGATCGAGTGGAAGACAAAAAATGGGAATTCTTTTATAAAATTAGGGGACACCTTCCACAACAAAAAATATGTGATGAAAAACCTTATGAATTTATATCCATATGTTCCCATTTCATGTCTGCTTCTTTTTATATAGGTACCCCATGATCCACATTTCTAGTTGCCCAAGGTATGTGGAACACCTAAATTCTAAGGTGTGATGAGCCCCAGTAATGGTCTCATATGATGTCTAAAGCTTTCCTAATTTATTCTTTTTGTTATAATTTTCATTCTAAAAGACTCATAAATATGATCATGCACATATACATATATACATATATGTATGTATGAATGCATGCATGTATTCAAAGGAAATATTAAGTTTAAATATGTTATTGATAGGTTTTATAATATAGTGTAATGGTATCATAATGGTTTATGTTTTCTTGGCTAATTAGAATGGAAAGATATTTGCTATTATGCTCAAATAGCCTCTAGCCATTAGTTGATTATATTTTAGAATTAGAGAACCTAAAATAACTAGGGATCACCCATAACAACTAGCTAAGTGGATCCACAAAAAATATTGTAGGTGATCATTTTATAGATTACAATAAAATTTCAAGTTGTTGATTCTAACCATATTCCAACTCACTCAACAGTCTCCAACAAACATTAAACATGATGACAAGTTTTTATAACCATATAGGAACACCATTAAATCATCCTTTTCTTCATGGATTATACAGTCATATGGTCTTAACCATCTCAACACCTTATTTTCTTATGATTTTTATTATATATTTTATTAGATAATAAACACCTCCTCCTCTATATAGGTGAATAGGATTTCCAAATTAATATGTGCATATAATCATATTTAGTGAAGAATAATTTATAATCATTTTTAATTTCCTATAGTAATCATTATATTTATATAGACTTTGATCAATGCAAGTGAAGTGATTTAAGCTAAATCATTTATAACTAAGGAAGGGAACTGAAGCACAAGTCCAACCAAGTAAGACCCACTTGTGAGGATTTTTTGTGACAATCCCATCTATTAAGTACATATTTTATACTTAATTTGTGTGTTTACATTTCTAATTACGTGCATTTATGTTTATTGATTCCTATAGATTGATTTCACTATAAGTAAATGTCCTTATGTATGGCTAATTGATTATCTTCAGTTCAAACACAAGAATCTTCCAAAATAGTCTTAGTTTCATTTATGTATCTTTTCCTTCATGCAAGAGTGATTACATTCTATAATTTATAATTATATAAAGTGTGTTTCCTATATGCAACCATTAGTATCTTAACCTACCATAGAGCCTAGTGCACATATAATTCAGATACCTTACCAAAGTATACAGACCTTAGGATGACAATTTAATGAATAATCACTCTCAATAAACTAATATGTTTCCCCTCTAGATTATATTATGTCATGTTATACACAATGATTAGACTGTGTAAATTTTAATTGGGGAATTGATTTTACTAGTCAAACTTGACTAAAGATTACCTCTATATAGGTAGTTTTACTTGGGATCAAACTATACTAAATAAGGTAGAGATTTTGGGTAAATTTATGATTATAATTATCCCTACAACATTATATCATAAAATGAATAGCCACAAATATTTTTATAAAACACATCCACTTATGATTATTCCAAACAAACATAACAAATTGCATATATTGGTAGGTTCATAATTGACTAAGCCTACATAAAACACATCCTATATTAATCAATATTCATACCATAGCTTTAAATAGTAGTAAAAATCCACCATAATTATACTAAGTATCATGGAAGGACCTCACAGAAAATTTAAAAAACAATGAACATTCTCTCAAATTTTAGAAGCTCTCTTAGGTTTCCATTAAAAATATAGCCATAAAATAACATTACAAAGAGGTTTAAATATAAAATTGAGATATGAGACCTTCCATCCAATATAACATGATCTTTATCATAGCCATCATGTCTTAGTTTGTTATAACAAAAAATAGGTTCATAAAATATAAAATAATAGTGGATGCATAAGATCAAGAGATGATATTCTCATTTATGAGATCAATCAAGTGCATGATGGTTGGTAATCAACTATGACTGATAATGGGACCACCAAATAATTATATTTAAATACTTCCTAATCTATGAAATATTTCAAAATTAGCTTATCTTTTCAATCCATCTAGGTGAGGTTAATAGAGGATCTCATAATAACAATATTTCACATATCATTATTTATGTGTGTATTTTTTATGGGAATTCTAAGATTTATTTACCATATTCACCATATTGATGCCTTTATTGGATTAAGAGGATAAGTCCAATATTATTGGTGCTTATTTTATATTTTCTTTGTGACCTTTTTTTTAAATTTTATATTTAATTTCCTAAGGTGCAACCCAAATTCATATTTGGTAATAAATGTGACATCCTAATTGAAAATAATGGTGATGTCAACCTCATAAAATAAGGTCAGTATCTTCTCCAATAAATTTATAGTTAGCTTCATGTCTCTTAACCATTCCTTTAAATATGTTTTCATATTCACAACATAGGTCTCATATAAGTTGAGTTCCATCAATGGTATGATCTTCAACTAAGGAAACATCCATTTGTTATCACCATTACCATTTTAGAAAACATGTTGTCTATTTTGACAATATAATTTAAACACTAATATGATTTCTTTTAAATCACACTAGTTTTGTCCAAATCTTCCACTACCTCTTCTAAAGCATGAAACAATTTAGAGAGTACTCCCTCAATCCTATCCACTAGGTTAATTGGGAAGGTGGTCCTCAATTGGAACTCTAATGTTTTAACTTACTCTCTTAATTCCTCCATGATTTTTTTAGTAATATCATGGTAGGGATTAAAAATATATATTGGGTCCTTAATATTGTTTTCCTTTACTATTTTCCTTATTTTTTATATAAGGAAAATAAGTCTTCATATGTCTGCAAGATTATACGGTTTTCCTTTTGTGTTAACTTTATGGTCATGACCCTTTTCATCCTTATGGTTCCTTTGTCAAATTTGAGTTTTATATCTAATTTACCTTCGTAAACTATCTTTAGCATCAATATTTTCTTAGTTTGAAAGGCATATATCCAATATCCCTCATGTACAGGTCTAAGGGTCCCTAAATTAGTGGTAGTGAAAGATGCAACTAGTGAAGTAGATGGGTAAGTAATGGATACAAGATGGGTTTGGATGGTGAAAAAATATGGAGGTGTGGGAATATGATTCAATTTGGTAATGGTGATGGGAGATACATATGGGGTCATGTAGGCCCTGACTTGTTTTTATATCATGTGGGCTATGGGTCCAATGACACCTAGAATATTTTTCATCATTCTTAAATAATAGATAGGACAAGTGAAAGTGAATTTGGGGGACCTAGAACATAATAAATTGGAGCCCAAAAGATAAATATTTTATTTATTTAGGGCCAAATTGGTGAGGAATATAAGGATAAATTGGATCACTATGTGTTGTAAGGGTGGAACAAAATGACCAACTATAGAAGATGTATTTTTAAGTTTGTTAGATCTAAGGAGTTTGGGGGAAATTAGACAAAAGCTCAAAGTAGGCCTAAGAAATGAGTTGTCTACCTTTATAGTGTCATTTTGGGATAAGGATATCTATGGAAATAATGTCACTAATCCATGTTTATTATATAATTGTGTAATGCCCAAATTTGGTGGTTTTATAATAAGAGTGGAAACTAAATTTTTGGGGGAGGAGGACTTGAAATAACAGGTTAACTAGAGACCAAAGGATAATAAGAAACAATAGAGAGACTATAAATAACAAGGGAACCCAAGACATATTGACTAGGTGTAGGCCTAATTGGTGAAGAAAGTTCCTATGATGTAGGAATAATATAAGTAGGGGTTATTAGTTCAGAGGACAAAGATGGTTAAGACTCAAGAGAGCTAGGTTAAAACTCAGTGTCACTTGTAATGTATATTATATGCATAGGGGTAGGTTAATTTACCTATTTTATTTCTTCAACTAAGGTAGCAAAAACTAATGAAGATGAAGGGGTATCAAAATGTATCCCTTGTGATATAATATATTTCAACCTGTGTTTCATATTTGGACTATTATCTAAGGGAAGAGGCTCATCAGGTTATTTTATTGAGACTTTATTCTCTATTTATTTTTCCTCTAACATTCTTACAAATTTAAGCTTCATAATTACTTCATTATCATCTATAGGGTTCAAATATAACCTATCATCATGGTACTTATAGAGGTAAGTGATGTTAAGCATTGATCTTAATTATTCTATATGCCTCTAGACTCTCCCATGGGGGTCCTATTGTCTATCATCATAGAAATACAAGGCATTAAAAGATGGCCTATGAGTTGACATGGCTACTACTATAGTTATATTCTTATATTCATGGTAACTTATTATCAATGTTAGATATGGGTAGGGATTTTACCTCCTATTATCATAGCGACCCAACATATCATTAACATATTGTATGATATTTACTGATCTACCAACATGTCAAGCACATAGTAGGGTAAATTTAAGGAAGAAGTTAGGATCCATTCAAATTTGATTATATTTAAATGTTGGTAGTACTAGTATATGCCCAAATGGCCATAATTTAATCTCTCATTTCCTTTGACAATTTGGGCATCATCTTTTATTTGATAAAAAATTATAGTGGCAAGTAGAAATAATGGAAAATGTCTTTAATGTGAGCTCTATAATGGTTGATCTGAATTTTGGATTAAACCACATGTACTTGGGGACTAGAAGATGTCCACTATGTAAAATAAGAGTGTTTAAAGGGAACAGTGGCACATCAAACATCTACTAAATAAGACATCATATAATAACCTCCTCCTTTTCTGACCCCCATCATGTGTTGAGATAATTTAAAGTTTATGATCCTCCCAAATCTTGGATATTCTTCTCATCAATCATTAAAATAAGGAGGAGCACGTAAAACTTATTGAAACGTATAATTTCATTAGCCTCAAATAGTCTCTTGAGAAATAAGATTCTAACTCTGAATCATGTAAAGGTTTTTATTGTATAGCATTTTTTTAACCCAATGTTATATATCTTCAACCCAATCCTTAAATATTTCCAAAATGTCATGGGTCCCCATCCATTTTAAGGAAATGTCCTTGCTATATTTGACATATGGGTTTGGGAGATGATATTATTTTGTGAAGGTTTCACCTAAAAATAAAAATATTTGATACTTCCCTTTGTCAAACTTAATTAAATCATTCCTATATGTAGACTTTACAAACATATTATATAATAAGTCACCACATGGAAATACATTAGGTTTGGAAATAACCTTGTGTATCTTTGATTGCCTATTTTTCTAGTAAGTCTTCTGATAATTCAATCTCCTCCTAAGTACTATCATCATTATCTAATTTTTTTACGTATTTTTTTGAATACCTTGTTGTAATGTTTGTATCTCATTATACCTTATTTGAAGGTCATGTTTCTGAACTCATGTGTAGGCTTTGGGGTTGATGAAGATGCCACCATAGTAGATGTTAACATAGAGAACATTGTGATATAATTTAGAAGTAATATAGGCTTTATTTTCAATATTTCAAGGTCTTCTCATCATAAAATAATATGATCTCCTAGATTCTATATTGTGAGGATAATGGAGTATGAATTCCACATGGATTATATCTTCAGAAATTTCAAATAGAGCTCAAAGTAATGGTGATTGGAGTTTGTAGGTATTTATATTACCTTTAATTTTATGTTTCTGTAGACACCAAAATCGTGTCTACTCCTTGGTCAACTCTCCCCCCTTGGTCCCCTTGGTCCACTTCTATACATCCCTAACCCACACACTTATTAATTTAAAATAATAACTTATTTTAAATTAATACCACCCCCCTTGACACCTCACCCATGACACATCACCTCACCCTTGGATTCCTTTCCCTTGGATACCCTCATTCATTACCCTATAACCTATTCCAACTCCCCCCACTAATCCTCACACTTATTAAACCCACCTTTGACTATTTTACCATGACCATTGAACTCGGCAGATGGAGGAATGGGTAAAAGGCTAATTTTAGCCTTTTTCCATTCTTCTAGCTGCTGACATCGGTTACCAGTCGGTCGATGCCAGTGGGATCGCTGATGTTGATTATTTAAGATAGGGTCAAAGGCAAATTCTCTTCCCCCTAGGACACTGAATCACAGACTTGAATGCTAATTCTTTGGCTACAGGTATTCGACCCCTCTCTCTCTCTCCCAGACACACACCAAGCATCACAGGCTATAGGAACTCTACATCAATCACTCCTAATCTAATTACAGGGAGTCTTCTACATCAGCTTTAGGCTTTCTACACTTCTGGTTCTCTATCAAAGAGCTAAGTATTCATCTTTTATGTCATTTCAGTAGCTTAGAATGTATTTGTCATCAGTTTTCTATTTATTGCTTCTAAGCCATATTATCAACCAGACTCAGCTATCAACCAGACCAGACCTGACTCTCTTCCTGAGAAGGTTGAGAAGCCTTCTTCATACTCTCACTCTTTTTGACACCCTATCCCCTACCTGACTCCTTCCTCAGACCTTACTCTCTACCATGCAAAACCCTGCACGAACCATCAGACTCCCAGACTACCATAGACAATTCCATCGACCAGAGACTCATCCAGAACCCGTCCAAGGCCATTACCCCGACCAACACCAGCCTCTAGGCCCATTTCCCATACTAATGTTGGTAGACTAACCAACACCAATGACCTTAACAAAATTGACGTCGGCAGACTAACCAGCGTTGACGATTGTGGCAGACTGATAACAGATAATAGGTACACATTATCTTTATTTCTTTTGTTTAGTCTTTCACCATTTATCTTTCTAGCAACATTCTCTTTTATCAAAAGTGGACTGTCATCCCTTAAGGAAGTCTTTGCACTTCCAGGACTGAGCTTTACTTGGCAGTCCACCATACATCTATCTAACAATCTCTTTGTTTGAGTCTCTTTCTTCTATAGGTGTCATCCTCCACAACCAAATAGGAGTCCCTACAACGTCTGGATATGGTGTGCAAACTTCATCCAGGTACGTAAAAACCCCTAACCATTTTATCTTAGTTTCTTATTCCTTTTGAATGTAGAAAAGTGAAAAAATGTATAGAAACATTTTGGCACGCTCGGTGGGACACTAGGAGTTTTCCTTAGGTTCATACTTTTTCTTCTAAAAACAAACTTTTCATATAGGTGCATTAGATCTCTTCTTGCATCCTTTTCTTCTATCTCTTCTAAAAAGACATCATAAGCAAGTTAAAAAGAATCTTTCTTTTTCTTCTTGTCACCTTTCCTTCTTGCATATTAGAGTAGTGAAGTTCATACTCTTAACCCTTTCTCAACTTGTTTTCATCCGAACACACATTTCAATTTGGGGCTTAAAAATATTTTGCATTTCATTTCTGCTTGCATGCATTTTTAGCTCACCTAGTAGCTTAAACTGCATTATGAATAAATCGTAGCACACTTATGTTACACAACCTAACCACTATCACAAACTAAACATCTAAGCATACCTAAGACAAGGTCTGACTAGGATTTCATCACCTAGTGGATACCTTACCCTTCTTGGTAATCCCACTTGGACTTCACCACCAAGGGGAGAGCCCACTCTATTCTCTGGTAGAGTATAAACTCTAGGGGAAGTATATACTAGCTAAGTGACCTAGCTTATCTCTAGGCTCGTGAAGTGAGGGGAACTTGCTCCTTAGCACCAAGCCACGTACGGAACCTAATACAGAATTTGAGCACTGAAACTAACCCAAAACCAACTTTTGATTGCTTCTTCTAGGACCCATTCTAAAATCCAACTTCCCAAACACACTCTTCTAAGGCATAAGCCAACACGACTCTAAAAATTGATTCTTAGGTATTTAACATTTAGAGTTTTCTTGTATTCATCTATTTTTCTATCTCTATCTAGTTTTTTGAGCTGGTGAGGTCACATTCTGAGATCTAAAGATAGCTTAGAATTTCTTCTTTCTTCCAAAAACTTTTAGTTTCTAGAAATCCACAGTCACCGACATCAGTTTTTCCACCAATGTCAGCAACCTATTTTTTACCGACATCAGTTATCTGACCGACATCGGCCCATTTTCTTCACCGGCATCGATTTTTATACCGACGTCAGTCACTGTTAGCAACTTTTCCTCCAAAATAGCAACCTTAAAACCCACCCCTTTTTCTACCAAAAACACATTCTGAGTTTCTAAAACTAAAAAAACATAGTTTCTGGAACCTGACCCTTTTTGCCTTGAATGGTTTTGACATGTAGTCAAACCAAAACTCTTGTTGACCACGCAAGGTAACAACCACTTCTGCCTTCGCCTTTCATATCAAGTCCCCTAATGGAGTGTACTTTAGACGCTGAATATTCTCTTGTCCAGTCAACCCCCGATCAATCTCCAATTATTCCTGAAGGGGATCAAAATTTTGAGAGATTCCTTGACCATAACATCAAGGCTCTCCAACACTATCTCACAAGAAACCAAATGCGAGACCTTTCGGGTGAAGCGGCGATGACATCAACACCATCTGCTACCCAGCCTTTTATGACTTAGGCTATTGCCTCAACCATTAACTTGACCATGGCCAATACACACAGTTTGACCTCCCCATCTATTTTTGGACTGACCTCCATCGGGGTTTCATTACCCCCTCAACCACACGCAATTCAACCAAGTTCTACACCTTATCAAAACTTGATTGTCTCAACTCCACACACTCTTGCACCTATAAATGTGGGAGTGACTACCTATCCTTTTAAAAATGCCACCATTCAACCACCTTTGGCGGTATCTAGTCAACTCATTCCATCCAAATTCATGGCACAACCACCCTTGGCTTCAACTTCAGTCCCTATGAATAGTTATCAATACGTTGCGCCTATACAAATGCAACCAACTACATCATATGCCCCTCCTAACACCTTCCAAGTGCCCTACAACCTAGGGGGTGACCCACTTGCAAATCCGTCAACCGATCTAATCAAGATGTTGATGGACAAGATGTCTAACCTTGAGGCATCCATTTATGGTTCAAGCAATGTTCTCTCATACGAACAGATTTGCAATGAACCCATTCATCCTTTAGTCCCAATCCGATCATATCCTAGTTAGTGGGAGCTTCCTAAGTTTGCTCACTTCTAGAGTAAGGAAGACCCACAGTAGCATCTACGAGCATTTAGACATGCTTGTTACCTGATAGCACATGATGATGCGTTATTACTACGCACATTCCCCATGTCACTTTTTGGTGCTGCCCTCAATTGGTATAGCTCTATTACCAGTCACTCCCTTTTCACATTCACTCAACTTGCCCAAATTTTTATCAACCACTTTTCAATTAACATAACTAAAAATGTCTCCATCATGGACCTATACTCTATCAGACAGTTTTACGATGAATCCATAGCCAATTTTGTTGCCCATTGGAGAGGCTTAATCAACCAACTCTCCTTTTCTTTACCTCAACCTGAGCTCATCGAGCTCTTCTCTAGAGCATGTGCCAAGCACATCTCATCCACCTTGTGGGTCCAAACATTCCACACTTTTGACAAATCTTTCACCATGGCTTGAAAGCTTGAACTCTACACTGTCGAAGAGGACAAGGTCAAATTGTGAAATACCAACGCAAAATCTAATGACCCTTCTTCTTCCAAACCTTCTTCTTCCCACTCCAAATCTAAGGGAGTGGCCAATACTATGGTCTTTAGATCACCATCCTCATCAACCATAACCAATCAATCTCAACCTTCCACATCACAAAGCATCACCAAACAATTCCAACAATGGTATATACAACGTTAATACACTCCAATTGGAGAATCATACGCTTCCATGTTGGAAAAACTTGTCAAGCAGGGGGTCCTTGATCTCCCTCAAATTTGACCACCTCAATTTGACCCCTCAAAACCTATCCCTACATGGTACAAGGAAAATGACTTCTACCACTATCATCATGTCAAAGGTCACGACATAGACAACTGCAAAACCTTTAAAAACATTGTCTAACACATGTTAGACAAGGGGGATCTTGTCTTGGACAACCCAAACGCACTGCCTAACCAAAACATAGACATATTCAAACAACATTTCCCAAATCATCCCCCCAGTCAAAACAACATTCAGACCATGGCTGATGACCCCCAAGAGCGTAATATACGCACAGTCAACATGGTTTCACCTTCCATTCCTAACCAACCTCTCCCACAGTCTGAAGAGGTTAGTCAACCTACTTGTCCACCACAGGTAGAGGAGCCTTCCTCTCCCATTTTGCCTCCACCAATGGAGGATAATCCTCCATCCACACCCCTTTCACATGTAGGAGAGGCTATTTTGACCTCTCACATATTGGAGGATGCCTTGACAACACCAACGTCGACTGCCTCACCCTCATCCTTCTTATCATCAATGGGGGATCATACTTTTTCTACTCGTCGACCACATGAGGAAGCCATGATCATCCCTACGCTCTATCCAACTAAAGAGCCACATTATCCAATTCCTTATCGATCGAGAGAAGAACTTATCACTTCACCAACTTTGACCAAAGAAGATCCGATGGTGATTCTCTCACAATCACCTCAATCTTTTAAATGGCCAACTATAAAACCTCATGCAACCTCATCCAAACCCTTGCAATCATCTACCATGCTGAAATAGGGATAAACCCCTTGGTGTGTGCCCCACATCCAACCTCACTCACCCATAAGTGACGGTAGACTTAAACCTCGCCCCACACAATAGTAGTCCTCACACTAAACTAAAGAAGGTTGCTAAATCCCTTCGGAGAACTCCTCCCCCACCTTTGCCATTACCATCCATCTTGGGTCCACATCCATCTACTTTAGCAAGATTGCTCCCACATCCAACACCTCTCAACAAGATTGTGCCATCTCCACATGTGGCCATATCACCAACTAAAAAGGTGACATGGCAAACCCTCCAAACAACTCTTAAACAAAAATTGTCAACCTCTACTGCAACAAAGAGCACCAACCCATTAAAGGGTTCTTATGCTTTGATGTTATGTCAATTGTTGCAGTCATCTAGCATTGTCCTCCCACCTATCAAGCCTTACCAACCTCTCAGACCAAAACCACCTTGGTTTGATGACACTAAAATATGCTGCTATCATCGCACACCGGGGCATGACACTGAGCATTGTTGCACCCTTAAGGCTGTCATCCGTCAACATCTGGAAAAGGACACCCCTCACATTGAGGCCTCTTTTGACCACATATTTGACCAACTACCGACACCATCTCATACCTCTTGAACTTCTTCACCTAAACTAAGATCCCCATACAAGACTATGGCCCCTCAACCACCTCCTCCACCTTTATTCAAAATCAACACAATTAATGTGGCCACTAGGCCCCAAAATGTGAAGAATAAAAGATCAGACCAGACATCTACACCTTTGACATATCCATTATTCATCAAGACCTCTCAACCAACACAACCCAATATTTCTATCTTGGACATGTCTCGACCATCATCACTAGGGGAAATTCCTCCTAACCTCACTAGTCCACATGACGCTTGGTATAAGTGACTCGTGGACTACTTGACATATTCTATCATCCCTCCCAAACTCTCTAGCAATAGACGGTGAGATTTTATCAAGAACACTGCTCACTACACCATGCTAGGGGGACTTCTTTACAAGTGAGGTATCGATGGCCTCCTTATCCAATGCCTAACAACCACTGAAACATCCCACGTCATCAAACAAGTCCATGATAGGATTTATGGGGGACATTTCAGTGGTAACTCACTTGCCAAGCGCATCCTCTGCCTGGGCTATTATTGGCCCACAATTCACCAAGATTGCAACAACTATGTTCGGCATTGTCCCAAATGCCAACAACAGCCTAGACTAGACATCAACCAACCAAGCATCAACCAAACCTTGACCAAACATCAACCAACCAAGCATCGCCCAAGCATCAACCAACTTCTTAATCATCTTCACGTCTGACATTAACCAAACATCAACCAACCCAGCATCGACCAAACATCAACCAAATTCTTACTCATCAACCAATATGTGACCAATTTGCAATGAAGCAAATGGGGAAAGTTTGCTCCTAATTGACTCGGACCTTACATCATAATGCATGGATCAAGGACTTATCATCTGTCTTCTTTCGAAGGCCATCTAGGACCTGAGCCCCTTTATGCCTTATATCCTTGACCATTCTATTGTTAGTCATGTACTCAATCACTTGACATTAACTTGAGCTCATCCCTTGAGCAATCCCCATCGTTTTCATTCCTATCTCCCTCAACCCTCAACCCTACAAACATTAGCCAACCCTTTTGTCAAGCATGAATGCTTCGTCCTAATAAAAGGGAAACCCTCTAAACCTCTATAGTCAAGTCCATGACCAAAATTTTAGTCAAAAACAAAAATATAAAATTGGGATGCCTATTCAAAGGTCATAAAATTATAAATGTAGACTGCTCCCTCAAAGGACAGCTGCATAATTGTTGTAATTAATAGACTGCTCCCTTAAAGGACAACTATTCAAAGACTTTCATATAGACAAAGCAAAATATAGACCACTCCCTCGAAGGATGGCTATGTCTAAATCTTGATACAAATAAAACACTCTCAGAAGCTTCCCACATTGATCAGCTTCACAAATGACCATAAAGCAAAACAACATCCCCTCGCAAACTTCCCACATCGATCAGTCTACCCCCAAAAAAAAAACTGACTGACAAACTATAAAGTCATGGACTTGTCTATAGTCATTCTCAGGGTCACCTATAAAAGGGGAAAAGTTGTTCTTGCCAGAAAGAGGTTCCCCCATCCATCCATATCACATATCAAACCTATCACCCCAACATACTCAAGGGATTTCGAGCTCACTTAACATCAAGTGATTCGAGTACTTCTCTAACAACAATCAATGGTCAAAGACGTAATGCATGAACGGAGTTTTTGTTTCCAAAAACCCCCTACCTATGCTATCATTATGGTCCTTGTCAATGAAAGAGCAACTCACCTTTCACTTCTTATACATCTTGGTCACAAACAACCCAACTAAACCAACCCAAACATCGTCAGACCGCTGACATGACATAGTCCATTTCACATAGTTTCTATGGAAACCAATACACATGAAAACTATCAACCAGACACAATTTATGTTAAGCATAAACCATTACTTACTGAATCATAAATAATCTCCATTCATTTTTAGCATACACCATTACCAATATGGAAACTTGCTAGGGATGAAAGACCACTCAACCAATGTTACAGAATACACCATCACCCAATATGGAAAAGGCTGTAACATCATCATTACCTCATCATCTATCACCTGACCAAAACCAACCTATTGACCACTTTGACTCTTCACCTGAACTACATTGGTTTGAGGCCCTCAACACAGGGGCTATGTAGGCAGCACTCAAATGACATGATGTCTTTTGGGGTTAGCTCGGCCACATCTTTTTATTCATCTACCTGATGAACAAACCATATTACCTTTGACCATGACTTAACCTAGTCTGACCAACTATCAACCACTTTGACCCTTCCTCCCTTTTAGGGAGAACTACATTGGCCTGAGGCCTTTCCAACAAGGGCTATGTAGGTAGCACTCAGATGACATGACATCTTTTGGGGTTAGCTCAGCCACATCCATTTGTTCATCTATCTGATGGACAAACCTTTTTGACCTTTAACCATGACTTAACCTCATCCAACCCATCCACAACCGACCCTCTTCCTCCCTTTTAGGGAGAACTACATTAGCATGAGGCCCTTCCAACAAGGGCTATGTAGGGAACACTCAGTTGACATGACATCTTCTAGGGTTAGCTCAGCCACATCCATTTGTTCATCTACTTGATGGACAAACCATTTGACCTTTAACCATGACCCAAACCAATCATCGACCACTCTGACTCTTCTTCTAAACTACATTGGCCTGAGGCCCCCATATGGGCTATGTAGGTAACACTCAGATGACATGACATCTTCTGGGGTTAGCTCAACCACATCCATTTGTTTGTCTACCTAATGGACAAACCATATTATCACTCATCGTCTATCACCCCGACCAAACCAACATATCAACCTAGCCTAAACTACATTGGTCTAAGGCCCTCAACACAGGGGCTATGTAGGCAGCACTCAGATGACATGACATCTTTTGGGGTTAGCTCGACCACATTCATTTGTTCATCTACCTAATGGACAAACCATTTGACCTTTAATCATGACTTAACCTCATCCAACCCATCCATAACCGACCCCCTTTCTCCCTTTTAGGGAGAACTAAATTAGCCTGAGGCCCTTCCAACAAGGGCTATGTAGGCAGCACTCAGTTGACATAGGGTCTTCTAAGGTTAGCTCGACCATTCCTTCATCCATCCATCTAATGGACCAACTATCTATCTCGACCTAACTCAACCAACAACCTTGGAGACCATGACTATCTCCTCAGACCACGACCATTTTTGAGACAACTTTGCCTTAGTTGTTTTGATTGCATGTATGCTACCTCATGAATGGTTAGAAAAATTGTCTGCAACCTACATTATGACCCTCACAAGTACTGGATCATGATCAAGTTGATCCCCACTACTTGTGACATTTTTGTGTTTTCTAGGAGCACTTCCTGAGCCTGAGATACTTGGAACATGATGACCATTGGAGCTACAGCTTGGATCGAATAACCCAATTAGCTATGACTAAATGTTGGGGCCTGGTTATTTCAATTTTGGCACTCCTCGGCCTTGACCCATGACAATTTGACCTGACCATCTCATGAAGTGGTATGCATGCAATCCCAACTATTACAGCATTCACACTCAAACTTCACCATATCCATCCACTCTCTATCAAATCATCACCCAATATCAGGGTCCCTTCCCTCGACTCCCGCTATGAGGAGGGAATACCTCATCCCATAATTGGGGCAACCAACATTCTTTTTTGTCTTGTAGTTCACCAGAACAACCAATAGGAAAAAAAAGACCTCATCCCATATCTGGGGCAACTTACTCCTATTTTTGTCTTGCAGTTCATCAAGAACAACCAACAAGACAAAAAGGGATAAATGTAGACACCAAAATCGTGTCTACTCCTTGGTCAACTCTCCCCCCTTGGTCCCCTTGGTCTACTTCTACACATCCATAACCCACACACTTATTAATTTAAAATAATAACTTATTTTAAATTAATACCACCCCCCTTAACACCTCACCCATGACACATCACCTCACCCTTGGATTCCTTTCCCTTGGATGCCCTCATTCATTACCCTATGACCTATTCCAACTCCCCCCACTAATCCTCACACTTATTAAACCCACCTTCGACCATTTTACCATGACCACTGAACTCAGCAGATGGAGGAATAGGTAAAAGGCTAATTTTAGCCTTTTTTCCATTCTTTTAGCTACCGACGTCGGTTACCAGTCAGTCGACGCCGACGGGATCATCGACATCAGTTGTTTAAGATAGGGCCGAAGGCAAATTCTCTTCCCCCTGGGATGTTAAATCATAGACCTGAATGCTAATTCTTTGGCTGTAGGTATTCAACCCCTCTCTCTCTCTCTCTCTCCTAGACACACACCAAGCATCATAGGCTATAGGAAATTTGCATCAATCACTCCTCATCTAATTGCAGGGAGTCTTCTACATCAACTACAGGATTTCTAAACTTCTGGTTCTCTGTCAAAGAGCTAAGTATTTGTCTTTTATGTCATTTCAGTAGCTTAGAATGTATTTATAATTAGTTTTCTATTTATTGCTTCTAAGCCATATTATCAACCAGACCAGACCTAACTCTCTTCCTGAGAAGGCTGAGAATCCTTCTTCATAATCTCACTCTTTTTGACACCCTGTCCCCTACCTGACTCCTTCCTCAGACCTTACTCTCTACCTTGCAAAACCCTGCACAAACCATCAGACTCCTAGACTACCACAGACCATTCCATCGACCAAAGACCCATCTAGAACCCGTCCAAGGCCATTGCCCCGACCGACGCCAGCCTCCAGGCCCATTTCCCATACTAACATCGGTAAACTAACTAACGCCAGTGACCTTAACAAAATTGACATCGGTAGACTAACCAACATCAGTGACTATGGCAGACTGATAGCAGACAACAAGTATGCATTATCTTTATTTCTTTTGTTTAGTCTTTCACCATTTATCTTTCTAGCAACATTCTCTTTTATCAAAAGTGAACTGTCATCCCTCAAGGAAGTCTTTGCACTTCTGGGATTGAGCTTTCCTTGGTAGTCCACCATACATCTATCTAACAATCTCTTTGTTTGAGTCTCTTTCTTCTACAGGTGTCATCCTCCACAGCCAAAGAGGAGTCCCTACAATTTCTGGATACGGTGCGCAAACTTCATTCGGGTACATACAAACCCCTAACCATTTTATCTTAGTTTCTTATTCCTTTGGAATGTAGAAAAGCAAAAAAATGTATAGAAACAGTTTCTATTTTAATTAGCTACCCTTTATCCCTAATCTAATTTTTTAAATGTACATTTTCCATTAAATATATTTTATGTAGCTAGGACTATCCATGTGTCCTCATCTAAATGGTCCCAACATATAACAAAGAATTATTGGCTTACTTATTTATTATAATAAGTCTATTGACAATGTGTTCTTGTTTGATTTTATGATGTTTGAGTAAACTATGACCTACAAAGTGTGCATGTCTACTAAGGTGGATCCCAAAAATTCCCAAGGTCATCCAATGTTTAACATAAAGTACTAGGTGTTTGAACCTTTTAGGTGTCCAACTAGGACATGTGTCATAAACTAATTAGATGGGGACTCTTTCATCGTACCATATTACTACCATTTTGGGAGCTATAGGAGTACCACATGGTGTTATCTAATAACTTGAGGGGTCTTAGGATCATATGATTTTATAAGTAGAATAGGACTCTAGGTGTATGTCCCTAACATGTAATTGGTGTTGATTAGATAATTACTCCCATGCTATACCATTTTACTAACATTTTGGTAGGTTATTGCATCATGGGAATCCTAGATTATGAATAGAAAAGTGGTAAGTTTGGGTTAAATGAGGGGCCCTAGATTGTATAGTTTTATGACTAACATAGGATAATGGGATTACAGTACTTGTAAAGTACACAAAATTTTTCATTAATTAAAAAACTTTATAAATAATAACAATATTAATTATGGACATATCATAAGAGTATGGCTAAAGGAAATCTTAGAGTATGGATCATGGGACTCTAAATGTAGGACCTACCACATCATCACCAAATTTCACCATATAAACAATAATCTTTTAGTAAAAATATAAGTATAAACCTTAAGATCATAATAGGGATTAAATTTAACATTTGAATAAACACATGAATACCATAGAGTAACTCACTATTTAAATTTAATCCCTTTAAAGTATTTTGACAAATCTAGAAGGGTTGAGGTCTATTAAACATTACTTATTTAGATCAACCTTGAACTTTTAGAAAACACTATATTAATTTTAGGGTTTTATATAAGGTTCCTCATGAATCATAAATGGATTTTGGGTCCCCATTCCTTATATAAAAAAGGGTGTGTTGGATACAATAAATGGAAACTATGCAGGGTAAACACTATCCAAGTGTTTAAAACTTAGAATTTTTGGTTTTACTTTAGACAAATTAGATAGACCATGGAAAACAATTTCATATTATCAAATAAAAAATGAGTATTTGAGTTAGTTTTAACTTACAACATAATAATTCTTAATCCTTACAATAAGTCAAATTATGTGGAAAAATGATTTACATATTTTACCTTTGAGGTTTTGACATAACATAAGAATAACCTTTATAACTTGACTTCTAAAAGGTGTTATATTTTATTCATCCACTTTCTAGGGAGGGAAGGCTTTGGATTTTATTTTTTTCCATCTAGGAATCTATAGCCTTGACATATATACCTTTGGCTCCACTCTAAGACTTACTCCATTTCTAGCCAGGTTGGACATCTTGTGATGGAGGTTCACAGAATCACCCTTTCTTAGGAGAAAACATTTTACTTTATTTAAATTTTTATATTTTCCTCTTTTTATTTTTATTTTATTTGTTCCATGAGGGTTGTGAACTAACATAGATAAGGTAAAGGGATTAATTTATTAAAAAAATGGTCATAAGAGATTCCTCTTTTGTTTTTGTAAAAAGTCAAGGTGGTTTCTATAGGAGTAGTGTCTAGGATCACTAGATCATGTGGACGTAGAGGTTTGTGATAGGTGTGATATAAAAAATCACACAATACATAATTAAAGATAAATTAAATTAATATGATAATATAACATAAGACAAATATGATCTAAAATACCAATCTTAAATTAATTTAAAAATATCACCAAGTGAGATATGTATATAGGAGAGTGACGGGTAACTCCTCCATAAAAGGTGGTCAATAGAGCCAAGAATAAAGGAGTAACTCCCATACCTATAATATTCATTCAAAAGAGTTACTCTCTATTTATCTGGCCAGACTGTATACCTAATCAATCTTCTCCATGAAAGTAGGAAAACTCCAAGTGAGGTAAAAATATCCCATACTAAATAAATATGTGAAAAATAAATAACACCTACTCTAATAATTTCTTAATTAAATAAAGTGTATTTTTTACCTCCATTTATTAAGAAAATCATTATTAATTTGCATGTTTAATATTAAAATAATGACTCCATTTCGATGTTATATTATGAAAAAAAAAATTCTACACTATTCTAATGTCTAAAATAAAAATATAATTTCACATATGTTATCTCTTATATAGTGTATTCAAAGTTTCACCTTTAATTTCAAGGGGGCAAATATAAAGGCTAAAGGGTCAAGGGATGCAAACTTAGCTAGCCAAATATTTCAAGAGGGATGATAGTATTTACCAACTCACATGATATTTAAAATGGTTTATAATTGAAAACATCCTATAAAAACCAAAATTTTCCAAAAAAAAAAAAAAAAACCAAATAAAAGGAAAGAAATAATGTGTCATAACATAAAAAAAACAAGAAAAAAAATTAAAAGACAACTATTCTAAACTTATACTAAGCCTACACTAATTATAAGATAAAACTCAAATTTAATTTTATGATGTATGTGGATGGCAAAACTAATAAGTAATTCTTTATAAACTATCCATTCACTATCAAAGAGAGACCACTTCCTTGTAAATGATTTATCTCTAAGGCATTACATCCCAATATTTCAATGATTTGTAAGGACCAATATAGAGAAGATCCAACTTTGTTGTTCTTTATTTTCATGAGCCTTGTCCCATGGTAAGATCAAACCATATATTTTGAAATATTTCACCTTAAATTTCTTCCAAAAACATCTTTTAAAATGTCTCAATTATTATAGAGGGATTTTCATGTGCATATTCCACTTGAACAATGTATATTAATGTTCACCCCTTTATCATCCTCCATGTATTATTGCATGAATTGGTATGTAGCTAACCTAAATGTTATTGGGAATAAACATTCTTATCCATATAAAAAAATAAAAGGTAAGCTTTTGAGAGATTATTTTTATCTTGTTTGATTGGCCCAAAGTGCATACTTTAGTAGTGGGTGCCAATATCTAGGTCATTTATCAGTATACATTTTTATCACATCCACTAGGTTATTATTCATTGATTCAAATAGATAATTTAACTACATATAATAATTATATTAAAACTTTAATATTATGCTATTTTCATAAGCCCATTCCATGAGTTTTACTAATTGAAAAGAGGGTCTATTATCATAATTTAATCAAATTGGGGTACCAAACTTGGTGACTAGATTCACCTCCAAAAATTTGATCACTTATTTTTCAATACTTTAATTTGGTCCATCTCATGCAATAGTATGTAGTCATTAGCATAAAATTGTGTCCAACTAAGGAATTGGGGTTAATGACTCCAACAAAATCCAATCCTCATTGATTAAAGGGACACCCTTTGATGATAGTTGTGATAGCAGTAAAAGGTAAATATAACACCATTTGTATGTACAAGAACATCCTATAGGAAATATAGTTGTATTTTGTTTTAGGTTGTTAGGAGTTATTATGAGAATCTCTAGGTTGATTAGGACTCCACCGAATGTGATATGGAGAACTATCTTATCATGGTAAATCTAGAAGTTACAACCATAGGAACTAATTACTATAAGTTTTTGAAAATAATGAAATAGAAAGGTTGACATGTATGTGAGTAAAATAATAGTGGTTTTTATTTTGATTAGAGACATTTCACATATTGATAGAAATGGACCTTGATATATGAAGTTTTCATTGTTGTAATCCCTAGTACAAGATATTCTATTATCAATTCTAATTATTTATACTCTTTTATGGTATAATCATAGAGTTTTATATGTTATTATGAATGGTTCTATTATTATGTTTCTCTAATGTGTAATTCTCTATATCTATAATCAGTTTACATCATATGTTAAGTTATTAAATAAGATTAATTATCTATGATAAACCTTACATATGTTCTCAAAGCATTTATTAAACCATCCTTGAATATTTTGATGTAACTCCACATATTTTATCCCCATAATTATCATGTTCTGGTGAAACCTAGGAACCTATGCTAACAATGGTGTGGTGAGCATGGATATGTTGCGATGTTTACTAACCCAAAGAGTGGTGGAGAAATGGTTGGACCATAAAATAACTGAATTCATAGAGAGAGAAGGCTAAATAATTGGTTTTACTCTAAGAGAGATTATACAAGAACACATTTATGATGAAATTTATGAGATTTTCCAGTGCAAATTACTAATCCTGCTAGCTAATTGGTTGGCTCAATTTAAATATCACTATTTATAACCATGAGAAAATGACACCATTGAATGGATTGAGAGGAACATAAAATATTTGAATAACCTAGAGACAAATTGGGCTCATGTAATTGATCATTAAATAGCTACCACTATTGATAGATATATCACTAAGTTCGTATTGCAAGGATACTTATCCTTTGATGCAGTGAAGGACCTATTTTTGAGGGAATCAAGGGAAATTTTTTGTAATAAATATGGACATTAATCAAAATGTTAGATATAGAAAAGGATGTGGTGCCCACTATTGTTAATATTGAGTAGTCACTTCGGGCATATGGGGGTGTGTGTGAGATAAGGGAGAATGAACCAAATATTAAAAGATAAATCTTGAACCTGAGTACAACATGGATAATTTAGAGGAAAAGGACCAAAAAAAGACTTTGAAAAATAGGGTAGATTTTAAGAAAATATGAATATAATGAGGAGTAGTATTAATGATGATTTGGATGAGAGGAGATGACAAGGAGAAGGGTGAAGTAAAGAGAAATACAACAAGGATATCGAGACAAGTAGAGATAGAGCACAAGGAAGTGATGAGGATTTATCATGGATGAAATAAGAAGGTATTAGTATAGAATTATAATATATGGGTAAATTTTGTATTTTTAAAAAAGACTATCCTAGAAAGAAAATCAAGGATTACCTTATAGTTGCAGACATAGTATAGGTTCAAGTTTCAAGAGATACATCTTTGGAGGTAAGGATCATTTCCCAAGGAGGCACACATCCTTTGAGTCCATATTTTTTCAAAATTGAATTAATTCCTATAAAAATTTAAATGAAAACATGTGGTAAGGATAAATTCCAAAAATTCATAGAAAAATCCTAAAATTATAAAAGGTTGTATATCGTGAAGTTGTGCAGAGTTTATTAGACTGATAGAAGAAGAACATAATAACATTGTTTTATATAGAGACATATCCTCTAGTCCTTACACTAGCTAAGGATTTAATTACATAACTTTAAAGATTAGAATAAGACATAGATATATCTACAACTACCACATATACAAAATCAAAGGAGACATCAAAATCACAACCAAATCAAGAGCTAACTCAAAGTGCACAAAAGTCTCTAAAACTACAACCATCCTTGATGCCAGTTGTAACCAAATCAACTATGATACCTATAGGAAACCCCACTATGGTATATTAATTGGGTGATTTTATACACATGGATCTCTATGATGGGTCTATAGACCCTAAAAAGTACTTACTTAAAACATGAAATGGTAAGCAAAAGTAATCACTGATGACAATATAAAAAAGTTTAAATTGATCAATGATTTGAGTGGACATGCATTGGAGTTCATATTCAATAAAAATACAACCAGAGCATCCCTAAATGATGTTAATAACTAGATCATCACAAAGTTTAAGGTTAAAAAGAGTTCAAGCCAAACAATCCAGGATTTGAAGGAGATCTGACAAGGACCTTAAGAGACCATTGGTGACTATGATCATAGATTATTCAATGCTATGAACAAAGTAGAATTTTTTTTAGAGGATAAAGATAAATATGTTGAGTTTTTAGAGGGTTTAAGACCAAGGATAATATTTTCCATAGCCCAAACTTAGTTTAAATATAAAGAAGATGAGCCACTATGATTCAGGTGGAGAGATTAAAGAGTATGGGGATGCATCCATGCCATTGTATAAGGTAGAAAATAACTTATAAAATATTTTGAGTAGGTTGGATCAATTTCAAGGAATGATTGAGAGACTCATTTAGATATATGGTGCATAGAGTTTAGACAATAAGGGCATCATAGAAATGAATGCCCTAGGGTTAATCCAAAGTTTTATGAGATATGCAGAGTGGTAGGGCATGTAACCTCATAGTGTCACATTTTAAAATAGTACATTAAAACCCCATAGAACTTGTATTAAAATTTATATAAGTCACCTATTCATGATGACAAGGATTGATGGGTACTCTAGGAACTAAATGAGGTATCACTAAGAACATGTTCATAGTTGCTATGCAAAAAGATGTAGGTCCACCATAAGATACTCTTAACCTGAGGAGCATCATACTAGGTCAGAATCCATTGGTGATGCCTTAGGTCCCTGAAGCATAAAATAAACCAAACTAACTAGTAGGTATCCTACCTTATATGTAGAACTAGAATATCACCTTGAAAAACTTCCCATAATAGACTGTAACCTACCCATACTAAGCTCTATCAAATCCTATGATTCCTCAAGTGCAATAGTTTGGATGGAACCTAAACCCATAATAACTACAAGTGGCTAGATTTAATGAATATCCATAGTATCAAGGATGGAATGCATCATAGAACATTGCTAATTTAGGTTAACAATAACACCAAAGTAGATGGGGATTTTAGGGGAATAGAGGAGGATATTAATGTGGTGCATAGGGAGGCCAAGTCAATAATGGGCCTAGGCCACCCATTCATTATTATATCTATGGGTAACTAAACAATGTGTAGATAAATTACCCTACAAATCCCTAGAGAAAACCTTACTATGCATACTTCAAGGTGATAGAGTAACACAATACAAAAGACTATTCAAAGTTAGAAAGACATTAGATGGAGAGACTTATTAGAAATTTTAACATGATCTACACATAACTAAGGGAGGATGCCACATTATAGGAAGTAACTAGACAAAATTATGTAGAACAAATGTTGCCTCTAGTGGAAATACCTAAAGACTTGGGCATTAAAAGGCATAATTAGATAGATATCCTAAGCCTACCACTAGTTGCGTAGATTTTGAATATAATCTAGAAGTAAGGGATGAAATAATGGGATGATATAGGTCTTGATTCACAAATATATGGGAAAATAGTGCATAAACTAAGATAGATAGGTTTGTCACTATGTCAATAGATTTATTGAAATTCCTCAGTACATTGTGCAATGAAGATATCTCCCAAAACATCAAAAACTTGATTCATAACCTACTAGAATGTACATAGAAAGGCCATTAGTGAATGGATAGGTTGGTTTAGTTTGTAAATACCAATAAATCTTATGACATCGATGCAAGGATGGAAATAAAACTAGCTAGGTATGAAATACCCAACAATGTATTCAACTTTGGAAGCATTATAAATATGATTCCCATATCCACTTGGAAAGCCATGTGAAGACCTATGTTTATCTATAGTATTGTGACACTCAACATTGTATAATATGGAAGGGTTGAACCTATTATCTTCTTGGAGGATGTATAAATAAAATTTATAACTCAGTCTATGAGGTGACTTTGAATTGATCAATATGAATATAAATTAGACTCACTACCCTATGTTGATTGGGAAGAAGTGGGCCTATGATGGGTGTATGACTATTAACATAGTCATTAATTATTTAGCATCTCATTAGGATGAAAAGATCATTATCATTCCTCTAAACAAGACTAAATCTAGGCCTTACATCATTCTAAAAGAGTGAGACTCACCTTATGTTGGTGCTAATGTTAGTTGGGTAAAGGTCACAGTCAAAGATAAGTAAAAGGCTCTATGAGAAATAGAGGATAATTTCCTCTAAAAAAACATTATCCTATATACTCAAATTCTTAGTATAGAAAGGATCTTGGGCAAGATGGGGATGAATACCCTAGAGATCCCTTATAAGTTTGAGGAAGATGTATGATTAATGATGGTAAAATATCCAACATAATCTGATATAGATTTTATATATCAAATAAGTCATACTGAGTAGGACTACACAAAACCAAATATCAAGGGTATTATCCAATGGGACATAACATCTTCAATAAGTGGAGAATCAAACACCCATTTACTCAATTGGTTAAAGGATATCATGAGTCGTGACCTTTGTGAATGGTTTATGTGACTAAGCAATAAATACCCTAGTATTTTGCTATGAAATATATTGGTGAGTTCATCATAATATTTCAATAATATGTACCAAATGTGAACCAAATGGTTAGTTCCCTCAACTATGTGATGAAGGGAATTTATGGGAACTAGTGGGTCATCCATAAGGATGTGCATTTAACATGGGAAGAAGCATGTGGACTACTATTAGCTCAATTTTAGTTTCCAGAGACTATCAAAAGAGACTGGGATATCTATCAAGAGGGAGAATGCCTAGAATTGCATTTGTATAGGTGTATTAAGGTATGAATGTTAGAGGTTATCACACCTAATTTTTGGCCACATAATTTCATCTATACCTTAGGTGTTTTCCCTATAGCATGGTACATACATTAGGAGAGAAGAAGAGAAACAAAGCATTGGGCATAGATCCAATATGATTTCATTCAAACCTTCATCTTTGAGAGTCATAATCATTAAGTATAAGTGGATTTAAAAAATATGAAAACATTTTTTTCCATATAAGAGTTGAATACTTATGAGTGCCACTAGAACCAAGTTTGCATGAAGTCATAGAGAAAAACCTAACACACATCCTATAGATTAGGAAGTTGGCCTGGGTGAGGCCTAACTATGGATTCAATCCTTCCATAGGATACAAGATGAGCATGATCCATCCTATGGTATGGAGAATTAGGAATACATGGCTATAGGGTATTGTTTAAGCTAGAGAGAGTTGGAGCCTATGCTAGAACCAATCATAGAGGAAATAGAGGAGGAAAATCTATGACACATAGAATTCTTAGAATGTGAAGGAGAATGGATACTCTATAACTTCATTCCTAAAAACGAATGCAAGATGCATCAAGAACCATTAAAGGAACACAATGTTTATTAGGATAGAATATGGACCCAAAATGGTGCATGTTGGAGACTATTTGAAATAAGGATATATCTTGGAGGTTTTATAGTTGCTCAAAGACTATCAAGATGTATTTATTACAACCTTTGCATAAGTCAAAGGTGTGGATATTTCTTTGGGGGAGATGTAGATAGAGATAAATAAGTGTGTATGGCCAATCAAGAAGAAACCATATAGGCTAAACCTGAACATGAAGATGAAGGTTAAATCTAAAATTGATCACATGTTAGAAGTAGTCATTATCTTCCTGGTTGAGAAAGTTGACTGGGTTAGCCCCATAGTAGTACAACTAAATAAGACTAGGGAGATATTAGAGACTACCACATCCTCAATCATGCTTTTTTCAATGATCCATTTCCCATTCCCTTCATGGATGAAGTTTTATAAGTTGTCACAAGACATGAAGTGTTCTCATTCATAGATGGATTTAAAGGTTACCATTAGATATCCATTGTAAAAGAGGATAGGACCAATACCACATTATCAATATAATGGGGTTCATTCATTTATAGGGTCATACCATTTGGACTAAAAAATTCACCTACAGTATTCTCTAAGGCTATTTTGACTACGTTAAAATATTTCATCCATGATTTTCTAGAGGTCTACTTAGATGACTAGGCAATGTTTTCTTTATTTAGGGAACATTTATCAAAACTTAGGTTAATGTTAGAGAGATGTAGAGAATTATGAATAGCACTAAATTTGAATAAATGTTTGGTTTTCACACCCTTTGGTGTTTTATTAGGGCATGCAGTGTGTAGTAAGGGAATTCTAGTTGACCAATCTAAGATCATAGTCATTATGGGGATACCACCACTCAAGAATTTAATAGAAGTGTGATATTTTATGGGACACATAGGTTACTACCAAAAATTAATCAAGGGGTATGCCTTGATATCATCCCTTTGGAGAAGCTGCTATAAAAAGGAGTTTGGTTTGTCTAGACATAGGGCTATCAAGATACATTTGTTGATTTAAAGCATAGACTAGTGACTGCTCTGATCCTATATTTCCCAAATAAGAGTAGAGATTTTCATGTGCATGTGGATGTTTTAGGGATTGTAATTAGAGTAGTACTTGCATAACCTATAGAAAGAGGATTGGATAATCTAATCCACTTCACAAGTAAAAATTTATCAATCATAAAAAAAGAATTATGTAACTAGGTGGGAAGCCTTGGCAGTAGTGTTCACACTATAAAATTTATAGCACTACTTTTTGGCAACACTATTTAAATTATTCACTGATCATCAATCTCTATGATACTTGGTAAACAAGTCAATGTTGGGAGGATGAATATCATGCTAGCTAATGCTTTTCTAATAATTTCAATTCTATATTAAGATCAAACTAGGTCTAGAAAAAATTGTCCCAGACCATCTTAGCTAGCTAAGTAATGGTGAGGAACTTGAGGAACTCCAATATGTGTCATTAGATGCACACCTATTTAGGATGACTATGATTTTAGAGTAAATACAAGATATCACATAGTTTCTAAAATAAGGGACAATCCTAGAACACTATACAAAGAGAGATAAGAAATAACTAATCACCAAAGCTCTTATGTATACTTTTTTTAATGTATTTTTATACTACTTAGGAAAATATGAATTTATACATATAGTGTCTCTAGATAATTATAATGTGCATATAATGGATTAAGTGCATCGATTCATAGGAGGTCACTTCATAGGAGATGCCACTACAAAAAAAATCTTGTAAATTGGAATTTGGTGGCCCTATCTATTTTAGCATACATAGAGAGTACCACATCAGTGTGATATATAACAAAGGATGGGGAAGCCACACTAGTGAGATGAGATGCCTTTACAACCCATGTTAGTGTAGCATCTATTTAGATAGTGGATCCTTGAATTTGTAGGACTAATCAATCCTATAAGTAAATACAACAAGGCAAGGAACATAATCACTATAATAGACTACTTTACAAAATGGATCAAAGCTATTATGATTCCAAGTTATGATGTGAAGGACACATACAAGTTCTTGTATGAGAAAATCATCATAAGGTTAAGTTATCCTCTTAAATTGGTAAGTGATATAGGAACTCACTCTATAAATAAGACCATCAAGACCCTCATGGATGAGTTTATGAGATTATATCATAAAAGCATTATGTATCATCCACAAGTGAATGGCCAAGCTAAAGCTATGAGCAAGATGATAGGTAATATGCTTAATAAGATCTGTAATGTAAAATGAGATGATTAGGAGGATAAGCTTCCAACAATTGTGTGGTCTTATCACATGCATTATAAACATATGATAGGGTTTACACTATTCCATCTGGTTTATGGGGTAGAAGTTGTAATGCCTATAGAATATGTGTTTCCCAGTCCATGAGTTGAAAATATGCTATGAATGAGTGATTAGGATTTGATGACTAATATGTTTCTAGGCTTGAATTTTATGGATCAAGTGAGATACATAGTAGTATGGGTCTAAGAGATAAATAAGCATAGCCAAAAGTCATGGTTTGATATAAATCTATGAACCAAGGAATTTTAGGTAAATCAACTTATTATTATATATAATAGCAAGTTAATAACTTTCCCTTGAAAACCTAACATCAGGTGGAAGGGCCCCTACATCATCCATGAATTATCTATGCTTGGAATAGTGGTCCTACAGTATTTGTAGGTAAATGTCTTACCAAGTTAGGTATATGGATGTAGGTTGAAATCCTACCACCATTAATATAGTGAAACATGGAATAAAGGTGCTATGTTGTACCAAATAGAGGGTAATCATGATTCTAAGCATTGATTTTAGTATAGTTGGGGTTTTGTGTTTTTTTCACACATGTGAGGTAAATATAAGTGTGTGTGTGTGTGTGTGTGTGTGTGTGTGTGTGTAGGTAAGGGATAATAAGAATCCAAGATTAATTATAATGTTCCATTATTATGGATACATTTAATAAGGTGTCTAAATGAGTATAACGTATAGACATCAATTAAGTTTAAGAAAGACACATGCATACAAATCTTGAGCAGATAGTAGAGTTTAACGATCAAGTCATTGCAATTTATGATTAGGTATGTAGGGAAATTAACAAATATCTTGGAAAAGTGATGGGTTAGTGTCAAAAATAAAATAGTAACATATGACCAAAGCCCAATTAAAGTGATAGGTCAAACAATATCAACTAACACCATAATTAAATGTCACATCAACAAAATAAATGACACATCATCAAGAATAGATCCACCTCATTTAAAGCTTGTGTGTAAAGGATTGAATACCATCATAATTAATTAATATTGTAAAGTGTATAAGGTGGTTCACTAAGCTATAAATATGGAACTAGGTAGGCTAATTTCATATCCACTACTAAGTATACTAAAGTGCTATAAAATTTCAAAGTAATTGGTACTCTCTAACAATTCGATACTTTACACATCCCAGGAAATTATTTTAGAATCAAATCAAAATATGCACAATGGCTACATTTGATTGATCATAAATCATCAAAGGATTTAAATAATGATAAAAATAGGACATGGGCATTAGCATAGTATCCTAATATGAGTATATGCATCATTAAAGATATTGGTCTAGTAGTAACCAATTCATAGTATCTTATATACAATTTCAATCCCTTAAGGATGAACACTACCAAATATTTCATGAAATTCATTCCTAATTTTCTTAGCATTTTATTTTTATAGCAATCATAAATATATTCCTTCATTATTAATTTGATATAACACTCCTTTATTTTTCATATAATGGGATACATTCATCCTAAGGACTCTCCTCTATTATGTGTTTAGCTATAGAGGGGACCTTTAGTAGACAAAGTGGTGAATGTATGGATCATATGAATTATGTCCCATCATCTATTTTTGATATAGATAAATAAAAATGATTCTAGGATCAATATTTGTCATCAACTTCATGAGACCTTGACCTCTTAGCATATTTGTGGGTATAGTCTCTAATTAGTATTCTCAAATCTTATCCATCCATCTTCATCCACACTCACTAAGATCATTATATCTAATCATTATTTTGATGGATATTTCAAGGACAATGGCATGGACCTTTTTTTAGAGATTTTAGCACTAAAAATTATCCATTACCTTTAACAAATTTTATGTATGCTTATATAAGGTGGATTATCTTAGTTATGCATATTTTTGTGTTCATAAAGGGATGATCCTCTTCATTAAATTTTTGTATGAGTACAATGGCTATGGTATGTTTAGAATCTAAATATTAGAGGTATAAATATTTCATGTAGTCTAAGATTATTAGGCATGATGCCCGCATGATGACATTCTTTATGTCCTAGAAGGACACCTTTATTTGGGAAATATATTCAACTCTTACATCATATTTTAACATAATGTTAAGAGGCTTAACAATCTCAACAAAACTATAAATAATTTTTTGTACAAAATTAGTTTTCCCAAAGGAATTCACCTCTTTTTTATTGTGGATCATAATCCATGTTTTGAGTGTTTTGGGGTAGTTATATTTTAGATGTGGACATGATTAGTGATTTTGTCAATTTTAATATCAACCTCCACTTCCCTTAGTCCTATTTTTTATTTTTAGATAAGTCAAAAGAAGTGGGCCCAATTCTTAACAAGAATTCTAGTAGGTAGTTCTAATGGATACATGTGTTACCATGACAATTCTTCTAATGATTATGGAAATCATGAGGTGTTAATAGTTGTGCCATATCTAGGATTTTGAAGACCAACTACACTCATGAGCCAAATCTCCCCATTTGGTTGCAATGTCATCATCATGAGTTCAAGTTCTAGGTTCCAGGTGTTGCATCCTCATAAGGCTATTGTGCTTATATATTCAGGGCTCTTTTATTTTGTAAGGGGCTGGACATTAGATAATAGAAATTATCTTTATGATTGTTATCAAAAAGTAACCATTATAATGGTTTAGTTTTTGAATAGGAATAATAATAATTGTATATTTTTCACTTTCATGACCTAGTAGGTTCCCCTCATGAGAAGGATTAAATATTATATATTGTGCCTTTGGGCCTTTTATATTTTATTCTCCACCTAACAATGAATAGGATGTGGTGTTATATGTCAAATTGAGTTAAATATATTATTTTTTGTTATTTCTATTCTCTACTTCTATAGTTTTGGATTTTGTTTATGTTATAGGCATTAAATTATGCATATGCTCTTTTAAATGGTCTATGGTGTTTCAAAGGTTCAATTTATTTTATGCAATATTAGGTGGACACATTAAAGATTTAGACACATCCCATTAGATAGTTTTATTTTATTTTTACTTGAATTTTTCTCCTTCCCCTTTTCATCCCCAATTAATTCAAAGAGCCAGCTTCTAAAATCTTGGAGGTCTCTTTAACAAATCACAATTCAGTCCCACATTTTTAAAGCTTCCCATATGGCATTATTTGTGAGGACCAAAAAATTTAGGCATCAATAGTTCTCTTTTTTTGGCAGGCCTAGTGGGATAAGTCTACCTGACTAGAGTTGAGTATATGAGCTAGAGACCCATCACAAGGTCACAAATAACATAGAATCCAAACTTGTTACTATGACCTCTAGTAGATACAACTCACCAAAAAACTATAGGGTCTATAAAAATTCAATGACCACAACATATGACTATCTTAGGACCACCAAAGAACTTTGTAGCATAGAATAGTGGTAGCTCACTCATTCCTCTAGTAGCCCTAGTTATGTGGGACCCTATTTTTGCTAACACCTTAAAGGCACTCCCTAAATTCATAAGGGAGGATTTCAAAATTATATAATAACATCTTTAATATGTCACCAATGTTTATACTTACATTATGTCATAGATAATAATGTGGCCTTAAGGCTACTAGCTACCTCTTTCAAAGGGTGAGCTCTTAACTGGTATCAGGCCTTGCCACCCAACTCAATCACCATATAGGACGACTTGGGAAATATATTCTTCAAATGATTTAAAGAGAAAATAGACTGGTCATCCCTCTTATAGTATTTAATCACTATTAAGATATCCCCACAAGAGGCTATCATTGATTTTAATACTAGGTTTGATAAGACCTGGTAAAGAATCTAGGTAGTAGTTTGACTACTTGTGGGTATGGCCATTATCTTTTACCTCAAGGCATTAAATTCATACATAAAAGTTATGATTTAGTCCCTTGGAGGATAAATGTTTCCAAATGTGTATGAGTTAGCTATTAGAGTAAGGAATTCTTTGATATATGTTGGGAAGCTTCCTCCACAACCATCGATGCCTATGTTCCCAAAAATATGAATACCACCACAAGAGGAAGTCTCAATTACCTCACAAGTGTCTCCTTCCATGTATATCTAGTTACTAAAATGAGTGCATCTTATTCATCCATGTTATTTTTGAAGATGAAAAACATGAATAATATCTTATATAACTTCTCAAATGAGATCATAAACCTCAAGAGGTAGAAAGTTATGCCACTAAATCCCCCTTACCAGAATTAGCAAGGTGAAAGAGTGTCATATAAGCATAAATAGTACTAGGGAGGGTAGAGGCCAAAAAATCAAGTGTGACCTATGAATTAGATAGTCCCAATCCCTAATCCTTTGCAAATGGTCCTATCGAGTTCAAATAGAGAATTAGCCGCTAGCAAAAATGACTTGGTGGATGACTCAAATTCATGGTTCTTCTCATATAGTGACATGCATATACCTTGAAATTTCCCAAGAGCTAATCTATATAAAAATTTTATTGATAAATTAAGATAGGGGATCACACCTAATTTAACTCCTTTTAAATACTAGTCTCCAAGTGTTGAAAACATTGTCTTGATGGTTCAAATCCAAAGAATGTCCTTAGAGCAAGAAGAAGAGATATCCTTAGAGTATGCGCTCTTCTCTTGGATAGAAGGAGAAGATATAGTCTATGAAATAAATTTCCCCTCATTGAAGGCCATGTAAGTCTAATTAGACTACTACACTCAATCCAAGAAGGACGAATTGAGACCCAAGAAGCCTTCATAATACCTAAAGTGACTTTCATCAAAAAATGAGTACCCCAACCATCACTTTTGGGATATCAAAAGCAAAGTGAAGTAGTATAAAATAAGATAAAGAACCATAAATTCTAGCCTCAAGGGTCATTTAATGTGGTGGATCAGCTAAAGAAGGCCCTAGTTAGTGTTTCTCTTTAGAATGTCTTATCTATCCTAGAAAAAAAATCTCTACTATGAGAAGCATTGGAAGACTAAAAAAATCCTACACAAGGTAAATTGTCTATGGAGCTAGCAAAAAATAAGGGAAAGCAAGTTGACAACAATGTGCAACCTCATGCACCATCTACATTCATCAACTCCCAAGCAACAGTAAGTAAAACAAAATCCACCCCATTTTATTTAACTCTCATATTGGGGTACAAGTTGTTTCACAATTCTATGATTGATTTTGGTACCAGCACCAAAGTGATGCCCAAGTAAATTATAAATGATCTATGACTTCAATATGAACCTTTTAATAAAGGGGTAATGCAATTAGATGGGAGGAAATTTCAAACCATAGGTGTCATCAAGGCCCTTACCCTAACTTTATATTATTGTCCTAATATCACAGTCTCCCAAGAAGTTTTGATAATAGATATTTTATTAGTCTTTGGGTTATGTTTATCTAGAGATTTCACAACTAAGATAGTTGGTTAATTATCTTTATATTGGTCTCACTTAATCCTAAAGACCAAATATGGCTTTAAATTGATAGTGTTGTTTGAGCTGTTGTACCCAGAGCATATAATGGATGATGCTATGATAATTTTGAGGCAATGCACACTTACTTCTCCAAGAAAGAAATGTATTACGTAAAAATGATTGAAGAAGAAAGAGTGGTAGACAATAAGAGCCTAGAGGATGAAGTACTCGTTAATGAGTTCATAAATAATGATTTATTCATAAACTTTAATGCCACTGGCCTCAAGACTTATGTAATCCATGATGAAGATCAAGCCATACCTAAATTCATGAATAAGAGGGAGGGTCAAAGTAAGGAACTAGAAAATGATTCTAAATTTTGGACTCTACATTTTGATGGTGTGAAATGCAAGATCAACTCTAAAACTGGTATCTGATTTATGTCTCCATCTAGAAAAGAGACCCTTAAAGCCTTTCACTTCTAATTCACCTACACTAATAATGAAGTGGAGTACAAAGTTCTAGTTCATGGCCTTAGCCTCACTAAATGCATGGGCATAAAATAGTTAAAGGTATTCATAGATTTCACATTAGTATTAAAGCAAGTAAGATGAGTCATGGCTGTAAAGAATGTCTGTATGAGATCTTACCATCATTAGGTATGGGATTTGATCAAATTATTTGAAGAATTTAATATTCAAATTATTCCTAGATCCATGAATGTAGAGGTAGATATGATAGTAGTAATAAGCTCCTAATTTGATCTAGTAATTGATTTGTTGACCAATGACAAGTGTTATGAGTGATCATCAGACTCATCATCCTAGATAATGATCAAAACTAGTAATTTTTTGAGAGATACACCCAAATTGTTATGTTTATTTAGTAGTCTTATGAGTTTGTAGAAAAATTATAGCCAAAGATTGAAGAAGCCTATAGAGACTAGATCATGCAACTAAAGTCTAATAAAATCCCAAATGGAGTGGTTACCATATAGAATTTATTTAATTATAATGATGCAAGGAATGACAAAAGGAATTTTGTTTTAGATAAAAGTGACTAATCCAATCTTGATGTAGTAGATGGGAGAATATTGAAGGTGGGAAAAGAGGTTTCCAAAAAAGATAAGGATTGACTGATATCCTTCTACAATAAATATGAAGGAGTTATGGCCTAGACCTATGAAGATTTGAAAGGGTACAATTACAAGGTCATCTAACACACCATAGATCTAATTGAAGGATCCAACCCAATTCACTAAAAGAAAAGGTTGGTAAATATAAAAATTAAATCTATCATGGCTTAAGAATTGAGGAAATTGATTGAATCAAGGATCATATACCCAATCAAGCATTCCACTTGGGTATCCAACCTAGTTCTAGTAAGGAAAAAGAATGGATAAATTAGGCTATGCATGGACTTCATAGACTTGAATAAAGAATTTTTGAAAGATCATTACCCCCTTCCTTCTATGGAACAGATCCTCTAAATGGTATTGGGTGCAAAAATTCTCTCTATTATATAGGTTTTCAAGTTATAAGTAGGTATGGGTCAATGAAGAGGATCAACATAAAATAACTTTCACTACAAAGTGGGTAACTTTTGTGTATGCATAGATGCCTTTTAGCCTATCTAATGTAGGAGATACTTTCTAGGGAGCCATGGATATATCCTTTAAAGTCCTAATTAACAAAATCATCCTCATCTATCTAGATGATCGATTATGTTCTCCAAGAAAAAATAAGATCATTTTGATCAGCTAGAAAATAATTTTTAAATTTTTAAGAGTTTGAGGTATCCCTTAACCCCAAAAAATGCATCTACAACATCCCACAAGGAAAATTATTAGGATACGTGGTATCCAAATAAGGCATATCTATTGATCTAGATAAATTGAAGGCCATAAGATAATTAACCTTAACATTTAATAAGAAATGAGTCCAATCCTTCCTAAGAAAGATTAATTTCATCAACCAATTCATATCCAACTTTGTAGGGCTAGTAAGGCCAATCAAATTGAAGTTGAAGAAATACCAAGCTTTCAAGTGAACCACTAAAGGAAGGATAACATTTGAAAATATTAAGGAAGAAATAACCACCACTCTCGTGTTAGTAAATCCTAACTTCTCTAAGGAATCTATCATGTATGTTTATAAAAGTGAACATAGCTTGGTAGCTCTATTAACTCAGAAAGAAGAAGAATGGAAGGGTGAGCATCCTATTTCATTCTATTCAAGAACCTTTCATGGATATGAAATGAAATATAATTTCATTGAGAAACAATCTTTTTCCATCATTAAAGGTCTTTAAAATTTTAGGAACTTGGTGGTGGGAAGTAAGATAATGATACATGTGGCACATTCCAACATCAGGGAATACATAATGGAGGGAGAGATCACAGAAAATAGATCCAAATGGATCACTAAGATCTTGGAATATGACATTGAATTAATGACAATTGAGGTGATCCGAGGAAGAGGGATTTATGAGTATTTAGCCCAAAGCACAGATGTCCCAATAAAAGAATAAGATACATAAAAAATGGTTTTAGTAAGTTAGTATGAAATTGATGAGTCATGGGTTGTTGATAGAACCTAATTTATGCAATCCAACTGATATCATGATGGTATCCCCACACACAAAAAGATATTATATATATTAAAAGGATCTAGCTATACACTAGTTTAGGGAATCCTTTTTAAAAACAACTTTGATGGGGAGCTACTCTAATGTGTTGATGACCACCAAGCTAGGAAAATCCTATAAGATATGAATTTTACCTCTTTGGGTGGTCATTTATTATCAAAAACAACTACAACCAAGATCATGCATGCAGGATACTACTGGTTGACCATGTTTTTAGATTGTCACCAAGTGGTAAAAAAGTGTCAGCAATGCTAAATTTTACAAGAAAATAAAAGAATTCATCCATGCCACTAAACCTAATTATGATTGATGAGCCTTTCACACAATAGGGATAGGATTTCATTAGGATTATCAATCATATGTTTAGTTTGGGACACATGTATATGCATGGCCACAAACCACTTCACGAGGTAGACTGAAGTGGACCCTTTGAAAGAGGTGACTAAAAATGTGATTCTTAACTTCATGGAAGAACTAGTGGCAAGGTTTTAACCTCCTAAAATTATTATATCTAACAATAAAAATGCCTTCCTCAGCTCAAATATTTCAAAATTTACACTCAAAAATGACATTTTCTTGAAAATTTTGTCTAACTACTACCTACAAGGGAACAAATTGGTTGAATCAACCAATAAGAACCTCATAAGGTTAATCAATAGGATGGGAATTGATCGATAGAGGGAGTGACATAATAATTTATAGATATCTCTATGGGTTAATTGAATCACTCATAAACAAGTTTTAAAAAAGACCCTGTATGAATTAGTATATGGGAAAGAAGTGATCATGCCCATTTTTTAGAAATTTCCACTCTACAATTGTTGAAATTTGTTGATATAACATAAAATAGAGTAATGGAGGTTAGGTTGGTATAATTACTCAATCTTTTAAAATCAAGAAAACAAAATAGTGATGCTAAGGTCAATTGACAGTAGCTAGTTAAGATATGGTTTGACAAGAAGGCATCTAACCTAGGCTTTAATCTAGTAGACTTGGCTATAAAGTATGATGAGAGGGTCATGAAGCTAAGTCAACATGAAAAATTTTATTCCCTATGGAGAGGGCATTTTCACATCATCAATAATAGGCAGGGTAATGTATTTGAGTTAGAAGATGAATAAGGTAATGCATTAGAGATTTTGGTTAATAGAATCCACTTAAAGAAATTAAATTTACTTGTTATCCTCACTTTGTATATAGTTAATTTTACTTTTTTAAGTTGGTTTCCCTCTTTTTTTGTTGTTTCCTTTCAAGAATAAGTGCCTTTGTCACAAGTTCCTATTGTCCCATTTCTAGGTTTCTACACCCTAGCTCCCCTAATTTTAAATCATTTTAGAAAGATCATTATCTACCTCACTCCCCCTATAATTAATATTAGGTACCCCAAATTCCATGATATCCAATGAGGATCATCACAAAATATCTTATGAGGCATTCCTCAATCATGTGTGCCACCTTTAACATTTATGGTCACTTTGTTATAAGAACAAACCATTGAGAGGGGTGGGTGAATCAGTGGTAGAAAATAATCCAATTCAATTTCTAAACCCTTCAAACACATAAGCATTCAATACAACCATTCATGAAGCATTCAAGATGTTTATAGCAATGAAATAATAGATAATGAAAGATCACACACACAACAAAAGATCTATGTGGGAATCCTTCTTAGGGAATAAAACTCACTCTCAAGCCTAAAAAAACATGGACTACTTATCTTATAATATGATCATAAACATGAGAATAGTCAAGTCTTTCTGACCATAATTTAGTGAAACACCTATTTCACAAGGAGCACCTTTTCTTAGGATGATCATGTCCTTATGACCACCTATTGGTCAAGTCCTTCTAATTGGCTTTAGTGAAACACCTATTTCACAAGGGGCACATACCCCTAATATTATCATGTCCTTCTAACCACCTTTTGGTCAAGTCCTAACCTAGATGTTGATCACCCTCCCAACACTTATGAAATGAACATCTCCTGATCACTGATTGCCTACCAATCTAATGAAGATACAATTTATATCATATATATTTAGCTATACACACTAAACAATCCACACTCTGATCTGACTCTCAAATTAGCCACCAAGATCACATAGACATCAACTATCTTTTTCTCACATTCAAGTCATCCAAAACATTATTTTGAATAAATCTAGACCTCTTCACTCATCCTCAATCATCAAACCTACAAGAGAACTATTATTGACATAATAAATATGACCGATATTTCATACACATAGTCACCAACCTTCTCTGTATTGGGCTCTTACCCTTTCTTCTTTATTTTGAACTACAACTCTCACACACACCTCTTCCTCCAAGTCTCTCACATCTATTCAACAAGCCTAGAAATCATCACATTTGGCTTCACATTTTATAGATTCTTCATGATTATTATGATTATAACCTTCCTTTTTGGTCATAACACATTCCTTCAATCTTAAGGCATCTATATGGGTCACCTTTAATAAATACCCTCTTTCAAATAGTCCTAAGTATCCTTTTAGGTCCTATGAAGAACCATTCACCTCTTTGACACTTTTTCAAGAAAAATAAGAACACAATACCACTTTCAAATGCATGGAACCATGACATACAATAAATATGTCCTCTTTAAGTGATAACAACCATCACAACACCCTTTTACTAAAGCTTAATTCTCTCAAACAAAATTTTATGCATGTAGCAACCATGAATGAACACATAGTCACATTTTCTTCCTTTGATCATACTAAATATTATTGATCAAACCTTAAAAATCCATATAGATGTTCATCATGGATTTTACAACACTCTCTGATAATTATCTCATCTAGAAACATCAAAAAACCATCAAGAACAACTCTATTACCCTTCTTACGTTACTTACAAATCATGAAAAAATACATAGTCAAATTTAGAGCTCAATAAATTTGATTATACAAAAATTTATACCTTTAAATTAATATTTATATATGCACCTTGAATTACTCTATAAATTTTCTTTTTATTACAACATCAAATTTTGTATAGATCAAAAGTTATGGATCAAAAACCAAGCATTGGTCTTTCCTTCAATAAATTCAAATATTTAAATCCAAACAGTCACAATTAAACCTTGGTCACTTAGAACACATCTCACAATCTTCACTCAACTTTCTCAAATCTCACTATCAAATCTTATTTTAAATTATCTTGAACTTTAACTTTGTTAAACTATTAAATATCAAACACTTGTCATCATCTCATTGCTTCCTAACAATTTGGAACAAATGCACTTCATTTATCTCTATGGATTAACCAAGTCTTTATCTTGTAGTGCTCACCATTTATTTAAGATCTAATCTCCCATGATTGTGCCACTTGGCATCTCTACATTCCTTTTACAAACATTTACGTGCACCATCAATCTTCTAAGTGCATGATCAACCGCAAATCATTGATCTTTTGTCCAATCTATGTGAATGTGACACTTTTCACTACCATAGTAATTATTTTAAATATTGAATATTAAATGCACCATTAGATAAATATATATATATATATATATATATATATATATATAAATATATATATATATATATATATGATTTAATGCACACCATTATATCTACTGACTAGTGACCTCAAACTTTAACATAATTTATCTTGATGGTCTCTGGCCGATCATAATGTGCAAGTGCAAATTTGAAAATTTATATCTCAAGCTAGAAAACACTTCAGGACTCCAAATATTTAGGGCACCTTCTTGGAGCTATAGAAAATATATCCATGAACTCATTTGACATTGTTTGACTTTATAAGTACCAAAAATAAATACTCAAACTTTATGGTTCATCCATATCTATATGATGTGCAGTGATGGTCTAGCTAAGAATGGGAACATAGTAAATTTTGTCTGAGAATCAAATATTGCTCCTTAATAGAAAAATTTTTACTAAATTTCATGATATAAAACTTAGACCATACCAACTTGGGATTAATTTTATCACACCCATATTACCAAATCCCCTTGACTCATCCATACATGGTAATGGTGACATCATCAAACTACCTACTTAGATTTTTATGTCACATAACCAACTATGCCTAGATGAAAATAATGAAAAACCAAATGAATACCATGCACTTAAAAAATATCTCTAATCATCTTTAACCTTTGATAGGACCCCTCACACATGATTAATACTTTAGACCCATCCTTAATCATGCCAAAACTGAAGATCAACCAAGCCTACTTCAAGCATATTAAGACAAACACACTACACACTTTATCATTGACACTTAGACTATAAAGACACTCATCCACTCACATATACACCTCTATGACATCACTGACAAATCTCCAATAATATCCCCCTTTGTCATTGATGTCAACACCCATCATATAGCTCACCTTCCTTCTCTCTCTTCAATAAATCTCACAATAGGAACCTTTTCCCCCTTTAATGCAATGACAAATTGGGCAAAAACTGATACTAATGACCTAAAAATACTACTAAAATGAGATTACCACCTTAAAAATATGATATAAACTCCCCCTTACCTTGATCCTACCTCTTCTTTACCTTAACAACTGCCTATTGCTACATGCCAACACTCCTTCAACCAAGCATTGAAACCAATAAAGAAATAACACTAAAAATCATTGAAATCTAATATAAATAACCAAAAAACATCTAATAGGGACTCTCCCTAATATATCTGAGCCATTTCACCTCTTGAGCATCTTTAAATCTCCACACATCATGAAGAACCACCACACAGGCTTACTAGCCTTCTCTCTCAAGCCACCTTAAGGACCACCAAAAAAACTTCATGCCACTCAAAAAATAGGAAACATGATCTAAACCAACCTAAGAACTCACCTTGAAACACTCATGCCTTTCTCTTTTTCTAGAAACTAAGTAAAAACATCAAATGTTCACACTAAACCTGTCTAAACTCTTTGTATCCCTACCTTGAACTTGCAGAGCCCACAATTTTCAATAGAAATAATTTCAAGACCTAAAACTTCAAATCTGGAGAACTCTCATATTACCCCTTAATCACACCAATTTCATCACCTATTTCCTCCTCTAAAACATACTTCCCTCACAAACCTACTAGCCAATTATGCCTCCATCTTGACAAAATCATAAATAATATGAAAAACACAAACCTTAAAATATTTGTGAAGCTTGATTTAACAATACATTTATCCCATTCAACATATTAAAAAGCCTCAGACCTCATCTCATAAGGAAAACTACTTTTTTTATCATAACCCAAAACTCTAGAATCTCAAAAAAAACAAGGTCAACAAACCTCTTTTTGGTCAATGCCCACCTTTGAAGATTATTTCACACCTGAAAACAACCATCACACACTTTTAAACCAAGATTTGATCCTTTAAACCTTTGATAACCTTAACTTACTATACCATGGCTTTAATCTGCAATAAGTAAAATAAACCTAGGAGCACACAAAATACTTCCAAAAGGCACAAACAAGATCATCAAGATATAAAACCACCTAGAACACATCATAAAGAAGTGCACAAACATTTTTTAGCACCAAAATCTTCTTTATATTCCATAAATTTCATTATGCCACCTAAAACACCCATTCTAATCTTGTAGACATTACATACATAATAAAAACACCTTATGACATCATTTTGACCTCATCAAAGCACTTCTTCCATATTGACACAATAACTCCAATTAGAAACACTCATCTCTTGCATTTTAGGACCTTTTTAATAACACCATAGTAACACTTACTTCTCCACTAAAAAAGAGTCTCTTAAGAATCATAGATAGAGACCTCCTCTACACCACAATGCTCTTAAGACAAAGTGAAGCTAAGAGTGGCCCACATCTCCTTAGTAACCATTGGAATCATTTTATATCTATAAGAATTCTTTCTCTTTTTCTCCTTAGTCTGAACTTTGATAACTTGCTTCTTTTCTAAAACATTCACTTTCTCTTTTATGATAGGATATACAACATTTGGAGCAACTATGGAATCTTGACATACCTTGATCACTGAAGTAGCTTGTTTACACTGCAAAATATCAACTTCAGATCCTGACAAAATAGGAACCAAGATTAAAACTTGCTCACACATATCAAGTTTCTCATTAGCATCCAAACACATCTTAGAGTTAGCTTCAACCAGAATCTTGGTCTTTTCCTTGAGCTGGGTCTCTTCATTCACAACATGAGCAGATAATGAGAGATCTTGGCACTCTCCAAATTTTATAGCATTATCCACCATAGCAAATATATTACTTGGAATTTTAGACTCATCATGACTCACACTTACCACCATTGGTTTCCATGAATTAACTTGCCTTCTTTCTTGCACTCTAAGATCCTGATTAAAATTATTCTATCTTGTAAGCCTTTGTTTACAAAGTCTAGTAATGTGACCTTTCTTTTGATAGTTGAATCACACTATACCTTTTATAAGAATATTATCCTACCTTTCCTAATTAGAAAAAAATCTTACAATATGTCCATTCTTTTGACAATTAAAAAAAATTAATGCTTTTAAATAAGACTCACCTTTTAACTGATGACTCCCATCATAGTTTCATGCAAACTCATTTCTAACAGGTCTCTTATATTCTCTATCTCTATGTCCAAATTGATTACATGTGTAAAAATAACCATTGAAACTTGTATACCTCATGAAATTTGGTTATCTGATCTAATTTGTCTTGACTCTATCAACATCTTCATTCCTTGACTGATTGTTGAACTTCAAGGTCTGATTTACATTAGTCTTCATCTTATCTTGAGTTGCATTTTTTGGTTCTTCTTTGTATCTAGGAACATTTCTATCACTTTCATTCTTTTGATCACTTAGAATATTTCTAGATCATTTGAGATCTTTTCAAATCTCACAAATAACTTCATCTTACTATATTTCTTCTTTAACTCATGTTTTAATGACTCATTTTCAATTACATACCTTGAACATTCATCTTCTTTAGCTTTCAGGCTTGTAGACAAGATTTCCAATTGATAACTGAGATTCTTGACCATATCTTTATGATCTTTGGTGTTTTCATTCATTATTGACTCAAACACACTTAATTTCTCTTCATAGTCCTTAATTTGAGACTTTATCTTATTGTTAATCTTCTTCTCAATATTCAATTCTATAAGAGTATTCGTCAATTCAGTCTCACAGTCCATCTCATCTTTATCATCATCTAAATAACTCCAAGTAGACTCCTTTTGATATGATCAACTTCCTTCCTCAGCCATGAAAATGGATTTATCTTCAATAGGACCATCATCTTCATGATCATACTCTGAGTTACTATCTTCACTCTCATCTAATGAGTTGCAATCTTCTTTGATGTATAGACTCTTCTTATCCTTGAAGTACTTCTTGTTGTCAAACCTTTTGAATCCTTTCTTGATTTTATCAAACCTAAATGATCTCTTTCCATCATCTTGTTATTCATCATACTCTTCATCACATTCTTCTTATGATTATGAGGGAATTTGTTATCAAAATTTCCTACCTCTCCATGATTGAAGCATTTGAAGGGTAGTTTACCCTTATACTTTCTCGACCCTATTTTCAATTTATTTATAAACTAATAAATTAGTTCATCTTCATCAAAATCAGATATGTCATCCTCCTTGAATTTCTTACCTTGGAACTTCTTCTTTGGCTTCATTTCTATCTTGAATGTTGCTTCCTTCTTTGGTGGTATATCATCATTTATTATCATCTCATAGGAAGTAAGGATGCCATGCAATTCATCCATATTCAATTGAATAAGATCATGGATTTCTTCTACAATAGACACTTTAGAATCAAACTTGAGAGAGAGAGAGACCTTAATACTTTTTTAACTATAATAGCTTCTTTAAGATTCTCTCTAAGACCTCTAATGATGTTCATATTCTCATCAACTCCTTGTAGAAAGGATGCCAAAAAATATTCTTCATTCATCTTAAGACTCTCAAATTATCTTTGGTGAGTCTATAACTATGACAACTTAACCTTTGAATCTCCTTCATAAATAGTATTCAATTTATCGTACATTTCCTTGGTAGATATGTAATGGATTACCTTGGTGTATTCAGTCTCTAAAATATTATAAGTGATAGCATTCATTACCTTAGAATTGTTCTCAAATAAATTATTATATACAATACTATATAGAGGAATAGTAGGTGTATAATAACCATCCATAATAGATTTCCATGTTTCAAACCCTAGGGACATGATGTAGATCATCATCCTCACAATCCAAAAATCATAATTGGATCCATTAAACATTGATGCTTGCTTATTGGAAAAAACTCCTTGAATTTGATGACTATCCATATTATACCATGGATCTCCTTCAAGATATAAAGCCTTTACCAAAAGACCTACTCTGATACCAATTATTAAATATACAAACCATTGATAGGGGTGAATCAGTACTGGCAAACAATCTGATTCAATTTCCAAACCCTTCAAATAATTAAGCATTTAATACACCATTCATGAAGCATTCAAGATGTTTATAGTAATGGACAAATAGATAATTCAAGATCACACACACAACATAAGATATATTTGGTAAACCCTCTTGGGGAATAAAACCCATGCTCAATCCTGTAAACATATAGACTACTTGTCTTATAACATGATCACAAACATGAGACTGATCAGGTCCTTCTAACCACCTATTGGTCAAGTAATTTTGATTGGCTTTAGTGAAACACATGTTTCACAAGGAACACCTACCCCTAATATGATCAATTCCTTATGACCACCTATTGGTCAATTCCTTCTAACCTAAATATTGAGCACCCTCCTAACACCTATAAAATGAACATCTCTTGATCAGTGATTGCTTACCAATTTGATGGAGATATAATGTATATCAATTCTCTTCAACTATGCACACTACGTATTCCACACTCTAATATACCTCTCAAATCAACCACAAATCTCACATAGACATCATCTATCTTTTGTTCACACTCAAGGCATCTAAAACATCCTTTTGGATCACTCTATACCTTTTCTCTCATCCTCAATCATCAAACCTGCAAGAGCACTATTATTTATATTATAAATGTGACCTACAAGTCATACACATATCAACCTGATCTACATTGGGCACCCACCCTTTCATCGTCCTTCAAACTATAACTCTCACACAAACCTCTTCTTCCAAGTCTCTCACTTCTATTCAACAAGACTAAAAACCATCACATTTGGTTTCACATTTTATAGATTCTTCATGATTATTATTACAAAATTATTTATTATCCATAACACATTCCTTCACTCTTAAGGTATTTACATGGGTCACCTTTAAATAGTACCCTCTTTCAAATAGGCCTAAGAATCCTTTTAGGTCCTATGGAGAAATTTTCACCTATTTGAAGCTTCTCTGATCAAAATAAGAACACAAGAACACTTTCAAATACATGAACCCATGATATATAATCTATTGTTCCTCCTTAAGTGATAAAAACCATCACACCACCTTTATGCTAAAGCTTAATTCACTCAAATAACATTTTATGCACATATCCACCATAAACAAACACATAATCACATTCTAAGCCTTTGATCATATTGAATACGATTTATAAAACCTTCAAAATCCACACATATGGTCCTCATGGAGTCTATAAAACTATTTTATATTTATGTCATCTCTAAACATAAAAAACCCATCAAATACTCTATTACCCTTCTCGAGTTACTTGCACAGCATAAATGAACACATAGTCATCTTTGGAGCTCAATAACTTTCATGATATAAACATTTAAACCTTAAAATTAATATTTATAATATATAACTTGAATTTGTATACAACTTTTATTTTTACTACAACATCAAATTATGCATAGATTGAAATTTATGGATCAAAAACCAACCATTGGTCTTTCCTTAGTTAAATTCAAATATTTAAATCCAAACAGTCACGGTTAAACATCAATCACTTAAAACACATATCGTGCTCTTTTATAAAATTAATCAAATCACACCATCAATATTATTTGTAATTATCTTGAGCTTTACCTTTACTAAATATTTAAACATTAAGCACTTGTCATCATCTTGCTGCTTCCTGACAATTTGGAACAAAAACACTCTATCGATCTCTATGGATTAACCATGTCTTTATATTTTAGCACTCACCATTTATCTAAGATCCAAACTCAAATTATCGTGCCACTTGGTATCTCTATGTTCATTCTACACACATTTAGCCACACCATCAATATTTTGATTGCATGAACAATAGCAAATAGTTGATCTTTTATCCAAGCTCCATGAATGTGACACTTGTCATTAGTGCATTCATTATTTGACATATTGAATTTTACATGCACTATTAGATTGAGATATATTATTTAATTTGAATAATTATATATACTAACTAGTGACCTCAAACTTCAATATATTTTATCTTAATGGTCTTTGGCACATCACAGTTTGCAAGTGTAACTTTGAATATTTATATCTCAATCTAGAAAATACTTTAGGACTCCAAATCTTTAGGGAACTTTTTGGCACTATAGAAAATATATCCATTAACTCCTTTGAGATTGGTTGAATTTATAATTACTATAAATAAATTCTCAAACTTGATGGTTCATCCATATCTGCATGACTTGTAGTGATGGTCTGGTTAAGTATGGGAGCATAGTAAATTCTATATGAGAAGCCAACTTTTCCCCTTAATAAAATTTGTTTCAATTAATCATAAGACCTAAAACTTATAACACCCATATTACCAGCTCCTCTTGACTCATCCAAACTTGTCAATGGTGATGTGATCAAACTGCCTACTTAGATTTTTCTATCATAGAACCAACTATGCCAAGATGAACATAATGAAGAATCAGATGAATACCATTCACTTCCATAAGATATTAAATAATCATTTACATATTATAGGATCCCTCACACATGATAAATACTTAAAACTCGTCCCTAATCATTCCAAAACTAAATATCAACAAATCCTACTTCAAGCATATTATGACAAACACACTACATACTTTGTCATTGACACTTAGACTATCAAGACACTTCATCCACTCACCTTGACACCTCCATGAGATCACTAAAAAATATTCAACATGATCAAATTAAAAAAATATATTATGATCATGCTATAATTATTTTCCTATAAATGTCCATATCCTAATTAAGCCAAATATTTAAACATCTTAAGAATTACAAGAGGGTATTGAGCATTGAATAGAGCATCTTGAGTGAAGAATTGAGAAAATAATTGAAAATAATTATGAATAGAGGTTAGAATCAAGTGTTCCTAGTATTTATCTTAAGGCAAATATAATATTTTTCAAGAGGGTTATAAGATGGAAACTTTTGGATCCTCGTCTGATGGTGAACATCTTAGGAAATAGAGGACTCATAGCCAGGTGGTCACATGGACCTTCCCCCACAATTTTTAGGAATTATTTCATATGATTCCACGTTTACATAGATAAATCCCACAATTTCAAATGTCAATATTATTTCCAAGGGACATTATAGGGACACCACATTGGTCTTAGACTATTCAGATGGGATCTTTGATCCCAAATTGACCAAGAATACTAAGAACCTAAGGGAGGGTGATCACACCCATATGATCACAAAAGTTTTAAACAATGAATTTTATTCCTTTGGTTTCAATATATAGATCTCCATAATAGCTCAATACATGGTAACTCTCATGCATCCATGCCCATAGATCATTTCCTTATGTGCAGAGAGATATAATGCCACCACTAACATTATCACATGCAATCACCTAAATGCAGACATCAACATCAATATGGTGTATTTGGTGAATATTTTTTCACTAATAAAATGGTACTTTCAACCACAAAGTGGTGAGATAAAATCTCTCCTCAAGGAAAGGGGAGGCTCCCTTCTTATTGTTAACTAAAACAATAAGTACTTATTTATACTAATTTTATGAAAATGTGTGTTATCATATCATTCAATTCTCCTTTTTCAAAATTGATGTTCACTAGAAAAATTATATTATGATTCCTTTCATTCCTTATAATTTAGCATGAAAACATAAAATTACTTGATGGATTAATAATGATCGATATTCTAATTAGCTAGATGAAAGAATAACTAAAATAATACCAATAATGTAACATGAATGGATGAAAAAAAGTGTAGCCCAAAGTATTCACCTTATTTCCAATAAATATTATGTAACCAAGAAAAATAACTTGTGGCACAAATTATCCATAGTAAGTCACTTCTAATGAATCCAAATCCAGTAATGATATTGTAGCTCAAAGACTTCAAAATCAGCTTCCTAACACCTTTCAATTTATAAAAATTCACACCACAATCCAATAAAAAGTACAATAAAATATAATGGAAAAGATGTAAGAAAATTTTCAATACACCACAAGTTTATTCCAACATAAATATTGAAAGATCACTTGATTTTATTATTTTGATGGAATTCAAGATTTATAATTTGAACATAAAGTTTCAAAAATTGCTTCTCAATTTCAACAACATTTCTCTTCTATAGCCCAAGTGATCCTAAATTTACAAAAGAGAATCCTCTTATTTATAGAGAGGATATATGAATAAAATTTGGGAAAATATAAATACTTTGACTTATTATTGATAGAGTCAAATTTTACTTTAGACTATGTACTTTTCCTACGTGCAAATTATACCAAACAAAACTACATATGGAAAACTATGAAAATAAACTAAATGACCATAGACATAGGAATTTCTTCCTTTTTGTTATTCTATAGGTATTCTTTGTAGCTCTTTAGGGTGGCTTATACTTCATTGTTTTCTAGCCCTGATGTATTTCTAGAGATAATGAGGACCCTTATGATGGATTCCCCTAGGTTGACTGACATGCCTTTGATTTTATCTAAGATTCTCTACAATTTATCCATTGTTACTTGGAATTCAAACAACTTGTTGATGGAATCCATTGTGAAGGTTCCTATTTAAATTTTTGATGTGAACTAGGGGAGTGAACTCTTAAACAACTACTTCTATAGGAAGGATCTTTTGAGAGTCATCTATCACTTGATAAGGAAGTTCTCCAATCTTTTCTATGAGATCTAGTCCCTTGTTAGTGCGCATGTCATAAGATTCTTCAAAATCCTTAATTAGACTTTGAATGACTTCTTTATTATTTTTCATGGCCTCTCTATATTATATAAACATTTTCCTACTTGAAAGGACTTTTTTCTCAACAAAAATTTCCAACTTGAACTAGCATAACTAAGTCCATATATGAATATCTTTATCTATTAACTTCAAGTCTTAAGTGAGTGTCTCAAATGTTTTTTATATTTCTATTTTCATCTCACTCAAATTATTTAAAATCTCAATGAAATAATGTAACCATTGAGCACCTTACATTAACAGTCTCACTATCCAAGCACTGACTGCTTAGCTTTGTGACCCAATCTTTTCTGCTTATTGAGTTACTTTCTCAGTGGCCTCACTCCCAATGGGCTCTACTAGTTCAAAATATTGTGTGGTCTTTAGTATAACTGAGGTTTTTTATACATATGCTTTGAGTTGATCTTTGATCACCTTGTCCTTCTCATATATTTTGATCAAATATTCCATCTCTACTTGTAGGTCTTCCTTTGCACTTTCTTGCATTTGTTTATCAAGATCTATCTATCCCATTGCATAGTCAGATGCTTGGATATCTTTAATGTTTTTCCCTTTTGGAGGCACTATAACCTCAACATACTTATTACCAAAATCAAATATCACCCTTGATATTGTCTTAGCCTTATTTTCTATTTTGGGCTTTACTAACACAAGTTGACTGAAGTCAAAATCATCTAGCGATACAACTTGTTTCTTCTTCTTGGGTGTTTGAGACATTAGCCAAGGAGAAAGGGTTGATGAATTTCTATGTACCTAGGGTTTTGATATATTATTTTATATGGGTTGATGGAGATGATAACATGTGGCACACATCCCACTTAGTAGTTATATGGGTCCAATATATTAGTAATGGAGTAACTTGTGGAATTAGTGCATTGGGTAATGGTCGGCCTATATTGGGATTAGGAGGTTACCCATCCATTATAGGTCTATATAAAGGATATGATTATCATTTTAAAGATATCAATTAAGCATTGAGTCTTCTATTATAAGATGATATTGGAGTTTTCCCCTCGAAGAGACATTATGGATCTATTCCTTCCTAAAGGAGTATTGTTAGTGTTGCCCTACCTTAAGAGTATTCTGCATATATTGAATATTTATATATCTTGGTCCACCAATATCTATTGTTTTGAATTGATCTACATTTATTCTACATTATTTTTTAATATTATAAGTGTGGATCATAACAAGTGGTATCAGAGCTTCGATTTGGGCAATTTGTGGGTAGTGAAACCCTAATTTTGTAAACTTATCAATATATTTTGATTGGTTTCAAATTTATATAATTTTTTTTTGGATATGGTAACTCACAATAAAAAAAATCAAGGTTTATTTATTAGTTTTTTAGGAGTTATTTCTAGTTTAGGTTTTTTAATAATCTGGTTATATCTTCTGAAATATAAGTATTTTAACTTCTAAATTTTTAATGAAGATACAAGAAAATACAAGAGAAACATAGTAAAAATTTTAGAATTTAAAAAAAAAAATGAGTGAGTTATTATGATTTTATTATTTTTATTATATTCACTCTACAGGTCACAATTTGTAGAATTTTTTCACAATTTTTTTTTTGAAGTTCCAATATCATAAAAGGAATCTACATTAAAAATTTGGGATAGTTTTGATATTATTTGAATGATTTATTAACATTTTAGGGTTTCATAAATCTTAGTTTTTTATTTTGTGAATCATGAAGTTGAAAAAAAATTTCAAGGGAAGATGATATTGATGTTAGAGAATGGTGGCTCCTTTTGGAGAATCATTTTTAAAAAACTTTTGGGGAAAGATGATTATTACCTTTTTTATCTGGGCCTGCACTATAATGGTTTGATTAGTTGAGCTGTACAGAAAAGTATTCTTCATGGAAATCACTAGAATAGATCTTCCTAGATTGATGGGTTATAAAAGAAGAAGAAGAAGAAGAAGAAGAAGAAGAATTGGATGATAAGGGTTCAAATAATTTGGCTCTAAAGAAATATGAGTTAGTTTTTTAATTTCATGGATGCATTCAAAAGAAGAAGGTTATTGTGTCCATAAACCCTACCAATAAGTATAACTTCATCAACATGAATGTGTCCAAGAATCTACATGTTCAAAAAAATAATATCAAGGAGGTTTAAGTAGATGGTAAGAATATTTAAATGTTTAAAGATTTGAAGCTCATAATAAAAAAATATATTTTGCATTCAAAATTTTATGATTTGGATATGGATGATATGGATATAGTTCTTGGATATCCATGGTTATAGACTTTAGGAACAATCAATATTAATGTTCAAAAAAAATTTATGAAGTTTTGGTATAGGAAAAAAAGGTCAATTTATAGGATATCATATTGGGAAAGGTACCAATAATAGGCAAGGAAGATCATGAAGATGAGATTGAAACATGTGATGAAGAGCATGAGGAAGATTCAGATAAAGACATACTGCAATAAAAAATAAACACTTCATCTACTCAAGAGATAGAGATGGACAAAGTGGAGGTAGTAGAAGATAAGGTGGAAAAATTTGAGGTATATAGACACCTGCATCATCATGATAGGAAACAATCATGGAACCAGGTGAGGGAGTGTCATAATAATAATCATTTTGGCTGTAAAGGAAATCAAATTTATAATCATTATGGATATGCATGGAATCTAAAGAAGAATTACTATGGTCAGGTATGAAATTAGATAAATGCACTGGTCTATGGAATATGGAATGAATGGGGAAATCACTCTGGTTATGCATAGAAGAATACCTACTATGGTCATGGATGGAATCAGAGTAGCACAACAAAATATGGTACATGGAATCAAAAGAGAAATATATATGCACGGACACCAAATTAGTATAGTTATGATTATGAATATAATCAAAAGAGCATATGTGGAGAGCAATCACCTACTAAGATCACGTATGGATGGCTTGAAGATCAATATTGGAGACAAGTGTGAAATAATTTGAAGCATACTCATTATTTCGTTTCTCCCTATGTTTTGAGGATGAAACATGTCAAATAGGGAGGTAATGCTATATACCTAGGGATATGATATATTATTATATATGGGTTGATGGAGATGCTGACATATGGCACACATCCCCCTTAGTAGTTATATGGGTCTAATATATTAATAATGGAGTAACTTTTGGAATTAGTGCATTGGGTAATGGTCAGCCTACATTGGGATTAGGAGGTTACCCATCCATTATAGGTATATATAAAGGAGATGATTATCATTGTAAATATGCCAAGTAAGCATTGAGTCTTTTATTATAAGAGGATATTGGAAGTTGTCCCCTTAAAGAGACATTATGGAGTTATTCCTTTCAAAAGGAGTATCATTGGCATTGCCCTACCTTAAGGGTATTCTACATATATTGAATATTTGGACATCTTAGTCCACCAATATCTATTATGTTGAATTGATCTATATTTATTTTGTATTATTTATGAATATTATAAGTGTGGATCATAACATGAATCTTCTTACATAGATGATGTCAAGGAGAGTGATAATATGGGAATATTAATGGTTTGAGAGGTGAGTGTAGTGGAAGGTGGAATGGAGGTGTCTGATAATGGAATGGATACTGATGGAGTGGTGTTTATAATAGGTGGGGTTTGGGTTGGTATGGAAAAAACGTTGGTTCTGATTGGCATATTTGATATGGGAGTGGATGGGATTTGAGTTGCCAATTTGGAAGATGAAGAAGAAATGAAATTATCCATGTATCGATGGGTAAAATATAGATTGGTGGTTGATTTCAGTGACTTTGAAGGACTAGGCAAATTAGAAAAGGAATCATATACCTGGTCAAAAGTGTTCTGAGAAGGAACTCAAAATAGTGTAACACTAGTGAGTGAAGGAGGGGATGAAAAAATAGTCTAGAGAGGCACTATAGGAGTAATTATATTAGTAGGAATGATAAGGGGAAGAGTGGAAGATGATACCTGAGAAGTTTCTACTTGAAAATTCACTAGTTGTGTTGATGCTTCACTTACTGTAGGGTTTTGTTCTATCCATGCCTGAACATTTTTCTCTACATCAGTGTCCTTGCCTTTTCCTTTACCTTTTATCTTGAAAGCAAACCTTACCTTTCATTCATCCTTAGTTATTCTTGGATTTTCATAGTTTCCTCATCATACTCCTCCTTAGATCTAGTTTAGAATGGCTTCAATCTGATACCCTTTCCTTCTAACTAGGCATTGGTCTTTACAAGAATAATTTGGAATCTATCTTTGATGGAGGTGGATTCCTTTACCAACCATTTAATTAGGGGAAAAGGAGTTGAAATAACCTAATTTATCTCATATAATGGATATAATGTATTCCCATCATCTGTCAATTTTTGAATAATGTTAGCTAGTTTGAAATTAACAATTTGATCTATAGTGAGATAGCTAAAATCCAACTTTCTCACATCTTCCTCTATTCTACACCCTGCCCAAATGTATTCTATTTTATATAAATTAGTATAGTTCCCTTTGATATTTTCTTGCATCTTCCTATAATCAAAGTCTTCCCTACTCTTGAATCTCTTAAGAGTGATCCATTGTAATTAAATTTACATTGTCTTGGCTTTTAGGGTGGTAGACATTGTATAATGACTAATGTTGATTGGAAAATTGAAACTAGGTTTATGGGCATCTAATTATTTCTTGTACACACTCATAATCTACTGACACATCTCCATTAGAATCAACTTGCCACTTATATTTCTAGGTAGCATATAAGGTTTTTCATCAAACCCTCCTACCCTGATGTAGGTGAAGGTTGGGAATTATAAGAATATAGAGCCAACCTTATTTACTTATGCTCATGATGCATCTAAAACTCTCTTCTTCTCAAGTTCTTTGTCAAACATACAAATGTACCTATAAAATAAGGTATCATTGATCATTATATAATGTTTTATGCTCTCCTTTAGAGTCGATTATAGATAGTATTCATACACAAGAACCTTATTTCTATCACCAATACTAGTTAAAACTAGAAAGGATTTCATGCTAACTATAGTGTATACGAATAGGAAGTCATGAATAAATTTATAGAAGAGGTGACCTAAGAGAGTCAGTGACATATGGCATCACTGATCTATTTTTCCTAGAAGATCTTTTGTTTGCTCCTCTCGATGACCCAAATGTAATGATACATCCATTCTTAGAAAAAATTTGACATGGGTAACCCCTTAACTCTACTTAGGAGAGTGATTAAATCCCCTACTTCCTCTAAGAGCTCACTGTGATAAAGTTTTTTAGGCCAATAGAAATGGAATATCGAAGAGTCTTGATCCATTTAGAGTTGGTGTGCCTTTCGTATTTGTTATAATTCTTGTCATAATGCTCCTGAGCTGAAGTCATAGTTATATTTGAATATTCTTCTATATTAGAGAGATGGAAGATTTTATCAAAATACTCCTCATCAATTTAGATGACCACTTTTCCATCTGTGTCCTTAAATTGATCTAGTATCTTGTCAAAATGGGCAAAAATTGACAAGATGAACTCTAAATATTGTGCTAATATAGGGAATGCAACTATCAAATGAATTTTCCTATTTAGGATAGCTTGCATGTGAGGTGCAATGGGGTCCTTGTTTAGCCTTTTTAAGAACTCTATCATGTCAACATGACCAATTTTTATGTCTTTGATTTGGTCCACATTAGATTCAACCATTAACATTGGGACCACTCCTTGAAATTTATACTTTATTATTCCCTTAGTAGGAGAAATATCCAACATTGGTCAAGTGACTACATTAGTTTCTTCAAAGTTTCCCAAAGTTAGTACATTTTTCATTTAACAGGAAAAATGTATAATTAGAGACAAATTGCACTTGTGCATAGGGGAGGTAAAGTACCATGTGTAATTCAGAGAATTTTCTTTGGACTGCATGTGGTTTGAATGGTTTGGCTTCATGTAATCTGGAGAAAATTCTCTAAACTAAATGGGATGATAAGGGTGTAGTCTGGAGAATTTTATCCAAACTACATAGGGTTAATGGTTTGGTAAAAGGGTGTAAGGTTTTTGTATGTCAGATAAAAATCTCTGATGTACACCAAATCTTGGGGAAAAGGTGCACTTTGGAGAATTTTCTTTGACATGCACCCATACTTTGGAATGGATAGGATAGAGTAAAATTTAGAGAAAATTCTCTAAGGCGCATCCATGGGAAGAAAATAGGGTTTGAATATGGGTTTAAATAATCATAAAAAGACACTCAAAATTCAAAGACCCAAGGTAGGATTCACCAAGGACATGAGGTAGAGGTTTTGAATGGGTTTTCAAAACATGAGAAGGGATTCGAAATAGTAGTTTGAAAAACATAGGACACGGGAGGGTTCATCATGAAATAAATAATAGGGTTTTAAAATAAATGATAATAATAAAATAAGACATAAAAATATTAGGGAAAAAATGAATAAATTACTAAAATAAAACAAAACATTACCTAAAATCTATAGTATAGGAAAAATCATGGGCAAGTCAAAGCAACTAAGCACAGAAACAACAAACGAAGATGTAATCTAGCATGAAAATGATGAAGGGAAGATGTAGGTAGGTAAAATAATGATGATAAGAGAAGAGTTAAAAAATGGTAAAAATAAATTACTCATGTAAATAAATAAATTCATTAATTAATGTCATTAATTACCACATCATGGTGGGCTTGGTTTTAGGGGTGAAGAATTTCTTCAGCCCTACATGTGTAGTGGTAAAGAATTCATTTGACCTTGTACACTGGGTTGTATTCTAAATAAAATTCCATGGGTTACATTTTTCAATCTTAGTGTAGTCCAAAGAAAATTCTTCAAACTACACAGGGTGAAAAAATATCTCAAAAATATTAAAACTCTAAGGTAAAAAATCGCACACAAGGATAATTGGTTTGCCTTATTTTACATGCTTAGAAATCATGGGATATGAAATGGACAAGTTTTTTAGGGGTTATCCCATGAATTGAGCCTATTAAATTCAAGGATAATAGCTATATATGATTGGGGAATTTTTTTAAAGCATTTTTTGAAACACTTGAAGGAAAGAGGATCCCAAAACTCTAAGTGCCTTTCCTCATTGGGCCACAGAGTCAGGTGACAAACCAAACTAAAAACAAAACAAAAAAACTCTACATATATATATATATACAAAATGTATAAACTTATCTGGAACCTCACTGAGTGAAAAGCTTCTAATGTTATCCATTTTATGGTAGTGGTAATGGTGTTCCATCCTAGTATGCCAAAAGGAAATTGTGCTCTTTGTAGAGTTGATGAATAAGGAAAGGACCCCTCCACAAGGAATCAATTTTTTTGTGCATTCATTTTGGATCTCTTTTATTTTCCCATAAAAGAACTAGATCACTGATTTAAAAATTGCATGGCTTATCTTTCTTGTCAAAAATCTTGTTGACTTGGCTTTGATTTTTGGTAATGTGATACACCACCTTTGTACGTTGCTCTTCTAGTTCAGTAATGAACATAATACACTTTTTGATGGAGCTTTCAAATATTTCATCCTTAATTACTTTATCTAAGTTGAGAGTGAAAAAATCTAATGTGTTAGGTATTTCTACATTCAAACCATAAATAATTTAAAAAGGGAATATACCAATCGCTCATTTGAGAATGATGTGATCAGCCCACAATACATCATACAATGCCTTGTGCTAGGATCTCTAATTTTCCTCTACCAACTACTGACCTTTTTTTTTGCATGACCAATTTGTGTTTTCCCTTTGGATCTTTTCATCTCTCACTTGCTTGTTTTATATGTTTGGTCACTTGCTTTGTTGTTTGTCTTTTCCCTTTGACCTCTCCTAGTTCAGCCTCTTCTCCCTTATTCTTTGTTTTTCCCTTTGCCTTGTTTTCCTTAGCCTTTCTTGTTTTGTTTTTCCTTGAAGTGCCATTTGGAAAAGTTTCAAAGGGCCACTTCCCTTCTAAGTACCCTTCGAAAAAGTTTCAAAGGGACTTTCTTGCCTTGCTTTCCCCCCAAGTATCCCTTCAAAAAAAAATTTGAAGGGCACTTTTGTCCAAAGTGACCCTTCAAAAAAATTCTAAGGGGCACTTTTTCATCTAAGTGTCCCTTTAGAAATTTTCCAAAGGGCACTTTTCCTTGCCTTCCCCCCAAGGGTCCTTTCATATTTTTTTTGAAGGGCACTTTTTGTCCAAGTGACCTTTCAGAAAAAGTTTTGAAGGGAACATTTTGTCCAAGTCACCCTTCAGAAAATTTTTGAAGGGCACTTTTTCATCTAAGTGTCCCTTCAAAACTTTTACAAAGGGAACTTCACCTTGTCCTTTCCTCCAAAGTGACCCTCTAAATTTTTTTTTGAAGGATACTTTTTTCCCAAGTGTCCCTTTTAATTTTTTCTAAAGGGAACTTTTGCCCATTTTCTCCAAGGTTACCCTTCAAGATTTTTCCTGAAGGGCCCTTTGTCCATAGCCTACCCTTCAAAAAAGTTCTGAAGGGCCATTTCCTTTGGAAACTCCCTTCAAAAAATTTTGAAGGGACCTTATGCCTTTACTCGGGTGTCTTTCAAAACCTTTTTAAAGAACACTTTCCCAAGTGTCCTTAAAGAAAAGTTCCTAAAGGAAACTAGTTATTTCCCAAAAGCCAAAATTCCCAAAGGAATTCCTTCGAACAAAGTGTCTAAAGGAATTACTTCAGTAAAATAGCCTAAAATAATAAGATTGACCTAAATGGATTCCCATGATGTGCCATAAGATGTCAATTTTAATGCAGCCAACTAGCCTTTGGATTCACATTGGTGACATGCCACAGGACATCAAATTTAGGGTGGCCAACTAGTTATTGGGTTCATATTGGTGACATGCCACATGATGTCAAATTTAGGGTGGCCAACTAGCCATTGGATTCACATTGGTAATGTGCCTTAGGATGTCAAATTTAATGTAAGGAACTAGCCATTGGGGTGCAACTTGGTGATGTACCGCAAGATGTCAAGTTCATGCCCAAATTCTTCAAGCAAGAAGTGAAGTCATTGGAAAAACTTGAATGACTCTACAATTCAAATCAAGATTTGTTAAAGGCTTGACTTATAATTTTTATAAGTAAAGAGCCTTAAAGAACCCAAAGGAGAAAGTAAGGAGTAAAAGGACTCAAAAAACCTAAAAGGGTCTTAAGCAAAGCAAAATTGGGTTTTAAAAAGAGCTTTACTTATTAGATTTTATAATTATAAGTTATCAAAAAACATGAAAGAGTAAGGATAGTGCAAATTAGGTTTCCTAACATGCTTGATATATAGTTTTTATAAGTAAATCCATTCAGAAAACCCAAATGGGTCTATAGTGCAAAATGTGGAAGCTTTCAAGAATAATCTAAGGTTCATATCAGTGATCTAAACCATTTCTTATGGAAGGTAATCTCACCATTAGTTTTTCAATGATCCTAGTCATTTCAAAAGGGTGAATCAAAGAGAAGGACAAACTCCAACTAAGTGAGAGAGTAGCTAGAATCAGTTTCAATAAGATGGAGATGGAAAACCATTTTAGAGGCTTCTATTTTGGTACCTAAGAGATCTCTCTTATCTCCCTCTTTTTCTATAAATATCACCCTTGGGATCTTGTTTTATCATTCATAGATAGTACAGTGAAGCCCTGCTAGAATGTTTTACCATTTTCTTGCCTTGAGCAAAGAAGCATGAGTCTATTTTCTTTCTAAGTTTTGGGCATTTGCATAGGCATGCAAGAGACATAGAGTTACAACAAGTGATGTTTTATCCTTATATTCTCTATCCTTCATGATTTTGATCAAAGAGTTAATCCAATAGGTCATGTAGAGTGCATTCTAGATGTAAGAGATTTTACATATGTGTAACCCTTTTCTAGACTACATAGTTTATCTTTCCAATTATTTACCTTTGTCTCTACATTTAAATAATTATGTTAGAATATTATAGAGCTTGAGGTATATACTATATTCTATTATATTTTTCATAAGTATAGGGCATACATATGGATACTAATTCTTGGTGTATCACCATTTTAGACTAGGATTTTCATTTATATAAACTTTTGACTCTTTTCATTCATATAATATGGTTTAATAGTTTTATTTCACAATAAATATAATATATGGAGCTATCCCTTTCAACCTATAGGATAATTTTCACTTTAGGCACACCCACAGGCCTGGAAATGTCCCAACATTGCCCAAATTTAGAGGAGGTCTAAATAGCCCTCTTCTAGGGTACAAGATTTAGAGAAAATAATTTTAGCATGCCTGATGGGACCAAGTATTATTGTTAATTCAAGGTGAAATATAGTCTTGACAAGCCTAAAGTAGTATAAATACCCCTAACCCAGCATTTGACAACTCTAAAAGGGTATGAATCCCTGGTTCTAGACCAAGTTTTATATATTATCCTACATGGTCCTCACAAGGTCCTCAATATTTTATAACCAAGCCCCTTTAGCTAAAGTTCTTCCTAGAGAAAAACACCCTAAACCACTCCTAGCCCTATTAAATCTTGGCAAAGAGGCTTTGGGGAAGAAGAGGAAGAGGTTGAAGAAGTTTAAGGAGAGGAAGAAATTGAAGAAGAGGAAGAAATAGATGATCAAATGGAAAGAAGAGAAATGGGGGAAAGAAGAGAGATAATCAGATATCAACCCTTCCCTTGTTTTAATACCGAAAACCCAATAGATCTTCCTACATATTACCCCATCCCTCTGAATGCTATCAAAAATCTTCCTAGTTTCAATGGGGAAGGTCTTATTACCCCATCTGAACATATTAGAGACATCTCTAATTTCTACAATTTCTATAATGTTACTAGGGCCAACATAGCCATTACGATGCTTTCTATATCTTTAATAGGCAAAGCACTTGACTGGTATAAAATGTTGGAGGGGGATGCATTATAAGTTTAGATGGCTTTGGAGACCTATTGGTGACAAGATTTGAAAATAAGAGTGATCATGCTTCCCTAATACATCAACTTATTGCAATAAGAAGAGGTCAAAATGAATCTATAGGATATTTCAATGAGATATTTTAAAGAACATGGTATAGGCTGCCACCAGTCATGAGACCTCCTAGATTTGTGTTCCCAACATACCTCAAAGGGATTGGTATTAATGTTGCTATTATTTTGTATTCAATGGGAGGATTCACTCTTCTAGGTGCATATGAGCTAGCAATTGAGGCTAAGAATAACTTAATTTAGGCTGGAAGACTTCCCCCAAGAGTTTCCATGCCTTTATTGTCCCACAATTTGGTTGAAGCTCCAATCATGTCACAATTTCTCAATGCCAATGTGAAACCAAGAGCCTTTCCCAAGAGGGTAGATAACATTGTGGACAAGGATGAATAAATTAGATCATTGAGATCTCAACTCAAGCAAGCTCAATATCAATCAAGTGCTCCTCATAATGCACAATACTATCCTCAACAAGGATATAGAGCTCTATCCCAATATAATTATCAAGGGAGAGGACAAAATCAAAAAGATTTAGTAGGCATCCCAATGCATATAATTCAAATTCTACTCCTTCTATAAAGGTTGTTCCAATTCATTCAAATCTAGTTCAAGGAGAAGATCATATGTACCAATGGGGGTAACCTCAAGGTCAGTGTACACATGATGATGGAATAACTATCTACACTTTGACTACATAGGAGGAGGCTAATCCTTACACAATAGCAGAAGAAACATGTCCCAACCAAAAGGATAGTCATGGAAAAATTAACAGCCCAAGTGTGGGAATGATGAATTTTAAAGTAAAATATGATTTTGCATTGAATTAAGGCATGTCAATTACAACCAATACAAGGGCCAATAAGAGAGCATTGGGATAAGGCCAAGAGACATGAATAACTCCAAGTGATGCCTCTCCAAGGCCATAAAGTGTTAATCAAAGTGTTGCACCTTCTACAGCCATGTTCCTCAACAAAATTAGAATGTAAATATGACTACCAAGATTACATCACAATAGGATACAACTCCTTTATTACCATAAAAAATGCAATATATAGTGAATACTCCATCTCTAAATATTTTGGACTCATTAAATATCACTAAGACAAGCATATCCCTTTAGGAGGTTCTACATATACCTAGTCAAAAGGAGCTTTTGCAAGAGTAGTTAGCTAGCATGCATGTGGCTCCTCAATCTTCAAAGAATCATAGTGTGGCTCTCATAAATTCTCTAAATCATTTTTAGAACATTTTACTAAAGATGAAAACCCTCCACCCTTCTACCTCACACTCATTTTGGGAGATAATTTGGTCCACAATTATATTATGGATAGTGGAGCAAGCACTACTATTATGCCTAAAGTAGTGGTTGATAAGCTGGGTTTGAACTATGAGCCACATATTAAAGTTGTGTTGTATCTAGATGTAACTCCAACCAAGATGTTAGGATTAGTTAAAGGTTTGAAATTGTTTTTACATGGCTACCCAAGCTTCCCTATCATGCAAGATATTGTGGTGGTGGACCTTTTAGCACACTTTGCTATATGCTTGTCTAAGGACTTTACGGCCAAGATAAGAGGATACCTTTCTATTGATTGGTCCTTTCTAGCTTTCAAGACAAGGTATGGAACTAAGGTAACCATAAGGACTCATCCCTTAGCAAGGTTCCACATCGAGCCATACTTGGAAACAATGATAAATCAAAATTGTCTAATCAACAAAGAGGTAGAAATAGTACTGGATGGTGAAACATCTTCTCCTCTTGAAGGTATTTCTAAATTCTATCTTGACAAGTATAACATTGAAACACATGGCCTTGATCCTTACACTTTAATTGAGGAAATTGATTTGGGAGTTTACTACATGCATGAGGAGAACATCCCAATTCCTTCACTCACCAATGAAGATCATGAGCTTGATAGCATGTGGGAAATGTTCCTTGATGGTTCAAGGAGAAAATTATGCACAAGATCTGGTTTCATGTTGGTTTTTCCATCAAATAATCATTACTACTCTTCTTATAGGTTTCACTTCATCTACACTTGCAATTTGGTAGAATACAAAGGCTTAGTTCATGGTCTCTAATGGGCAAAGAAAAGAGGAATCAAGCTTTTAAAAGTCTATGGAGATAGTGAGTTGGTCATGCATCAAGTAATAAGTCAAGATATAGCCAATAACCCCTTTCTCAAGTATTAAAAGCATAGGTTATGGGATCTACTTGAATATTTTTATGCCTTCAACATCCAACCCATACCAAGAGACTTGAATGAACACATTGATATATTGGCTAAAATAAGAGCATGTTTTGACTCGACTACTGATATTAAATAAGAGAAGGATCAATACCATATCAAGATCATTGTGAGACTTTCAATTCTAGATAATTAAGTGTCTTGGCAATTGTTTTAAAGTGATGAACACATTTTACACTTCTTGCAAAATGAGGTAGGCTTCTCTTCAAGAAGTCAAAAGAAGTTGCATGATCATTATGAAGAGTAAATTATAAAGTTGAAGACAAATAAAATACCCAAGGGAATGATTACCTTGGAGAGTGTATTCAATGAGGATGATAAAAATAAGAACCAAATAATGAGCATGTCAACAAAATAAGAAAACTATGAGAGAGTTCTAATTTTCAAGAATAAACTTTTGAAGATTGGCAAGGTTTGTTCTTAGCTGGAAAGGCAAGATTTTATTACATTATGAAAATAGTTTCATGACATCTTTGTCTAGGAGTATAAGTAATTGAAAGGCTTTGATCCAAGCCTATCTCATCACACCATTAATTTGGATCATGGATCTAAACTATTAAGATAAAAGTAAAGGCCTATCAACCCCAAGGTAGAAGAAATCATGAAGAAAGCGATGACCAAATTGATTAAGTCTAGAATTATCTTTCCTATCAAGCACTCAAATTAGGTAGCCAAACTTATGCTAGTTCAAAAAAATAATGGATAAATCACACTTTGTGTGGATTTTTTCATCTAAACAAAGTGTCTCTTAGGGATCATTATCCACTCCCTTCCATGGAACAAATTCTTCAAGTTGTTTTAGCTTCTCAATGTTTCTCACTTCTTGATGGTTATTCATGTTATAATAAAATATTGGTAAATGAAGAGGATCAATTCAAGACATCCTTCACCACCAAGTGGGGTAAATTTTCCTACATGAATATGTTATTTGGTTTATCTAATCCTAGAGCTACATTTCAAAGGGTAATGGACATGGATCTCAAAGGTTTGATCAATAAGTTTTTACTTGTTTACCTTGATGATATAATCATTTTTTCAAAGGATGATGTTGATCATATGGGACATATAAGGCAAGTGTTTGATAAGTGTAGAGAGTATGACATATCCCTCAATCCAAAGAAGTGCATCTTCACTATCCATGAAGGTAAGCTTTTGGGTCATGTTGTTTCAAAATAAGGCTTATCTATTGACCTCGAAAGGATTGAAGCTATTCTAGGCTTGTCTTTGCCTCAACAAATGAAAGGGATGAAAAGTTTCTTGGGAAAAATAAACTTTTTAATGAGGTTTATCCCAAAATTTTCAACTATGGTAAAGCCTATCACAACCATGCTAAAAAAGAACCAAGTTTTTACTTGGACAAAGGAAGGTAAATGTAGATTTGAGGCAATCAAGCAAACAATTGCAGCATCTCCCACTCTCTTAAATCTGAATTTTGCTAAATATTTCATTATTTATACTTTAGTTAACATTGACACAATCTTAGCAATGCTTATGCAAAATAATGATGAAGATGTTGAGCAGCTAATTGCTTTCTTTCAGCCAAGGCTTATAAGACTACGAAGTGAGATATTATTTTATTGAGAAGCAAGATTTAACCATCATTAGAATATTGAAAACATTTAGGCATATGGTTTATAATAACAATATCCATGTCATGGTTTCCCATCCTAGCACCAAGGAGTTTTTCCTAAACAAGGATCTTAATATGACATTGACATCAAGGTAACTAGCTTGGTAATAGGAAGAGGTTTGTGTGAGCACTTAGCATCCAAATTTCAAGAGCCAAAAGAGCAAGCCTTGGTAAATCAAGTTCAATACTAACCAATTGATCAAATGCAAAATCAAAGTTGGACACAAGACATCATTGGTTTTTTTCAAAATGGTGAGTGTCCCAAGGGCTTGAACAAATCTCAAAGAAGGTATTTAAGGTTGAAATTTATTCCTTATTTTCTTATGGATGTCATTATTTTTAAGAAGGATGTGAGCACTGTGTTTCTAAGATGAATTAGCAATGACTAATTTGATATGCTACTAGAAAATTTCCATAATGGTGTAGATGGTGGTCACTTCTCTCTTAGAAAAATAGCTACAAAAATAATGAGTGCTAATTACTATTGGCCTAGTGTTATTAAGGACTGTTATCATTGGGCTACAGTTTGTCCTTAATGTGCTTTCTTTGTTGGCAAATAAAATCTTGCTTATCTTCCATTAAATCATATCTAAGTGGCCCAAACTTTCATGCAATGGGGCCTTGACTTCATTGGCATAATCAACCCTCCATAAAGTACTGGACATAAATGGATATTGATTGTTGTAGACTACTTCAAAAGATGGGTAGAGGATATTGCTTTGAAGGAATCAAATGAAAATTCCATCTTGGATTTCTATGACAACATTGTAACAAGGTTTGGAGCTCCTCAAGTCATCATTTTAGATAATGCACTTACTTTCATAAGTGCTAAAATTTTTGATTGGGAAACAAAGAGTGGAGTTCATTTGAGTACATCATCCAACTACTACCCTCAAGGTAATGGATTGGTTGATTCTACCAACAAGAACATCATCAAGATCATCAAGAGGACATTGGAAACCAATCAAATAGCATGACATAGTAAGTTGAAGATAGCCTTATGGGCAGATAGAATCACTCCTAATAAGTTAATTGGTAATTATCCCTTTGTACTTGTTTATGGGAGAGAAGCTAGGCTATCCATTTCACAAGAGCTCCCTACCTTGGTACTTTTAAAATAGTTAGAATTATTTGAAAACACTCCCATGGAGGTCAAATTGATAAAATTAATACAACTATAGGAGCCAAGAGATGATTCACACAAATATTTAGATCACCATCAAGTTCTCAAAAAAAAATCCTTTGACAAAAAGGTAAGGGCAAGAGTGTTCAAAGAAGGTTACTTGGTCTTGAAATGGGATGAAGATAGAGTAAAACTAGGCAAACATACAAAGTTTGATACTTTGTGGAGTGGTCCTTACATCATCAGCAAGTGCAAGCAAAGAAAATATTTTCATCTATCCAAAATGGATGGATAAGAGCTACCTATTCTAGTGAATAGAATCCATTTGAAGTCTTTATTTTGACCCTTGCTGGTCATGTCTTGTATATACCTTATTTTGGTGTGTTTTCTTTGTTATTTTTATTTCCCTAAGTGCTTTGGAGCACAAGTGTTTCCCTTTCAAGTGTTTTCTTTCCTTTTGTTGGCTATGTGTGTTTTTCTCTAGATTATGTGTTTGGCCATGGCTTATTCTTTCAACTTGTGTTTGGATTGTGTGACTCCATGGATAATGGAAGGATTTAGGTGACTGATCTTATGACATAATAGGCATGTCTCCCCTAGAAATCACCAGAATGTTGACCTTTTTTTTGCATGACCAATTTGTGTTTTCCCTTTGGATCTTTTCATCTCTCCCTTTCTCATTTTATATGTTTGGTCACTTACTTTATTGTTTGTCTTTTCCCTTCAGCCTCTCTTGGTTCGGGCTCTTCTCCTTTGCTCTTTGTTTTTCCCTTTGCCTTGTTTGCCTTAGCCTTTCTTGTTTTGTTTTTCCCTAAGTGGCCTTCAAAAAAAAATTAAGGTCTACTTCCCTTCTAAGTGCCCTTCAAAAAAGTTCTGAAGGGCCTTTCTTGCCTTGCCTTCCCCCTAAGTGTCCCTTTGGATTTTTTTTGAAGGGTAATTTTTGTCTAAAGTGACCCTTCAAAAAAGTTTTGAAGGGAAATTTTTCATCTAAGTGTCCCTTCAAAAAAATTTTGAAGGGCACTTCACCTTGCCTTCCCCCCAAGTGCCCCTTCAATTTTTTTTGAAGGGCACTTTTTGTCCAAGTAACCCTTCAGAAAAGTTTTGAAGGGCACTTTTTCATCTAAGTGTCCCTTCAAAACTTTTTCAAAGGGCACTTCACCTTGTCCTTTCCTCCAAGGTGAACCTTAAAAAAAAATTCTGAAAGGACCTTGTGCCTTTACCTGGGTGTCCTTTAGAACTTTTTCAAAGGATACTTTCCCAAGTTTCCTTTGGGAAAAGTTCCTAAAGGAAACTAGTTATTGCCTAGAAGCCAAAATTATTGAAAGAATTATTTTAGACAAATTGTTTGAAGGAATTACTTCAATAAAATTGCTCAAAACAATAAGCCACACCCAAATGGATTCCCATGACATACTAAAGGATGTCAATTTTGATGCAGCCAACTAGTCATTGGGTTCACATTGGTGACATGCCATAGGACATCAAATTTAGGGTGTCCAACTAGCCATTGGGTTCACATTGGTGACATGTCATATGATGTCAAATTTAGGGTTGTCAACTAGCCATTAGGTTCACATTGGTGACAGTTTGTAGGACATCAAATTTAATGCAAGGAACTATCTATTGGGGTACAACTTGGTGATGTGTTTAAAAATTTTAAGTTCATACCCAAAGTCTTCAAGTAAGAAGTGAAGTCACTAGAAAAACTTGAATGACTCTATAGTGAAAATCAAGATTTGTTAAAGGCTTGAATTATAAATTTTATAAGGAGCCTTAAAGAACCCAAAGGAGCAAGAAAGGAGTAGAAGGACTCAAAAAACTTGAAAGGGTCTTAAGTAACTCAAAATTGGGTTTTCAAAAAGATCTTTGATTATAAACTTTTATAAGTAGAATTAGTTTAAAAACTTGAAAGAGAAAGGATAGTGAAAATTGGGTTTCCCAACATGCTTGACTTATAAGTTTTATAAGTAAAGCCATTTAGAAAACCCAAATGGGTCTGTAATGTAAAACATGGAATATTTCAGGAAGAATCTAAGGTCCACAGTAGTGATCCAAGCCATTTATTATGGAGGGTGATCTCACCATTGGTTTTGTAGTGATCCTAGTCATTTCAAGAGGGTGAATCAAAGAGAAGGAAAAACTCTGATAGAATGAGAGAGTAGTTGGAATCAGTTTCACCAGGATGGCAATGGCAAACCATTTTAGAGGCTTCTATTTTGGTTCCCAAGATCTCTCTCTTCTCTCCCTCTTTTTCTATAAATAGGACCCTTATGCTCTTGTTTTATCATCCACAGATAGTATAATGAATCCCTACTAGAATGTTTTACCATTTTCTTGTCTTCGAGCAAAGAAAGATAAGTCTATTTTCTTTCTAAGTTCTAGGCATTTTCCTAGAAATGCAAGAGACATAGAGTGACAACAAGTAATGTTTTATCCTTATGTTCTCTATCTTTCATACTTTTAAACAAAGAGTTGATCCAATAGGTCATGTAGAGTGTATTCTAGCTATATGATATTCTGCATATGTGTAACCCTTTTTTGGACTATAAAAGTTGTCTTTCTAGTTATTTACCTTGTGTGATCTCATTCATTTTGTCTCTACATTGAAATACTTATGTTGGAATATTCTAGAGCTTTAGGTATATACTATATTTTGTTGTATTGTGCATAAGTAATGGCATACATGTGGATACTAATTCTTGGTGTATCACCATTTTAGACTAGGATTTTTATTTATACAAACTTTTGACTCTTTTCATTCATACAAGCTAGTTTAGTAGTTTTATTGCACAAAAAAGCTAATACAGGGAGCTATCCCTTTCAACCTAGAGGTTCATTTCCACTTATAGGCACACCCATAGGCCTAGAAATGTCTCAAAATTTTCCAAATATGGAGAAGGCTTGAACAACCCTCTTATAGGGTGAAAGATTTGGAGATAACACCAAATTCCTAATAATAGTAACAAGGTTCTTGTTACTCAATTCAGCCTGGCCATTTCCTTGAGGGAAATAGTCTAAGGTGTGAGATAGAATGATCCCATATTTAAAACAAAACTTAGTTATCTCTTGGTATGAGAAATAAGAAACATTATCAGTTACAATATTGTTAGGTACTCTAAATAGTTTGATGATATTTTCCTTGAGGAAGTTACAAATAACCTCTAAAGTAACATGTTTGGCTAGGATGGCCTCCACCCATCTGGTGAAGTAATCAGTAGTTATGAGAATGTAACTATGACCTACAACTGATAATAGGTTCACTATGCTAATGAATTCAATACCCCATTACTGAAAAAGTTCTTCAATAACTAATGGCTTGAGGGGTAGGGCTACCAAGTTGGGTTTCCCCACAAATTATTCTCATTTCTCACATTTATGCACCCATATGTATGCATCCTAAAAAAGTGTTAGCTAGTAATACCTTACCTATAAAATTTTGTGAGATATGACTAGAGCTAAGAAATGTCCTCCACATACCAGGTTGTGAAAGGATTCCAACAACTTGCCTTGTTTTGCTTTGTCTGCACATCATATAAAAATTCCATCAATGCTTTGCTTGTACAAATTGTTATCCCAAAGAACAAAGTTTGTATATTTAAGATTGATTATCCTCTTCTCTTTGTATGAAAATTTTTCTAAAAATTCTCCATATGTGAGGAAATGAACAATTTTAGAGTACTACTCATTCACTATTCTTACGAACAAGACTATGGGAAGCTCTTCTTCTGTGTCAGCTTCATTGATGGATACCTCTTTTGGTTTGTTTTTTACAATGATCTAACATAAAAAAATTCTATGCATAAGCTTTATAGGTTTGATTTCCATATCATACATGGATCTTAGCAATACAATTACCTCTTTTTCTTCCAAATTTTTGTTGAGTCAAAATGGACTTGACTATAGAATTTGGTACCAATGCGATGGTGTGAGAGTTGAGGATGTAATACCTGAAATGATTAACCACTTTCACCATAGCATAATCATGTTTCTTCATGGGTGAATACTTGATTTTTTGAGCCTTTAGATGGAATCTCATGAAATCTATAAGAGATTTAATCCCCTCTTCATTTGGTTGTACCAAGATGGTAGATAGAGTATGCTCAGAAGCATAACTATACATGATGAAGTTCTTAGTATAGTCAAGGTAGACTAAGATGGGAGAAAGAGAAATTGATTCCTTGATTTCATGAAAGGTAGCTCTCCTTTTTTCATTCTAATGTAAAATTGATTTCTCTTTCATTATATCAGTAATATGATGTGTTTTCTTAGAAAAATCATGTACAAATCTTTACAATAAATTAACCTTCCCAAATAAGGAATGCACTCCTTTCTTACTTGAGGGTAGAGTAAGATTATAAATTTAATTGACCCATTCAAGATCAATTTTTATTCCCTCTTTGTACACAGTGTGTCCAAGGAGCTTACCTTCAGTAACCCCAAAAATAGATTTATTGAGATTAAGGGATATCCCATGTTCATGACACCTTAGAAGTACTTGTTGTAAATGATCAAAATGATCTTGAAACTTCTTTGAGAAAAAATTTAAATCATAAATGTAGACCATAATGAACTTACTAATAATATCTTGTAAAGCCAAGTCTATAGCCCTCTGAAAGGTAGCACCAGCATTGATCAACCTAAAAGGCATTTTATGATATGCAAAGATGCCCCATGGAGTAGTGAAGGCCATCTTGTGTTGATATTCATCATGCACTTCCAATTGATTGTACCTTAATAAGTCATCTAACCTAGACAACATCTATGAACCCATTATTATTTGTATTACTTGATCCATTACCAATAATGGGTAATTATCCTTAAGTGATGATTGGTTCAGATTATAGAATTCAACATAGATGCATATTTCTCCATTATTTTTCCTCAAAATAATGATGTTATCTATCCATGTTGAGTGATGTATAGTAAATAAAATCCTAGCATTCAACATCTTTTGGATTTCAACAAGGATGATACCCAAAATTTTAGGATCTTATTGTCACTATTTTTGCTTTTGAGGTTGAGACCCAGGTTTGAGAGGAATATCATGTTGCACTTCCTTAGGTCAAAAATATTTCAAATCATAATATTAATATGATAATACATCAATGTAACATTATATAATTGTCACCAACTTCTCTCTTTTCTCTGAAAAACAACATTTCCCAATATTTATGATTTCGGGGGTCATCCTCTATTCCTATATTGACTTTCACAATTTTTATTGTTGAGTATAATTTAGATTGTTAACATTTGATAAATCAATCATGTTTATCAAAAATACTATCTAGAGATACCAATCCTTTGGGAATACTATTGCTTTTTAGCTACAAAATCTCTTCACTAGTTTCTTTAACCTCAGGGATTGATTCTTGAGGAGTGGAATCACTCCCCTCAAAGTATAACTCACTATTTTTTTTTAATTCTCCAAAAAGGTGATGACTTACTCATCATTTTTGAAAAACTACCAATTATTGACATTTTAAGGAACATTGGGTCAAAATACCAACTCAAAGGAATACTTATTTCCTTGGAAATACTTGTGAGGAATCAAGAGAGTGGCTAAAATAACCAATAAATCTGCCCTATCATTGTATTCTCTTAGAACTATTGATATATTAAAAGCATTAAAATATTATATGCAATATCAAACATAATTTTGATAATTCCTTAGCCTTTCATTCTTTTTTTGATACAAATTCTTGACTTGATAAATGACTAACTTGACATCACCTTGAGCATGGAGATTTTTAATTCCTTTCTTTTGTGCAACATCCATCCCTAACAACAAGGCTTCATATTTATCACTATTGTTAGTGTTAACAAACTTCAACTTGAAATAAAAATGGATGATCTTTCCTTTTAGAGATATGAGGACTATCTTATCCCTAGATATAGTTTAAGAGAAACTACCATCAAATTCTAAATTATAAACATCATTTGAACTTTCTACTTTGATAGTCTCAAAATCTAATTTCTCTTCATTTAAAGAGGGTAGTTCATATATTTCATAACCTTCATCTAAAATATCATCTAATGACATTAGATATTCATCTATGGTTAAGAAATAAGTGCCCATTCCAAATGTTTTAAAGAGAATCTAGGTTTTTGAATCTTCAATCTTTATCATAGTGTGCTTTGCTTGTTTCTCTGGATGAAGTTTTTGCATAACACCTTTGACAAGTATTATATCTTCAAACCAATCCATGTTGATTTCACCACTAACATCTTTGTAAAATTTATGTCTCAACAAAAATCCATCTGAGGTTTGAACATCAGCCATAAGAACCATCATCTTTATCTTTTTCTTTAGAAAAGTAACAAATGTAAATTATGCATCCTTGATTTGGCCTATGAGGAGTAATTTATTAGTTTCAATTGAAAATCAATGGCCAAAATTCTTTTTTATAGTTAACCTCAAGGTAGTAGCTAATTTTTCTAGCATCACATTGTCAGAGGTACCCAAATCAATGATGTAATTACTAAGCTTATAACCATTGACAAATAGGGAAATATAGAAGGGCTCTATTTTTTTAAAGGATGAAGGAGTTACAACTAGGTTATTTTATTTAGGATTTGGTTTAGTGTCAACAAGTACACTCTTGGGTGAGACCTAATTGGAATTAGCCCCATTGATTTTTACAAACTTAGCTAATCTATCGAATTGGTCAAGGTTAGATTGGAGGTATTCAACCTTAGACATTTGAATTTTTATCTTCCTAGCATGGTCTATGATATCAAAATCTAGATATAGGTTAGTTGAAGAAGATGATGCATTTTCATTTTTAGGTTTTGGGTTTTGGGCACTAGGTCTATATGTAAAAGGAGAAGTAGAATAATGATGTGTACCTACTTGTTTATCCACCATTATGTCCTTTGGCTAAACTGGTAAGGGAGTTCCTTTTTTTGAAATCATAACCTCCTTATATGGTTCATCTTGGGACTTTATTTTATCAACCTTATATTATTGATTTAAATGATTTTGAGAACGGATGAAGATGGTATAAGACTCACCATGTGTGTCTTCATCTCATTTAGCTTCTTCTTCTTCAAAGTTTAAAAACCTGATATCAGAGTCACCAAATTCTCCTTCTTCATCTCATATGAATGGATTATCATCATTTTATAAAACATAATCTAGCTCTAGAACATGATCATTTTTAGGTTCCAACCAATTAACTGCTACATTATCTGGTTATGCCTCCAATACAAGCCTCATTTGATGTGGAGGAATCTTATTATGATTTTGGTTTCTCACAAAAATTTTGTAATAATTAGAAGCATTTGGGTATGTTATTCTTGTTTTATCCTTGTATGAATAAAAGGACATACCTTGGTACATTTGCTTTTTGAGTGCTAGCAATTCATTTTCTAGCTTCTACACCATAGGATTCGTGGTGCTAGTAGAAGGTGAAGTTGATGAGGACTACCATTTAGGCTTGATTTAATTGTTTCTTACTTTTATTTCCAAGATCAAATCATCTTCTACTTCAGTGGCCAAGCTTTGAGCATCATCAAGATTAGTTGGGGTTGTTCTTCATAAAATAAAACTAACCTCTAGCAATTGAGAATTGATGAAGAAGAATTTTAAATTCTCAGGCATAGGATGAGAAATTATTGGGATCTTATTCCTTAACTTGTTAAACTTTACCACAAACTCATGCATGGGCTCATGTGTTTCTTTCTTCATTTGTTTAAGTTGAGCCAACAAGGCATGAGCATCTTTTTCTAGCTTGAACTTTGCCTCAAACTTAGCCTTAAGTGTTTCCCAACTTGTGATAGTTCTTGTTGCAAGATGGAAAAACTAATCAACAACAACACCTTGGAGAATTTATATGAACAACCTTAAAAAAACATCTTCATTTTCTACTCCAATAACTTTTCATGCTATGTATAATGCAAAAATATGTTCATCTGGATGTTTCTTACCATCACCATAGAACTTAGGGAAAAAATTTCATGAACCATGAGGTAGTTCATGAGATGGTGGTGTCAAGTTCAATGGACCAAAAATAGTTCCCCATAGACCTTTAGTAGCCATTCTATGTGGATTGTATGGAAGAATAACAAATATTTTCAAAATAAAAATAGGTAAATCACTACAAATTTTGGAAGCATGCCCTGGTATGGGAGATTTTGTATTGGTAGGAAGAAAACTTCTTATACGCTAAAAAGGTGACCATGTGCATGCTAGTAAAATATCAAAGTTATGCTCTTATAATAAATCAAATGTAGGATCAATGTGTCCTACTACCCTTATATTATGGGTGTAATTTTTTTCATCCAGATCATAGATGTATCTAGAAAAGGAAAGATATTAACAACAACAAAACAATGAAAAATAATAAGGTGTTGGTCCTATTTCAAATGAATGAGTGTAACTCTAAATTACATGTTCATTCCCCATCAAAGTCACCAAAAATTTTTGGGTGAATATTTTTTCACCAAAAAAATGGTAATAGAATGGTACTTTCAACCATAGTGTGATGAGATAAAATCTCTCCTCAAGGAAAGAGAGGCTCCCTTCTTATTGCTAACTAAAACAAGTAATTATATACACTAATATTATCAAAGTGAGTGTTATCATATCATCCAATTCTTTTTTATTAGAATTTATGTTCACTTTTAAAATTATACTATTAGTCCTTTCATTCCTTACAATGTAACATGGAAACATAAAATTAGTTGATGGAGCAATACTGATCAATATTCATATTAGTTAGATGAAAGAATAACTAGAATAATACCAGAAATGTAACATGAATAGATGGATCAAAGTGAAGACAAAAGTATTCAAATTATTTCCAATTAATATTATGTAACCAAGGAAAATAACTTATGGCCCAACTTCTCCATAGTAAGTCACTTCCAATGAAACCAAACCCAGTAATGATATTGCAGCTCAAAAACTTCAAAATCAGCTTTTTGGAACCTTTTGATTTATATAAATTCACACCACAATCCAATAAAAAGTACAATAAAATGTAATGGAATAAATGTGAGAACATTTCCAATACAACACAAATTTATTCCATCATAACTATTGAAATATCATTTGATTTTATTATATTGATGGAATTCAAGATTTACAATCTGAACATAAAGTTTCAAAATTTGCTTCTCAATTTCAATAGCATTTCTCTTCTATAGCCCTAGTGATCCCAAATTTACAAAATATCATCCTCTTATTTATAGAGAAGATATATAAATAAAAATAGGGAAAATATAACTACTTTGACTTATTCTTGATAGAGTCCAATTTTACTTAGGACTATGTACTTTTCCTATGTGCAAATTAGACCGAACAAAACTACATATGGAAAACTATGAAAATAAACTAAGTGTTTGTAGACACATGAATTTATTCCTTTTTTTCTTCTCTAGATATGCTTTGTATCTCTTTAGGGTGGCTTATAATTCATTATTGTCTAGCCCTAATGTATTTCTAGAGATGACGAGGACCCTTATGATGGAGTCTGTTAGGTTGACTAGCACACCTTTACTTTTATTCAAGATTATCTAAAATTTATCCATTGTTACTTATAATTCAAAAAAAAAATTGATCGAATCTAGTTTTAAGGTTCCTATTTCAATTTCTATGTGAACCAAGAAAGTGAACTCTTGAATAACTATTTCTACAGAAGGATCTTTTGAGAGTCATCTATCACCTAACAAGGAAGTTATCCAATCTTTTCTATGAGATCTAGTCCCTTGTTAGTGCACATATCTTGAGCTTCTTCAAGATCCTTAGTTAGACTCTGAAGGACTTCTTTATTATTTTTCATGGCCTCTCTATATTATATAAACATTTTCTTACTTGAAATGACTTTTTTCTCTACCAAAAGTTCCAATTTGAATTGGCATAACTGAGTCCATGTATGAATACCAATATCAACTATAATTCTTGAGTGAGTATCTCAAGTGTTTGTTGTATTTTTGTTTTTATCTCACTCAATTTATTCAAAGGCTCAATGGTAAAATGTAACCATTGAGCACCTTGCATTAATAGTGTCTCTATCTAAGCATTGACTGCCTGACCTTATAACCCAATCTTTTATACCTATTGAATTGATTTTTCAATGGCCTCACTCCTAACGAGATCTACTAGATAAGAGGATTGTGTGATATTTAGTATAAATAAGGTCAATTATTCTACCTATGTTTTAAGCTAATATTTGATCACCTTTTCTTTGTCATATCTTTTGATCAAAGATGTCATCGCTACTGCAGTTCTTCCCTCACACTTTCATGCATTTGTTTACCAAGATCTATCCATCTAATTAAATATTTAGATGTTTGGATATCTTAAATGTTTTACCCTTATGGAGGCACTACAAAATTAGCATACTTATTACCAAAATTGAAGATCACCCTTAATATTGTCTTATCATTATTTGTTGTTTTTTTATTTACTAGCACAAGTTGATTGAAGTCAAAATCATCTGGTGATATAGCTTGTTTCTTCCTATTGGGTGTTTGAGACATTAGCCAAGGAGGAAGGGTCGATGAATCTTCTTACACAGATGATGTCAAGGATTATGATATTGATGGAGGATTAATGGTTTGTGAGGTGAATGGAATAAAAGGTGGAATAGAGGTATCCAATAATAGAATGGATATTGATGGATTGGTGGTTATAATAGGTGGAGTTTGGGTTGGTATGGTAACAAATTTAGTTCTCATTGGTACATTTGATATGGGAGTGGATGGGACTTGAGTTACTAATTTAGAATATGGGGAAGACATGAACTTATCCATGTCTTGATAGGTAAAATATATATTGGTGTGTGATTCTAGTGACTTTGAAAGACTAGGTAAATTAGAAATGGAATCAAATACCTAGTCTAAACTGATTTGAAAAGGAACTCAAAAAAGTGTAGCACTAGAGGGTGAAGGAGGGGATGAAACAATAGTCTAGAGAGGAACTGTAGGAGAAATTGAAGTAGTAGGATTAATAGTGGGAAGAGTGGAAGATGATACCTAAGAATTTTCTACTTGAGAATTTATCGACTATGTTGATGCTTCACTTGTAGTAGGATTTTCTTTTGTCCATGTTTGAACATTTTTCTCTACATCAGTGTCCTTGCCATTTCCTTTAATTTTTATCTTGAAAAAAAACCTCACCTTCTATGTAGAGGTTGATGCATCTTCTTTATTATTCATCCTTATTTCTTCTTGATTTTTTATAGTGTCCTCATCATACTCCTCCTTAGATCTAGTTTTGAATGGCTTCAATCTGATACCCTTTCCTTCCAACCAGGCATTGGTCTTTGCAAGAATAAGTTGGAATCTATCTTTGATGGAATTGGATTCCTTTACTAACCACTAAATTGGGTGAAAAGGAGTTGAATCAACTTGATTAATCTCATATAATAGATCAAATGTATTCCCAACATATATCAATTCTTCAGGAATGTCAACCAAACTTAAATTAATAATTTGATTTATAGTAAGATGGCTAAAATCTAGCTTTCTCACATCTTCCTCTGTTCTACACTCTGCCCAAATGTCTTATATTCTATGTACATGAATTTAGTTCCCTTTGAGATTTTATTTCATCTTCATAAAGTCAAAGTCTTCCCTACTCTTGAATATCTTAAGAGTGATACATTATAATTTAGTTTCCATTGTCTTGGCCTTTGGGGTAGTAGACACTATATACCAACCAATGCTGATTGGAAACATGAAACTAGGTTTATGAGCATTTTATTGTTTATTATGCATACTCATCATCTACTAACCTATCTCCATTAGAATCAACTTGTCACTCAGATATTTGGGTAGCATATAAGGTTGACCATCAAACCCTCCTACCTTGATGTAGGTGAAGGTTTGGAATTGAAAGAATATACAACCAACCTTATTTACTTATGCCCATGCTACATCTAAAAATCTATTCTTCTCAAGTTCTTTGTCAAACATATAAATTTACCTATAAAATAAGGCATCATTGAGCTTTCTATAATGTTTTATGCTCTATTTTAGAGTCAATTGTGGATAGTATTCACACATAGGAACTTTTTTCTATCACCAAAATTGGTCAAACATAGAAAGGATTTCATGCTAGCTACAGTATATACCAAATAGGAAGTCATGAATAACTTTAGATAAGTTTTCACCTCATAGATCTGGTGGCATATGGCATCACTAACCTATTTCCCTAGAAGATCTTTTATTTTCCCCTCTTGATGACCTAGATGTAATGATACATCCATTCTTGGAAAATGTTTGATGTGGGAAACCCCTAAAATCTACTTAGGAGAGTGATTAAATCCCTTACTTCCTCTAAGAACTCACTATGATAAAGGTTTTTGGGACACCTAGAAATGGAATGCTGAGGAGTCTTGAGCCATTTAAAGTTGATGTGCCTTTTTTATTTGTCAGAATTCTTATCATAATGATCTTGAGCTGAGTTCACAATTATATTTGAATATTCTTCAATATTGAAGAGATGGAAGATTTTATCAAAATACTCTTCATCAAGTTGGATGACCACTTTTCCATCTACATCCTTAATTTATCTATTCTAACTGTCAAATGGGTAGTAACTATAAAGATGAACTCTAAATCTTGTGATGCTATAGGGAATGTGGATGCCAAATGAATTTCATTATTCAAGATAACTTGCATGTGAGGTGTAATGGGGTCCTTATTTATCCTTTGTAATAACTTTTTCATGTCAACATAACCAATTTTTATGTCCCTAATCTAGTCCACATTAGATTAAACCATGAACATTTGGACCATTCCTTGAAATTTTTAATTCATTTTTCCCTTGGTAGGAGAAATATCTGACATTGGTCAGGTAACTGCATGAGTATGCTCAAAGTTTTTTAGAATTAGTACATTTTTCATTTAGTAGGGAGAATGTAGAGATAGATAAAAATTACACTTGTGTATGGGGGAGGTAAATCACCATATATAGTTTGGATAATTTTATTTAGACTACATGTGGTTTGAATGGTTTAGTTTTGTACAATCTAGAGAAAATTCTCTGAACTACATGGGATGATAAGGGTGTAGTCCAAAGATTTTTCTATAGACTACACTGGGTTAATGGTTTGGTATAAGGGTGTAAGGTTGGTTTAGGTTGGATAAAGATATTAGACTTATACCAAATCTTAGGGAAAGGGTGCACTTAAAATATTTTTCTCTAATGTGCCCCTGAACTTAGGAATGGCTAGGATGAAGTGCACTCAAAGAAAATTCTTTGAGGTCTACCCACGGGAAGAAGATAGGGTTTGAATATGGGTTTAAATAATCATGAAAGACACTTGGAATTAAAATACCCAAGGTAGGTTTCACCAAGGACATAAGGTAGAGGTTTTGAATGGGTTTTCAAAACATGAGAAGGGATTCAAAACAATAATTCAAAAAACATAGGACATGGGGGGTTCATCAAGAAATAAATAATAGGGTTTTAGAAGAAATGAGAATAATACAACAAGATATAAAATGCTTATGGAGAAAAGGAATAAATGACTAAAATAAAACAAAACATTACCTAAAATTTTCAATAGAGTAAAAACCATGGGTGAGTTGAAGCATTCAAGCATGGAAATGGTAACCAAGATGCAATCTAACCCAAAAATAATGAAGGGAAGATGTAGGCAGGTGAAAAAATAGTGATGAGAGAGAAGAGTAACAAATAATGGTAAAAAAAAATTACTAACATAAATATATAAACATGTTAATTAATTTCATTAATTATCATGTGGTATGGGCCCAACTATAGGGGTGGAGAATTTCTCTGGCCCTACATGTGTAGTGGCCGATAATTTTTTTTCCCTTGCACACTAGGGTGTAGTCCAAAGAAAATTCTATGGATTGCATGGTTCTAGCTTGGTGTAGTCTAGATAAAATTATTTGGACCACATAGGATGAAAAACTCTCTCAAAAATACTAACTCTTTGAGGTGAAAAATCATGCACGAGGATAATTAGGTTGCCTTGTTTTGCATTCTTAGAGCTCATGGGATATGAAATAGAAAAGTTTTGTAAGGGTTATCCCATGAATTTATCTTGATGAATTCAAGGATAACAAGGTGAAAGAGATGCTCCAGATTCTTAATGAACCCAAAATAGACATCTATAATATGGAGAGATTGAAAAATGTGTGGGACACTCATGTCTATAAGAAAAAATTCCTTAAATAATATCTCTATAGAAATGATGCAAAAGTTTTGCCTATGCCCATCATTCACAAAATATTTATGGCACATGATATGATGAACACTCTCTATATATTGGCATTCATTTTTATAATGAACTCAAACACCAATGTCCATAACTTTTAATTGGGTACAGTCTTCTATTTGAAGATAGTAAGCAAGCAAGATGGATTTTTTAGATGCCATCATTGATTCCATTAAAAATCAATTGGAAAAAAATTCAGCACAAAATACCTTTAGGTATTCTTCCTTCCTCCTCCACATGATTTTATACCAAAGCTCCTAGTTCTTGTCGCTATGCTTCACTATCAACGTAATCAAGATGAGCATGTATCCTCACATGGTGATCCTCATCTTTGGATGGACCCATATCTTATTATCCATTTAAGATTAACATGAATTTGTAGAGTGATTCCTATTTCCAATCTTGATCAACCTTAGTCAAGAATCCATCATCTTTAGAATGATATACTACCAAAGAATGTGGCTCACTACCTACACAATTCTAGTTGATTAGTTTTTCGAAGACCATTTCACATTCATCAAGTTCCATGAATATAACCCTAGCCCAGGAGTTATCCCACTAACTCAATGTGGTAGACTCAGTATACAACATGGGTTAGAATAATAAGGCCTTATATGACATCCCTTTTCTTGAGGGTGAATTACTATAATGAGGAAGTCATAGGATAATTTTCTTATGCTCAAGTTGATAGAGCTCAAGATGGTCCAAATCAATTATCAATGGAGTTATGACTTGATCGGCCAAATATTTTCCCTAAAGATTACCACCCCCTTCGTACATGATCCCTAACCATACTTTGAGGAGTGTAAGTATATAATTTGGATTATATCAAGTACTATGTGGATCTACCCAAGATCCCTTCATAGACCTACCAATCATGGGAGTCATTTTATAAACCAGTCTAGGATTTTGATCTCATGAAGACCATGACAAAGGGTCTGAGAGTGCAGATTATCTAGAGGGGATGGAGTAAAGATAAAATGGATGCCTATTGGAATTATAGGTAGGAAATTGGCCAAAGGGATCTCAATTTTGAGTACTTGGACTCTAATGAGAAATTTGAGAACCTTTGGGATGATCACCATGAGGAAGAAGCTTAGGTGAAGGAGGAAGTTTCAGTCAAATAAGAAGAAGAGGAAACTCCCTCTGGAAAAGAGGAGGAAGTTTTTGTAATTTAGATGCATCTTTCCTATCCACCTCATCTATATCTAGCTCCCTAATGGAAATAATAAGCCACTCTAAGGTAGCCTAAATCAGGGTCATCTCAGCTCAGCCTTAAGGTGTAAGCTTGTATCCCTCCTCTTGAGCCTAAATAGAAGAAAGTATGCTTTTCTAACCCTCTTTCTAATTTTTCCTCATTATTCACTTCATCTTCACCTTCCACCATTTACACCATGCTGACACCACTTATAACTACATATCCAATCACCTTGCTTACACCTCTTTTCACTCTTCCACCTTCATCCACCATAAGTACATCCCTCATGGTGTAATCACCTACCACCCCTCTTCATAGCCTCCTACCTTTATTGCATTCCACATTGACCCTTCACCCACTCATCCTAAGGGGAATAATGTCTATTTCTTCATATCAATAAATTACCATTATTTTTGGACTACCACAAAGATCCCCCTTCACAGTGGAAATGGTTTAATCACAGGAGCAATTCCACTAGTAGTTGGAGACTAAAAGAAAAGCTTGAGAGGCCTAGGTAGAAAAGAGAATAGGAAAAATGGACAAGGCCATAATGACACCTCATATGTGGCCATTATTTAACCCCACACAATAATATATAATGATTTCACACATAGAAACATAAATAATCAATCCTCAAGAACATATAAAGCTAGTGGATTACTCGATACACATTGTTGGCCTTAACCTTAACTAGGTTAGAATGACCGATAAGGTTAAATTGATGGAAGAGATATAGAACTTTGTCACCATGAACTATCTCAAGGTAGGCTATCAATTATAAAATAAAGAGTAGGAATTCATAAGAATTAAAGCTATTATCAACTGCCTAAATGTTAAGGCCAAGGCCAAAGATGTGGAGCTCACAAAGAGGAGGTCTAACCTACAGAGTTGCATCACAACTGAGAGCTTCTAATTAGAATCTAATCAATGGGCCCAATTGATTATCCAATTTATAAATCTAAAGGCCAAAATTTATGGCCTAAAAAAGGAGAAGTAGGTCATAGAAACATGAAAATGAAATATATCTTAAAAAGACCCATAAGAGTCTCTTAGACTCTAAATGCACATAGAAATAGATGCAATAGTAGATGAAACAAGAGTCCTTAGCCAAAGACCAAGAAATATAATATTTTAATAATTACCTCATCACTCGATCCCAGACTATAAGTATCCTCCTGATGATCCAATAACTATACATTTCATATTGGGAGAGAATAAATAATGTAGTCACAAACTTGGAGCTAGCGCTTAGGTTCATTGTAGATTCCCAATGTTTGAAAACACAAGTGAGCATGTCTGTGAACTAGGTCCTCACCTTCATTTCCCCTAAGGTTCAATATTATTATCTCCTAGTATAGAAGGTGTATATCATAGTAGATGGGATGCTCTAAATAATAGGGGTGGTCAACCAAATGCAGGCAATGGTGAAGTTGAATGATTTATTGAGATACAATAAGGTAGCATCTAAGTGCAAAGAATTTTTATATACCCTATAAAAAGTGGTCTAGGACATGAATGGGCATATTGAATAGCTGGTATAATTGGGAATCCCTTCCCCATTCATCATAGACAACATGGTCCTCTTAGAGGATAAAATAAAAAAGCTATTGATCAAAAATTAGAATGACCAGACCATCTTTATAGCTCTCAATCAAGAACCAAGTGTCTTTGAAGTGTAAAAATTTTTGTAACCTCTTTCCTAACTTGAGTTTTATATGCAAGTATTATTATAAGGCTTGAGTAGTATTTCCTTCAAGGAGATAATTGATTTAGATAGGGATTTCAAAGCTCTGAAGAAGAAGACTTATTATAAAAAATAAGAATGGATGCCTTTGAATTCTGCTATTTAGAAGTTGTAACTTTGGTGGGCCTAGCCTTTTTTTCAATTTTTCCTTAACTATTCTAAGAAACCAAAAAAATTGGGTTCTTCCATCCATAGGTAGATTCCCCTACAAGTCACCAAGAACTATGGTTCATAATCCATGTTTTTTAGTGTTTTAGGGTAGTTAGATTTTTGATTTGGATGTTCTTATTTAGTTTGGATATTTTAATATCATCCTCCTCATCCTTGGGTCCCCTTTTTATTTTTGGCTAAGTCTTGGCTCTTTTCAATACTTCCACATGGTACCTCAATGCTCATTATTCACAAAAAGGTTACCAGATCACCCAAGAGTAACACCAGCTTAACACATGGCATCATGATGCTTATCTAAGGTGGGTTTATTTTTATTAGAACTTTAAGTAATGCCATTGACCAATGAAATAATGGGTGGGACTCACTATGTTGTTATAATGAAAAGGAAGCAAACTTTCCACATGGCACCCCCATGTTCATTCTTTACAAAGGAGCTCTCAACTTCCCTAGAAGTAGCACTAGCTCACTATGTGGTGGTTCCATGTGCTACTGATTAAAAAGTGATAAAAGGGCCTAAAAGGACAATTTTTACTCCTTAGTATTCCATGTGTCATCCTAGTGCTCTTTGAGAGAAAATTTTTTCTTGTTAGAGCTTTAAGAAGTACCAATGGTTGAGGGAAGTGGGCCTCATTCTTAAAAATAATTCCATAAGGTAGTTTTGATAGAGACATGTGTCACCATAGCACTTCTAAGCATTATGGAAATCATGAGGCATCAACATTGTACCATATTTAGGATTTTGAAGACCAACTACACTCATGAGCTGAAGCTCCTCATTCAGTTGCAACAACCTCATCTTGAGTGTGAGTGCCAAGTTTTAGGTGTCACATCCTCTTGAGGCCATTGTGCCTATATATTCAAGGCTCTTTTATTTTGTAAGGGGTTGGACATTATATAATATAAATTTTATTTATGACTATTATAAGAAAGTAACCATTGTAATAGTTTAGTTTTTGAATAGAAATAACAATAGTTATTTATTTTTCACTTTCATGACCTTAGTAGGTGCCTCTTATGAGAAGGATTGAATATTGTATATTGTGCCTTTGGGCCTTTTATATTATTTTATATACCTAACAATGAAGAGGATGTAGTTTTCAGTGTCAAATAAATTAGAATCTATTGTTTTTTATTATTTCTATTCTCTACTTCTCTAGTGTTGGCTTTTGTTTATGTTATAATAATTAAATCATGCATGTGATCTTTTAAATGGTTTATGGTGTTTCAAAGGTTCAATCTATTTTATGAAATATTAGGTGGACACATTAAATATTCCTACACATCACCTTAGATATTTTTATTTTAGTTTTACTTGCATTTTTCTCCTTCCCCTTTTCATCCCCACTTTTAATTCAAATATCTAGCTTCTAAAATCTTGAAGGTTGTTTTAATAGATTGTAATTTATTCCCACATCTGTAAAGCTTCCCATAGGGAATTTATTATTAAGAGTGAAAGTTTTAGGCATCAACATTTACTATTAAGAAGGGGTATTTTTGTAATTACATCAAATCTTTTAGGACCAATATAAATACCTTCATTTGTGATAATGTGACCCAAAATCTTACCTTTGGTAACCCTAAATACACTCTTATTTGGGTTCAATGAGATGATATAATTTTTGAATCATTTTAATATCTTCTAAAAATGATGAACATGATCATACATATACTTTGAGAAAATGGTAAGGTTATACATATAAATTATTGTGAATTTGTTGATTAGACCTTGAAAGGAAAAATATTTAGCCCTATGAAAAGTGGCTCAAACTTTGATGAGGCCAAATGGAATTATCTTATAAGTAAAATCACCCCACTTATTCATGAATGCATTTTTGACTCTATATTCTTATTTTAACAAGACCTAGTTATACCCCAAAAATCCATTTAGGAAGGACATCATATATGAGCCACTGATCATTTGGGTAACCTAGTCAATGGCTAGTAATGGGTATTTTTTTAATGATTTATTTATACTTTTTAAATTGAAATATAGCCTAATTCCCCCATTTTTATTATGAATGGGAATAAATTTGGTGACCCAGGTACAATGATGAATTATAAAAATAATTTTGACTAAGATCAATTTATGGAATTCTTTGTGGATAAGGGTATCCAAGATGGGATTAACAAGTTATTATCTCTCTCTTAAGGTTTTATATCCTTTCTTGAGTTAGATGTTATATTTTATGACATTTGGGTTGAAAACCTTAAGTTAGCATACATCCAAGAAATTACATCATTGTATCACAAGAGCAGTCACTTTAGCTCTTTAATCTTAGATTGGGTGTAATCAAAGCTAGTATTGATGGTGTAAGGGTCATACATTGATCTTAGGTTTGTGGTTTCAGATTATTGATCTACATAGGTTGTTATTTTGGGAATGTTATTTTATATATATAAATAAAATATTATTTAAAAAATACCATGCCATTTTAGATGCAGTTCTCTCTTAAATTCATGATGTCATCATCATTGCAATCACTATCCAAAAGTTCATCTCTCTCTTTCTCATCTATTATTTAGTCATCAAACACCTCAGAGTTTTTTAATAACTCCATGATATGGTGATCACCATCAAAAACATATAATTTCTCAATGTTTTATAGAATCAAAGGTTAAGGTACTAGCTCTATTGAGAAATGTTACATCCTATAATTATCTAGGGGGCTAGGTTCATGATAGAGGTTGCCAAAGAATATATAACTTGGTCATCCTCATTGGGAATGAAGATAATGTTAAAATCATTAAATGTTCCAATTAGGTCTCATGATTTGTGTTTGTATTTATTTAGATAGGATATTTTACACTAAAATTTACTTCTTATCTAGTTGTTTACCAACTCAAAGTCCCCAAACACTTGTAACTCCTCAATTTTTTTTGTAAATAAAACTATAGGTGTAGGAATAATGCTTCATATTTATCAATATTTATAGTAAAAAATATCTATAGTTTATATGTGTCCAAGTTTCATTTCCCTTGTAGAGTAACCAAAAAAATAATAGCTCTATAAACTTGTTTAGAGTGGGCCCCATAAAAGTATAGGGATAATAAGCTTGAAATTTTACATTTTCTATCAACCTTGTTGTGAGTGTGCTTTGAAGAGAGGTTATAAATGATAATGTCTAATGACACTACATTCATATTCTCACTTATGGTGTTATATTATTTAATCATGTGCATCATCCTAGGTTTACTATCGATCTAAATATGATTACCTACACCTATCCAAGTAGCCACATGTAAGAAAAGTCTATGTCCATGTATTCATTTGACGTTTTACACCAATCCCTACTTATTAACATCTTATACACTTCAGGTATTTTTTACACCTATATGTCTATAAACTACTAGACTCTAGGTTCATAATATATCTACATATGGACATTCATTAACTTGAATAGCACTTTGATCTCAATTTTTTATAGTTGGATGACTATATTATCAAACTTAATAGGATTCAACCCTAATTTATTACAAATTCCACCAAGAATTTTCCAAGGTTCCCAAATTGACCAAAAAAATGTGTATATTATTTCCAAATATCTAGACCATAAGGAGGAAAGGGGTACCTAAACCTTATTCTCATGTATTTCTACATTAGCATGTATTACCTTTTCCTTAACCTAGATTGGTTTATCAATTAAGCATTTTAAGATAAGTTCATGTTATTTTATGATTTTTACCAATTAATGTAGCATGATATTAGCCTTAATTTTCTTCATGTCTTATAATATGTTATATTTAGATCTACTCTAAGGATGCTACATTTCTATAACAAAGCATTGATCACTACCCTTTGGGGCTATGAAATCATTTTTTGCCTTCAGATTTGGAGTAGTAATATTATTTGGGGCATAGATATTTTGAGGTTTTGATATTATTTACTACTAATTGATTTATATTTTTTATTTGGTACTATTTAAAGGCATGAATTTCATATGTGGTTCCCTCAATCTCATTATCTTCTTGATAGGGGATCTTGAAGGTTTTTGACACTTTAGTAGTACTCAAGGGTCTTTATCTGACAAGTATTTTAGATGATTTGGTTACATTATAGTGGTTTGGAACCATTTGATATCCCTCCATATCCTTTTGTAAGATATAAAAAGTATTGAAAAACTTTATATAGTCTACTTCTCCACACTTGGATATGTTATGCACTATATAAAAAATAGGCAAAACCAGCTCATAAATGTTGATCTCTAGAAAAATTTTAGGTGAGGGTTTAATATGATAGTTGAAATGGTTGAGGGGATGGTTATACCTTAGGTATGAGAAATTTATATTAGAATTTTCTCCAAAAACATTCTTAACTTGCCTCTATATGCCCAAAAAGTCATTACTATGCTTCTACACCATATATTGTATAACATCCAGTACAATTTTGGTGAAGTCTTGGGGAATATTATGGACATAATTTATAATGAGAAATAAAACTTGGTTGTGAACTTGGGATGAAGAAAAAATATTATCTAGGCCAAAAAAACCTAAATTTTGGCTGGCTACAGCGTGTCTTATGAGTAACTAGTTGATTATTAGTGTCAGTTTTGGCATTGTGGTATTCTAATTAGCTTTAACGATTTGATTTAAGGCTAGAAAATTTGATATGATATTTATAATAGTAACCATAATTTGAACTTGGAAATTTATTTTCATATCCATCTTGTTAACCTCAACATATTCTAGTGTTAATTATATTATGAGGGAATATTTTCATAAGAATACAATTATCCATAAATTTAAGCATTCTTATATATTTTTAGAGATAATTATGCATCAGGTTTGTATAGTGTTGTTATGAGACTATAAATATTTTATAATTTAGTTTTGAAGTCTCTAATAGGTTCATTAGTTTACTTTTTCATACTATTGAGTTGTTGGTACAATACACCAGGGTCATTAACTTGACCAAACTAGGCTAGGAAAGTGTTACTAAACTAATTTCATCTGGTGATGGAATCCTTAAGTAGGTTAAATAAAAAAATGTGTTTATCATCCAAAAATATGAATGGTAAATGCTTACAAGGTACATCTTCATGATAAAAAATTATAATTCTCAAGGTTGTCTTGTAAGGCATTATATGTTTGTGCCCCTATTAGGTGTGAATCATGGGAGATATCTCCTAAGGTTTATGGATAATTCATGGGAGATATATTTAGAGTTTTATGGGTAAATAATGGAAATCCATAATTATTTTAATGTTTTATTTAGAAAACCTTGCCATGGGTCCAAAATTATTGGGGTTACTAAGGGTTTTTGTACTATGTTTGACTTTTAGAGATTCAACCTCCACTTACAAAATATAGGTCTTCTATGAGTTTACAAAGGTGGTAATAATGATATACCTAATTCAAATTTATAATTAGTGATATGTGTAGGATGATTCAATTTGCTTCAATTTCATGAGATAACTTAAGAGTTGGTTTATCTAACTATATTACAGTGATTTAGAGAGGCTCTCCTTATAACACTAGTTAATATCATATTGATGTGGATTTTACCCATGACAAAGTTCTTAGGGAACTTTTTGTTCTCATTTTAGGACTATAATCATAGTTTAGGGCATGATTTTAAGTTTAAATCTCTCATATGTATCTTGATGGGAATAATTTATGAGATCATACGGTTACTACCACTAGAGAGCTCAACTCTACCTCTCAGCTTTGTTATATATAAAGGATTTTTGTAATTCTATATTGTGAATACTAAAGAATAATTATATTACCCATTGTATATATAGAGATATGTTTAATAAACCCAATATTGTTGATTTTAAACCAATATCCACTCAAATGATCATGGAGTTATGTTATGTGGAGAATATGGTGCTAAAATAGTCGATGATAAATATTATATAAATATTATTGTAATTTTAATGTTTAAAACTCACACAAGACAAAATAATTCATATCAATTTATCTTATTTCAAAGTATATGTTTCATCCATATGAGATTGATATAAATGTAGCCAAGAGGATTTCAAGGTATGTGAAATTTATTATCAATTTTGATATTCATTATTATTCCACTAAATTTTTTTAACTTGTTGGTTTTGCTGATGTCTATTTTTGCCACACCAAAGGTCCCAAGGGATTTAATCTTATCATTTTAGGAATCTAAGCATTACCCAAGACATGAGTTTTAATTTATGGCTCTCCTATGTATCCTGCTTGGAATAATTTTGAGAGTATATGGTTGCTAACACTAGAGAGATCAATTATGCCTCCCTAATCTATTATATATAGATAATTTTGTCAATTATATCATAGTTAAAATGATTTATCTTAAATCTAAGTTTTATCCAAATAAAATAAAAGTAAAAGTAAAAAGGTAATGCAGGAAATGGATTTATTAGATTATGTCAGATCTGTAACTACTCTCATCCATTTTTTATGTGCTTGACTAAGGATTATCTTTGTATAGGTGGTTTTAATTGGTCTCAAACTAGAATAAATAAGGTATAGAGTTTTGGGAACTTTGTTATGAGCATTATCCCTAAAACATTATATTATAAAATTAAAAACCACAAATATTGTTAGCAAACACATATGTTTGTGACTATTTCAGATAAACATAACAAATTGAAGAGATTAGTAGGTTAGAAATTGACAAAACTTAAATAAACACATCATATATCAATTAAGATTCATACCATATCTTCAAAAAATAGTAAACATACACCATACTTTAATAATAATCATGAAAGGACCTAAAAATAAATAAAAATAAACAAAGAATATTCTCTCAAATTTTAAAAATTCTCTTAGTTTTCCATTAAAAATGTGACCTTAAAACAACATTACAAAGATGTTTATATAAAAAAATGAGATATGATACTTTCTCCAAGAAAATAGGATCCTACTCATATCCATCATGGTCTAGTTTGTTAAAATAGTAAATATGTCTAAAAAATAAAAAAAAATAGTGGATGCATAAGATAAAGACATGATATTTCTATTTTTTGGATCAATTAAGTGTATGAAGGTCAGAATTTAGATAGGACCTATAGTGAGACCACCACATAACTATATTTGGCCTTATGGAGCTGACAATGCTTTTGTAATCATATTAGCTTACTCAGTCCAACTTAGTGAGGTTTACAAGGGGATCTCAAAATAACACCTCTCAATGTATCAGTAGTTCTATATGACTTTTATGTAGGACTTCCAAGTTATTTTTTATTGTGTTCACCTTGTTGATGATTTTAGTGGTTTGAGTGGCTATGTCAATAATTATCAGTGCTCCTTATCTATTAGAATTTGTGACATTTATTCTAAATGTTGTTTTAAATATCTTAAGGTGTATCCCAAATTCATCTTTGGAAATAATTTTTCCATAATGATTAAAAAGTATGGTGATGTTAACCTTCCTAAAGTAGGTGAGTATATTTTATATGTTCTTTCCCAATGGATTCATACCTAAATAAATGTATTTTATCCATTCCTCTAAGGAGGTTATTATATTCATAACATATGTCTGGTATAAGTTGAGGTCCATTAATGTCATGATCTTAAATTGAGGTAATGTCCTCTTGTTGATCACTATTTCTATTTTATTCAACATGATATGCATTTTGATAATATGATCCAAATATTCCTATTATTTATGGTAAACCACACCATTTTTGGCCAAATCTTCCACCACCTCTTCTATAACATGAAAAAATTTAGAGAGTGCTCCCTCCACCTTATCCACCAAGTCATCTGGGAAGGTGGTCACTTGGGACTCCATAATTTAAACACACCCTTTCAATTACTCCATGAGTTTTTAAGTCATCTTAATGGAGAACTTCACAAAAAATATTGGGTCCTCATAAATTCTTTCCTCTCCCATTTTTATTCTTTTTTTGTTCAAGGAAAATAAGTCTTCCTCTATCTACCATATTATAAGGTTTCCCTCTTGTGTGAACTTTGTGGTCATGAACCTTTTCATAATTTCAATTCCTTTGTCAAATTTGAGTTGTATATCTGGGTCACCTTGGTAAACCATCTTGGGCCTTTATATTTTATCATTTAATGAATCTATCCAATTTCCCTTGTGTACGAGCACAAGGGTGGTTAAAGTAGTGATAGTGAAATATGATACTAGTGAAGTGGATAGGGAACTGATGGATGCATGAATGGTTTGGATGGTAATATAAGATGGAGGGGGAATGGGAGTGAAGGTGTAAATTATAATGGGACCTTCATATAGGGTCATGTAGGATCTAACTTGTTCTATAATCATGTGAATTGTGGGTCTAATGAGACCTAAAATATTTTCCATCATTCTTAAAGAGGAGATGGGCCTAGTAAAAGTCAACCTAGGGTAACCTATAACATAATAAATTATGGATTGAGAGGGAATTATTATTGTTTAAAGGCAAATTTGGAAAGGAATAGGAGGAACAATTTGATCGCTCTGTTATAGGGGGTAGAATAAAAGGACCAACTATAGAAGATGGAATTTCAGGGATGCTAGGTTAAATGGGTTTGGAAATAATTATATGAAATATAAAAGTAGGCCCAATCAATAGGTTAGTTACCTATGTAGTGGCACTTGGGGATGAGGAACTCTAGGTAATTGGTGTCATTGGGCCATGCTGAGTATATACTCATGTAACACCCAACTTTGATGGGTTTTCTAGAGTGTCAACTAAATTAGGTGGTATAGAATCACTTGAGATAAAAAGGTAACTATAGACCATAGGATAACTATAAATAATGGAGAAACTAGAAATAATAGGGGAACCCAAGGTAGTTTTACTAGGTATAAGCCTAATTGGTGAAAAAAGTTCCTATGAGATAGGCATGGTATAATTAAAGGTTCTTGGTTAAAGGGAAAAATATGGAAGAACCTTAAGATAGATAGGTTGGGAATTAAAATCACTTTTTATATAAAATTTAGGCATAGGGGTAGGTTGATTTTCCTAGGTTGTTCCTTTGATAGAGGAAACAAAAATTGACGAATATGAAGGGGTGTAAAAATGGATCCCTTAAAATATAAAAATTTCAACCTCTTATCCATATTTTTAGTGTTGCCTAATGGAAGGGGATAACTAGGACTTTATTCCAAGAGTTTATTATGATGTCATTCTTCCTCCAAAATTATTACAAATTTTAATTTCCCAATTACTTCATTATCATCAACAAGGTTCAAATATAACCTATAATCATCATGGGGATAAAGGTGGTATGTGATATTATGCCTTTCCCATAATGATTCTACATGCATATGGAATCTACATTAGGGATATAATAATTTATAATCATGGAACTATAACACCCTTAAATATGGCCTATGAGTTGACATGGTTGTTATTGTAGTGATATTATTATACCCATGTTGATTGATGATGGGTGAGAGTTATTGTTAGGGCTTGTGCCTCATGTTGTCATAATGTTCTACCACACCATTGACATATTAGTATGATATATCATGTTTTTTTACCAACCTATTAGGAACATAATAGGGTTTCCTAAAGGTATCAGTTTAGATCCCTTCAATTCAGATTACATTAAAATGTTGGTAGTATGAATAGGTCCCAAATATCTATAATTGATTCTCTTTTCTCCTTAAATAATTTGGGCATCCTCTTTTCATTAACAATGAATTACAGTGATGGGTAGAAATGATTACAAATATCTTCAATGTGAGATTTGTAATGGTGGATATAATTTTTAGAGTAAACCACATGCAATGGGGGAATATAATGTATCCACTATGTAAAATAAGAGTGTTTGAAGGGAATATTAGCACAAAAGCATCTACTAAATAAGAAAATATAATAATTGCATCCTTTTTTGACTCTTAACACCTATTAGGCCAAGTTTAAGGTTATGATTCCTCCCAAAGTAGGGATATGCTTCTCATCAATTATTGACTAAGGAGGGGCACCTAAAAATTATTGACATGCACAATGTCTTTAGCCCCAAATAATATGTTGAGCAATAAAATTTAAACTCTTAACTCCTTTAAATGTTTTAAATTATAATATTATATGCCTTCCTTGTTTACATAATGTTATTTATCTTCATCCCACTTCTTCAAGGCCTTCATACATTCATGGGTCCCCATCCATTGTAAGCCAATGTCATTGATATATGAGATGTATGGGTTTAGGATATGATAGTATTTTTGAAATTTTGTACCTAAATTTAGTGTAATTTTATACTTTCCATTGTTGGTGTAAATTATATCATTCCTACATGTATAATTTATAAACATATTTTATAACAAGTCAACATGGGGAAATACGTAAGGCTTGGTAGTGACCTTGTGAAGCCCTTATTACCTAATTCATATTAAGTCTTATTAGAATTCAATATCTTATTGACTAGCATCATCATTATTCAAAAATTTTGACATATCTTACACAACTTTGAATTCTCATTATAGTGTTAGCATCTCACTATGCTTTTTATTAAGATCATGTCTCTAAACTTCTACACAAGCTTTGGTGTTGATGAATATGTTTCCATGGTAGATGTTAACATAGAGAATACAATGAATTAATATTTAAGGAATATGACATATTTTTATTAATAGTTTAAGGTATCCTTATCATTGAATAATATGATCTATTAGAGTCTTGATTGTGAGGATAATGGAGTAGAATTATATTTGGAGGAGATCTTAAGGATTTTAAAATATAGCTAAAAGTAAGTGATTGGAGTTAATAGGTGTGCATATTAACTCTAAGATGATCGTATTATTTAAATTATTCTCCCTTGGTCCTTGATTTTATTTTTCAAACATCCATTTGTCATTAAATCACTTTAATGTGATGAATACCATCCATGTGTCCTCATATAAAGTGTCTTAGGATCTATTATAGCATGGATTTCTCACCTATTTATTGTGGCAAGTGTTCTAATCATGTGTTTATGTTTTCTTGCATGGCATTTAGGGAACTTATTACCTACCAAGTGTGCCTATCTATTGAGGTGGACCTAGAAACTCCCAAGGTTATTCTATGTCAAACACAAGGTCCTAAGTGTATGGACCTCTAGGTGTATGGATAAGAGACTTGGCACAAATTGATTGGATGGGGCCTCTAATTTAGTACCATTTTACTATTATTTTGGGAGCTATAAGAGCACCATGTGGAATTATCAGATAAGTTAAGGGGTCCTAGGATCATATGATTATCTAAGTATCATGGTAATATGAGAGTATGTCTATGACACATGGAAAACACTATTTATACCATTTTTATACCATTCTGGTAGGTTCTTACCTCACAAGACTCTAGGAATATGGATAGATAAGTGACAAGTTATGATTGGACAAGGGATACCAAACCCTACCATTATCTAAGATTAGGAGATCAAGGGTCATGGTGATTTCAAATTTTAAAAACATTTACCTTAATTAAAATTATTTATAAATAAGGACAAACTTACATACAAAGGTTGTATCATGGGAGTATAGATCGTAGGACTTTGGGAATGAAATACTTACCTCATCATCACTAAATTTCACTAAAGAAACATTTTTCTATCAAAATATAAGTATAAACCTTATAATCATAAGAGGGAATTAAAATAAACCCATGAATACCATATAATAATGAAATAGTTAAAAGGCATCCCTTCAAGCATTTCGATGGAGACACAAATGATGAGGTCCATTAAGCATTAATTATTAAAATCAAACATAACCTTTTAGAGAAAAAAATATGAATTCTAAGGTTAGATATTAGGTTATTAATGAATCATAAATGGATTTGGGGTCCCCATTCCTTATATAAAAAATGTCTTTTTGGACACAACATGTTTTAGTGATTCTAATTAGGGAGGTAGTTTGGATGACTAAAAGTCAATATTTAATTTGTTTTACTTGGTTTTAGTTTGGTTACATAGAGCTCCAAGAATTAAATTTTAGTATCTATTTCATCTACGTAAGTGTAATATATTAAATTCACTTTAGCATGTGCACAAACATTATGGTTGTAAAAAGTTCTAGAATAAATTGTGGAGAAATAAAATGAGCCTACATTGATTTTTGGTGATAATTTAAGTGATATCTAATTGGATAAGAATCTAGTCCATCACAACAAGTCAAAGAATTTTAATTTGAAGTACCATTTTATTTGAGATTTGGTTCATAATAAGTATGTGTAATTTAATTATATAAACATCCAAGAATAGATTGAAAATATCTTCACTAAAGCAACTACAAAAGTTTAGTTTCTTAAACATTGAGATCAAGTTCTTAGTCTACTCAACATCAAGGGGAATAATGTTAGATAAATGTTGTTGAACATTAATTTTATACTAGATAAATCCATGAAATTTCTTAATGTGTCTTTAGGATAATTTTAGAAAAATAAAGTCATGTAATGGATATATATAAGATTACTTTGTTTTTATACAAGTAGTTTTTATTTTTATCTTTTAGATATATTTAAAATAATATATGTATCTATAAAAACCATGTTCATATGAAATTTTATAATTATATTTTATTAAATCAATTTTTATTAAGGATAAATATAATAAAAATATATATTAAAAATTCAATAAAATGAGTGTGTTGGTATGAGTACTCTAAATTATATAACATATTGATTGTGAGTTATTTGTTGTTTAAAATTTACCTTTGATAAATGGTGATATATTTAATTTATTAAAAAATATTAACTTTATTTATGTTATAATAGTGCCTCCCTAGCATGTATTGTGAAAATTCATTAATCCTTATAATGTTCATTAGATTTATTCTTTTGTAAATGGAAGAGACAGAATAAGTGTAAGGCAAAATTAACACAAAAAGATGTATTAATATCACAAAATATGCAAGAATTTTAATGATTGATATTGTGGATTTCATTGGATTACTCTATCTAATCAATATTATCCTTTTATATTTTTAAGAGGTTGTGAACCATATGCATCTTGGAAAGATATTACAAGTGGTTTTCCCAAATGGATTGATTTTTCTGGGAAAAATGAGCATCTAATGTGCAAGTAGTTACAACCTTAGGAGCTCCAAATAATAAAACACATGAAATGAAAACAAAATAGGGTGTTCTCTATTTTATTCTAAGCACACAATTTTACCCAATATAAAATTTCACAAAAAAGATATACCAATACTAGAAAATACATACCAATACACACACACACACACACACACACACACACACACACACACACACACACACACACACACACATATATATATAGATAATAATTATTACAAATAAATCCAATACATTATTAACATACACTACTATATATTATCTATTTATTTTATGTTGTTTCACACTTATATTTTATATTCTATTCTAACTATTATTCAATGACTCTTTATACTATTGTTGCTCCTGACTATTGCTGCTCTTTTTTTATTTGTTGTTTTTATTGCACATTCTTTTTCTCCTATTTGTTATGTACAAGTTTTTACCAAATTTTTGTCTTTTTTATTTTTTTTAATCCTCATATACTCTTCTTGACTATTACATTCAAAAAATTCTCTCATTTAGACTTTCTAACAATTATGCATTTCAAATTCAAGCTTAGCATATTAAAAATTTTAGGTGAATTTGGATATTAGAGTGGAATGGATCCCAAAGGATTATAAAAAACTATTAATTTAGGATTTATAAATGTGTACAATGGTAAAAATTATAGTTTCAAAACTCTCCCTTAATCTTGACCTTCTTTCCATGTTTTATTGAACATTTTTCAACCCATAAAGCATCTCAGAAGCTACCTATGAACTATTTGTATGCCTTTGGAGATTTTATGTACATTTATGGAGATAGAATGTGCATATATAAAAATACAATATAGATGTTCAAATCCATATTTTGTACTTTTATATCTATCTTGTGGACACTTAGAGTAAGATTGTGGACTTTTAAAGCCAGCTTGTGGACTTATGGAGCTAACTTGTGGACTTTTAAAGCTAGTAGATGAACCTATAGAGATATTTTTTCTACATATATGACCCATAATATCTATCTTAAATACTCAAAACTTTATTTTTATAAAGGGTAAGTAAATATGTTAGTGAGCTACTACTTAGACTTACAAAATTTATGTTCTATATCACTTTTTTCAACTAATTATCTAATAAAATGACACCCAATTGCAATAAGTTTTCTTATTTTATTAGAAACATGGTTTGTTTAAAAAGAAATGGAAGATATGTTTTAAAATAAGATAATTGATGATCCTTGTTTCTCCTCATTACATATAATATAATTATTTTGATTGATATGGCTTGACATGCTACAAAATTTGTTGGTACATACACAACCTCAATTGTGAAAGTGAATAATAGGTTGTTTATTTAAATCCCATAAAATAGATATTAACTCAATATGGAACACATATCCAAATGTGTTATTTCTATCACCATTCCTACCATCCCAATAACTATCCATATATCTAACTAACTAAAAGTATTCTTCTCCTACATACAAAACTCCATATCCTCTTATGCCATTAACATGCCTAAAAGACATTTTTTCATAATTGATAATGTGTCTCTTTTGGTGTATCCATGAATCTATAAATCAAGTTGACTACATACATGATATTTGGTCTATTTAAAGTCACATACATTAAACGTCCTATCAAGATCTTGTACCATGTGGGATCCACACTACTATTATAATCTTTTTTGTGTAATTTTAGATTTTTTTTAGATGGTGTTAATAATGGTTTGATATCTAACATCCAAAATGTCTTTTACATACTTATATTTGGATATAAAGATACCACTATCTATTTTTTTAACTTCTATGCCAAGAAACTACTTTAACAAACCTAAATTAGTCATCTCAAACTCTCTCTTCATAATTGATTTGAACTCTCCTATGGACTGATTTGAAATTATAGTAAATATTATATTATATACATACATTACAAAAATCAAAATATCTTCATCGTTCACCTTAATGTAGAGAGTGTACTCACTACATATTTTTTAAAATCCATTGCTCAATAAGTATGACTATATTTGGCTATACCATGCCTTTGGCACTTTTTTGAGCCCACACAATTGTTTATTCATCTTATATAATTTTTTACATGCCCTATAATCTCATAACCAAGTGGTTATCCCATATAAACCTCTTATTTTAACACTCCAATCAATAAGGTTGACTTTACATCCATTTGATGCACCTTCTATTTATGTTGAGCAACTATAGTTATGATTTTTCTCACCATTTATAGCCTTAATACTAGATAAAATGTCTCAATTTAGTCACACCCAAGTCATTTCTTGTATCCTCTAACAGCTAGCTTTCCCTTATGAGTAAGTGCACAAAGTTGGGGGACAAAAAGTGGCCTACCCACAGACATGATTTTTCTAAAATTTCATAAATTTGAACTTCTGTAGATAATTTGAGATATCTACACTCAAAATTTGAAGATGGTGTAAAAACATGAAATGTAGAAATTTGAGTCTTGTTTCTAAAACACTAATTTTTTTCTAAAAATGGTTAAGTATAAATAGGTCAAACATCTAACATTTGAAGATGAACTCTTATTTATTTTTAGAAAACATAGTAGATAGATGGATATGATGCACACCATTTTTTGAGCAACATTTAATATTATTTAAAACCCTTTGGTGAAAATTTAGATAAAATCTTCTAGCATGTCACCTATATTTTTTCAATGAACACATTTTTTATGAATTTTTCAAGTAATAGATCCTAAAAACAGATGAATAAATGGATAGTCATCTATGTGACATGCCTAACTACCTCAAAAAAATGAAAATCATTTTTTTTTAATTTGTGTAGAATTAGGCCTACTACATCACCATATAATTTTTTTTCACTTGGATCACCAAAATATAAATTACATGAACATGTATATGCATGTATATTTATAGCATGTAGTGGTCTAAAAAGGCATAGTTAGAAATAAATATAGTTTGAAACCTTAAATTAGTGCAAAAATTATAAAAATCATATTTTTGGAAAGAGGAGAACATGATCATCATAATGGTATCAAGTTTTTTAATTTTCATGTTGAAATTATCAATGTATTTGGCAATAAAAGTTGAAATTTTTTGTTTATTTTCATACCTTTCAAAACTTAGCTGTACATTGACAATTCAAGCCTTTGGTTTAGGAATACAAGCCATTCCCAAGAAAAAAGACATGAGAATTGAATTAAAATTCAAATACTTCACTCATGTTAATAACACAATCATGTTAATAATGTGATCATGTTATTAACTACATTATTAATGTGATCACAGTATTTAATAATGCAATCACATTAATAACATTATCACATTACATATTCTCAACATCTTAAAACCTAAATAGGATCCATTAGGCTTAGTAGTCTTAAGATCAAATATTGGTTTTAGATTAAGATTGTTGTTTGGGACCAATGTTCTTGTCAATAATTGATAACATTGAATGATAATTGGAGATGTATTAACCTATAAATCAATTTATTATTCCTTTGATCCCAATATGGTGTGAAATTGAGCTAATAGATCCCAAATTAACATTAGATAGACATATTTCCTTGGATGGAGATTGGTTGGCCCCAATTATGTATCAAACTAAACTAAATAATTGGTTTTTTATAATATGGTGTCCAATTAGAGACCCAATTGATATCATAGGACATAATTATTTTCTCAAGGCTCATTTAACCCTGATTATGTATTAGATTGAAGTAAATATTCAATTAGTTTAATATGGTGTGCTATCTTATCCCTAATTGACATTATATTAAATGAATTACTTACATGAGGACCAATTAATATTAATTATAGATTATACTGAAGAAAATACTTGATTGGTTAAATATGATGTGAAATTAGGGGGAAATATTCACAATGGACATTAGATGGACACAATTCATTGCATGGGGTGAAAAATACCTTGATTGATATTATAGGTGGAAGTAGTTAATTACATAAGACTTAATTATCCTCAATTGTGTATAGTATTGAATAAAATATCAATTACTTTAACACATGGTGTAATTAGAGCCCCAAATGACATTAGATGGATGTAATTCCTTGCTTGGGGATTGGGTGGCCCCAATTACATATCATATTAAACCTACATACTCAATTGGTTCAATATGGTGTGAAATTGGGGATAATGGAACCAACTGTAACATTATATGGACAAAATTACTTTTATGGGGCTCAGTTGGACCCAATTATGTATAAGATAAAACCAAATACATGATTAGTTGGATATAGTTTACAATCAGGGCCAACAAAGTTGTAATTGAAATTAGATGTATTAATTTACTTGCATAAGCCTTGGTTGGCCATAATTTCATATTAAACCAAACTAAATACTTGGTTGATTCAATATGTTATGTATTTGGGACCAACAAAGCCCCCTGTTGATAGTAGAAGGATGAAATTTCTTACACAAGGCTTGTTTGGACTAAATTTCATATATCATATTGAACCAAATATTCTTTCATTTGAATTTGGTGCACAATGAGAATCCCAATTGTTATTAGATGGATGTAATTCCTTAAAAAGGGTTAAATTACTCCTAATTTCATATCAAATTCAATCAAATACTTAACTATTTTAATAAGGTGTGTAATTAGGGCCCTAATTAAAATTATGTTGACATAATTCCTTAGGCAAGCCTTGATTGGCCCCAATTATGTATCATCTAGAACCAAATACTAATTTGGTTCAATATGGTATGAAATTAGGGTCAAGTAAGCCCCAATTTCCATAAATATGAATTTTATTCCTTGCACGTGGATCCTTTGGACTGAATTACATATCAAATTGAAAAAATACTTATTTTTTTAATAAGGTGAGCACTTAGATCCCCAATTTATATCATATGGATGAAATTTATTACATTAAGGCTTGGTAGGCCCTTGAGATCAATTTATTCCCAATTAAAATCCTTTATATATAGTAAGAAATAGGTTAATAGGGATGAACTTGGTTAAAATTGCATTAGTCATTACCATAATTGACTTCATAGGCTCAATCTATGATAATGTGGGGGATAATTGATCCCAAATTCACATTCTTTACTCATAGATATACATTAAAAGAGATCAAATTTTCCCCAATCATTATCATGATTTTACCTTATATACCCTAAAATTTATACCCTAATCCCTAAAGTTCTTAATCCCTAAACTCTAAACCATAAATATAAACTCTTTAAACCTTAAACTAGTCATTTTAGCCTAGAAATTAACATCATTGAGACTAATAATTAAGTTCATAGGGCTCAGTTTGGCCTAAATCACATCACTAATTGACCCATTTAACTAATTCACTCAATTTTCATGATGACATCCATGGTATAATGACAAACCAAAAAACATTCGGTAGTCACAAATGGGTCCAAGTGATTCAAATTATCCTCAATTATATTTGTGATTGATCTTGTGTACCCTAAACCATGTATATACATTAAAACCTAAAAGTCATAAACCATAAACCCTAAACATAATACTCTAAATTTTAAACCATTTACTTTCCCTATTTAGCAACTTCAATTTAGTCCCAATTAACATCCTTTGTAGAAAGAATCTAGTTTGAACACATGGCATATCTAGTGATTAGACATTAATATACAGATCCTTAAACCTAAATATTATGCCCCAATCCCTAAAATATAAATTATAAGCCCTATGCCCTACTTCCCACTATAGTCTAAAAACATACATGCCTTATGATATAATTGATTTTATCATGAGATGTCATAAAATTCACTTTTTAAACCTATGGATAAAGCCTTTAGAGTACCAATCTAGTTTTGCATTTATTTAATAAATTGGGACTCTTTCGATCCCCTTTAACCTAGTTAACCAAAAAAGAGGATCTAGTTGATTATTTTAATTGAGGAGGCATTTGAGGTTAATTTTAACCCCTTCAATAGTAAGATATGATTTGGGTAAAAATTAAAAGGTCGATCTTCTATCATGAACTAATCCAATTAGTTAATTTGTGCAATTCCCTATGTGATCTAGGTAATATTGAGCCCCTAAACAAAATTTATGGATCAATCAATTATATAACATTTATACAATATATATATATATATATATATATATATATCTGTGTGTGTGTGTGTGTGTGTGTGTGTGTGTGTGTGTGTGTGTGTGTGTGTGTGTGTGTGTGTGTATGTATGTATATGTATATATATATGGCATAATTGAACCTACATTTATTATAAATGTAAACATAAAGTTAATCAAGTCATAAATAGGTGTCACAAGTAGCTCAAATGTTCTTCAATTACCTTAGTGGTTGGACCCTATATTTGATATATTAAACCCTAAATTACCATGTACCATTTAAATTTAACCTTAAACCCTATACCATTTACATTAAACCCTAATCCATAATCCCTAAACCCTAAACCCTTTAAATTATAGACCCTAAACCTTAAACAAATAAATTTAGCCCCAATTAACATCTTTTATATATATAGTAAGAATTAGGATCACAGGGATGAACTTAGTTAAAATTTCATCACTCATTACCACAATTAAATTCATAAGCTCAATTTGTGATGATGTAGGGGATAATTGATCCCAAATGCACATTCTTTATTCATATATATAGGTTCAATACTCCAAAATTTGTCCTCATTGCTAACACTATTGTATAAATATACCTTAAATCCTATAACCTAAGCCCTAATCCTTAAAGTTCCTAATCCCTAAAATTTAAACCATAAATATAAACTCTTTAAACCTTGAACCAATAATTTTAGCCCAAATTAACATCATTTATAGACTAAGAATTAAGTTCATAGGGCTTAATTTGGCCTAAATCACATGACTGATTGCCCCATTTGACTAATTCACTCAATCTACATGATTCCATCTAGGGTATAATGATAACCCAAAAACACATTTTATAGTCACAAATGGGTCCAACTAATTTAATAACGTGATCACATTATTCTTAAAATAGGCAACCCTTAGTTCTTGTTTCACTTATCAATGACTTATTATTATTTTTTGGGGATTCCACATGCTCAAATCTTCTTTCTCCAAGTATTAGGAGAAGAAAATAATGACTTAAGAATTAATATGGCATTTAATGCACTTTGGTAAATATTCCTAAAAACATTTTCATGCCACGTATGTCATAAAAATGTGTTACTTTCTATTTTATTAAATGCACATGTTGTTTCAATTTATGGGGATCCATTTCCCTTCCATCATAATGTCAATTTAAAACTATGGGATAAAACATAGGGAGTGATGTGAGTATCTATAAATCCAAGCCATTCTAGGGGAAAGGTCCCAATAGTCATGCACCTTAACTTTAGACCTTAATTTTTATCCCTAATCCATAAAACATAAATTTTAATCCCTATTCCATAATCCATAAACCATATGCACTAATTCCTAAATCCCTAATCCATAAACCCTATGCACTAATGCCTAAATCCCTAATCCATAGTCCCTCATCTATATTAAGTATAATGTGATCATGTTATTTATTAATGTGATTGTGTTATTATTAACATAGGAAACACTCATTCCTCATTTCCAATTACCAATCCCAAATCTTATATTGATAATAACACAATCACATTATTCTATAATACGATCTTGTTATTGTTGATATAAGCTTTGCAATGGGTTAGATGGGCCAGGACCTTGCAGAACACCTAACGCGATCATGTTATGTAATAATATGATCATTTTATGTAACACAATTATGTTATTATTATTTTAGATTAAGTTTGCTTATCAATGACTATTTTATCCCAAATCGATACTTTTGTCCCCATAAACATTATCTCCATACTTTTATGAGATTTTCATACCTATGTACTTGACCCCACCTTTGAAAAGTTGTCAATTGTCCCTTCTAATGGGTTTTAGATCATGTTTAAAGAGGAAAAATAAGTTATTGAAGAATAAAAAACTATAGGAATTAGAATATTTGAGATCGAAACACAAGTTACAAATTCAAAAACTTTGTGGTAAACAAGGTATAAACCTTAATCTTGATGAATCAAATGTCATAGATAATGAGTCAATTGATGATAATGAATTAAGTAATGATGAAAGTGACTATAATAAATTGAATAATGTTGAAATTTACCATAATGAAATGAATAATAATGAAATTGACCATAATGAAATGAATAATAATGAAATTGAAAATAATGAATTAGTTAATGTTGGAAGTTCACATTCAAAGTTCCATGTTTTTTATTTTGTTGATGATGAGTCTATGTATGATGCTTCATCCCCAATAAATGAAGAAATTTTTATGGAAACAAATAATGATTAATTTAACCATCAATAAAATTTCATTTAAACATATAATGAAGAAATTAACAATGAAAAAAATGTCATCCCACATCTAAACAATGAAAGTAATAATGGTTTTGAAATACCCTCTCAAAAATTCCACCATTACCAACACCTCCAAGAATTGTGCATAGAAAATACAAGTACCTAATTGAATTTGATGAAAATATTTTAAAATAAATGCATAATAAAATGTCTGCTCTCTATTCAAAAATATTGGCTCAACAAATTTGGGATGCTTTCTTTCATAATTTGGAGTATGATAGTCAAAGATGTCAGTTATTTGTTTCATTTATAAAATTCATTAAGATGAGACCTATAATGTACACATTAGCACTAATAAAATCTAATATGGATGATAAAAATAATGAAATTATTGAAAATCTACATGATGCATATCATATTATAGGCTGAAGATAATGTAAAAAATATTATAATGTTGCCTGACATGTAATGAAAACTTGTGTAGTAAGTGCTAAAATAGGGGGGAAATGATTGATTTCAAAACAAGCCGAACACTTGATATAAACAAAAAAAACATTAATGAATGCAATTGTAAGATGTGAAAGACTTAATAAACCTAATACTAATGATTTTTGGTTATTCTCTAGTAGACTTCCATGAAAGGACAAGGCTATAGCTGATGCTCTTAAAGAGTTAATTTCTCAATTTTTGGAAATATAATACAAGAGTTTCACCCAATGTAAGACATGTTATGAAAAGAAGTTTTCATTCTCATAATCATGAACCACATAGAAAATATTTATTAGATATGACTCAAACACAATTTTACTCTTTTTTTTTTGGAAAAAACATCCACAAATTGCTATTTTTCAAAGATATTTGAGATGGAAAAACCTTTTTATGTTAAAATAAATCACACACGCAACACTTTTTGTGGGCAACATGTTAAATTTTCAATGCACTATGATGTTTTTTTCCATATTCATTGTACTTTGCATACTTACATTTTATAGGAGTGTAGAATTGAATTGACACTAAAACCATCCAGGTAATTTATTCCAACTATCTTTTGTAAAATAATGGATGGTTAATTATATTATAATAAATGACATTTAAATGGAAATAAAAACATTTATGGTGGATTTATAAATTTAAAAAAATGTATTTATTAGGAGATTACAAGTGTAATTAGATAGGAATTAGTTGATTTAATCAAATATAAATCAATTACTTATTAGGTAAAAGATGGAAAAGAATCTAAAAGGTGTGAGTTTGTTACAAAAATTACACATGTTTGTAAATTTTTGGTCAAATTTAAGGAGAAAATTGTTTATGACTATGCAAATCACATACATAGGCCTAGATGGTTGGATGAACATTTCAAGATATACAAGGATACATTCCCACTTAGATTCATTATTTTAATAGTTAATTTTGTAGATAATTACACATTTAAAACCTAAATATAAGTTAAATCACATTATTACAACTAATCATAAGTTGTCATATTCATGCTTATAACATTCATGAATGCACTTGATAGTATAAAGAAATAATGAAAAATATTAAGGGAGTACCATTTCTATATCAATGATGATAGATAACATTGTTTAGATTATGTGCAAGGTTGTTTTTAGAATTCATATGAGTAGTTGAGTCAGAGGAACATTACTTTCAATCAACATTACATTTGGTCAGATAATTGCACATCACAATTCAAAAATGCATGGATGTTTTATTGGTTGAGCAAGATGCACATTATGACTAGTGTAGAACACATTTGGAGTTTCACCAAGGCTATCTATGGAAAATGGGAACATGATGATGTTAGATCATGTGTAAAAATATATATTGTAAGGGAGGAGTTAAAATTTGAAGAGGGTGTTGATTTGACAGATGCAAAAATTAGGGTTGAATGGTGCAATGGGAACATGTGTCGTGGTGCTCAACCAAATTCTACTATTCATACAAGACACTTGGCATGTTTTTATTTTGCATGCATGGACTCTATTTTGAATGAATGTGAGTCATAAGAGTGAGTGGATGATTGGAGTTCCAAACCTCTAATTCCAATCAACACACACATCAAGTTCCAATAGCATTGCAACTTACATATATGACATCATCAAATGACTTTGACCATGTATCTAATTTAGTACAGCTAAGTAGAATATTTTTCATTATGTACAATTTATTCTCATTATTTAATATATCATCATATTGTCACTAAAAATGATTTTTTATGATATAGGGCATGATTTTGTAGTTATTGCAGATGAGGATAATGAAGAATTCATTGATTACTACTTGTGTTAGTGTGTAGAGAGAAATAAAAAATTAACTTCCCCAGTTATAGATGGAGAAAACATTGACTATCCCACTAGGTTAGTTGTAGTCACTAGAACTTAGTTTTGACAATATCATATAAAAAAAATTATATCAATAGTTGTCTGAAGAGTTTGAAATGTACAAGGAAGATATTACACTATTCAAATTTGATTCTTGCAATGAATATTCAATTACAAAAATATCATAGGAAGCCATTAAATAGGAAAGTATGGAAAGTTCAAGATTTGGATCATGAAGCTATTCTTGATACTATCAAGGTTAGAGAATATCCTAGTGGTTTTTTGGATTGAAATATGAAGGTATGTTGACTTTTCAAATGTAGATGTAATCAATTTTACCAAATGTTTTTTATTTTATAGGTAATACACATATAGATTTCATTTTTAATTTCTTACTAATAATTTTTTGTAGGTTAGTGGTGCTAGATAATCTTCCACCTTCACATGGTTGGAAATATCATTAAATAATTATATATTATTAAAGATAAGAGAAGCTTAGGTTTTATGGGTATTTGAACTTAGGCTAAAAATTTGCATTTTTCTTATATTTAGAAGGGTGTTCTTGAGGCCAGAATGGGTTGTGGGTTTATCGATCAGGCTTGACAGGAGGCCAAGAACATAGTCCTAGATGTTATCCACCCCCATAGACATCTTGGTGATGTTATTTTTCACTCATGAATCCTTTGAATAAGATTTATATAACCACAACTTAAACTTTGACAACATTTATTATTAGTATTGCCACTCTTTAGAATGGTAGCAAAAATGCACTTATGGGTGGATTAAAACATCATGGTGATTTGATAACACTTAATTTACCTATCTAGACATGATAAAAGTGATATATTTCTAGGTGGAGGTCCCAGAGGTAGAAATGTCAGTTGGAGCTCAAGAAGTTGCTTGTTTACTAACAAAAACTTACATTTTTTTACTTGTCACTGTAACTTGTCTAATAAATTGATCTCAAATATTTCACCTAAGTGATATAGGATGAGATTAGAGGGATTAAATAGGTACATGAGGTATCTTTTGGTATGTGTAAATGACTTACATTTTTTTATGCATGTTTGAATTTAGGCTAAAAATTTGCATTTTTCTTGTATTGGAAAGGGTGTTCTTGAGAAGGGTGTTCTTGAGGCTAAAATGTGTGGTAGGTTTGTCAAATAGGCTTGATGGGAGGCTAAGAACCTGGTCCTAGATGTTATCCACCACCTAGTATGTGTTGTTGGTGTTAGTTTTTACTTAGGAAGAATTAGAATTAGATTTATGTAACCACAACTTGAACTTTGACAATATTTGTTGTCAGTATTTCTGCTCTTTAGAATGGTAGTGATTTTGCACTTTCAGGTGGATTCAAACATTATGGTGGTGTGATAAAATGTAATTTTCATATCTAAACATGATCAAAATAATATATTTTTAGGTGGAGGTCTTGAAGGTAGAAATGCCAGTTGGAGCTCAAGAAGTTACTTGTTCGCTGACAAAAACTTGCATTTTTTGACCCGTCACTGCAACTTGTCTAATATATTGATCTTAAATATTCCACTTGAGTTCTCTAGGATAATATTAGAGGGATTAAGGAGGTATGTGAGGGATCTAATGGTTTTTTTAACTGACTTACATTTTTTTATGCATGTTTGAACTTAGGCTAAAATTTTGCATTTTTCTTGTATTAGAAAGGGTGTTCTTGAGGCCGACATGGGTGGTGGGTTTGTTGATCAGACCTAATGCAAGTCCAAGAACCTAGTCCTATATTTTATCCAACACCACCCCTCGTATGTGTCAGTGGTGTCATTTTTAACTCAAGAAACATTGGAATTAGAGTTATGTAACCACAACTTGAACTTTGACAACATTTGTTGTCAATGTTTTTGTTGTTCAGAATGATAGTGTTTTTACACTTCTGAGTGGATTCAAACATCATGGTGATGTGATAGCATGTAATTTGCATATATAGACATGATAAAAGCAATATATTTGTAGGTGGAGGTCTTAGAGGTAAAAATTATAGTTAGAGCTCAAGAAGTTACTTGTTTACTGATAAAAACATGCATTTTTGGACCCGTCATTACAACTTGTCTAATGGATTGATCTCAAAACTTCCACTTGAATGCTCCAAGGTGTGATTAGATGGATTAAATATTTATGTGATGTATTTGAAAATTAATGTAAATGACTTAAATTTTTTTTTATTGAAATGAAAGATGATTAATTATCTACCTAAGGGGATAGAAGATCCCACATACATAAAAAAGTCACAAGGGGAGTTAAACTAAATGGCATTGCAAAGTCATAGCGGTAGTAGGGTTGGGATATCCCAACCCTCTAAACTAAACATGAATGGACCCACTCATCTAAGGATTAGATCTATATTTATATATAGGGCCCCATCTCCTTCAAGATATAGGTGAGAATGCCCCCTCTCCTTTCAAGCCTTTATTAAGACCCCTCTCCTTTCTCTATATGGCTCAATCAGGTATTGAATTCCCCCTCTCATTTCCCATATAGATAGATAGGCCCATATAACCTGTATCTCTATCTGGGGGCCAATGTCAATGCCAAATCCAACTCTATCTCTATCTATAGAGTATGGGGATTAGATCTATATCTATATATAGGGGCCCCCTCTCCTTCAAGAATCCCATATAGATAAATAGGCCCATCTAGCCTCTATCTCTATCTAAGGGCCAATGCCAAAGCTAACTCCATCTCTATCTATATCTATAGACTTTGGGGATTGGATATATATATATATATATATATATATATATATATATATATATATATATATATATATATATATATATATATATATATAAGGGGAAGGGGGCCCTCTATTATCCCATATAGATAGATAAGCCTATCTAGCCTTTATCTCTATATGGAGGTAGTATATAGATATAGTTTTATTGGCATTGTAACTTGAACCCATAGATAGATCAAATCAAATCTATAGGGTGGGGGGGCACCCAAATATCTATCTCTATCTCTATCTTTATAGATGGGGTTATTCCATATTTGAACATAGGCTAAAAATTGCATTTTTCTTGTATTGGGAAAGGTATTCTTGAGACCAAAATGGGTGGTGGGCTTGTTAATCGATCCTGATAGGAAGCCAAGAACCTAGTCTTAGATTTTATCCACCACCCCTAAAATGTGTTGGTAGTGTCAATTTTTACTCAGGAAGCATCTGAATAAGAGTTATATAACCACAACTTGAACTTTGACAACATTTACTATCAGTGTTTTTACTCTCTATAATGGTAGTGTTTTTGCACTTCTAGGTGGATTCAAATGTTTTGGTAGTGTGATAACATTATTGGACATGATCAAAGTGATATATTCATAGGTATAGGTCTTGGAGGTATAAATGTCAGTTAGAGCTCAAGAAGTTATTTGTTCACTGATAAAAACTTGCATTCTTGGACCCATCACTACAACTTGTCTAACGGATTGATCTCTAAGCTTCCACCTAAGTGATCCAAGGTGAATTTAGAGGGATTAAATAAGTACCTGAGGGATATGATGGTTTATATAAATGACTTATAATTTTTGTTTTATGTGTGTTTTAACTTAAGCTAAAAAAATCATTAATCTTATATTAGGAAGGGTGTTCTTGAGGCCAAAATGGGTGGTGGGTTTGTTGATCGAGCCTAGAAAGAGGCCAAGAACCTAGTATTAGATGTTATAAACCTCCCTAAATGTGTTGGTGATGTTATTTTTCACTTAATAATCATCAAAATTAGAGTTCTACAACCACAAATTGAACTTTGATAACTTTGACAACTTTGACAACTTAAACTAGAGACCTAGAAACTTAATGAGTAATTGACCTATTGACAACTTTGACAACTTTGAAAACTTTGATAATTTTGACAAATTTGAAAACTTTGACAATTTTGATAACTTTCACAATTTTGACAACTTTGATAATTTTAACTTTGACATATTAACATATTAGGTGGTAATTGACCTATTATGTGGTATTGAGTAATTGACATATTAACCTATTATGTGGTATTGAGTAATTTACCTATTGAAATATAAAGTGACTTGTTATGGATTCTTCATCTAGTGTATGTGATTGCATTAGTTTCATGTTATCATTGAAGTTCCTTAAGGCCATGAATATGTCGTCATTTGTATAAGGTTGCAAGTGGATGAATGACTATAGGTGGTAATCGAGAAGTGACTATAGGTCACAATCAAGGAAGGGTCTTAGAGAGATTCCACTAGGTTTGTAATTTGTGATTCATCATGATATTAGTCTTGAATGTGTTGAACCTATATATACCTACAGAGGGATGAGTAAGATATATACCCATATACCTTGTTTTGCCTATGGTTTAGTCCAATATGAAATTAAATGATTTTTTCTCATGAAGGGAGTATTAATTTGGTGTAGATGATGACATATAGATTCAGAATAATCATTGAGTTTAAAGGTTAATTGTTTTTTATACAAAATATAATGCTAAAGAATCAACATATAGTCCAATAGAACAAATAAACCATGTATATACCCTATTTTGGGTTAACAGTCACATTAAAAAGGGAAGTAAGAGTTGTTTCTTAATCTTGTCAAGTATGAAATTGAATGGATATGGACTTGGAAGATGGTCCCATCATTAAATGATTTTTTTCATGTTTTAGAAGATGCATGAGATATTTGAAATTGAACTAGTACTCCATGTTGTCACAGGCCTATATGGTGCCTTGTTGTGTAGGGTGCCTTGTTGTGCCTTATTATGCCCTTATGTGGAATTAAATGTTAAAGTGTGTTTGAATAATTGTAATAATTAATTTATGTGTTATTTGAACATATAAGACATCTATTATAGAAGACTGAATCTTTGAGACCTATATCAAGTTCTGGTAAGTTTAAAACCTAAGAGGATTGTCTAGTGAGAAGATAGTGAAAGAGTGAGAGGATGTTTGTGAATGGAATGTCTGAAATGAGTTAGAGAATGAATGTAATAGGTTTTTAAGAGGTATAATGACACTAATAAGTGTCTTCAAAGTGAACAAGAATTAGGTACAAAGAGAATAAGGCTATTAATACTAAGTGATAAGAGTGTCATTAGTCATTTCCAATACACACAATGAAATAAAAACTTTAATTTGAAAAAATATGAAAGATATGAGATTTATAAAATTAAAAAGAATAATTTTTTAATCCTCATTTTTGAATGTAAAACATTAAATATGAGATATGATAGATAATAATTTGGAAGATCAAAACAATAGTGTATAACAACATACAATGAAATAAAAACTGAATATAAATTAGATAGATTATCATGATATGCATAAAATATAGGCACATACATGTCCAATGTCAATAATACATATATTTTCATGATAGGCATACAAAAAATTACATCTACTAACATAGTATATAATGTTGGTTGAATGTCATATGCACATATCCAATGATAAAAATGCATCAATTTCCATATAGGCATACAAAAAAATACATCTCATGTGTAAGACATCCTATTCATCAAATAGACTCCCTTTATTTGCCTTCCTCAAATAAGACTCTCCCTAGGATGCCCTACTAGTAGATGAAGACCCCTCTAATACCTTGGATTACTCCAAGTTCTGACTGTGGGTCCTATGCTCATAGCTAGATTCCAACTGATCTTGTTCAAATACAAGAATTATTATGAAATTAACATAAAATACATTTTAAAAAAAATTAAGAAATTAATTTTAAACTATAATCAAAAATCATTTAAACGTGTGCACTTATTATGAGATCATGATCCTGCTCAACCTATTTTTCACACTCAATCAAGTCAATGGTAGGCTTAGCTATATGAATATGCATCTCAAATACAGGAAGAACATGAGAAGTTTCCCAAATATCCATATAAATATGACTATCATATATCATAAGACAACCCTACATACGCAATACATTTACATAATTTATATTTTCCCCAATTACATGTACTAAAATTATTAAAACAAGTCTATTTTTATAGTTCAAAATTACAAGAACTAATATATACCTCTATTAGCACCTATGTAGATGGCATTATAGTAGAAATGGATATGTATATCTTAGCTCATAAAGAGAGAGGAGTGTTTAGTCTAGACATCAAATTTTCATGTAAATAAGGTCTCACTTAGTTTTATATAAAGTACATCAAATCTTATATATGGAAACTAAAACAATCAGTAGAAGCACTTGTATATATAAAATATCTATATATATAAGTACATGAATATAATGACACATCATAAGAAAGAAGAAGATAAGCATGCACGTGAAAATACACTTAGATCTCAATTGTTAAGCCACATATTGAAGTGTTAGAGTAGCAGCCTTGTACCAAAACCAAAATTAGAAGATTAAAGTGAAAGGGAATATATAATATACTAGTTTCTTTTTTTCATTGATAAATATAAATATAATTGGGTCAAGATCTTAAATTTATACTATATTACATGTTGGACTATATCGGTTATTTATTTATTACTTGTCTGAAAATAGGGGTTTGACTTAGGTAAGGCCCTCGTTACTAATTCCTTTTGGATGAATTTTCAAGATTAGTAGAGTGCTTAGGGATATTTTAAATTATGTTTTAAAGGCATCGACATTTGATGGAGAAGAGTGATGAAGTATGATTCAATTCTTAGGATTATAGAGAAATTAATGACTAATGATTTGGACACACTATATATAATAGGGATACTCTAGATTATGTAGGTAGGGATTGTTATCCCATTGAGTAGATTCCTTTTCAACCTGTTCACCAACTAGTATGTGTCATAAAATAGTTTAATTTTCCCACAAGTCCCTTGAGAGTGACTATCACTTTCAAGGTTGTGATTAGGATACTAAGATTTTTAGTTAAAGGTATGGTTTTGGCCTTGATAGATGATATTGATAGAGGTAAGGTTGTTAATTGGGTGTAATACTTTGTGATGCTAATGCACATAACATAGGTTTTAAGTATGGGGTAATATTAGTGGGGGTGGAGTGGGTAATTGTCCTGACCCTTTTAAATGATATTATAGGGATATTTTCCTCCCATTTGGTGGGATACAAAGGGACATATTTCCTTTTGTATATATGGTCGCCCTTTTTTAGAATTATTGACGAGAGAGAATGGAAATATGCATGGGTCTAAGAGGTGTTATCATATGCTTATAGGGATATATGTCAAATCATGATATATTTGTTAGCACTACTATATTAGGATAATTTTTGAATGAGGTGGAAACTCTACTACCATCTCAAGAAAAATTAGGAGAGTACTAATTATAGTATTACATTTAGAAAAATATCCTATGTAGGTTGTAATTATGGTAGGATGCCAACATTAAGTACAACCACCACCATAATATGTAGATACTTAGATGTAGCAAAAAACATAGGATATAGGGTGAGGAGATGAAGTTTAGGGGAAAATAAAGGTGAGAATACACTTATTATAGAGGAACCAATAGGATAGGAGAATAATTCTAAGATGAGGTCCAATTAGGAATTATACCTAGCCTAACATGAAGTTGTGTTGGTTTATTTTTAGTTACTTTCTATGTTAATTCCTAATTTATTACTTAGTTATTGTTTCTTTGTGTGATTTAAGATATAATGTCTTCTCTTGTTCTATGGTTTTAGAGTGAATCACTTAGTGGTGGGCATGATCAAAGAAACATTGGTTAGGATTTTTTAGGTGAGGATTATTTGAGCCTCGATAATATTTTGGTGGATATGGTTCTCTGTGTACGAATAAGCAATCATAAATATGTTTTTCTCCCTACTTATCACATATATGTGGATTTCCCTCATAATAAGAGAGATATAGTTGGCCTAGAGGCAAATGTGGTTGGTTTAGAGTCTCAAGTGAATACTCTCAATGAGAATGTTAGGGATAGGGGAGATTAGGATCCATCTAGCCAAAAAATAATGGGAGTTACATCACCCATGTAGGTATAAGCAAGAGAAACAAAAGTAGATAAATAATATCCCACATTGCTCATAAACATTGGGATAGTATCATAGGAGTAGGAGTAGGATCCTTGGACACAACCTCTAGATGGGGACAACTACCTCCAATAGGACCTTAGAGTCACACCATTGTATCTATTTTATGGAATAGGATAAAATCATTCCATGAGTGTGATTATGAACATAATGTTTAACAACAAAGAGATACCAATATATTACATGTAATATCATCCACTAGGGGAGCTCATGACAATGGTGACACACATCAAATCTTGGTTGGAATTACCTACAAACTAAATAAAGTGAAAAGGGTCTTAAATTCAATGGATGAATCTTTGTTAGGGAATCTGATGATTGGCTAATAGGTATAAAAAGGTGCTTTGGGATAAGATATTTTTTAATAAATATTATGGACATGCTATTTTTTTATAACTTTTAGATGAAGTATCCTTGTGTTGGGACTATCAAGAAATAATTGTGAATTAGATATGCCCACAGTCACTTGGGTGATGTTCAAGGAAAGACAACACTTTTTGGATATCTACTTAAATGATAGAGTAAATTGATTCAATAGCCTCTATAAAAATGCCAATACTAAAAATAAATATAATGCATGTTTTTTAACCCTGATTTAGAACATGGGATATATGTAAACAACTTATTTTTGCATACAGTTTGTGTTATTTTTGCATTAATTCTTGAGAAGAGAAATTACAAATTAGATGTAAAGAGTAAAACATATATGTAAACAACTACAATCCTAAAAAATGCAAAGAGAAAAACATATATGTAACCAAATTTTACCCCTATATAGGTAAATGGTGTCATTATAATAGAGGTAGATGAGGTTGTAGATGGCCCAGTAGTTGGATCCGAATATGAAAACAATGACTATGACAAATCAAATGATGTAAATGTTGGATGTGATGATAAAAGAACCATCACCTCCTGTGACATAAAAAAATGACATATATATTATATTAAATTTATATGTAAATTAATTATTATCCTATAAATTAAATTTTCAAATATAACTTAAATTTAACATGACATTTATATAAAATATACCTACATCTATGTGGTGACTAATGTCTACATACCAAATGTGCGTGCCAAAAACTCATCACTTATAAGAATATGATATAAGCCATCTGAACCATTGATGGCATCATTGTTAGAAGGTAATATGTACATAACTCCACATAAATTACAAGGGTGAGGTCATGGTTAGGTAGCCTATGGCGTATCTATAGCATCACTCTATGAAAGCCTACCCATATGTTAAATGAGTGTATCAGTGGGTAAACTAAGAGCGTAGAGAGTGTCTATCTTCATGACTTGATGAATCACAGAGTACATCTCAAGCTCAAGAGGCTTTTGTATATTGATCCATGTAAATTTATTAGGCACATGACATGTACCTAGTCGATCCTGTGTAGATCCTTTTCTTTAGCCTTAAAACTCACTAAAATTAAAATAATTGGGAATCTGGTGAAGTACAAACTCACAGTAGAGTTTCCTAAAAAAATTTAATGGGACCTCATGGTTTTTGCATGGTGGATATTCAAAGACCATCCACCATCGATCCCAAAAATTAGACATGATTAAGTTATGTACACAATGATGGATAAGAAAATGTTTAACAATTACAAGAAATGGGGCATTGGTGGTTGGGTTGACAAGTAGGGCACAAATGTCAGCTTTTAAAATATCCAAATTTTTGACCTAAAGGAATGATAATTTGTTAGCATAATATGCCCTATAATTATCCCTATTAAGGTCCACCGATCAATTTGACTCGTTATAGAGTCAATTTGACCTAATAAAGTCTATAGGGAATCGGCTAGTTGTGTGTGGTGGGGGTTGGTCGCACTAGGATCCCTCATTTTATAAATCAACTCTTCAATTTCATGTTTGTTTCTTATAATTTTTCAATCAAAACATCTTGACTAATAGGGGGTCTTGGGGAACTATAGGAGGGTTAGGTGGAGGGATAGGAGGAACAATACAATTTTGTTTAGGTTAGTAGGAGGAGAAACTAGAGGGTTCTTTAGAGGGTTGGGAGGGTTAGCAGGATGAGCTATTAAAAAAAATTAAAAACTAGGGTTATATAATGAAAATTATGAAAAATTAGCGTTAAATAGGGAAGATTTTGATCACTTACCTCTCCTACATGGTAGCATCATCGATCAACAAGTCTATGGGGTGAATCTGGAAGATTCCTTGCACTCTCTAGAGTCTTCTAAGTAGAATGAAATCATATAAATAAGGGAAAAGCTAAGGAACTTAAATGAAAAATTAGTAATTTTCCATTTGGGTTTCCCTTTTTAATTTTTTTACACAGAGGTAACATGATCATGTTATTGTAAATGTAAATAACATGACCACATTAATTAATAATGCAATCATGTTATTTTTTAATATAACATGATTTCATTATATAATAATTCAATTTCATTATGGCTTGATAATCCTGAGCCTAGATTTAAATAACATGATCACTTTATTAATTAATGTGATTGCATTATGAGTATTGTCCATAGAATTGTCCCCCAACTCCATGCACTTACCCTTATATATCTCACCATTTCCATCTAGAGTGGTTTTAGTTTTATAAGCCCACTTGACACCTATGACCTCTTATCCTGTCAAAAGGTTTACTAGTTTCCATGTCTATTTTTTAAAATATTTAAAACATTTATTCATCCATTACTTCACACCACTTATTGTCCTTAATTGCATCCTCAAAATAGATATGATTGGTTGCTAAAAAAGTAGAAAAAATAATAGTTCATCCTCATTTTATTGATACCTTGACTGGTGATATATGTCTTGTAAACTTCTCATTCTACCTAAGTGTTGATTTGAGTTGGAAGATGTTGAATTTGTCCCATGATCTGATCCTTGATATAATTGTAGGCTAATTCTAATAGAATAACTAGTCCTTTTTGAAATAATACTCCAACCAAACTCATTGGTGGTTATACCACTTGTTGGTTATGTTTCAAGTGTGTGTAATGACCCTTATTTTTACTTTTTGTTGTTCTTGTAAATCTTATTATGCTATATACTCTATAAAATAAACATCTTGACTCATTATTAGCTCCTTGGTGACTAAATTTAATATCTTGTAATCTTTTGATTTCTCACTATACTTGATGAAGATGCATTTTTCTCTTTTGTCATCCTATTTGATCTCTTTTACTTGGGCACATGTGCATATGCCACACATCCAAAAAATATTAGGTGTTAAACATTTCAATTTTATTTTATCCATGCTTCTTAAGTAATCATATATCTAACACTCTTATTAGGGTGTATATTGAGAAAATATAATGTCGTTTCTATATCTTCAACCCAAAACTCATTAGAGAATCATTTGTCCTTTAGCATGATCATTGCCATCTCTTGAATACTCAAGTTATTTATTTTAGCTACACCATTTTGTTGTGGTGTATACCTCATTGTAAATTTATTATTGATCCCATTCTTCTTGAAAATTTTCATAAATAAATTTTAAATATATTATAACCCTCTATCATTTCTCAAAATATTTATGTAATGATCACTTCTCACCCATGGCCTTGATTTTTTAAAGATTTCAAATGTCTATGATTTATGCTTTAGAAACCATACCCACATATTAATGCTAAATATATATATATTAAAGTATTTAAATACTAAATTTTGGATAAGGAGGGGGTATTCATGGGACCACATATGTCTTAATGAATAATCTCAAGAGGAGCTCTTACTCTCCATGTCTTACCTAAGGGAAAGGTGTTTCTATGTTGCTTCCCCGATATGCAACCCTCAAAAACTTTATTTATTTGTTAAATTAGGTGAATTCATATTACCATTAGTTTATTTTAAATAATATTCATCCCACTAAAACTCAAATGACCATACATAAGGCGTTAAAGTGTAGATTCATCCATCACAACTATTTTAAATGTTATTGATAACTCTCTTTGGATCCCCAAAAGAAAAACTATATTGTTTGTCATCTTGATAGATAAAATATACCTATTTATTCAAATTTTATCATAAATTATGCACTCTCCATCTTCAAATCTCACCTTATACCCCTTTTGGATAAGCTTTCCAATGATAATTGGGTTATGTTTCAACCTTAGCATATAATAAACATATTGAATCTGTCTCTTATCACCTTGATTGGTGTAGATGTAAATAATATCTTTTACCATAATATAAACCTTATGATTTTTCCCATATTTTATTTTTATTTAATTTATTCATATATTTTAGTAAACATCTCTTTATTCCCACTTATGTGTTTATTGTATCTATTGTCAAGACACAATATTTCTCTACTACTTTGCTTAGTTATGTTGCAAGTTATTAAAAAGTTTCCACTTTTTCACTCTTATCACTTTCAACCTCTTTTGCCTTAGTGAAATTTAATTTTTTCCTCTTCATATCATATTATTTATTCCTACATTCACTTGCATAGTGTCCATACTTCTTGAAATGATAGAATTAGATGTTTGATTTGTCATACATTTATGTGGAGCCACCTCTTAAAGTGTTTATGTTACTTCCTCTTCTATTTCCATGTGATTCATGATGGTTATTCCTTCCTCCTTATTTTTTGAAAACTATTCATCTACCTCTATTCGTTTCTCCTCTCCCCCTACCTCTCACATTCACATTTATATTGAATTCTTGTTCATGAGAATTATTGGCTAACCTATTCAATCATTTTTCATGGTTTTACAAGGAACCCATAATTTTATCAACTATCATTTGTCTCAAGTCCTTATATTATTTTATTGTAACCCTTATGGGATTAAACTTGATTGAAAGACTCATTATAACCTTTTATATGATTTTATGGTCTTATATCACATCTCCATTTGGATTTATTTAATTTACTATGTTCATAATATTTTTAAATAATTCATTTATGAATCATTTTCTCTCATTTGTAGGGACTCAAAATCTCTTCTCAATAGTTTTAGCTTGACTAGCTTTAGTTTATCACTACCTTGATATGCATTTTAAAAAATGTCCCTTGTTTTCTTTGAATGGTTAGCTAATGTTATCCTTGGGACTATTAAATAACTTAGTGTCATATGAATTAAACTTAAGGTATTGGCATCCTTCTTTCTATTCTCCTTAAAAATATTTATTTGTGATTGAGTAAGAACATTGAATGATGTTAGGTCTGCTACCTCAATACAGCTTCCTTAAATAAGTTTCCATGGCTATTGAGAGAAAAAAAAGTCATCTTAATGCTCATATTTATTTCCATAAAACATATGGGGTTTTTGCAAAGAGTTGTTTCTATTGTCTATCATTTTTAGTAGGCCCTAAAGACATCTACTCTAATACCATTTATTGGGTAAAATGAGAACCTAATGTCGAACTACTAATAACCTTAGGTGCTCCAAATAATAAATCCCAATAAATTAAAAAACAAAATAGGGTTTACTATATTTTATTTTAATACAATAGTTCACCCAACAAAAAAATTCATAAATAATACACACACACACACACACACACACACACACACAATGTGTATATGTGTGTATATATGCATGTGTGTGTGTGTGTGTGTGTGTGCATGTGTGTGTGTATATGTGTGTATATATGCATGTGTGTGTGTGTATGTGTGTATATATGCATGCATGTGTGTGTGTGTGTGTGCATGTTTGTATGTATGTGTGTTTATGTATGTATGTGTATGTATGTATATATATACATACATATGCATACATAAATATACATATGCATATGCATATATGTGTGTGTGTAAATAACTATTATGATGTTAAAAAATGATCTAAAACATTCCTAATAGTTATTTTTGTTATATATACATACATACATACATACATACATACATATATATACATATATATATATATATATATATACATACATACATACATATGCATATGCATATGTGTGTGTAAATAACTATTGTGATGTTAAAAAATGATCTAAAACACTCCTAATAGTTATTTTTGTATATTATCTCCTTATTTTATGTTTCTACACACTTATATTATGTATTATATTCTATCTACTATTCAATGAATTTTTATACTATTGTTACTCCTAACTGCTACTTTATTTTTAACTATTGTTTTAGATTAAGGTAAAAACAGGTTTTGCAGGGACCCTGAAACCCTGAACAAAAGGAGAAAGATAAAATAGTAACGCCCATAGGCAGACCTAAAACCTACCTCACCGAAGTAACAAAACCAAGTTACAAAGACCTGAAGCTAACAAATGAAAAACCAAAGATAGACCCCAAGTTTTACAGACCTGGAAACTCCATAGTAATAAGAGTTCAAAAAACCAGGTACCAAGACTAGATATCACAACCAACTAGCAGAACCAACTACAAGAACCAGGAACTATTCTTCTAGTTCCAATATCATCTTCACTACTTCCTTACCTTTCACAATAGTGTCTTGAATGGCAGCAGTCGCCTGTGTAGATCCCTCTTGCATTGCTTTCTTTCTTGAGCTTTGTCTAGTTCTCTTGCTAGGCCCCTCCAAAGTTTTGATTTCCTCATTTGCTCTTTTTCCAATGTTTACAATAGCAGCAAAAATGCTAGAGGTTACCTCCTCCATCTTTGTTATGCTTTCCTTTATGAGTTCCCTTAGGTTGTTCTCATAATCTTTGAGTTTTATGGGAATATCCCTCATCTGCTTTTCCATGTTATTGATTTTGTTCCAAACTGCCTCCTGTTTACCCTCCATTATTTCCATTTTCCTATTGATTTCCATTATCTCCTTATACGTCCATAAATCAAATTGAAGAGTCGCATCAGCTTTGCAGTTGGCCAATCTAGTAGGTGGGTACCTTTCATCATTCTGCCTTTTATCACTCCAATCTTCTATATTTTTAACTATTGTTGTTATCACACATTATTTTTATAATTTTATATGTTGTATACACCTTGATAATTAGATTACAATCTTTTTATTACTCACTTTATTTTATCCTCCTATACTCTTCTTGATATTTTCATTCAAAAAATTTGCCCTCTTAGACTTTTTAACAATTGTACATTTCAAATTCAAACTTATTATATTAATTTTTGTAGGTGATTATGGACATTGGGGAGGAAGGGACCAAAGGATTTCAAAAAACTAATAGGTTAGGTGTAATAAATTTGTAAAATGGTCAAGATTATAATTTAAATAGATTTGACTTTGAATCTATTATGTATATCAGACCATCTTCATGGTGAAAGTTAATATCATTTTGATATGTACTCACCAATGGTTTGATATTAGTGATCATATACTATAGGTTTGAATGATATCATAGAGCATGTGCTTGAACTAGTAAAGGATCTCATTTAACTATTTAACAAAACATCAAGTGAAATTTATGTATAAATTAATTATTTTCATTAGTAGTGATTGATCTCATGGGCAACTAAAATATTTCATTTATTCATTTTAGGTTGATTTATCAAAAAGTGGGTCATGTGATTGATAGTAGTGATACATAGTTTTTTTAATGCCAAGTGAAATTATACCCATTTTTAGGTCATTTAGGATGCCTTAATTAAATTCCCAATAAACATTATTTATGATGATGTATGCACATGAAGTTGATAATAGGGAGGGTTGTTATAAGGTGAATCCATTGAATTCGAGTATTACCTACATTTAAAATCCATCCCATAAGCATTGAATTTAGCTTAAGTGGAATGCAATAATTTAAACTACATTTCCTCTATTGGGTATACATGATCTTAATCTATGTATAAATATAAATTACTTCACTTCAAATGTAGTTGGGTATATGTCCATCCAACATAAATGTAGATCAATAATTGGATATTTCACCATAAAGTGAAGAATATAACTAATTTTTGGGATCTCATATTCTCATGCCATTTTCTAATGGAATGTTGTAGAGGGTTGTGCTTTGTGAATGTCAATAGGACATTACCAAAAATAAATATTGTAACAAATTTATTTCATTAATATCAGTGTTATATTAGTATATGAGTATGTACAAGGATATATCCTTATATGTAATAGAAGATATTTATAATGTAACTAGATGGAGTATGATTTTATAAGCATATGTGTGTGATCTTATCTTATCTCTAAGTATTTTAATTGACAAAATTTATTTTTTAAAATCTAAGTTGATGCAAATTTTTAGTATTGTAAGCATACAATCAAGTTCCTATGTTGATTTAAATAAATGGTAATGGTGACTTGTACAATGTATGCATAAACCATCAATATGATGCTCATACTACAACTAATGTAATTTGGTTGTAAATTTTTTTATTGATAAAAATGATTTTATGATATATGTGTATTTATTATTTTTAAATATTTTGTCTCTTCCATGGTTGACTTATTTTGATTACTATGTTCTCACATCCAGGGGTAGAATAAGGTAATGAAGCATGGATTGGCTAACACCAATTTTTGAGAAAAGGGTTTTGTCCTCCATCATTCTTGTATAAATATAACTAAGTATTTTTATAAAGGAACCATTCTATTATATGGTACAATATAGTGAGCTTTTAATATATTTTTCATGCCTTAAAACATGTATTTTGAAGAGACTTGCAAGGAATGGTGTGGGTATGTGAAGGTTATAAAAAAATCATTTAGAGTATATTGTGACTTTAGTCACACATGCATAATAAGACACAATAAAAATGGATTTACACTTAAATAAACATTTTATATATATTATATTCATGTTTTAAAACCTTAAAAATTTATTTGTCATATCCTCAAAAATTCAAATATAAATGTTTTTGAACAATTAAGGATATTGTTAATATATGTGTGTTTATTTATCTCAAGCTATTTTCACAATACCACACACTTAATTTATAATTGGTCAGCATGCCTATAGAGTAATATTCATAATGTTAAATAGACTACAATGAAATTTATTATGGAAGACAATTGGGTCCATAACCAGTCATCAAACATTTTGCCAAGGTTAATCTAGGGCTTCCAACTTCACCTTATGGGATTGAGAATGAAATTCCATGTGGGAGACTAACATGAGTCAATACACTCCCATATATTTATTATCTTAAATTAAGTTAAAATTAATCATCTTAATTTACCTCAACTAAAATAACATATTTTGAGGCTTCTTCTCAATAGTTCTTCAATTCAAGTCACAAAGGTCTAGTTGGAGTTTTATTAAGGTTATGGTTGGATATTATTCCCTTCAATTATTACTTAGATAATAGATATTATAATTAATGATTATGACCATCTATGATTTATAATTTAAGAACAATTATTTCATAGATATAAACACATTAATTGATTTCATATCACCATATTTAATTCAACTACCCAACAAATACTCCATTTAGCACTAACATATTTAATATGATAAAATGAATTATTTCCCAAGAACAATAAAATCAGTGTTGGTTTTATTTATCAGTCTCATATCACCTAAATATTTATTTAAATAATAAATATTCTACTGAATACACATAAGGTAATTTCCCAAATTAACAATTACTAACATGGTAATTAAAGCCTTTGTGTAGATATGCATAGTCACTTTATAACCCAATATTTAAATTCTAATGGGAAATTAATTCCGATAAGTGTCATAATCCATAATATTTAAATTTTATATTATACTCAAGAGAATCAAAATAAGTGACTTTTTCTAAAATAATCAATTTGGAATAGTCTATTTTTAAAAAATAGAACATAATGTTGTGCTCTACTATATAAATGAGAATTCTTATGCCAAGTTTAATGCCTCAACCAATTATCCATGCAAACCAATATATTCAATTCCATCCCATTAGAATATAATAATTACATAGTTTATTTTCCCTAAGATAGTGGCAAATTATCAAGATAACATTAAATAAACAAGATTACTTATCTACCAACTTTATAGAATAAAATTTACATCATCTATAGAGATCAAGATTCACAATAACATAGATATACAGAATTAAAATAATTTTTAAAATATATATTATAATTTCCAAATAAAATTTATCTATTATAATAAACCTATATAAACATCAATAACAACCATATACCAAAATCCTTTAACAAGATTTTCATGGTTGCCTTTACAATTATATTGCATTTCTAGGATATAAGACAAAGTAGTACTTGTAAGGTATTTCATATTAATTTTCATGTAGATGACAAATATAACATTATTATAAATATAAGATAATTAACTTAAGTACTCATTTCAGCATTTAATAAATAACTTTATGATACAATTTACCATAATGAATAAAGTGAGATTTGTTATATCTTGTAATCAAATACACATAATCATTACTCTACCATAATAAGGTAGTCAACTATACCAATAGCCTCATGATCATTAAGTATACCAAGCATCACTAAACCATAATTCCCATAGTTTATCATAAAATATTAGGTCACTTACCATATCAACATGCACATACTACTTAGTACCATTGTCTTCTTAGAAAAGAGTAGTTATGTTATTCACTTACTTAAACATACCAAACCATCTAAATATCAACTCATGCCAGTTTCTTTAGATAAAGATAAAGTTATAATGCTTCATCTGATTCAAACATCCAAATTAAGTTACTATAGTAAAATAACAATGGTCTTAAAGTTAAATGATCACTCAATAAAAACTAAGTGCACCAAGTTACCCAACCAACTTCATACCATATTACCCTACTTCACATAGTACCATAGTTCCAAGTTTATTTACATGTTAATAGTCCAAAATTGAACAAAGTATACCTTAGATATTATAACACTTAAGGTTATATCATAATCCAACCTTTAATATTTATTAAAATATGAGCAGTTTCCTAAGGCATAGTTATTTTTGTTCATCACATCATAAAGAATCAATAGTAACACCTAGTCAAAGAATCCCAAACATCTATATCTAATTAGTGCATTCGTTCATGAGTCAAACATAACATTCACATGTAATCATCATGCTACCAAAGTTAATAAGTTATATTCAACCTTCAACTGAAAGGTTATCTATAAAAATACACATGCTTAGAAATGTAAAAAAGAAGAAACATAGTCCAACATAGTCAAAGAACCAAACATTCATATATCACCATACTAATCATTAGAAGTAAAAAATATCAACCAAGATTATATTTAGAAAATAAAATAAGTATAATTCATTCAATTTTCAAGTGAAAATGGACACATCCAACCCTAAATGGAAATGGAATAAAGTAAATATCTTCATGCCTCTATGAATAGCCCATGTTAATTAAATATTATTGTCTTCAGTAATGTACATAGTATCAATTAAAATTTTATTTTCCTTCATAATGAAAGTTCATTATTAATTGATACAAGAACATCTAAGGTTAAAATTCAATCTTTCATCACCCAAAAAAAATTTATAAGCTTTCAATATAAAGACCAAGCCTATCCAAGCCACCAAGACCAAGTTATGGGTTCACGATGTTACAATAACCTTAGATTTCATAGATATCACATTAATCTCTATATATATGGGCTAAGATTGACCTAAAACTATCTTATATCCAAATATATAAACTCAGAGTGTATACACATAATATTTTTTACTTTTATTGATTACTGACACTTTGTATCTTATAGGAACCTATTGAGTCTCAATCTCTATGAGTAATGCCTTAAGGGGTACATCGGGAAAGGGATGGGCAGACCATTGATGGGTCATAAGTTTTTCATTACATTTTCCACTTGCCATCCACACTCAAGCCTTTTGAAACCATTGAACCCAAGATTATTATTCTTAGTCCTATCTATTCCCATCATTTTTTATGTTTTATCCTTCATTTTCTTAGTACAATTTAGGGACATTTTAGCTCTTTTGGTTTATTTAGAGTTAGACCTAAAAAAGTGCTAGGTTGATCAGGTGGACCTAACACAGTTGACATTCCCAAACATTTTTGGGGTAAGTTACCACTATATATACAAGGTCATTTACCACCATTTGATAATAGCAAATAATTAAATGAAGTGTGAATTAACATATGCCTATTAACCATTCTACTTGGGAAATAAAGATTTAGGGTTCAACACTTTCTTTGGATCTCCAATATCATCTTGTGGATAAGTATTTTGGATGCTTGGGTAGGTTGTGTAGCTTAGAACTGATTTATCCTAGGTATCCTTACATACCACGATAATCTCTTGTGAAGCACCTTGGCCAAGGGGAGATTGAGGCTTGGTGGGTTCATCTTCAAATGTAGGTATTCCTAACTTTATTCCTCCTTTGTAAGAGTAAATAGATAGAGCATATGTATTATTTTATTCCATGTATGAGGATTTTGTATACATTGACATGAGTATATGTCTTCTATACATGTTTAGTTTAGTTATTTATTTGTTTTATTTCTAACCTCTACTTTATGCCACAACATTTGGTGTGAACTAGATTAGATTTATTTTTCTTATTATTAGATTAGTGAAATATTAAATCATAAGAATATTTTAGTGTTGTTATGTGATTGTGTTAGACTATAGGCTTTGGAACCCTATCTCACATGGTGTGTTGTGACAAGTGATCCCCTAATCAGGTCTAACAGATCCTCACATTGGTCATGATCCTACTTAATAATTGTATGCCCCCCAATAGGAAGTGTAGGTGTATTATATCCCATATGATCTAGGATTGATTTATCAACCTGATGCTTTTTTATTGCATACATTTTAGTGAACCTGATGTGAGTCAAAACCTTGCAAGGTTTCTTTCACTTATTTCATTTCTATTATTCATTATTTTTATCATATATTTACTATCTTATATCAACCCTATCGACCTAATTTATTTATCTCTATGTGCATGTTTGTAAGAATAGGTAACTAGCTCAAATAACTCAACCTAGTACAGGTTTCAGAACTTGCAGAACTCTATCCAGACAACTAGATCAACCAACTTGACCTAGTGTAATTTTTACCAATTTTTAGACTTCTTGTTTAGTCAACTAGGTCAACCTAGTGCATTTTCATCACTTTTTTAGTAGGTTTTTGTATTACTTGGTCAACCAACTTGGCCCAATTTGTAGGTTTTTTATAGTTTTATCCAAGGTTCTTGATCCACAAAACCACTTAGGTGATTTTCCATTTCTCTATAGCTTTTTGTTTTTGTACTTTCCTTTCATAGTTTGCAGTCTTTAAAACTACCCCTGCACAGTCAACTAGGTCAACCCTATGGACCTAGTTCCATGTTCTATGTGTTCTGAAATAACTAAGTCAACTTGATTGACCTAGTTCATTTTCAAAATTTTCTTCCACAGTATACGTTCAACCCTATTGACCTTATTTTGTATGATTGTTCATATAATTTCTCAATTATACCTTGTTTAAAAGTTGGAATTAACCATATATGTTAATCACATCTTTCTTTTCAGTTGTTTGCATGCTTAGAATAGCTCACATAGTCTAATTAGGTGGTTTTCAATTAATTATTTAGTTGCACTATTTTTATTTTTTTTCACACATGGCCAAACCACATAAACATCAATAAGAATTTAAATATTTGAATACCCAGGCCAACCTACTTAGATCTCATCACCAAGGGGGAAGTTGACTTGATGCTTTGGTCATGTATAAATCATGGTTAATGGTATATTTTGGCTAAGCACCCAACACTTTTATCATTGTGATGTGTGAAGTGAATGGGTAGGCCCCAATACTAAGCCTATATCATTGCCACTATAGTCCCTTTCATCCTAAACTTACCTAAAACTATCCATAGATTAATATGTAGTACCTCTCTTATAGATAATCTTTATTTCACACTTAAAATTATTCTTAATAATCTAATCAACATTCTGGGTTGACCAAGTAGCTAGCTTTACTTTCAAGTTATTTGCTTTATCTTTGATCAATTATATGTGCAAAAACTTACATTAGCTAGTGTTAGTGAAAGATTTTTCTTTTGATGCATCAATTAGATTGGCCAACATCAATTTAATTGACTATTTATTTCCATTTTAGTACTAACTACTTTAAAATTACTTACAAATATTTTGCTTCAATTCATATCTTGTTATCAGCTTTCATTTCTTCCATGTCTATTGTACTAGGTTAACCCTATCGACCTAGTATATTTTTTAGCCCTTGTATACTATGCTAGGTCAACCTGGTCGACCTAGTGTTGTTTACATCACCTTTACCTTTTTCTACCAATCACTGTTCACCAAACTAGGTTAATCTTATGGACCTAATATAGTTTTATAGTCCCTATTTTCACTAGGTCAAATAGGTCAACCTAGTACTATTGTTAGTCACTTTTAAATCCTTTGCTTTCTCAGCTTATCCCTTTACCTGTCATCATGAACTTTTTATTTGGTGATAAAAATAAAGTTTGATCAATAGACATGATGGATTTTACCAATCCTAATAGGGTCTCCCATAAAAAAAGTAGGGCTCCTTTCATAAATGCTAGCAATGTTCATATTACAACATGTATGATGTACTATGGGACCCCTCCTCATACCTCTTTATAGCAAAACCCTCATCTTCTCTTAGAGGATCATCTTGAGTTATAGTATAATCCTGAGATGATTTTATTTATCACAAAATTACCTCAACATAGAGGGAAGGATCTTTCCACCATGTATAGCCTCATGATTAGCTATCAAATTGAATAACCTCATTCTTCTACTCCCACTTTCTCAAATGGATTTTTTGGTTCTAATTTCTTTGATTCTCAACCTCTTCCTTCAATTTTGACTCTTTTTTATGATATGACATCTTCTTCTTTAACTTCTTCCACCTTTTTGCCTAGTATCTCAGCTAACATGGTACATTTTACATCTAGTGAGCCTCTCATTAGACCCATTATCCCTAATCCTTCCACTAGTTCATCATTTGCTACCCAAAGAACTCATGCTTATAGTATTTCTTTTTAACCATTTACTATTCCATCTCTTACTACACAAGAAAAATTTTCCACTAGTGCCTCAAATTCTCATAGTTCTTCTCAAGCTTATATCAATTCTTATAGTGGTACCCAAACCACTAATACCAACACAAACACCAATACTACTACTTCTAATAACACTAATAAAACTCATCAACTATTGTTACAAACTCTCAATTAAATAAACACATTTAAAGCTCATAATACAAATCAAATGATGAGAATACAAAACCACCTTCTTAATCTTCAATCCAATCCTTAACGAATGGCTTGGGGTATACATAACCAAGTGTTCCTCCTCCTCTTCAAGATTATCAAGGTAAACTCATTCCTTAACCTTCATTATTCACAAAAAAGTCATCAATCATTTACAAAATAAACTTATTACTACCTAAATTTATAACATTGACATTGGAGGTATAAAAAATACAATTTCTTACAATGGATCAACCAATCCTACCCTTCATATCAAGACATTTAGAAATCATTACAAGGATTGGGTCAAATTAAATACATTATCTGCTACCAAACTCTTAGCTATAACCATCATGGTTGATGCATTGGATTGGTACAATAAACTTAGAACACACTCTATCACTAGTTTGGACAACTTGGTAAATAATCTAATTCAAGAATTTCAAAATAGTGATCTTCCTGACAACACTTTGGCCCATTTCATCAATTGCAAACAAAATGAAAATGAAACTTCCCAAGCCTTTGTTAAGTGATGGAATAATTTATAAAATAAATGTGAAAATAACATGGTGGATGAAATTATATTTCATCTATTTACAAATGCTTTATTTCTTAAATTATAATATCAATTCTATACCCTTTCTCCACGTACCTTGGAGGAATCTATTGATCAAGCCAAAAGATAAGATTTCCTCATGCATCAATTCAATTTTCCCTAACCTTCTATGGGACCTTGCTTATTAGTAAGGACTAAAAACCATAATATTACCAATGATGATGTTACTAATTCATATGACACCATTCATAATGTTCAAGATATCATTCCTACCCCTTCTTTATAATTAACTCCTCAATAATTCACTAATCCTCATTTCTCAACAAGCAATATTAAAGTCCATAAACCTTTATCCTTGGCTGAATTTCTCAAACATATACCTAGGCCTCTCCCTCAATATCTTGACCCTACTCAGCCTATGAAGTCATGGTAAGATCTCAATAAGTTTTGTTGGTTTCATGCTAGTTGGGGTCACTCTCACGAGACTTTTAAAAAGCTTCACAATTTAACAATGGACTTTATTCTTGGCCTAAATTTTGATCATGATTTTATTATATATAAGCATCAATAATCCTATGAGATTTATTTCAAATACTATAAGTCACATGATAAAACTCAAGCCTTAAATCAATAAAACACTTATTTATCTATCTATAAAGACCCCTTGCCCAATCATCAACCAATCCAAAAAATTCAAGACAAGCCCACTTAATCCACCAATAATGTACAAATTCTTGTTGAACCATATTCCAAAGATAATGTGGGTAGCATGACTAATATATTAAGAGTGGTGGCTTTCATTGATTTATAACCTATCTACACTCCTCCTTCCCATAAGACATATCATGTTATCCAAGATTCTTATCCAACTCATTTAAATGTGTCGAGGCAAGAAGATCTTATTTCTTTTGATGATCTAATTTATAATTCTCCCTTAGATGACACATCTCATACCATTTATACTTCTCTCACACCATCTTATAATACTAATGAAAATCCAATTTTTACTAACACTTCTTCTTCCAAACTTCAAGATCAATCTAACCTAACTACTTCTTCATCACCAAACAAATTACAACCTTCTTCCCAACCTTCTTATTATTATCAACATAAGTTTCAATGATCTTTGGATCTACCTTCCAAAGACCTTCTTAATCATTATGCACCTATATCCAACAATCTCCTTATGGGTTATGATGAATGTGATCCCATTGCGTAACTTACTAATCTTCCATTCCAAATACCTTTTCTTGAACTCATGAGGACATTTCCACATCACATAAACCACCTCATTCAACTATTATTCAAGATGAATATCCCTCACCCTCCTCTAGTAGGATGGGAGGCTACTTTATTTGGATCTAAGGATAATATCTTACATCAATGTGAAGAGATGTCTATTAACATTGATGAAACTCTAGACACTTCTCTTTCATTATGATTTCTTATCGCATATATGATTCTAGATGAGATTTTGCTTCACATAGATGATCCTCTATTATTTATTTAAATCCAAATAGGTTATATCAGAGTTAATAAATCCTTGATCGATGAGGATTTTGACACCTATGTCACCTCCCTTGATTTCATTAAGACTCTTGGGTATTCTGAATGTAATCTTAAGTCTACATGCATCACATGCTAAGGATATGATAGAAGTAAAATGCCTCCTTTAGGGTGTTTATGGCTTCCTATTACTATCCCACATATCACCATTCATGTGAAGGTTATGGTATTCAAATTTCCCCTTTTATATAACATTTTTCTTGGTAGGCTATGAACTCATCATATGCAAGTTGTTGCATCTTCCACATGCCAATGCATAAAATTTTCTCACAATAGAACCATTTATAGGATTCAAGGAGATATTAACCCTTAGAATTTCAAACAATTCCAAGATCATGGTGTCTTCAATATTCATACTCTTGAACCTTTGCCTAGTGTTTCATCCTATGAGTCAACATTTCAAGTTTCTTGTCAATTCAGTCAAAGGTTACAATGGGCATCGTTAGGTCATTAAAAACATTCCTTCTAACCTTTTATACTCTAATGATGATGAGCCTAATGAGAGTAACTTAATGACCAAATTTTTTTATCTCTCACCTCATCTCATCTCATATCTTCCTACTTCTTTGTAACATTATTCTCGCAAGCTTCCTTGTGATGACATTATTGTAGTCTTAACCAAGACTAGGCACTCTATTTATCAAGCTTCCTCTAATGACAAGGTCATCCCAACCTATGTCATCGATCTTCATACTCTAGATTATGATGATGGATATTCTTTAGATGATCATCTTTTAGGTAGCCTTGTCTAGGCCCATGATGTCAAGATTGTTCATTACCATTCTTCTTTACTTGAGTCTTTTCAAGTATCCTATCATTCTCTTTCTTTTATAGTTCCTAATTCTTTCTTTCTTTTCTTTATCATAGGGTAGAGTTGGCACTGATACCTCTAGTTTTTGAGGAACCACTTAAGACCATACTCTTGGATCGTGTTATGAATAAACCTTAACATTTTACCACACCTAGGGTAGTCCTCCTTAGACCTTATATGAATCTTATTGTTTTAGTATTTTTATGCTTTTTTGATGTGATTTAATTAGTTAATAAAAAAAAAGTAAATGCAGGGTTTAGAGTTACTTGGTGATGAAGATTGGTTGTGCACCATTGATAAAGCTTTGTGAAAACTCCTCTTTGGCTAGGGAGGAATGACCTGTAATTCACCACAATTAAACAAAAAATGGATTAATAGAAAATTGAGTGGGTTGCTTGGTAAGAAACTAGTCCTAAGAAGCGACATGCTTCCTTAGATGGATGTTAGCCCACGTTCAACATTAAAGTTTATAAATAAACATGAAATTACAAAGATATATATGAATAAATAGATAATACCAAAGATAATTTAATCTATAACAAGATTAATATGATCAAAGTAATTATCCCATAATTCTATAGTAATATCAATGTCTTTTTAGATTAAAGCTAATTATTCATTAATGTATTCAAAATTACATATAAAATTCACAATGCAAAGTCCTAGCTCAAAATTAATATTGCTCTGATCAGAAAACAATGGTTGAGGTACTATGGGAAGATCAAAGATGCTAATAGAATCATGTACGAATCTAGCAAAGGTCATCTACATGAAAATATATTTTTTAGAAAACCAAAATATAGATTTAATAGATGATAAAGATGAAAAATAGATTGTTTAAATCTATTTTTATTATTTTGATAGGGATCAATGATGATCCTACAAGATTGACATCAATTCTACAAGATCGACATTGATTCAGATGATCGATGTTGATTCTGTGTAAAAGTGTTGAGCTATAAAATATATTATAATGATGGCCTAGAAAATTGATAAAACAATCAAAACTAAATGTAAATACAAACACAAAGATGTAGAAGATAAATAAAACTTAAACTATGAAGAAAATACTAACCTTAGATGATTGAAAATGTGAAAATAAAGAGATGTCAAAATGTGGTAGATGGCCTTCAAAAATCACCTAATAATGTCACCAATAAAGTTCTCTTCAAAGTGGAAAGGTGATAATAATGTTTCTACGTAGGTTCAAGATTAGTTTAGATAGAATTTTGTGATCAAAATGGCTTCCTTCCTTTCACATTCATTCCTCCTGAGTAATGGAAGTTTTCCAAGTATTTATGGATCAATGTTGATCCTAATTGATCAACATCGATAATGGATAATCGACGTCGATCCACCCAATTTGGTAAAAGTTATCTAAATCTATTTTGAACCATGTGCCAAACTTAATTAATATAACAATAAGTTATTTGCATGGATTTTAAATGAGGGTAGGTTTTTAGGAGGGTTGGGTAAATTTTTTTGTTTAATTTTATGAATTTTATGGTTTTTATTTGATTTTCTGGTTAAGGGTGGTAAATAGTAATTAATAGAATTAATTACCATAGGTAAAAAGGGGTTAATAATTATTTAAATTCAATTCAATTAACCTATGTGGTAAAGGTAAATGGGAAATTAAAATTTAATTATTTAAAATAATTACCCATGGGGGGTAGTTATGTTAGAAATAACATAAATATGATGATGCACAAGTTAATACATAAGGGCATATAAAACTAGTGTCTACACATGCCCCTCCTTCAGTATGGCTAGCTATAGTTAAGCATGTTATTTTTTTCAATCTAGTTGAGCCTATTTCCTCTCTTAATGTTTATGAGCCTCTTCTTATGTCTCCTTCTAGTGTTCCTCCTATTGAGCCTAGTTCCACTCTTTCCCCATCATCACCCTCCCTTAAAGATGGTTTGATTCTATTACCTAAGATGACTCCTTTGCCCACTAAATGGGCTGATGATTCCTCTTTAGGTTCTTCCATTCCTATTTCACATCCTTACATGATTTCTCCTAAAACCACTCATAAGTGTATCTATTACTTCCATGGGATAGATAATCACTCTTCCACCCCTTGTCACAAGTTGAGACAATATAATGATACCTTGCATCCTTCTTCCCCATCATCAAACAAATCCATACCTCCCCCATAGGTATTTACTAAATATTTACCTAAGTATGGTGAGGTATATTATCTATGTCACCTATGTTACATGCATCACACTAATCATTTACACATTCTTCAACATCTTAGAGATCATCTTGTAGCCATCCCTAGACCTTCTAAAATTCCTCCCATAGGTCATTCCTGTAAGAAGGCTCCTTCTTCTTCTCCCATGGCTCCACCTCCAATGGTAATGGTTACATCACCTACTATGGTCCCTTCACCACCTTTTGTGCCTCTACCTATAATTCCTTCACCTGTGGACCTTCCCTCACCTGTGGATTCTTATCCACCCATGAGTCCTTCACTTGTGGATCCTTCTCCACCCGAGATTACTTCTTCTCTCATATATCTTATTTTCACACATTCTCCTAACCAACCTTTGCCTAAATTTCCTCCTCAACATTATCCTTTGAGCATTTTTAATTTTTTAGTTAAGGAGATCAGAAGAGAAGTATTTTCCTAGTATTCAATGAAGATTGATGAGACCTTAGTAGTAGTACACATTCAACTTCATAGAGACTTATCTGATGTACTGTATAATATGTGTGGATAAATTTACCAGGCATATGCATGGTGCTTCTTCATTTATATTTATATTGTATGTGTGCTCCAGTATTATATCTATTTTTGATTATATCATTTCACATTGTGTCAAATTATTTCTTATCTTATATCGTGTTTCTCCTTGTACTATATTTAGCTTATGTTTTTACATTTTTCATATGCTTATCTTTTATTTATCATTGCTATTTTTCACTTATCATTGATTTTCTTTTCCTTTATAGTTTTTTTCAAAAATCTTCCCTTGTATCTTCATGATAATTTTATTTCTTATCTTTATTTTTCATAGATACTTATCATGGTGACTTGGTTATATCTACCCTCTTCCTCTTGATTACTATCTCTTATTACCATGTGATCAATTAACAAGCAATCTTTCTCATTAATATTTCCTTTCACCAGTCTTAATTTGGATCTCTTTTTTCCTTTCTCCCATTTTTTTCACACTAAGAATATAGATAGTTGAGACTTGAGATCACATGCTTAGTTCATTGACAAGCTTAAGTGATCTAGTCAATCTTTTATCTTGGGTCACTTAGATTTCTTTAGCCTTAGTCTATAGCTCATTCATGTGTATCATTATCTCTCACATGATTGGTCATTCCAAATCCATATGGAGGAGGAATCTTAAAATCCTTCAAAATAAAGTTAAAATCCAAAATCATTTAAATAAAAGGTAATGATATCAAAAGGCAAAAATATTGAATATTCTTAAAAGTCTAATCATACTAATAGACATGATTCAAAGCACATCTCCTTATTCTATTCAAATATTAAACTCCATAGTTGGCCTCATGATAAATTTGAGGTCCTTTGGAGTGTGGTAGGATAGTAGATTAGAAGATGAGAATTAAAAAATAATAAAAAATAGAGCTACCTATTTTCTCATGCAAGTACCCAATCTTCATAGTAGATTGATGACTCTGTAAGGGGTCCTGAGGATTGGGGAACATGTCATGGGAAGGTAGGTCCATTTTAATTTTCCTTGTACCAATTTACCATCATGAGTTGATCTTAGTAGCACACCTATTTGCCTGCAAAGCTTTGTGTCTATAGCAAGCAGGTTTCCTTTGTACATAGATGACTACTAGTCACTTAGTGTCTTTTCATGTCCTTATTATGCCTCTTGCCTCCTAAGGTCTTCTCATAAGATGCCTAAGTCTTTATTCTTACACTCCCTTTTTCATTATTTTTCCTTCATATTTCCTATTGGGAAATATTGTTTTGCTTACTAATCACTCCCCATGAGATATCATTTATGAGTTACTTTATAAGACCACAGATAGGACCTAACATTCCTTATAAATTACCATTTTTTCTATCCTATTACCCACATCCTTGGTTTACCATTATTTATCCTTATGCTTACCAGTATTTATTTGGTACCCCTTCAGTTTTTCTTTGTGAGTTTTAGTGTAAGACCGTGGAAGGACCTGACCCTGCTCACATAATTTTCCAATAAACAAGTCACCATTCTAAATTACATGTGTCAAATAGGAGATAATATTTGATTGATTATGAGGTTACACATCATTGACATACTTACTATATTGATATTTAGTATGTTTTATGCTTACTTCATTTTTATTTTGCCTTTTATATTCTTATTTTTTAAGTGCATGTAAGATTACAACCATTTATTGAATTTCTCATACTTCCCAGCTTGAATTAGTATGACAGAATTAAGAACAAGTTTTTGTTTTTGTTTTTTTTTAACTTCCCATCATTAAATAGTATAATTGATTGACTTAATTTTGATTTTTTTTTATTACCATTTGTGCCCTTTTACATACCTTTCATTTTATTACATTGTTTGTCATACCTCCCAATGTGATATTTAGTATGATTTTAATTGTTTTAATTTGGTGAAAAAATCATTTACATTAGTTAAAAATATTTTACATTAGTTTAAAAACAAATCCTATTTTACCATTTTGTTTTCCATTTTCTTGGATTTTTTTATACTTAGTCATTTTTTGTTATTACACATTTCCCAACTTAAACTAGTGTGTAGTACATTTCTTTGATTGATTATATTTTTCCAAGTCCTTTTTTGCCTATTTATTTTTAACCATGCATGTGTAATCCATATTTCTAGAAAAGAAACCACACAACATATATTTCCTATAACATATACAACAAAGCTAAAATACATGTGCTAGAAATAAATATGTCCAAATCATCCACAACCTCAATCATAATGAACAAACACAACCATCATAAAGAAAACATACACAACCAACACTAATAAGCCAAAAATGATACATCATATATATACACCATGAGTTTTATACAATACAACCATATACAAAGCCTTAGCACTAGGGATAATCTCCATCATGTCTATCCCGTGGCCTAGTCATGCTACTTGTGTTTCACTAAATTTTGTCTATTTTAAGTCTAAAGGACAATAGAGAGAGGGATGGGAATAAATGATTATAATGAACTTGGATTTGGTTTGCACATTATATCCAAATGTTGTGAGCACTCCTCTTTAGCTGGGGAGGACTACCTACAAATAAGAGAACACTACCACAAGATGTTTTTTAGTAAATAAATAAGGTCTAGAAGGGGATTAGTTTGGGGAATTCATCCTAAGTTATAGGGAAGCTGATCAAAAGTAGAGGGAGAATATGACATAGCTTACTGAGGTTGTGTTGGGGTAACATAAGGATAATGAGTCATAAGCTGAGGTGCAAAAATAAAAGGGACTTATCCCATTGGGTTGGAGATTATACCTTGGTTGGTTATTGTTACTGGAAGTTGAATTATTGGCATGCTTAGACTAGATGAAGGGTGAGTCATAACTTGGGTAATTATAGGTGTGAGGGTGGATGGAATAGGTACCACTAAATTCTAGAATGGGTGGTGACTTGGCTAAACTAGTTGTGGTTATGAAATTAGGGAAGTTACACCAATGTTTAGGTGGGATTGGGTGTTTGGAGATGCCACATTTTAGACATTGTTTATAGTTGGGTTATTTGTCTAAGTGGTGGTTTGGGTAAACATGGGAAAAATAGTTGATGCAACTAAAACTAAGTTTATCTCCATCAAAAAGGTTGGCATACCATAGATTGGGTCACCCATAGAATTATGGGTTTGACTCATAACAAGGTAATGCTGAAGGGATGCCACATTATGATCAAGAAATTTAGCAAAATACTGATCTCCATTAGGCATAATAGGAATTTGGTTAGGGCTAGGAGTATGCTCTATATCTGAAGTATGCTCCATGATAGAATCAGAAGTAAGAGGGGAAGGTGGAAGTAGTTGTTGGCTTGTGTAATCGCCAAGAATTTTGGCTTGATCTCATGTCAATAACATGTAAGATGTGGTTTAAATAGTCTTACTACCCTATATTTGAAATAGAATAAAGAAAAACTAAGTTTGAGTAGAGTAAAATGGGCTATTTCAGCTTGTTATTTTAAGAAGATTAAACTAAATAGTCACTAATGTCGGTAGGGATGATTGATATTAGTAGGAAAAGTTCACCAATGTTAGTGGAATAACTAATGTCGATAGGTAAAGTCTACTGATATCGATAGTGATAACCAATGTTGGTCACTATAAAATTTTGGGAAATAGAAGATCTAATTTTTTAGGAAATCAGAGGCCAAAAATAGGTAAAATAGTAGATGTAAAGGGTATGTGTAATAAGGAATGACACTCAAAAAACCTGAGATTGTAGGTTATACAAACTGAGCTTTAGAGATAGTATTGATTTTGTGAATCAATAAAAAAACATCCTTACCAACTCAAAAATACATAAGATAATTAAAAAGTAGAAAAAGAACTTTTAGCTAGGAACTATTAAATCCTAGAGATTAATTTTTAGTTTCATGTTGGCTTATGCCTTAATCAGATAGTGAGATGATAATTTGGTTATTGAAGGTACTAGAAAGTAATCTAGAGCCGGTTTCAAATTTATTTTGGTGCTCAAGGGAAAATATGTGTTAGACTAGGTACATGGCTTGTTATAGGATCTTTCTCTCCATACTTCATAAGCTTGGAGTTGATCTAGGCCACTTAGCCAAAATATACCATCTATCTAGAGATTATACTCTATCAGAGAATAGAGTGGGTTCTCCCCTTGGTGCTGAAATCCAAGTAGGATAGCTGGGTAGGGTAAGGTGATCCACCAGGTGATGAAATCTTGATGGGCATTTTATTAGGTGAATTTAGATGATTGTTTATGTGAATGTGATTTGATTGTGTAACATAGGTGTACTATGATTTATTCAAAATGCTTGTAATTAACTAGGTGAGTTAATATGCAATAAGTAAACTATGAAATGCAGTAAGTTGTAAACCCAAATCTGAAATGTTGAGATTCAAATGAAAATAGAGAGAAAATAGGCATAGAGTATGAACTTCACTATCCTAATGTGGTGCAAGTGGAATTAAAGAAGGGTTACTCTCTTTTTTTTAAAATAAAATAACAAATTGTTTTTAGAGGCAAGGAGAAAAGAATGAAAATTTTAGTTTTAATGCCTTTTAAATAGAGAAATAAGATATCATTTCTTTTGTTTTTAAGAAAAAATAGAAGAAGGAAGAAGTGCAAGAAATGAAACGTTAACTATAATGCACCTATATGAATGTTTAAAACAAGAAATTAACCCAAAGAAAACTCTAGGGTCCCACCAAGCATGCCAAAAATGTTTCACTAATTTTTTTCTATTTTAAGTCTAAAGGAAAATAGAGAGAAAAATAGGGATAAGTGATTAGAATGAACCCAGATTTAGTTTGTACACCATATCCAAAAATTTTGATCACTCTGCTTTGGTTGGGGAGGACTAATTACAAATAAGAAAACACTACCACAAGATATTTGTTAGCAGATAAATGAGAGGGTTGCCAAGATATGCACTTGTTCTAGGAAGTGTGAAAATTCCCTAAAGATGACAGTCCACATTTGAGAGGCAAAAGAATAATAAATAACTGAAAGAGAGGTAAATAGAGAATGAAGGAGAGATAAAATTACCATTTTTAATAACTTCTATGTAGTAGAGAGTGATAGGGTGCAAGTGAGGTGTTTTATTGGTGTTTTAGAAGTTGTCTAGGTAGGTTTTGGAGAGGCTAAGGAATTGATAGTCATTGACATCAGTAGGAGTGTGACCGATATCGGTTAGGTTGCTGAGGTTAGTATTGAGCTGACCAATGTTGGTTAAGCTACTAAGGTTTGTAGTGAGGTGATCAATGTCAGTTAGGTTACCAAGGTTGGTAGGGGAAATAATTATCTAGGAGGTTTTATAAGGCTTTTCTAGGTTTGGGAAATGGTTTGGATCAGGTCAACGAGGTTGAGAGAGTTAGGAGAGGGAGTTTATGGCTTGGTTAAGTCTGGTTAGAGGTTTGGTATGCATGTAAGGGGAAATAATAAAGGAAGCTTTGTAACTCCCTCACAAGGGTATGATTAAAAGTGCATAAAGTAGTGCATGGTAGATATAAATAAATGGAAGAATAAATATTTAAATGACCTATAGTATTAGTGATATACTTAGCTATGGTGATTACTAAATGATAAGTGTCAGGTTAATGGTTTCTATCTGGGAGTTTAAACCTAACTACCTAAATAGAGAGAACAAGTGGATGTTGTTAGTCCTCAAGAGCTTAATTGTTATGGTGATTAACTTACATAGAGTGATTTCAAGCCTAGATGTCAAAAAATAGAATGATAAGAGCCTAAACAAGAGTAATAATTTATTTTCTTAATTTTTGATACCTTGAACTATAGGTTGGAGTTTATCTTATATTTATGATGTCAGCCATCTCACCAATGTTTCCATAGATCCCACCAACATAGATCATGGGTTAGTTGATGTCAATGGCCCTATAATAGGTAAATATTTCTATTTTTGGCATGTTTTCTATTATTGTGCATGCCACGTGTGAAACCCATTATAAAATGGTAAAAATAAGAGGTTAAGAAGGAAGTAGTTATTTACGAATTTAGTTTGGGAGTGGGAATAAGTCTTGGGTAGTTAGGATGAGGGGACCAAGTCTTGAGGTGACTCATCAAGGGAGAATTAGTCATAGGGTGAGGTAGCTAGGAAAAGTGGCAACAAGAGCTTTTAATTAAATTAATTAAGTATTTTAAATTAATTAAATGTGTGATGGGTAAAATTATGGGTTAGGGAGATTAATTTTTATTATTAAAATGGGTTTAGGTGCGTTTCAACATAGGGAGTTATGCACATGTGTGTGATGTAATTTTGGTGTCTAAAACTTGTTGAGGCCTTGGTCTGACTCCTTGAAATAGTATGTTGTAACAAGGAAGTATGAGATCTCAATCCCTCTACCTATCCCTATTGACATGTTATCTACACCTATACCTATACCAACTTAGCCTAGGTCACTATATGTGTTTGGGTCAACTGAGTCTACATCATTACATATGCTTGAATCATCTATGTCACTATCTCTAAATGTGTGGCTCTCTTATCTACCAAGGCATACTAGGATTGTCTCTCACCTACACCCATCTCTACTAGTGGTTGCATCCTCTCTCTCTACACCTATATCTACCTCACTACTTTTCCAACTAATCTAAACCAACTCACCTGAGCTAGGGTAGATGGTACACTTAGATCCTTTAGTATCATGGGGTTGTATGGCTATAGAGTCTTGTCTATGATTTCATGGAGTTATCTCCTCACTAAGGACCCCCATCTCTCTTCATCATCCTTAGGTATGCCTATAAAAACACATTAGATGGATATTAGATCACTATCATATCTCATAATATCTATCTATATCTCTCTACTACTAAATAAAAACTTAAGAAATAATTCAAACATATTCATACCTATCTATTTCTTAGCTCTTATGATATCATCATTTGCATGATTGCCTAACATAGTCTCCCCATTTATGTAGCCTCCTAATACCTTCTTGATCAGTCACCTTAGTCAAACCTAGCTATCATGGCTCATGTCCATCTTAGCCTATATTTGAGTGGTCTCTCTATAATCTCCCATGGCTCATCTATGTGATCATATAGGATGTCTATAGTCTCAACTCTCTCCTATCTCCATCATCATCATGTCCTCAGTGGACACTACTCATCTTCTTATGGGTTGGTAGTGGTACATATAGTATTGCTACCTCTTCCACCTCTTCCTCTACCACTCATCATGCTTGACCAATCCATGGTTACTCCCAATATGGCCTTAGTGTCTCCCTCACATATTGAGCCCACTAGTCAAGCATTAGTATCAATGTCATCAGATGAGGTAGACACATTTATCTTAGAATCCATGCCACTAGATGTGGTTCTCTTCACAATGTATAGTGTCTAATAACCTCTCTCCTCTATAGTGCTAGTGTAACTATGTGTTATCTCACCCATGTAGTTGTTATGTGCCCATACAATTACCACATGATGTTCATATATCTCAACAGCTGTAGTACTAGAACATGGGGTATAGCCTATGCTTCTTGGTCTTCCCACCATCTCCATACTTTAGGTAACCCATCATTGACCACATGGGGAAACCTAGTTGGTAAATACATGGGAAATCTCTCATATATCCACATTGTCAGTAGTATGATCAGTCCCATAGTCTTTTACCCTTTGAATAGCATCTTAAATAGATCATGAATGAGTTGGACCCAAATGATAGAACCTAGATCATAGTATACCCCCTCCTCCAGCATTATCCTACTTAAGGATACCATGAATAGTGGTACCTTACCATCTGATTTGTGATAGAGCACCCACTATGTCATAAGGCCTATCACCACCTTTTGGAGGTCTAAAATATATGATATTTACATGTCATCCATATAGAATCTCCATCCTCTCAATATCATCTCTAAGCCTATAGCCTACATGGCTAAGGCTCTCCTCTCCTTTAAGTTATCTAGTATCCTTGTGTTAATTGGTGCTCCTGTTATGGGTAGCTTGAAATGGCATGGACATTCTCTAATGTGATACCCACCTCTATCACATCCCCATCCACCTCCCATCTAAAGGTGTTAGTTAACCGTTCCCAACATCCTAGGAACATGACTAATGGGTTAACACTGAGGGGATCCTACACATCTTAGATATACCTCCTAGACCTATGGCTACCAATCTATCTCAATATCCATCTATCAATCTCTCTAACAAATCTAGTAACCAAGACACATCTATCAACCTCTAAAATCTCAGTCGTCTCTATAACCAAGAAATAATAAAGGATCTATTAGTTCCTCCATGTCATGTATAATCACAATACATTCTTTACACATCATTTTTACAAATTTTAATTAAAAATAAGCCTAATTGCTTTTACCTTATTCATTTTATCCTATTTTAGCTTTCTTGGTCCCTCTTTCCCTTTGTTGGTCATTTTGGGCCATTCTATCCCTCTTTCAACATTTTACATGCTTTTTCATGCTTATCTTAGTTCCCTGGTTAACCTAGTTTGACTCAAATTTCCTTATTTTTGTCATAGTTGACTTTAAATTCAAAGTCAACCCTCTTATTTTCCCCTCCCTAGTTCTAAGTTTTCATTCTAGCCTTACAAACTAGTTTTTCATTCCATTTTAGCTTTTTAGCCTATAGATTACACTAGGTCGACCCATACCTACTGGTTCGACCATATGGATTTTACTCTATTTCAACCTACTAGGTCAACCTAGTATGTTTTGTGTGCTGACCCAGTACATTTTACCCAAAATGTGCATTTTTCTCATTTTCTTCCTAAATCCTTCCAACCCATTTCCTGTCTTCCTATTTGCTACCCTTAAAATCTAAGTTTGTTCAATTTTGACATATATAAATGCTTAAAAACAATTTTTATCAAAAATTCACTTAATTCAATACAAATTTCAAAAAGTGGTTTGAGATCCATAGTTGCATACCTATAGTGCACCTGTTGCCACCTCTAGGTGTCCTTCTCATCTAGCCTATAGTTCCCTCAGCATCCTATCCTTATTTTGTCTCAGATATCTATTTTTTCTTCTTCACAATTCAAAATTCCAAATGAATTTTATTTTTCCCTATTTAGAACCACTTTTTATTAACTCAATTCTTTCATTTATTTTCAGGTAGATTCCTTATTTTACCTCTATTATTTGTTTCTACTCATCTATTTTGCAAACCATAAAATGAGTGAAAATCGTGATGACATAGAGATTATTTTCCACTATAATATTCCTATATTCCAAAACTTTTGATTTTTGGCTATATGTTGTACTAACTTCTACAGGTTTTCTTAGTGTATTCTATATTGGACACCTTCATCTCTTACAACATAATTATTTATCTACAACACTAAGGTAAGTTAAATGTATGTGTTTCTCAATAAATTTCTTTCATTTATCTTATTTTATGTGTACTACACCATACTTAGCATCAGTGTTATGTGTTATCATGTTTTATTTTGAATCACCATCCTATGTTGCACTTATGTGACATGTGATGAGCTTCAGTAGGGGCATATGTATACACATAATATTTTTAACTTTTATTGATTACTGACACTTCATATCTTATAAGAACCTATCAAGTCTCAATCTCTCTTAGTGCATGCCTTAAGGGGTGCATTGAGAAAGGGGTGAGTAGACCATTGGTGATTTGTAAGATTACCATTCCTTTTGCCACTTGCCATCTATACTCTAGCCTCCTAAAACCATTAAACCTAGGCTTATTCTTCTTAGTCCTATCTATTATTCTTATTCCTATCTACACTTTATTTTTTATTCTTCATTTCTTGCTTTAACACCATTTTGACTTATCGATTATACTATGTCGACCTAGTACAGTTTAGGGACATTTTAGCTCTTTTGGTTTGTTGGCCTCTTGGCTGACCTAACACATACCTAGAGAGTTAGACCCAAAAATGGGATAGGTCAACCTAGAATAGCTGACATTCCCAAAAAAATTTAGGGCAATTTACCGCTATATATACAAGTTCATTTACCACCATTTGATGAGAGTAAATAATTAAGTGAAGAAGTGCAAATGAACATATACCTATTGACCATTCTACTTGGGGAATAAATCTTTAGGATTCAATAATTTTTTTTGAGATCTGATCTCATATTTTGGATCCTTGGGTAGCTTATGTATCCTAGAGCTGATTTATCTTAGTTATCCTTACATACCATGATAATCTCTTGTGAAACACCTTGGCCAAGAGGGAGATTGAGGCTCAGTGGGTTCATCTTCAAAGGTAAGTATTCCTACTTTATTACTCCTTTGTAAGAGTAAATAGATAGAGAATATGTGTTATTCTCTTCCATGTATTAATATTTTGTACACATTAATGCGAGTATATTTCTTCTATACATGTTTAGTTTAGTTGTTTATTTTTTATTTCTAACCCCCACTTTGTGCCATAAGCTTTGATGTGCACTATATTAGATTTACTTTTCTTGTTATTAGATTAGTGAAATATTAAATCATAGGACTCTTTTAAAGTTGTTTTGTTATTTTGTTAGACTATAGGCTTTGGAACCCTATGTCACATAGTGTGTTATGATAAGTGATCCCCTAATCGGGTCTCACAGATCCTCACATTAGTCATGCTCCTGCTTAACAATTGTATGCACCCCAATCAAAAGTGTAGGTATTCTCTATCCCATATTATTTAGGAATGATTTATGGACATGATGCATTTTTTATTGTATACACAGAGAAGGTTAATCAAATAGAGCCTATGATACCTTATGTTTAGATAGTGACCAATGGATCTATGTACCTAAAAATATGGGTACATATATGGCCAATTCCAAAGGAAAGGGGTCCAAAACCTTTAGTACTATTACACAATGATATATCTCTAACTATACCTATATGTAAGTAATATATTGTAAATAATTAATTTAAGTAGTTGTGTAAGTAAAACAAAGTAAACTAAAGGGGGAGGGTTAGAATGATCAAAATGGGTAATGTGACATGGTTGATAAATGGGGGTTTATGAAACATAAAATGGAATATATGAATTCTAATCAATTCTATTGTAAATGATATTTATGAAATACATAATACCTCAGACTTGTACACTTTGGAAACTTAGACCTTGGTTGTTCCTCTTAGTTATATACCTTTCTCACTTCTTCACACCTTGCATCTACTCTCTCTTATTCCATTTGGCCTATATCTTAGTTTGACCATATTATCTTGATGAATCAGGCCTTCTATCTTGCCCAGAATGCTTAAAACCTACTTATCTTCCACCTCTATAAGTTCTATAACTGTAATTACTTTTTACTTCTCAAGCACTTGCATCCTAGTTAGACACCTATGTCGATGCAAGTGTCCTTATTTAACACAAATTTATAGTGCCCTAAAGTCATCTAATTTGAAAATAAAACTTATCTTAATGATCATTGTAAGTTCTATTATGTGATATATTCCCCAAATGTATCTATATAAATATAATATAAACCCTCATTCATTCCTCACCTAACACAAACCTAGATTCATACCAAAGAGCATTCAATTGATCAAATCTTCCATATTTTCTCCCATTTACATAAAAATCATAGGCAAAAAATATATACAAATCTAAAGTACTGAAGGATCAACCCAAGAGATATATTTACCATGTTACAAGCTAAGTCACTATTGTACTTGTTTATCACACATTTCATGATTCACACATAATCTAACATGTAGGGGATAACTACATAATTCTAAGGCCTTCTTCTAAGTATTGGCTATGTAGGCAATTCTCATTGATAGAGGAGTCTTTGGGTTATCTCAAAACAATGTGCCCACTAACCCATCTTTTCCATAGCCACTATGAATATGAATAATTAGGGTCTTATCATTTGATAAAGAGTGATAGTCCATGACTCAAATATCAATACACCAAAGAAAAGGAAAGGATGAAACCAAAAGCATCTAGGTGGTTTCATATAATTTTAGTATTTATTTTATACTTGATACCTACATCTAATCCAAACACTGGTATTGATGTCATTATCCCAGGCTAGCACAAGTTTTCTCAACTACATAGGCACTTAATCTATAATTTGGTGACTGTTACAGAATATTCTTCAAATATGCTTCCTGCTTTTTCCATATCTAGATCTATATTAACATGGAAACAAGCTAATTATCATGTTTTCATTATCATTGCAATATCTAGCAAAGATATACTTTCTAATTTTAGCATATCTCAGCATAATAAATTCAGTGAATGTTCTAAGTTTTGGAATTAATTAGCCTACTATAAACTTGTTTATCACCCTTATGCTTATTAATTTATATATTCTTAACCCTATCTACCCATATTAGGATCCACATCTAATATAGGATTAAACATTTGGTGAACCTCATCTTTAAACTAGGTGGTTTAGGGTTTCATATTTTCCTAATTAATGCACTTTATTGTAAATTTTAAAATTTTCATTGTAAAATTAGTGGAAAATGTTAATAACAAAACCTAATTTCAAATGGAAGATAAATAATCATTGATCACTAATCTCAATAATGATAAGTTATTAATGGATGCACTTTTGTATGTTACATGAGATTAAATAAGTAAGCATGATAAAGTTAAGGATTCTTCACCTAGTGATGGAAAATCCTTATAAGGTACTACAAATAATTCCATACCAATCAATATACCTACATATAGTGGAGGCAAAAATTATGTCTTCCAACATTGTTTCCTAAAACTATTATTATTGAATCTACCATGTGGCGAACAAATGCTTCAACTCAAATACTAGTTTCAATGCCTATTACTACTCAAACTATGTGTACATATCCTTTGGTGATTTCTCAGCTTGCTAATATAAACCCTAATGGGTATATAGTTCAAACTCTCCTTCAAGTTATAAATTTAATTTTATACCCAAACATTTAATTATCAATCTTACTAAGTCTAATCCACCACAAAAGGGTAAGCAACAAGTAATCTCATTTGCTAAGTGGTTAGTACTTAAGAGACCATTACATCAGAGATCCATAGTAGGTTCTATGAAATCTTCATCTAATACACACCACATTTATATATACAAAGTACTTAAACATGTTCCTATTACCATTTTTCTAAATAAACCATAGAAAACTCAATAATGGGTTCCATGAACACCTATTACTTGTACTATTTATTCACAACCATAGATTCCCATTAGACATACGTAGAGCATCCCAAATACTACAGTGATGAATATTGCACCAATACATACTCTTTTTAACATCAAAAATTATTACACTAGGTTCACAATGGGGAGATATCTTTGAGAATCTTATATATTTTATTATAGGCTAGTCTCTTCACATATTCTAAAAATATAAAACAAATTAAAAACATTCAAAAATCTAAAAATATTTTTGGCATCTATATATTCTATTGGATCCTAGACATCTATGTGTTAGTTACATGTTTATGGATATAATATCAATTTATTCTACATACACATGTGTTTCATGATTTTATGAGTGTGATAGATGCCTACAAAGATACATGATCTATGCACTTTTGGATGTTGGGGTTTACCTCTACTCACATCACTATGACGTTGGGGGCATACACCTCTATGATCATGATACATCCATGTTATATCATTATATGGTAATTTTATATTATAATTTTTGATCTTATATATATACTTACACATGTATTAATCCATGCTTATATCTTATATAATGTATTTGATATGTTATGTGTTGACCATTTTTTCACTGCAGGACAAAATTGATCAACCCCCTACAGATAAAATCTTTTATAGAGGTTTTGTATAATGTTAAAGGGTATGTTGTAGCTAATTTGATGTCATTTCATATGACATTCTAAGTTGTGGCCTTAATGGTCACTTTTGATCATATATGCAAGTAACATATTTTTATGGTGTTGAGCAGTTGTAAGAACAAGTCCAAAAAAGCCCAAGGTTACACTCAAAATATATTTTAACTTTGGCCAAGTGTTGGAACATTCAGATTTCCTTTGAATAAAATTTTCCACATAAATCCTAAAATAAATTTACATGGATTAATTCTTTTGGGATTTTTATTTTGGTCTTTTGGCTAAGTGTCGATAATTGTTTTAGACATTTTATCGAAAACAATTTCCCTAAAGGATCATTTCTTCGAAGAGGGTCCTTTTCAAAAGTTATGAAGGGTATATTTTAAAGAAATTGATCCCAAAAAAATCCTAAAGGATAATTCTTTGACAATGTGGACCTTCTCAAAAATCCTAAAGGATTTCTTTTTCAAGTGAAGTGGACAAGACAATTTTCCTGAATGGTCTTGTCTCTGGAAAATGGTTCAATTCAAGATTTCCAAAGGGTATTTTTCTTTCAAAAAAGGGTCCTGTGAAAATTTTTGAAGGGAATATCTAAAGGGAAAAAGGATAGTTAAAAAAGGTTAAAGGGAAATTCTAAGGACACATTTCCTTCAATAAAATTATCTTCTCGAAGGCATATTTCTTTCAAAGCTTTTATCCCAAAGTAAAAGACTAAGACATGAATTCTTTCAGACACTTTATCTAAAAGAATTACTTAAGGAAAATAATTTCATTTAGAGGGAGTGTCTAAGATATAAATATTGAAGAAAAGGTTATGAATGGAAGAAGTAGTCCAGGATCTCAATTTGTTCACAAGGCTTTTAAACACTTTAGTTTCACTTAAAGTGTGAATTGCCATTTGCTAAGGATAGGACCAGAATTGCATAGTCCCCATGAGATGCCAAGAATTCTTGGAATGACTTAGAAGTGCATGGGATCTAATTTTTTATTCACTATTTTCATTGAGATACTTAGGCCTAGTAACAAAAATTTGAGTAATCACTTTGTTGACATCACCATTACCATATGTGGAGGAGTCAAAAAGAATTGGTCATATGGGTTTGTTCACTTTTATGACTAGATCATATATGCCAAGTTACATGTCCTTTGACTAATCTCATAAAAAGTTACAAAGGTCAAAATTTGGCCCCTCAATCACTTTTTACATGTTTTCCCATAGCCATTTTCAAGTTCCATCAAGGCCAAGTGAGCATCTTCACAAAGCTATATCTCAAATGTATGATAATTGCAAGAGAAATTGGCCATATGAGTTTATTCAAGTTGGTTTCTAGTTGCTACACACTAGGTTCCAAATCTTCCACTAAAGCAAAAATGAATTTATACATGAACAAATTTGTATCCTCAATCAAATTTCATTAAGTTTTCATACTTAGCCATTTTTTAGCCAAGATATCACGCAGGATCAAATAGACTAGCCAACTTGCACATTTAATATCTTCACCTAGAAAACTCCTAGGGCCAGTGGATCAAAAGGGTTTATTCATTTTGGCCTCAATAATAACTTTTGAAAGTTTGGTGCCTCTATGATTCTCATTATTCAATATATAAGCCTTAAAATTTGGTCAAAAGTATAATTCATTTGCATGGATGTCAAAATAGTGTTTGGGAAAAAATACATATGTGCTTAAATTTGATGGCTTGTGGGATGTCATTTATGTTCTATGGGATGAAAAATGATGATTGATGGGATGTTAAATTTAAAGATAGATCAAGATAAATCCTATTGATCTTAAACTTGGCAGTTGTGTGACTATTAATGACGGTCACATAAACATCATTTGATGAGAGTAAGAACATCAATTTTAGGATCATGAACTAGCCATTTTCTTTCAAATAGTGAGTCCTAGTAGATCAAAAATTAAAATTTGATTAAGCATTTAAATCTAACAATGAGTGGAGGTTAAAGGATTAGTGATTTTCAAAGGTGAATGTGTGCATGACAAGTGTCAGGGACATGTTTAATTGGTAGAGGATCAATGGTTCTTGGGCATTCATATTGATTAAAATTGACAGAGCAAGATGGTCAATGTGTCAATAAGATAGTCAAATGTTGATAGCCAATTAAAACAAAGGCAAGCTCAATATCTATGATAAAGGTTAAGGAGCCATTTTTTACCAAGGGAAATAAGGTTTTACATGGTCAATTTTGTAGCTATGTTCACCATTATTTGAAGGACCTGTGCACAGCCTATTTAGACCCAATTAAAAAACCAATAGTATAAGATTATTTTTCCATCTATAATAGACCCATGAGCATGGAGATCAGTTAAAACATGATCTAGTTGGAATAATATATGGCATTTCAATGGATTTTGTGAATGCATACATGTAGCTCTAATGATTTCATCTCTAGGACCAATTGCCTAAAAGGGACCTTTTATCTCCATTATACACATCATGGAAAACTAGTTTAGAGTAGTTTAGCATCAGGACAAAGCCCTAACAAATTGATCTAGTTAATCTAACCATATTGATGCTGGAACCTAGCTCAGAACAACTTGATCTTTCCATTACAACCATCAAGGAAGATCAAGGAGGGAATATTATAATCATGTAACCACTTGAGGTGGCCTAGATTAATCAAATGGTCTAAAAAAGCATAATTTGTGTAAGTAGTTACAAATATGGTTCAATAATTCTAATTGTTTGATTCCCCTTTTCAGTTTCAAGGTTTCCTTTTTTTTGTTGTCATTCTTCCATAAATATAACTCTTGAGATATTGTAAAAACAACCACACAATGTATGGTGAAGCCCTACTAGATTGATGTTATATTATGCTTTTGAATTAATACAAGTTTGTTTCTAAGTTTATTGAACAATTTTATAAGTCTTTAAATGATGTTTGGTAATGATAAGTGATAATTCTCTATCCTTCCTTCCCTTATCCTTTCATGTTTGAGCAAGAGTTCCTAGTCTAATAGGTCATATAAAGTGTAGTCTAGTGTGTAAAGATTTTTCAAGAGTGTAATTATCCTTTAAGATTATCTACCCTCTACTTCATTTTCCTTGTGTTTCTTCTCACATCTCACTTTTATATTGAAATACTTATGTTATAACCCATTAAATCTTAGAAACTAGTTTGTATGTTTTGTTTCACTATGGTATAAATATAATGGTCATGTGGAAGACATTCTTGGTACATCACCTCCTTTAGATTATCTTCAATTTATGCATTTCTCTAATTCTTTTCCCCATAAATAAGTAGTAGTTTAAGTGATAAACATTACATGATATATTCAGGGAGCTATCCCTTAAACCTAGAGGCTCATTTTCAATATAGGTACACCCACATACCTGAAAATGTTCCCATGTTGTCCAAATCTAGAAGAATCCTGAATAGCCTCTTTTAAGATGCAATAATTGGTGATAACACTATGCTCTTAACATTTTTTTCTAACACATTTGATCCATGGGATAATATGATATGTTCATGCTAGTTGTTTATGTTTTCATTTATGCACTTAACTTGAATATCTTGCCTTATTATTATCTTTTTTATTGATTATTTGAATATTATCCATTATTTGTGGCCCTTATGCCTTTGTTTGATTCTTTTACATTTGAATATATCATTATTATTTTTATGGACATTTGAATATGTCGTTCTTTCTTTTGTGGACATTTGAATAATTCATGTCCATTCGATTGTGAAGCATTTTAACATGCCCATTATATGCAGTCTACTTGGACCATTTTCTTTTTATTTGATTTTGAGAGTCCTTGAATGTGTGATTTATTGCTTCTTGATCTTTTTTTTTACTATATAAATGTTTCTATGACCTTTATTATGAATCTTAGGCCTTAATGTGATCACATTTTATGAACTTCAATGATACATTTACCTAGACATGTTTTCCTATATACTACATGGTTCATTCATAGTTATATGGTTATGTTGTCCTTTTGAGGAAAGGTAATTATCAATTTATATCTTCCCTTACCTAAAATTTTTGGCATATTAGTGGGGGCATGTCATAGAGGCATGGCTTCCACGCATTCATAGTTTTAGATTTATTAGGGGCATGTTTTGGAAACATGTCCTACACATTTTCACTTATAACAGTTTTTAATTTCTTGTTATAATGGGAGAATGATTTGTAATCATGTTCTCCACACTTACATATTTGTAAGTTGGACAAATTACATAGTTATATGATTCAAATACACATTTATGGTAGAATTATATGTGTTTTTACCCTTGTTATGCATAGTTTTAGCATGAGGCATATCTAAGGTGCATATGTTATGTAATGCATCCTAATATTTTAAAATCAAATCCATTTCAAATTTAGAACATCTTCAGGGACTATCAATCACTCAATCTTACCAATTTTTTAGGTTGGACTTGATTGTATCATCTAATCTCACTAGTTTGATAGTGTAAGTTGAATTGGCTCACTCACACTCACTAGGTTATAACTATGATTTGATTTCATGGTTGATCTAGTCTCAAATACCATGTGGTAATCCACATTTTATCCAAGGTTTGGGGCATGGACCCTCCTCTCTCTCTCTCTCTCTCTATCTCCTTAGACACATACACTTTCTATAGTTATATTTGTCCTAATATTAGTTTTAGTGATTTACAATTATACATATTTTAAATGAAATTTATAAAAGTTAAAATGGTTGTATTGATACACAAGTGTACTCCTAAACATTAATTTATTTCAATTTCAATCATTTTAATACTTTACATTTCAGATTATATGCACTATTTATATATTTTAACATGCTCTTGGTTACATGTCTATCACTAATAAAACACTCAAGTTGTACTCAATAAAAGATAAGGTGTGTTGTACACACCTATTTACACATTCATTTCCTTTAAACTAAAATTTTTATTAATAGATTAAAGGGGGGATAGTGTAGATAATATTTATGAACTATATAGAACCTCAGTCTTGTACACTTAGAAAACTTAGACCTTGGTTGTTAATCTTAGTTTTATACCTTTCTCACTTCTACAAGTATCACATTTACTCTCACTTATGCCCTTTGTCTTATCTCTTAGTCTTACCAATATTATGTTGAAGACACAAGACTTATATTTTTACCATAATGCTTAAAACATATGTATCTTCCACCTCTGTAAGTTTTGGACCTATACCTACTTTTATGCTTCCCAAACACTTGCATCCCAGTCAAGTGCCTACATCGATGCAAGTATCCTTACCTAAGAAAAGTGTCCAATTCCCTAAATTCATCTAATTTTCAAATGAGATGTATCCTAATGGTCAACCCAAGTGATATTATGTGAGATATTCTCTAAATGGATTGGTATAAATATATATTCAACCCTTATTCATTCATACCTATCATAGACATAGATCATATCGAGGAGAATTAAAAGTGTATTCAATTGATCAAATATTCCCTATTTTATCTTATTTCCATATTATTCATAGGGATAAAACCTATATATGTCTAAATTACTAAAGAAGCATCCACTGAGTTATGTTTTCTAAGTTACAAGTTAGGTCATTATTTTACTTACTTATCACACATTACATGATTCACACACAAGAAATAACATAGGGGATAACTACATAAGTCTAATTACCTCTTTATAGTATTGGATATATAAAAAACACTCATTGATAGAGGTGCCTTTAGGGTATGTTGACACTATGTGCCCACTAATCCATTTTTTCCACAACCACTATGAAGATGAAGAACTAGGGTTTTATCATTTGAAAAGGAGTGAGAATCCATGACTCAAATATGAATACACAAAATAGAAATAAAATATGAACCCAAAAGCATCTAAGTGGTCACATATTATTTTAGCAGTTATTTTATACTTTATACCTACATTTGATCTAAACACTAACCTCGATGCAATTATCCTAGGATGACACAAATGTTCACAACTACATAAGCACTTAATCTATAATTTAGTGATTGTTACAAAATATTGTTCTAATCTACTTCTATTTTTAAGATTCATATCTATATTAGCATCATAACTAGCTAAGTATCTTGTTTTTATTATCATTTTAATATATATCATTTTAATAAATTTAGTATATGTTCTATATGAATTTTGTAATTAATTGGCCTATATATATATATATATATATATATATATATATATATATATATATATATATATATATATATATATATATATATAATCACCCTTGTGATTATTCATTTCTATATTTTTAACCATATATACCCATAGTAGGATCCAAATCTAATTTAGTATTAATCACCTATACCCATATTAAGTATAAGTATAGAGATAACCTAGAAAAGTACACACACATGTGTTCATTTAATAAGCAACAAACAACATCTATCTACTAAATAAATAAAGGAAAGAGCATAAGGTTAGATTTATTCACCTTGGAGTGGACCCTTGAATCCTCCATCTCCCCCTAGGCCAATGGTTCTTTAAAATATATTTTTATTATTTTGAAGACCTCAAATGGTTTTTAGAAGACCTAAGAATACTATTAATGACTTTTTATTTTGTCTCCAGGACTTTCACAAGATAAGATTCCTTCAAGATAAGATTCTACATATAAATCCTTGAAATGTGACCAGGGTAGAAGTGTTAGTGAAATAAGAGAGAATAGATTGTCTATGATATGCTTGAAATGAAATATGACTTTTATACATAGTGATCTAGTATTCAAAATAAACATTAAGCACTAATTTGATATCATTAGCCATATCGATACACTCAAGATATGGTGGTTGGTAGTGAATGGTATCATCCAAGATGATATAATATGAATGTCACAAAATAAGCTCAAAACTACATCAAGTTGGTCGATACAGTACATGAAGATAAAATCTAATAAATAGATGGTATCATCTTGGTCAATGCCATAGGATATGAGAAAATTGGCATAGCTAAATGAGATAGGATGGAAGGAGGTAGGAAAAATTAAAAATATGATGAAGTTAAATTAGTAGTAGGAATGATATGATCATAAAATAGATAGGAAAATATCTCATAAAGCACAATAAGCCTACCCACACCTTTCCTAGTGCACCCTTTAAGGTTTGTACTCAAGGAGATCAATGTTAGATAGGTCACTTCAAGAGAAAGCATCAATAAATTATAAATAAAAAAATATCATGTGTATACATATGCCCCACATGGAGCTCATCATGTGTCATAATAGTATAACATAGGATGGTTCTTTTGGAAAACACATAGTAAAAAATAATTAAGCCAACTAAAATGAAAATTGGAAACAAGTAAAATATAATGAAATTAACTAAAATTAAAATGTGTACCTTCACTTATCTTGTTTATCATATGAAAGGTTACATGTATAGCATATTATAGAAGAGCATTCAATGTTTGGAATAAGAGGTGGACCTAAAAAATAAGATAAAATTATTAATTTTTACAAGGATATTCTATTATCATCTAAAAATTATCTATCTCACCAGGATTCTAATTTTTCTTTTAGTTCATGAAAATGACCTACAAAAACAAATCTATGGGATAAAAAGGGAATTTCATGGTACATTACTACAAGATTCACAATGATGATGATAATTATGATGATGGATGTTTTATTTTTTATAAAAAATATGAGATATACATGGTTAAAAATAAAAAAGTTAAGTGATGAAAAATTACATCTTAAGTAAGTAGATATAGGAATCAACAAACAAAATATGTGAAATTTGATGATGTAAATAATAAAAATGAATAAAAAACATACCACAAAAAATGAGATATTTGAAACATTATCAATAAATGAAATATCATTGTAATAAATATCGAATAAACATATGTAAACAAATTAAATTTAAGACAAGTATGTGAAGTCAAACATAAATAAAAACATGTATAAAAACATGAAAAATGTCATAAATAAGATAAGTGAAGTCCATAAAAATTAAACAAGAACATGATGGATAAATTAAATCTAAAATATCTAACTCAAACTTAGTGCATGATCTAAAATGTGATGTAAGAAAGCACAATAACATAAATACATGATGAATATGATAATGAGATTGTGTGGAAATTAAAGGTGATGGGTGTTTGTGAGGAAAACATGGTCATGTCCAAGGTATTACAATGCAACTCACAAACTAAAATCTAAGAGGCATAAATATAAAGATGTGATCAAGAATGTGATAAAATTAAATTTCTACCCATCAAGGGGATATCAGGAAAAATATGATGTAGATAAGGAATGTGAGGCACTTACATTATTGGTCTTACTTTCATCATTGGTAGATCAAACACATAGGAAATATTATATTCAAATAAATGAACCTATATTCAAAACTAATAAAATGAATTTCATTGATTAGATTGATTTCATTGAATTACAATAGCCTGGTGAAGAGGAATAAATAGAAGGAACAGGGGATAAAAATCATAGTATAACTTGAGTGAACCTATAGGAAAACTAGATTCAACCTCATGAGATAACTCAATTAAATTTAATAGGAGAACTCAAGTGAAACTCATATGAGAATTATCCCTCTCACCCACTTCTAATAACCTCATTATTACACCTAATAAAACTAATAAAAGTGTAGGAAAAACTAAATAAATGGAATTAAAACACAGACATTAACACCCCCTTAAGCATAGATTAAGTGGGTAGAAGAATTGGGTCTTAGAAACTAGGTCCAATAATGTATGCAAGTACATATCAAATAGAAGACTAAGAATCACCCCCAAAATATGATATTAAGTAGTGCATAGCCCAAGAAGAGGTCAAAAATGGAGATACTTGCTATCAATGATGGGTTTGGTGAAAATGTCAACAATTTTCTCTATATTATAACAATATCAAAGATTACTGACCTGACCATGAATGATATCCCAAATGAAGTGCATATAAGCCTTAATGTGCTTGATATGTTGATGTTGGAATAAATTCATATATATTTTGATGGTGATCTAGTTATCATAAAATATGATTTTAGGTCACTTAAACTAGATGTTAAACTCAGCAAGAATCTCTTAAAGCAAAATAGCCTTAGTGGAAGCATTAGTATCTCCTTTATATTTAGCTATAGTGATGATAAATCAATAAAATTATGATTATTGATAAACCAAGAAATAAAACTTGAACCAAAAGAGAGACTGTATCCTAAATTAGACTTGTGATATTAAATATTACTAGCCTAGTTTGAATCTATGTACCCAACTAGGCCATTATCAATACCTACTCCATAATGAATCTCAAAACTGTGTGTGCCATAAATGTAGTGGATAATATACTTGTCTACCTCCTAGTGTAGCTCATGTGATGTTTTCATAAACCAAGAGACCATGCCACTTACATATGAAATATTTGGTCTAGTGTGAGCCTGATATATGTTACTACTAACAACGTGTTGATACAAGGTAGCATCAACTAATGGATATGTATAATCAACCTCAGGTTTGAATCCATAAATAACTGGAGTTAGAGATAGATTATATTCATCCATGTGAAATTTTTTAATCAAATCAATAGCATACTTGGACTATGCAATGATGATCCCTAAGTTCAATTGTGAAATCTCAATCCTAAATAAATAACGCAATAACCCCAATTAATTCATGGAGTATATATAATGCAAAGAATTTTTCACTATATCAATGGAAGATGAATAACTCCCTATGATCAATAAGTCATCAAAAATTATAAATAGAATGAGGAGTGATTCATATTACCATAAAATGCAGACATTTATATCAAAATGGCATCTAGTGAACCCAACTATGAAAAAGAGGGAAGCCATCTTATCATATAAAGCTTGAGGGGCCTATTTGAGGCCATATATTTTTTAAGTCTACACACTATAGAATAATCTTACACAAAACCTTATGGATACTTTATATATTTCCTCCTTAATATCACTGTGAATAAATTGACTCTTCACATCAATCTCATGAACATCCCAATGATGAGCTATATAAATGGAAAGAGTGAGTCAAATAGATCTCATCTTTGCAACAAGTGCAAATTTTCAAATATAGTTGATTCTAGGAACTTGTGAGAAACCTTTTTCTACTAGCCATGCTTTAAAATTATCTAGTGACCCATCTACTACAATTTTAGTTTGATGAGTCCACCTACATCAAATAAGTTACTTTCCATTTGGAAGGGATACAAAATCCCAAGTGTTGTTCCTAATCAAGGAACTATACTCCTCATGTATAATTTTATCCCACTCAATAATTTTAGATTCCCCATGAAAATACTTTGAATTAAAATCATGAGCAATAAAAATATTTGTAACATGCTATAACTATGAATGTATCTTCTTGTATTTGATGGATCCCCAACACAATCACCTATGTTTTATTTTATACCTAATGCAAAGAGGACCTAAATTAAAAGAGATAAGGGTGATTCCTCAACTTCTAAATGTGACCATGAATGGAAAGAGTTAAATCTCCATCACTATTCTCATCGTCTAAAATGGAAGAAGAATCCTCATCATCAATTATCTATAATAGATTATCTAAATATTTATAACTATCATAAAATCCCTATGAGTCTAAGGAAGAGGGAGAGTTATTTAGTGTATATTATGTGGGACCCTCATAAAAATGAACACTCCTCTCAATGATCAACTCATGTGTGGTAGGATGAATAATAGTGTGTCCCTTAACACCATTTACATACCCAAAAAATATGCCAGGCCTACTTTTTAGGTCCATATCCTTAGATTTATTATTAGGAATGTGATCCATAGTTTGAGATCCAAAGACTCTAAATTACTTAAATTTGGGTTTGAGACTATTCTAAGCTTAAAAATGAGTGATTACTTTAAAGGCTTTATGAGGAACATGGTTATATATGTAGCATGCACAATTAATTTCATCTACTCAATATTGAGTTGAAAGATATTTAGGGTGTATCATATAGTTTTCCATTTCTTTCAAACACCTATTCTTACATTATGCAACACCATTTTGTTAAGGATTGTATGTAACTATACATTGTATATAAATCCCTTATTAAGTGTATAATTACTAAAAACAATGGCTCACGTACTCACCATCATTTTTTGTACACCAAACCTTGATAGTTTTCCATAAATGTTTCCAAATAATAGCCTTAAAATCCTAAAAAATGGTAAAATACCTTAGACTTTTGTTGAAGAAAATACACCCAAGTATACCTTGAAAATTCATCAATGTAGGGAATAATGTATCTAGTCCTAATAGATGAAGGATTTGAAAATGGCCCAAAATTTTCACTATGAACTAGCTCTAAAATACGATTAGCTATCCATGATTTTATTTTGCCATACTTCTCTTCAGGATGTTTACCAAGGATGTAGCCCTAGAAAATACTATCTAAAAAACAAACAAAAGGCAACCCTATAAACATATTATGTTGATTAAATTGTTTTGAGTAGTGATAGTTAAGATGACCAAATTTCTCATGTCAAATTTTACTCACCCCATATAAGTGAGTGATCAATGCATTAAAAGGTTGATCAAGATAAAAGTGTGATAAGATATGTGGGTGATTTGATAAATAGATAGTATATTTTTTGATAGTGAGGGAACACATAAAACATCATCAATTTTTTTGACACTCCCTTCAATAGACCCTCTCCCACAAAATTCAATATAAGTTTAATCATCTATCAAAATGCAATGCATATAAAAATGTTGTAAGGATGATAAAGTCTCATGAAAAATACATGTGGTTTGAATCACCATAATCAATCACCCATGTGGATGGCTATAATATAATTGTAACAAGGGACTTGCCCTTACCTTTACCTTTACTATTTTATTTTTCATTATAATACTCCTATGTTGATGTATTATATGTGATGAAATTATGGAACTAATGTTGTTTATCTCAAGCATATTAGTTAATTGGTCAATATGGTTCTTCATACATTTAGATTCATCATGCCCAACTTTCTTGTAATAGGCACATTTTTTATTCTCTTTCTTGGGTTTCCCACCTAAAGAGGTGGATTCATTTTATGATTTTGACTTAGCATTAGTTTTATGATCCTTTCATTAATCTTGGTCTTTTTTTGTTTTTATTTTCCTTAAAATTTGAATCCTTCTATTTTTTATGAATCAATAAGGCATGTGACATGGATGACTTCAAAGTACCCATTTGAAATAAGTCAAGTTTCTCCCTAGTCAATTATTTAGCAAAATAATATAAGGATGGCATAGTTCATGCATCTACTAGGTCATTGTTTGTATCATAAAAGGTAGATACAAACATAGAATAATCAAGACCTAGTTTTGTGAGTGTAGAGAGGATTAATTGTTTATCTTTATTTTCTATGCCAAATAATTTAATTACAACCTAAGTGACTTATGTTTGGTGAAAATTTCTTGTTTAGTTTCAAAGCTTCCTGGACTCAAACTAAGGAGCTCATTCTATAGTTCATGACCTCTCATTAAATATTACTTCCTAAAGATTCCTTCCAAAATAGTCCAAATATCATTTGGTGTTTTAGTAGATTCAATTTGAAAAATATAGTTAGGAGAATTAGACAAACACAAAATACCATATGCTTCATCACACCTATCAAACCACTTAATTTATTCTACATCAAGTGTTTTTCAATTTCCATGTTAATATTTATTCTATGTAAACCTTTGATTAGAAATATTTTCACTTTATATTTCTAGTTGTGATAATTGAATGAAGTGAGAAGTGGAACAAAGTTGTGGTCCATGATGTAATGTAATAAATTAAGGTTTTAGAATTAAATATGCAAGAAATAAATAACAAGCACCACAAAAGCCCCCAATAAAACTATCAGCAATAACCCCCCCTTAAGTTTTCAAGTATAATGATGCTCACATGATGGACACTAGACTCAGTCGATAATACATCCGTGATCAATTTGTGTGATGATGTTAAAGAATAATGACACATGTGATAATATCAAATTTTTAAAATATGGACATTATACGCATTTAATAATTCATCCATGTACATTTATGTGAGGAGGGTTTAGTACATATCACTTTACAAATGAAATGTCTCCAAATAAGGAAAAATCCCCTTTCCATTTTAATAAATGGTTAGTATACCCACCTTTAATAACTGCCACCAATAAAAAAGAATGGGCCTTTGTGATAATAGCTTCCATTATTAAAAATGTTTATAAAAAAATGTTTAGTTAGGTTTGATCGCTAGACCACCTCCTTACTTAACTTTATAACAAAAATAACATATCCAAAGTTTTAATTAATAATGTCAAGCATTCAAATAATAATATTTATACTTATTTTAAATATTCAACATTTTACATTAAAAAAACTTATGTGATTGTAATTTTTTTTTACTATCTAAAATTAGCTTGAAAAATAACATGCAAAGACTATGTCTAATGAATGAGTGGTTTGAATGCTACATGGAGATAGCAAGAAAAGGATCATAAGTTATCAAATAGTATTTCACCAAAGAGGAGAGTAGTATTGAGATGGTGAGGGAAAAGTATTTTGAGATATAAATGGATATTGGTAGAATTTAAGGTCAAAAACTATGTGCAGACTATCATGTAGTAGCTACAAAAAAATTGACGATGATCAATCCATGCTGGCCACAGTTATGATCATTGAGAGGTTTGGTATATATATATTATTTACATCCATCATCATCATGTACATCCCTGACAACATGAGGCAAAATGGGGTGGATGGGTTGAGGAGGTTTAATTGGTGAGTGAAAACCTTTGTGGTCATACAATATAAGCCATTCCCAATCAATTTCTCACCAAGTAAAGTTGTTTGGCCTATTATTAACTATGAGGAGAGTCTTATCAATTAGATTTTACACCCATATTTATTTTAGTAGTATTATATGAGTATAGATTGCAGTAAGTGGGAAATATAATGAAATAAGGGGATCACCTCTAAATTATGGGACCTTTTCAAATTGAGGTAAACCTTCAAAGAAGGCTGACTTCCTTTCACTAAGTTTAGTGTAGCTGGTATATGGATAGTTTATGTCAAACTACTAGTTCTTATTGATCTTAATCCTAACTAGGGTTTTGACTTGTGAGGAAAATATTTTTTTGATTGATTTTTTCAAAAATGGAAAATGGTGATTGCACTAAATGGTTTATAGTGGAAATTAATGTTTGATTTGTTTGAACATAATTGAATATTTAATATACTAGAATTTATTGAAACACAATCTTATACAAAAATGAGATCAAAGGTAATATGGGGCAATTATCAAATAAGGAATAAAGTTCTTTATTTTTCCTCAACAAGTTTTCAAAATGGAATAATCAATACCATAAATGAATCTATATGATTGAAATAAGACTTAGATCATTCAAAATTTTAATAGATAGTTGTATATACACAAAGATAACACTATTAACATTCTCTAAGTTACAACATGTATATCAATTATTCAAAGGTAGAATAATTTATCTAACAACAAAAAGATGAATGGGTTAAATTGGAAACCCATATTTATACAAAAATCACTCCCTTGAGAGAGAGGAAGTTAACAAACCCTTATGCTCAGTTCTAGAGAAAGAAAATAGGGAAACTACTTGTAATTTACTCCTTTCTATCTTGAAATAGAATTTTTAGTGGAGTAGAAGGAGAAGAATAACTCTAAAATTATTAGACACTTCAACAAGTGTTTCAAGAGAAGATAAATCCATCAGAGTCTTCTAGTTGAACCATTTCTTCTTGAGTTTAGTTGAGGCAGTCTTTCCAAAAAATGGGGCACCAAAATGAACCATGACTTGGTCAAAATTGAATGCCTTTGGATATTTTAAGATATAAATTACAAATCTAACTTGTAATTTATAGTGAAGACTTTTATAACTTTTAAGTCATTCAAATTGATAAAAATTAAAGTATAACTTACAACATGAGTTTTACAACTAAATTAATTAAAACTTGTCAAAAGGAAAAGTGTGAATATAAGTTGCACTTTTTCAACTTAAATCCTAACAAAAAGATAATTGAAAATTACAAGTAGATATTTCTCAACTTAAAGATAATAGCTATAAAAATGGTAGTTGTAATTTGAAACTTGAAACTTTACAATGTATCTGACAATAATTGCAATTTAGAGAATGTGTCTTAAATAATCAACTAATTAGTCTACAATAATGATTTTTGAGGATTCTTTATTATTTTGTGTTTGTATCTTATCGATATAAGCATCAAAGTTACTAAATGTCTATTAAAGGTATAATTCATCAAGACCAAGTGTGTAAATATTGTTGATTTCACATTCTACTATTACCTTATATAGTTCTCTATAAGTAGCTCTATAGACTTGGGTATATTTTCCCATTTGATCTAGTGTATTATGATACTTTATGAACTGATGAATGGAATTCAAGTTGAAAGATACATCATATGTTGATTATTTCTTAGCTACCCCTTTGAATTTATCTTGGACCCCTTAAATAGGAAGAGCTTCATCTTGGTAGTCTCTTACATCAGATGAAAATTTACCAAGTAAATATTCAATATCATAAATTGTATATGTGGCCTTGTCACATGTGTTTTTGGCCTTCTCAATACTCTCATTGAGTATTTTGATTTTGAATTTAGTTGCCCTATCTAGCTTTTCTTACTCTAAACAATTATTTAATATATTTTCTAACATGAGGGTGTCAGTCTTAATTAGGTCAACTTATAATTTTTTAAAGTATAGGTTCAGCCTTTCAATCTCTTCTTCATATTTGCTTATCTCTGCCTTTAGAGATGCATGATCATCCTTCAAAGTCTTATATTAGTCTATGGCCAATTCCATTACTATACTCCCTTTTGTGATTAGTTCATCATCCTAGTATTTTTAAGACCTTCCCATGGTACCAATCTCTTTCATTTCCTCAAATATTTATTTGTTAGGGAACTTAGAGAGAGATTGAGTTGGTTGGGTAGAATCAAGTGGATTAGCTATATCTATGAAATTTCTTAAGGTAGTTTTCAACTAATTAACTTTGTTCTTTAGTTCATAATTAGTGACCTTGTCACTATCCATTTTATCAAAAAAAGAGCTTATACTTGATTAAACATCATTCTTCAATCCTTCTCTTATTGGATGACCTAGGTGCACTTTAGATATCTGATAATACCCCACCACTAAATCTTCCTTTTGTTTATCTGGTGGGGGAAATGCTATCTCCACATATTTTCCTACACTACATCATATGAGATTTTTTATATGGTCTTAGGGCCTATTTTTGGTTGTTTAGATACCTCCAATAGACCAAAATATAGAGTGCTAAGAGATATCATTTGTTTCTTTTTCTTTGACACTAATTGTGTCACCCAACTTGGAGTGGTTACCTATGAATCTTGTGCTATTCCAATGGGCACTATTATCTATGATTCTATAGTTGAATTTGTTACACTAGTGGTTACCAGGATAAGTGATATATATATTCCATTGGAATTGATGTTGAGTCCTTGGTTGATGTTTTGGTTATCTCTTCCCTATTGGTGGGTGGAGTGGCCACAGTTGTATCAATGGGTATATTTATTTCCACCTCCTTGGTGGGGGATTGAGTTACTATGAGGGTGGAATAAATAAAAGATAATTATATGGGTGAAGTAGATGTGTATGTTCTTACCAGGGGTTAAAAAAATAGAATTGACACAAGTGGAAAGGTAGGCACGTATGGTTAGAAAAAAAGAACCTATGGAAGGTAGAATCCAAGGTAGCAAAGGAATCAATCAATGTAGTGGGAATAATTATAGTAAATGAAATGGGAAATGTGATGGAAGATGGAGATGGGGGTGTATTCAACCTAGTGTCTATGATAGATAGTGGGTTTATAGTAAAAATAATTGAGTCAGTAGCCATGTAGTGTTGAGTGGTGTTGGTGATAAATGGTGTGGTAATGGATATAGGGGATGAGGTGAATGTGATTTCAAAAGAGGGAGGTGAAGTTTGAGTTGGAATAACCAATGGTACTAGTTGACTTGTTGTCAAAGGACCCACCTATACTAGGGAGTCAGATGAATGATTGATTACTTATACTGATGGGCTCATGGAAATAGGAAGGGTAATTTCTTGTGTTCACTGAATATTAGAGATAAGAGTAGGGATTACTTGTGTTGGTTGGAATGTAGTTGTGTCCTCTATGAAAAATTATGGTGGTTGATCAATTAGTTTGGATAGTAGCTCTTAGCTACTGGAAGAAGCCTTATTTTCCTTCTACTTTTGCTTTCACTTATGTGAGACAACTTGCCCCACTTCTTGATATACTTGTTCCACTATTGTAACCATTTGTTATGGTTGACACTACATCCTTATCCTTAACTTATCTCAACCTATCCATGATATTTAGGGTCTCTTTTGTTATTTTTACACCCTTACTCCTTAACTAGTTAAATGTTTTATTTATAACTTAGGTTATCCTATCTAATAAGGAGATAGATTCAGGTGCAGACCGCCTGAATAGAGGAAGAGGTTAGAGATAGATTTTATTATCATAATATACCCTATCTACTAGTTATTCCTCATATTTTAAATATTTTGGAATTGGTGCCATATTATAAGTCTTAATTTTTTTTAAGGTTATTTTAGAATAATCTCTTAATCTAACCTCTTATTCATCCTACATATCTTCCCATTAATCTTCATAAGAATGAATGTGGGAATATGTGGCACCCACTATACTTGTAACATATCTAGTCACACCATAGAAGGGTTGAGCATCAAAATATCTCAAGGTTATTTGAGTCATATTTACATCCACACATTTAAACTTAGATGGGTAAAGGTAGGTGTATCTCCCTATACTCATAGGGAAGTGGATCCATATCTTGTGCCTACTTGATAATTTTTTTTGAGTTTCCACTAGTTATATCACTAGTTCCATTAAGGCCCATTTGTCACTTACATACTTAGGGAGGGTGTAAGGATACCCACTAATACCACCAAATCTAATATATGAATATGTTAGAACTGAATGAAATATGACCCTCACTTTACAATTATTATTGTAGCATCAAAAAATCTTCTCCTCTCTAGTTCTTTTTCAAACATGATTATGATTTAGTAGACAAAAGCATCATTAACCCTTATGAATTGTATTTTTCTCACCTCTAAGGTGAGATCAAGATAGTAGTTAAAAACTTTGTTGATTTGATTGGGCACTATGTTTAATCTTAAGAATACACTCCCTTTTGGTAAAATATAGACTAGGTAGGAAGTCATTTAGAATATTCCTATAGTTTGGGCCTCACTCAATTGTTTGTAAGTGGAGTCACTAATCAATTGGGCTTAGTGAATGTAATATTTGTTCTAATGGATTACCTAGATATACTCGTATATCTAATCTTGATAATTTTTTACATTTGTGTTCCTTATAACTCTTTGCAAGAGTATAATTATGTCTGTTACTTCATCCTTGAAGTCTATCCTAGCCAAGGTCATAGGCATTCTTGTGTTTATAGATCTAGGGTTTTTTAACCATTGTTTGTTTAAAACCCAAAGACAAGATACATTATTATATTTATATAAATTATTAGAAGAGTCAAGGGTTATATATGTAGCTTTTATATTCTATTATTAGAAACTTAGTATCAATGAAATAAGGATCAAGATTCAGAATCTCCTCTCCTTTAACATTCACTACTTCCCTCTTATTATCATCATCATAGTGTTTAGCCATGGTGAACACAAGCTCAAGGCTTTGTACTAAAATTGGGAAGACTAAAGCCTATGGCAAACCAATATTGTAGATGCTCTAAATCTAATAATTCTTGTGTTTTGAATTTACTCTATTCTAAAAGTTTTTTAGGTCTGTGAGACCTAAATATGTGTCAGTGATCTCATTAGTGTTTGAATCTAGGATGGGTGGGACACCAAGTCCCTTTGACTTGAACATCATCTCCTTTCCAAACATGTACATTGGATAAATGGGTATAGGAAGCCAACTATAGATTTGGTCAAGATATGGGCTTGTAATTGTAGGTTATTTTTTTGCTTTGAACCTAGTAGGGTTTTGTTATGCATTTGTAGTTAAAAACTCCAATGGAGGTATAATGTGAAATTATAGCTATAAAGTTTGATTGAAATGTCCAAAAGGGTTTTGACTTACAATTTCACTTGTAAGATCTGATAAAATATCAAGTGAGAAAATTGTCTATAGAGGCAATTCAAACTTTTGACAAGAATTTAGTGTTATTAAATCAAGGGGGATCTCCATTAGGGTTTTTAAGTGTTTTTAAAACTAAAATCTCTATGGGGTTTGATCTCATAATAGTAGGAGGTATTTCTATTAGAATTTGCATAGATGATATTTTAGGAATATTTTGGATTTTAATATTTTTAAAAAACCCTAAATTTCTTAGATAAATATAATGAAATCACATTAGTATTGATAGATTTTAATAGGAAGATTTAAATACATGAATGCAAAACTATAAATTGTGAGCAAATGATATGCTTTTCATGATTATAAGAAAAAACCCTAAAACCCAATATGAAAAACCTAAGATTTATTGAATAAAAATGGTGGTCATAATGAAGGAAAAAATTAGTGACCTAGATGAATACTATATTTATGTGTATAGGGGTTGAAAAAGGTAGATCTGGTGCATGCATTATGTTGCTTGGTAGTGTAGGTCGATGCTTGCATTGCATTTTCACTTGGCATCAAAGCTCTAGATTTGATTTAAATATTAAAAATGATGCAAAAAACCTATTTTTATATTAATAAACCACATAATAAATGTTAAGCATAGTGTTAGATGGATGAATAGTGGAAAAGCGGGTCATCAAAGTTATTTTATAATTTTACAAGTTGTAAAAATGTGTTTTGATTTTTAATCTCCACTTTTTACTAAGTGAATTTATTAGAGGCATGAAATGCCTTAGAATCAAGTACCAAAACTCTGATTAAACTTTGATACTTTTCAAATTTTCAAAGTGTAGTGGAAATTATGATTCCTATTGGGTCATGGTAGAAGATGGAAATTAGAGTTCATGTTGCACTTTACAACTTTGAAAATTTTCAAAGTGTAACCAAATTTCTGATTCCCACTGATGTAAATTTGTAAAGTGCAACATGAATTTTGATTCCCACTAGGCATTAGGTAAGCCAAAAAGTAGAGGTTTTGGTGTATTTTGCAACTTTACAAAGTTGTAAACTACATAGAAATCTCTAATTTTTTCTTGGGTCTTGGAAAAACATTTTTAGTTCTCCTTCAAATCTTTTTCTCAAAAAAATTATGGGTCTCCCTTTGGGCATAAGGTATTTTGATATTTTTGGCACAAAAATATCAACATTTTTGGCAATCTTTGTGGGGTGATTGCCTACTAATCAATTCTTTTCTATTAGCCTTCTGGTTCATTGGGCATGGAGTCATTTTAAGTTTAACACACTCTACTTAGAGAATAAATAAAATTGGAAACTACCTAAATAAGAACAAAATAGAAACAAAATTCCTAATGAGTTGCAGACTTGTGTGAAAACACTTATTTGGGGAAACTAATAAAAATTGATATATATATATATATATATATAGTTTATAAATAATTCCAAACTCAGAAGCAAGATTTGAGGTATATCCCATTCACTAGGATAGGTTGCTTAGATCCATTAAGCTAGGATAGGTAGATTGCATTGGCTCCTTTGGATTGAGTTATGATATATGGACCACTCATATTACATCAAAATTTATATGTTTACCTAACTTGGATCTTTTAACATCCCATTTTAGAACCATGCCTCCTTCATTGAATCTCATGTTAGATTATTTTTTTCAAAATTTCTCTTTATTTTATCCTGTTTTGCTTCTAGAACTTGAATTGACTAGTTATTAACTTCTTCTAGCTCCATGAGTTCTACCAACCACATGGTCATTGAATCATTTCAATAAATTCCAACTGATGATTAAAATCCAAATATGGTAATTATATTGACATTAGAAGTGTAGCTTCCCTTATGTAGACCAACATGAATGGATAATTGCCAATGGATCTCTTGGGAGTGATCCTGTTGGCCCAAAGTGTTGGTTTCATTTTGGTGTGCCATGTCTTTTGGTTATCCTCCATTGTCCTTTTAATAATCCTCATGATATTTTTTTTGGTGGATTTTTCCAAGCCATTACCTTTCAAATAATAATTTAATGAGGTATTTAGGTAGATGATATGTTATACTTCCCATTCACTCACCTGATTGCCCATAAAAGCTTTGGCATTATCTGAGATAATGGTGTAAGGAACACCAAATCTAGTGATATACCATCCATAAAATCCAAGATAGATGTTTTTGTTCCATCTTTCAATCTAACCATTTCAATCCATCTAGTGAAAAAATCAATTGTTTTAAGGACCCATTTGTTGTCAATACATGACAGTGGATTGATCATACCAATGAAATTCAATCCCCACTGAGTAAATAGCTAGTCGACTCATATTGGTTTGAGGGAAAGAGATAATAATTTTTTCTTGCCCACAAATTAGGCACATTTTTCATATTTCTACACCCATTTATGTGCATCTTTGAATTTGTTAATCCAATAGTAGCCTACCCTCATTATTTCGATGGCAATGGTCCTTGTGGAGAAATGGCCACTTGATAAGCCATTATAAAACTCTTTGATTACCTTGGGGATTTAATATTTATCAATGTATATCATTAAAACTCCATTAATATCTTTCCTAAACAATATTCCATCAACAAAAACATAAGGAATAGATTGGATCTTGAAATACTTTTTATTGGACTATTGCATCTCAAGCCAGTATTCACTAGTTTGTAGGAATGTAGTCATTTCTTTGATCCAACTATTGATCAGATGAGGGTTGGTTGGTTGGAAATTCTCTTGAACATATACTACATCAGTAGTTTTTATATAAAAATCAAGCTGATCACATAAGGAATTTCCTCTTACAAGCTTATTTATTTTGATTATCATGTCATATTCCATGACTTTCATGATCCAACCTACTCTTTTTTCATTTATCTCCTGTCTCAATAGGAACTCCTTAATGCTCTAGTTACTAACCATCAAATGAATTTTGTTATTTGAGAGCATGTGATTGAACTTTTTGAGATATTTTATTACTACATATACTTGCTTCTCAAAAAAGGTATACTTTTCCTCATAATCCTCCAAGGACCAACTGAAAAAGGCTATAGACTACTCCAACTATTCTTCATTTAGCTGGGTCAAAACCATTGATACATTTCCCTCTCCTCCAAAAACATAGAGAATTAAATCATTCTCATATTTGGGGTTTACAAGGGTATGAACTTGAGAAATAGCCTACTTTATGGCTTCAAAAATATCCTTTCCTTCCCTCATCCAGCTAAAACTAACCCCCTTTTTAAGTATAGAAATAAGGGGTTTAACCATGGAGGAAAAATTTAGAATGAACCTACTTACAAAGTTGATCTTCCCCAATAAACTTTCTAACCCATTTTTATGGCTCATAAGTGCTAATTAAGAGATAACACATACTCTATTTGGGTCTATTACAAGACCTTCTTTTGAAACTACAGGTCCTAGAAGTTTCCCTTCATAAACTATGAATATGCAATTATTTGGATTGAGGAAAACTCTAAATTCTTTGTAACTTCCAAAAACCTTTCGAAGGTGATTTAGGTGGTCACCAACATGTTTTTAATAAATAATGATGTCATCTAGATACACTAGAATCATCTCATTTATCAAACCCATGAAATCCATATCCATGGCTCTTCATAATGTAGAACCAATATTTATTTTATTTAAAGGCATCTTTTAATAGGCATATGTGTCTAATTTTATAGTGAAAGTAGTCTTGAACTATTAAAATTCCTAGACCAGGATTTTGTTATATCCAAAATAACCATCTAAAAAAGAAAACCTTTCAGATACAAATATTGTTTGGAGGATTTACTCCATGGGTGGAAGGGGATAATTATCCTTCAAGGATGCTTTGTTTAGGTCCCAAAAATATACACAAATCCTGGTTTCATCATTCTTTTTCCTAACAAGGACCAAGTTAGTAACCCATGATGAGTGTTTGAGAGGGAAAAGATGTTAGCTTCTATTAATTTTGACAACTCACTCTTCATCAAGGGATATATTTTTATATTTATTGGTCTCTATTTTTGCCTAATAGGCTTAGTATTTGGGTCAAGCTCTATTATGTGTTGGGTTAATCTAGGGTAAAAAACCCTTAGATATTTATAACTCCATGCGAATTTATCATCAACTTATTGACACAATCTAATAAAATATTTCTTTTTGGAAGTGTTATATACTTTTTCTATCTATAATGATTTTCCTTCTAAGATGATTACTTAGTTTAAGTCTTCTTCCTTGACCATGAGATTTTTCTTCTCGCCCTTCAATAGATCATCAGAGTTGAAGATACTTTCCAAAGTAGCAAGACCCATGGGAAACTTGTTTGTCTTCAACTTAATGATTTTCTCCCCATATTTTTATTGGAACCTTGATTTATTTTTGTCCAAGAATTTAGCTTCATCTCATAGAAAATTATCAATTTATTTTTTGTTGTCAAAAACTTGTCAATTGGTTGCATTGCCAATAATAAATGGTCTCACTATTATTTTTATAGTATGGTTGTTGTATTTCTTAATCTATTTAGGTAGGATATATTAAGAACCCAATGAGGCCATGCAATTAACATCCTCATTTTGTGTTCTTGGTATCACTTCAATTTATACAGTCATAAAATATTCCAACAGATCTTAAACCCTATGTTTGTAAGATCTAAGAAAGTTATTCTTGGTTGTGATTCTTTATCTCACTTTATGAATGATTAGTTCACTATCACCAAACACTTGTAGTGATTATATTCCACTTTCCTTAGCTAACTAGAGACCTCAAATTAATGATTCATATTTAGCCAAATTTTTATTACAATTGAACTAAAGTTTGAAATAATAGAAATAAATATACTTTTAGGGAGAGATAAAAATAATACCTACACCTACACCATTCCTACTCCTTGACCCATAAAATTATAGTTGACACATCCCCTTATGATTTTGAACTAGTTTCACAACATTTGGGATGATTGCATCATCTTCATGAATGTAATATGCACCCATTCCTCTTTCCTTGATATAACCATATGGGTCAAACTAGAGAGCTGGTCCCCATTCATCTAGGCAAGTGTCTGTGACTTCTTCCATAGGTATTGAAATCTCATGGTCAATTTCTTCCTCTTAATCTTGTAATGTGTAATTCATATCCACATGGATAGGAGTGTATGGTTCAATATGGTCTTTAGTAATTGGCTTAGCTCTTATTATCACTCTAGTCCCATATATTTTCATGAGCAACATATGGGACCAAAGAGTAGATATGTACCCTCCCATTTTTTCAATTAACTCTTAGGAAAGGTAAGTAAAAAAATAGGGGTTAGGTCAATAACTAAGATATCTTGGGATATGGATAAGCTTGGAAATGCATGGATGGTAAGGTTTAAACCTTTTATAGTCCTGACTATTTGGACAACAATCCCATCCAATTAAACCACACATTTTATGACTGGTATGCATTTAATACAAAGAGCATATACTATTTTCTTGGGCATAATAGAATTGCTAACCCCATAGTCTACCATGCAGTTATGGATAAGATTTTTCCCAACTATGAGTGAAAGGTAAAGGGAGAGGCTTACCATTTTTACTTGATTTGGTGTCCCTTTAAGGTTGACACAATTTAACTATAGTAGTAGGTCCCTTAGCTAAGACTTTATCTGTTAGTTGGAAGTTTTTGAGAGCTTCCTAAAGTAAGTCCCTCTATGTTGGGATAGGTAGTGCTTCCCATATGGTAACATTCAAGTTAGTCTTTTTCATTTGTTATATAATACTAAAAAGAATGTTACCAACCTTTGCTAGTGCTTTTATGGGAGTTATGTCTTCTTTCATGAGATTTAGGTTAAATAATTTTTATTTTAGCTGATGAATTGGCACATTAGGTGGTATTTGAATTGTGTTGATTTTTGAAACTTCTTCTACAACTTTATAACTTGTCGTTTAGTCAACCCTAGGAGTTTTATCACCTTTTATTTCTCTCTTTTTAGAGCATGTATTTTATACCATTGAACTACCACCATGGTTAGTGTTTCCTCTTGATTCATACCACAAAATTCCTCCTCGTTCTAATTCAAAAGAGTGGTCTCATTTTGAGCAAGAACTTGTGCATCTTCCTATTGATAAGTAGCTTCCTCTCGATGCCTTTGGGGTTTTAATATAATTTATACCATCAAGTCTTGATTGATGACACCATGAGGGTAATCATTATGATTGTGTGGTTGAGCATAAGGATAACACCACTTGTATTCTTGAGCTAGGTTGTTCTAAACAAGAATGGTGTATTTAGAATTACTTGGTGTAGGTAGAGCATGTATATTTGAAGGATTCTCTTTCATGGTTTGAATTTGGGGTTATGAGTTTCCTTGGTATGGTTGTTTAGTGGGATGATATGTTTGTTTAGTTGGTTGATAAGGCATGTAGTTTTGGGATTGTTGCCTTTTCATAGATATCAACTCATTTCCAAATATTTTAAGCAATGACTTAACCTCATATAAATCATCAAAGGGTGAAGGAGATAAAGATGGTGCATTTCTTGTGGTGGGAATTAGGGATATAGTGGGTTGTAGAGGAGGAAACTCTAGAAATAATGGCACTAGAGGATGAGGGGTAATTTTTCCAACTTTAATGAGGAAATTTTATGTTCTTATTATTATGTCATAAGTATTGAGGATTGTGGTACCACTCATTGAATCAATCATGAAAGTTATATCACTATTTAAAGCTCTCAATTAATATAAGAAAGCATTTTTTGAGGTTGGATTGACCAATAATGGGATTCTATTCCACATCTTTTGAAAGCAAAAAATTAAAATAATTCATGAACTCATAAAGAGCCTATTTAATAGTGCTTAGTTATTCAACTAGTGAGAGGTGGTCACTCTTATCCTCAAATTGCATGCATAAGGTAGACTCTACATCATCCCAAACATGGATAGAATTGGAAAGTAGACTTTTGTACCACTATAAGGCTTTACCCTCAAATGAGGATGCAAGAAGTCTGATAGAAACATTTTTTTGTGCTATGTTATGAACCGAATAGATGTTAAAAGCATCTTGAATATGTTTGATGCATGTGGTAGAAGTTTCAGAAATAAAAAATAGAAGGCTTTTCAGAGATGATGTTGGTATATCATCATATTGGCCAACATAAGTGGGATGCCTCCATTTAATGCTATGAAAATTTGATTTTTGAGGGCCATAATGAGAGGTGTGAAAAAACTACAGGTATTTATGGGAGATGCAGATAGATTTTTAGGATTTATTCTATTATAAGGTCAAACTAATCTTGATTTATTTTTATATGGAAATGATAATTAATTCAAGTCAGTCTTCTTACCTTTAGTAGATGATCTTGTCTATATCTTTGGCATATGTAAACTTGGATTTCCTAAATCTATAAGCTAATGGAGTCACCAAGTGATATTGAAAAGTGTATGAGTTTCACATAAAAATTATTGAGAATAGCACCAATCTCTTAGCTATGACCTTTGGGTCCCACCAAGCATGCTAGAAACTATTATCAATTAGATTATACACCCACATTTATTACAATAATATTATATGAGTATGGATTGTAGTACATGGGAAATCTAATAACATAATGAGATCACTTCTAAGATATGGAACCTTATAAAATTGAGGTGAACCTTTGGATAAGGTTAGATTCTTTTCATTAAGATTAGTGTAATTAGTATATGGCTAGTTTATGTCAAAGTACTACTTCTTAGTGATCTTGCTCCTAACTAGGGTTTTGACTTATGAGGAAAAGAGCTTTTAGAATGAGTTTTTAAAAACTAGAAAATAGTGATTACATCAAACGGTTTATATTGGAAATTCATACTTCCTTTGTTTGAACACAGTTGAATATTTAATATGATGGAATTTATTGAAGCACAATCTTATACAAAAATGAGATCAAAGGTAATATTGGGAAATTATCAAATAAGGAACAAATTTATTTATTTTCCCTTCACAAGTTTTCAAAAGGGAAGAATCAATGCCACAAATGAATCTATATTATTGAAACAAGACTTAGATCATTAAAAAATTTAATAGATAGTCTTCATACACAAAGATAACATAATACAAGGAAGGCAAAACTTTAATCTATTAGCATTCTCCAGGTTAAAACATGTAGATCATTTATTCAAAGGCAGAATAATTTCTCTAATAGAAAAAATATGAATGGGATATGTAGGAAACCCATATTTATACAAATATCATTCCCTTGAGAGAGAGGAAGTTAACCCTTACACTTAGTTCTAGAGAAATAAAATAGGGAAACTACATTCAAAGTACTCCTTTCTATCTTAAAATAATGTCTTTAGTGGAGTAGAAGGAGAAGAAGAACTTTACAACTACTGGATGCTTCACCAAGTGTTAAAAGAGGAGATAAATCCATTAGATTATTCTAGTTTAACCATTTCTTCTTGATTTTAGTTGAGGCAATCTTTCCAAAAAAAGGGGCACCAAAATTGAATGCTTCTAAGATATTTTAAGATATAACTTGCAAAACCTAACTTGTAATCTATAGTGAAGAGTTTTAAAAATTTAAAGTAATTTAACTTGACAAAAATAAAATTGTAAATTACAACATGATTTTTTACAACTAAATCAATTTAAACTTGTCAAAAAGAAACGTGCAAATTTCAACTTACCCTTTTTCAACTTAAATCTTAACAAAAAGATAATTGAAAATTACAAATAGCTCTTTCTCAACATAAAGATAAGAGTTGCCAAAATGATAGTTGCAATTGTAAACATTAAAATTTATAATGTATCTTAAAAATAATTATAATCTATATAATGTGTCTCAAGTAATCAAACAATCAGTCTACAATAGTGAGTTTTGAGGATTCTTTATCCTTTTTGCTTATATCTTCTCAATATAAGCATCAAAACTGCTAAATATATCTTGAAGGTGCTCTTCATGAGGACCAAGTGTGTAAATATTGGTGATATCATAGTCTCCTATTATCTTAGATAGTTATATAGAAGTAGCTCTATAGACTTGTGTATATTTTACTATTTGATCTAGTGTATTATGATACTTGATGAACTAGTGAATGGAATTCAAGTTGAAATTTATATCATGTGTTGGTTCTTTCTTAACTACCCCTTTGAATTTATCTTGGCCCTCTTGAATAGGAAGAGGTTAATTTTTTTGATCTACTACATCACATGATAATTTACCAAATAAATATTCAATATCATAAATTGTATTTATGGCCTTATCACATGTGCTTTTGGCCTTCTCAATACTCTCACTGAGTATTCTGATTATGAGTTTATTTACATTATCCAAATCTTCATGGTATGAAGGATTCTTTAATATATTTTATAACAAAAGGGTATCAATCTCAATGAGTTCAAAAACCTAAAATTTTGGAAAGTATAGGTTCAACCTTTTAATCTCTTCTTCATATTTGGTTATCTCTACCTTTAGAGATGCATGATAATCCTTCAAAGTCTTATAGTAGTCCATGGACAATTCTATTACTCTACTCCCTTTTGTGATTAATTCATTAGCCCAATCTTTTGTATCCCTTCCCATGGTACCAATATATGTCATTACCTCAAATATTTATTTATGAGGCAACTGATAGAGAGATTGAGTTGGTTGGGTAGAATCAAGTGGATTAGCTAGATCTATGATCTTTATTAAGGCAGTTATCAAATTCTCAACATTGTTCTTCAATTCATCTTTAGTGATCTTGTCACTATTTATTTTATAAAAAAGAGAGCTTATACTTAAATGAACATCATGCTTCAATCCTTTTCTTGTTGGATGACCCATGTGCACTTTAGATATCTGGGAATACCCCACCACTAAATCTTCATTTTATTTGTTTGGTGGGGGAAATAATATCTCCACATATTTTTCCCCTACTGTATCATATGAGATTTTTTAAAATGGTCTTAAGACCTATCTTTGGTCATTTATATACCTCCAATAGACCAAAATCTAGAGTGTTAGGATATATCATCTATTTATTTTTATTTGACACTAATTGTGTCATCCAACTTGGAGTGGCTACCTGTGAATATTATGTTGTTCCAATGGGCACTATTATCTATTAATATGCAATTGAAGTTGATACAATGGTGGTTGCCATGACAAGTGTCATATATACCACTAACACTACTATGGAGTCCTTGACTAATGTTTTGGCTATCTCTTCTCCATTGGTGGGTTGAGTGGCCATAATTATATCAGTGGGTATCTTTGTTTCCACCTCCTTGGTGGGGGCTTGGGTTACTATGAGAGGGGAATAAGGAAAGGATATTTATATGGGTGAAGTGCATATGTATGTGCTTATTAGGAATGAAAAAAATTAAAGTGACATAGGTGGAAAGGTAGGCATGTGTGGTTGGAATAAGGGAACCTGTGGAAGAGTGGAATCCAAGGTATAAAAAGAATCAATTAATGTAGTGGGAATACTTTGAGTGGATGAAATAGGAAATGTGACAGAAGATGGAGATGGTGTATTCAACCCAATGGATATGATAGATAGTGGGGTTATAATTAGAATGATTGAGTTAGTAGCCATGTATTATTGGGTGGTGTTGGTGATTAATGGTGTGGTAGTGGATATAGGGGATGGGGTGTAAATGATTGGGAAAGAGGGAGGTGAAGGTGGAGTTGGAATAACCAACTTTATTTATTGACTTAATTCCAAAGGATCTACCTATACTGGGGAGTCAAATGAAAGATCAATTACTTGTACTAGTTTTTTCATCGAAATAAGAGAGGTAATATCTTGTATTGAGTGAATAGTGGAGATAAGAGGAGGAATTACTTGAAATCTTTAGATAGTATTTGTGTCATCCATAGAAATTGATATTGGTTGATTCATTGGCTAGGCTACTGGCTCTTAGATGTTGGAAGAAACCCTTTTTCTTCTTATGTGAGACAACTAGCCTCACTACCTAATCTGCTTGGGTTCTAATGTTGGAACCCTCTAATATGGTTTCTTCTATATCCTTATCCTTTACTTCTCTCAACCTATTTGTCATATTTATGGTCTCTTTGGTTATTTTTACCCCCTTACTCCTTAAGCAGTTTAGTGTTCAATTTTTAACTTGGGTGGTCTTATCTAACAAAGAGAAGGATTCAAGTGTAGACCACATGACTAGAAGAAGAGATTTTAGATAGATTTGTTTATCATAATATACCCTGTCTACTGGCTATTTCTCATATTTCAAATCTTCTATAACTAGTGTGATATTATAAGTCTTAATTTTTTCTAGGTTCATTTAAGAATAATCTATTAATCTAACCTCTTCTTTATCCTTCATATATTCCTATTAATCTTCATAAAAAAGAATGTTGGAATATGTGGCACCCACTATACTAGTAGGATAGCCAATCACATCATAGAAGGGCCAAGCATAGAGAGATCTCAAAGTCATTTGAATCATTTATACATCTACACATTTAGCCTTAGATAGGGAAGGGAAGGTGTATTTCCATATACTAATAGGGAAGTGGATCCATATCTTATGCCTACTTGATAAAAAATAATGAGTTTTCACTAGTTATCTAATTAGTTCCTTAAGGCTAATTTGTTGCTTACATACCTAGGGAGGGTGTAAGGACACCCACTGAAACCACCAAATTTGATATATGAATATGTTGGAAACTAAATTAAATATGACCCCCAGTTTTGTGATGTCCCTTACTTAGGGGATCCTTTTCTGAACAAAAAGCTCTGATACCACTGTGATGTCCCTTACTTAGGGGCTCCTTTTTCCTGAACAAAAGGCTCTGATACCACTGTGATGTCCCTTACTTAGGGGCTCATTTTTTTATCAAAAAGCTCTGATACCACTGTAATATCCCCTTCAAATAGGGAATATAGAAAGACAAAAGCTCTGAACAAAGATACAATTTTGTAGAATAAATTCAAATAAATAAATAAACCATAGTAAATCTCTTAACTCACTAATCAGTGATCTTATTTATTTGTCCAGATGATTACAGTAGATGTCCTATGTCATGCATATAAAGGAATATTCAAATATGGTCTTAAAACCTTGATCTTTTACAAAATTGAAAATGAAACCTGAATTTTGGAATGGCTAGGGTTGTGTAAAAACACGGTCACCGTCATCAATAATACTGCCACTATTGATAGCTAATACTACCATCGTCAGTAATATTGCCATCATCGGTAGATAATACTACCATCATCAGTAATACTTCCATCATCAGTAGCTAATACTGTCATCATTGATAATACTACCATCGTCAGTCTCTGCACTTCCTACGGTGTTGTCCAGCTTGCTGTAGATGGTATGGATTTGTACAGATCTGTACGAAACTTGTACAAAAGCTAATGGAATATGCTATGGCCTAGATTATAGATACTTGATCTCAAGATCTCTATCTGAATAATTTTCTAAATAAAAACTAAATAAAGAAATACCTAAAATACTGTGATAACTTCTGTGTGAAGTTATCTCTCAAACCTGTAAACCTCTGTGATAACTTTTGTATGAAGTTATCTCTCAATTTGGCAATAGATCAGATGATATCTCATAGCCTCTGAATTACACACAATAAAGAGTGGATGTTCTTCACTGCAAATGGAATCCTGGAACCCTTGGCTTAGTCTTCACAAAAGAATTCTTCAATATCAAAATCAATAATCATATCATAATCATTAATGGCCTCCATGAGAAACCCTTATACCCTCTAAAATATATGCTTGCCCTAATTAGGGTTTTCTTAAATTAGAATTAGGGTTTATAATTAAAATTAGACCAAATAATTAATATTTTATTAAATCAATCAAATATTAATATCTCCCTTAATACATGTCCAATCCTCGAACCGTCTGAAGCTAGTGAATCAAGGAATGATTCTGCACATGACCATACCAAAATAATGGTGCTCCACTACATGTTAGAAGTCCCTAAATAATATGAGCTTAGACAAACATGCCTGAAAAAGCTTGAATGAAAACCAAATATAGGAATTCTACGAATCAAAGCCAAGCTAAGCTCCATCATGACCCTCTATCCATCCTATCAGCCTACGAGGGTCACATAATAGGCTAATCATCAAACCTGTTGATGTCCACTAAAAAATGGGACATGACAATCCACCCCTCCTAAAATTGCTTATCCCCAAGCAATCTTGAAATAATGAACCACTCGATCCACCTAGATCCCAAATGTAGTTATGCTCTGCATTGTTGTTAATCAATGCAAGTTCCTACAATATCCTCTCAAATATAACCAAGAGGAATCCACAAGCAAACTGGCAAATTCTACTCAACCAAACTCCAAAAGCACAACTGCCATAGTCAAGAACACATGAGAAATAAAATCTCGAAGTATCATAACCCAAGTAGAATGGACAAGTCAAACTACCAATTCCATCTACAAAAGATGGTGCCAATCCATCTGATAATTGAGCCCTCTGTAAAGGTGGAATGACCAATTGTACCACATTGTCATTGGTGTGAGAAGAATCAATTTGGAAACTCAACTCCACTGGTATGCCAAACTCATCAAGACCAGGTACTCCCAAATCCTGAACATGTGTGTCAGCTCCAACAACATGTTCCTCAGCTACAACTATAGAAACATACTCACCAACAACACTCAATGTACTAACCTCTAAGTATACCTCCACACTCTGAATGCCAGCATCAGACTCATCCTCATCTAACTCTGAAGAAGCTACTGCTGAAACTATCTCATCATTACAATCTCCAGCTCCTTCGTCCTCTGCAACTAACTGAGAGTCCAAATCCTCATGACTAAGCTCAACCACATGTCTCTCAGAATCCTAGTGAGTCACCTTCATTACCTCTATCTTAGGCTCTAAATCCTCTACCTCTAACTCCTCAGAACTATCCCACTATTTGAAATCTTCTAATTTTGAATCCTCACAATATGCCCATATTACACGATATGCCTTGCCCTTAGGCCTCAAATGACAATTGTGATTGGCATCATATGGATCTTTGCAGTATAAGCAAAGCTTTTTCCTGCGTAGACCATTAAGAGCCTCTCGATCCAAAGGTGTTGTTGTTGGGTTGGCCTTTGAATCATTCTTAACAAACATCAGCTGTGTAGGCCTATCAGCTGTCCTAGAATGGGTCAGCAGTAGTCTCTGATTAACAATAGCACTCATGTTATCCCCTTGCTCCCCATTCTATCGAATAGGTGTGTTCATCCTCTCTACCATAGTAGTGAGTCACTGTAGTGCCTATGTCATCTCACGATATATTTCTCTGATGTCCTGATCATCATTATGCCTATGGCCCTTGGATGGGCTACCCTCACGTATGTAACTCATGATACTACCCAACAAGATGGCAGGACATTGGCTCTGATCTACCCAACAGGATGGCAGGATTTTGGCTCTGGTCTAGCCAACAGGATGGTAGGATTTTGGCTCTGATACCACTATGATATCCCTTACTTAAGGGCTCCTTTTTTGAACAAAAAGCTCTGATACCACTGTGATGTCCCTTACTTAGGGGCTCCTTTTTTGAACAAAAAGCTCTGATACCACTGTGATGTCCCTTGCTTAGGGGCTCCTTTTTCCTAAACAAAAGGCTCTGATACCACTGTGATGTCCCTTACTTAGGGGATCCTTTTTTATCAAAAATCTCTGATACCATTGTAATATCCCCTTTAAATAGGGAATATAGAAAGACAAAAGCTTTGAATAAAGATATAATTTTGTAGAATAAATTCAAATAAACCACAGTAAATCTCTTAACTCACTAATCAATGATCTTTTTTATTTGTCCAGATGATTACAGTAGATGTCCTCTATCATGCATATAAAGGAATATTCAAATATGGTCTTAAAACCCTGATCTTTTACAAAACTAAAAATGAAACCTAAATTTTGGAATGGCTCAGGTTGCTATGTAAAAACATAGTCACCGTCATCGATAATACTACCATTATCGATAGCTAATACTACCATCATCGGTAGATAATACTGCCATCATCAGTAATACTGCCATCATTGGTAGCTAATACTACTGTCATCAGTCTCTACACTTCTTGCGGCGTTGTCCAGCTTGCTACAGATGGTACAAATTTATATAGATCTATATAGAACTCGTACAAAATCTAATGGAATATGTTGTGGCCTAGATTTTGGATACCTAATCTCAATATCTCTATCTGTATAATTTTCTAAATAAAAACTAAATAAAGAAATACCTGAAATACTATGATAAATTTTGTGTGAAGTTATCTCTCAAACCTGTAAACCTCTATGATAACTTCTGTATGAAGTTATCTCTCAATTTGGCAATAGATCAGTTGATATCTCACAGCCTCTGAATCACACACAATGAAGAGTGGACGTTCTTCACTACAAATGGAATCCTAGAACCCTTGGCTCAGTCTTCAAAGAAGAATTCTTCATTATCAAAATCAATAATCATATCATAATCATTAATGGCCTCCATGAGAACCCTTATACCCTCTAAAAGATATGCTTGCCCTAATTAGGGTTTTCTTAAATTAGAATTATGGTTTCTAATTAAAATTAGACCAAATAATTAATATTTGATTAAATCAATCAAATATTAATATCTCCCTTAATACATGTCCGATCCTCGAACCGTCTGAAGCTAGTGAATCAAGGAATGATTCTACACATGACCATACCAAAATAATGGTGCTCCACTGCATGTTAGAAGTCCCTAAATAATAGGAGCTTAGACAAACGTGCTCGAAAAAGCCTGAATGAAAACCAACTGTAGGAATTTTATGAATCAAAGCCAAGCCAAGCTCCATCATGACCCTCTATCCATCCTATCAACCTATGAGGGTCGCATAATAGGCTAATCATCAAACCTATCAATGTCCACTAAAAAAGGGGACATGACAAGTTTGCAATTACTACTATTATAGCATCAAAAAATCTTCTCCTCCCTAATCTTTTTAAAAATATGATTATGATGGAGGAACCAAAAGCATCATTGAGCCTTATGAATTATTATTTTCTCTCCTCTAAGGTGAGATCAGGATAGTGGTTAAAAACTTTGTTGAATTGATTGGGAATTTTGTTCAATCCTAAGATTGTCCTCCCTTTTACTAAAACATAGATAAGGTAGGAAGTCATATAGAATTTTCATGTAGTTTGGACTTCCATCAATTATGTGAATGGAGTCACTAATCAACTAGGCCTAGTGAATGTACTATTTGTTATAATGGATTACCTGGATATATTGGTATATCCAATCCTAAGAATTCTTTCATTTGGGTTCCTTGTAACTCTATACAAGAGTATAATGATGTCTCCTACTTCATCCTTGAAGTGTATCCTAGCCAAGGTCTTAGGAATTATTTTGGCTATAGATCTAGGGTTTTTTAACCATTGTTTGTTTAAAACCTATAGATAGGATACATTCAATTTTTTTGGAGGAGTAAGGGGTTATATCTATGTTGCTTTCATATTCCAAGATCAAGAACACATTATTAATGAAATTAGGATCAAGATTTATAATATTCTTTCCTTTATCATTCACTACTTCCCTCTTCTAAATAATATAGTGTTTATCCATGGTGAGCACAAGATCAAGGCTTTGTACTAAGATTGGGAAGGTTGCATCCTAGGGTAAACCACTATCGTAGATGTTCTAAATCCAATCATTCTTGAATTTTACATTTACTTTATTCAAAAATTCTACTAGGTCTGTGTGACCTAGATCTGTGTCTATGATCTTGTTAGTGTTTAAATCTAAATTGGATGGGAAACCAAGTCCCTTTGACTTAAACTCCATCTCCTTTCTAGACATGTACACTATGAAAATGGGTGTGGTAAACCAATTACAGAGTTGGTCAGGAGTTGGGCTTGCAATTGTAGGTTTTTTTTTACTTTAAACTTGGTAGGGTTTTGTTATGATTTTGTAGTTAAAAAATCTAGTAGAGGTATAATTTGAAATTTTAGTTGTAAAGTTCAACTGAAATGTCCAGTGGGTTTTGAATTGTAATTGCACTTACAAGGTTTGATAAAATGTCTAGCAGGAAAATGGTCTATAGAGGAAAGTTGAACTTTCGATGGGAAATCAAAGTTGTTATATAAAGGGGGATTTTTATTGGGGTTTTTATGTGTTTATGCAACTAAAATCTCCATGGGGTTTAATCTTGAAATAGCAGGAGGGATTTCCATTAGAATTTGTGTAGAGGATATTTTGGGAATATTCTTGATTTTAATAGTTTTTTAAAACCCTAGATTTTTTAGATAAATCTAATGAAATTATAACATTTTTGATAGATTTTAATAGGAAGATTTCAATACATGAATATAAAACTAGAAATTATGAGCAAACGATACACTTTTCATGATTATGAGAAAAAACCTAAAACTTGGTATGGAAAACCTAAGAGTTTTTGAAATAATAATGATGGTAACAACACTTCAAAGACAAAGGTAAAAAATGATTGACCTAGATGAATACCATATTTACATGTGTAGGGGTTGGAAATGGTGGATATGGTGCATGTGTTGTATTTTTTGGCAATGGAGGTTGATTTTTGTGTTGCATTTTCACTTCATAGTAGAGTTCTAGATTTGATTTTTAATATTAAAAATGGTGTAAAAAAACCTAATTTTATATTAATAAACCACACTATAAATGTTAAACATGATGGTAGATAGATGAAAGGTGGGAAAGTGGGTCATCAAAGTTATTTTATAAATTTTCAAGTTGCAAAATTGCAAAATTATGTTTTGATTTTTAATATCCACTTTCCACTAAGTGAATTTGTTAGAGGTAGGAAATTCCTTGGAATTAGGTATAAAAACTCTAATTACACTTTGCAACTTTGTAAAATTGTAAAGTGTAGTGGAATTTCCAATTCCCACTAGGTCATGGTAAGTGGAGTTCATGTTGCACTTTGAAAATTTTCAAATTTGTGAAGTGTAACTAGAGTTATAATTCCCATTGATATCAAATAAGAGCAAAAATTGGAGCTCCTATTGCATTTTTCAACTTGTAAAGTTTTAAAGTGTAACACATTTTAATTCCTGCTAAGCATTGGGTAAGTAGGAAAGTGAAGGTTTGGGTACATTTTTCAACTTTTCAAGGTTTCAAACTAAACAAAAATATCTAGTTTCCAATTGGGTCCTATAAAAAGGTTTTTATGTCTCCTTTAAATCTTTTTCTCAAAAATTTTATGGGTTTCCCTTTGGGGATAAGGTATTTTAATATTTTTGGCACAAAAATATCAATAAAGAGATCTAGTGGTTTTTGCCAATGTGTAGTTCTTTAGCCTATGTATGCCTTTTTATATATCTATATATTTAAAATACTTGAAAAAACTTATACCACCAATACAAAAACACATGAAAATGTGATTTTGTAAAAATAACATGAAATGTATATACTATTTGACATAGACTGAATAAAACCACATGAAAATCTCCTCTCAATAAATTCATTAAAATACAATTAGATTTAAAACATTATTTTCAAAATAAATAATGATACTCATTACCAAAACTTGGGAACTTTTATACCATGAAAAAATTGGCCTTACTTTGATCACTAGTAGATTGAATACACAATAAATAGTCTTTTGTAATGAATGAACTTGTATTTAGAACTAATCAAATGTATTACGTTAATTGGATTGATTATTGTTATTTAGTATAAGATCTCAATCTCAAGTGCACATGTTATTCTAAAAGCATTGATCAAGATTGGGGGACTTACATCCTCTCATGTTAAGATTGCTATTAAGATAATCTAGGGCACAATTTGTAGGTATTGGGCTCCATTAAATACCCTACTTGGAATAGATATCCAAGAGATGTATCACTATCACCAAAGGTCCAATACTAGTTTTCTCATTAATTCATATAACTTATACACTTCTATCAAACCTAATTTCAACAAATGAGGTTCTAGTCTCTATTGTGATTCACTTAATCATTTTATAAAAAGGGGTAAATATCCATTACTCATAAACAAACATCAAAGAGAGGGAGAGGGTAAGGTATAAAATTATTCCTTTTGAATAAATGGCCAAAATAATTAATCTTAGGACTAAACATGCCCAGCTATAGTTGCACCACTATATGCTAAGTTTCACGATGGCTCAAGTTTTGGTCACATAGATAAATAGTCTAAGGAAAAGGTGGGGATGCTTGATTTAGAGATTCTTTTAATGAATGAACTAAAAATAGGTTTGTAGTTAATTACACATAGATCCTTACCAATTTCATGTAAAATAAAGGGATCAAAGAACTTAACTAAAATGGAAAGAAATGCATCCTTATTAATGTATGAACTTTGTATAAAATCATAGATTATAGTTCCATATCATTAGTATTGATCCATTAAAATATAAATAAATCATAATACATCCAAGACAAAAAAAATCATTAATTTTATAGTGTTTTTTTTAATTAAAGTTAAATATTAAAAAATAAAACACCTTATACAAAATAAACAAAAGTAAACAAAGTGGATTCCTTGGGGTCCACTAAGAAATAATTAAGATAAGGTTAGAGGTGGGATACTTCCAAACTATTTTGGTAGGCCTTACTGAGCTTCCAATGATTGATAAAAAAAAATTGGTCTTATATTCAAGCTTTTATAGGTTTAAAAGAATCTTGTGGAATATGATCTCTACTTGAGTCAGTAATTTTCTATGAGCCTTAAGTGGGGCCTCCAAGGAGACCTTGACATTTTGGACCTAGTTAATGCTTTTCATAAATTGTGTAGCTAACTTAAAGATGGATTTATTTCCTACCTTATTGGATTTGGATACCTTTCTCTTCATGATCTCATCTAAGTCTACCAAGTTGACCCTAAATGCATCCCTCCCTAATAGGGTGTGATCAAGGTGGAAGAAAATTGAAATTTTAGCATTCTTTAAATAAGTAAGGATTTGGTACTTACTTTTCTCTAGTGGCTCTATGGTTTTTTGGGCCATGTTCGACCAATCTTCAATGGACATTACCATAGCTCTTAAAAATTTATGCTAAAGCTTTAAGTCTATATGGGGAATCAACTTCAATTTTGGGAACATCCCCTTACTAATGACAACAACCAATTTTTTGTATTTATTACCCATATAGTACTCTACTAACATGTGTGCATCCTTTGGAGGAGATATTTCCTTTCAAATTGGGCTCTTATCACTTTCCTAAGGATGGTAAATAGTTGGGTGAGAGTTACCTACACTTTTATAACTAGGTATATGGGGAAGGTTCTTCTTACCTAAGATTCTAAATTTATCACCTAATCCTTAAGATATTTCATCACTATCTTTGTGATGTCATTCATGTCTCAAAGCACTAATACTATGTCATTTTATACCCTCTCTTGTCCAGTTTCAATTATTGCTTTAGTGAGGGATAATATATCTTACTTCTTCTTCCACACCTTTGCATCTCTTCCTTGAGTAAATTTGTGTGAGAACCCTCTTCATGCTCCTAGATTCTCTATAGAACTCCCATTGGACCTTTGTATCATGATAATAAACTATTTATAGTATTTACACTTTGATAGGTGCTAGGGGCCCATCCTAGCTTAAACTTATAGTAAATCCCAACGTGGTGCAAGAGTTTGAATATGGGATGATAAATTCAAAGGTAGGTGGAGGAGGTTTAGGAGGATGAATAATTAATGAAGGGGAATTAAATAAGAATGAGAGGATTGGATAATAAGGCATGGGAGTGAAAGTAAGAAGAATGAATGTAGATCCCCATGGGACTAATTAGGCATGCCACTAGTTAAGAGTCATGTTGACCTATGGGACAATGTCATCTAGTAGGGGAGTGATCAATAATAATGAATAAATCAGAGAGTTAAAGTTGAATCCTTGAACCCCTAAGGTGATGGAGAAAAATGATTAGAGAGCAAGGAGAGGAGCAAGCTAAATAGAAGGTTGAAAGGGAGATACCTTTTATTTATTCTTGGGTCTCTTACCATGGTTATATGGAGCTACCTTCATGGATATAGGGATTGAAGTGGCCATTGAAACCTAAGTTGGGGGCATGGTAAAAGTTACTTTTTCCTTCTTTTAGGGCATTATGCTCAGAGTAACCTAGGCCATGGTAACTAAAGGAGCCATAGTGTAAATTGTTACCAGAGCAACCTAAATTAGTAGAGGAGTAACTAATGAGGCCATTGACATAACCACCATGTTGTATTTTGGTGCTATGAAACTATGATCCACTAAAATTTGAGCCCTTTATAGGGTCGTAGAGGCTACCAAAATCAACCCTAACACTCCTAAAGATGATGGCTACACAATTGAGACTCTAGGAGACCAAAGGTAGGCCATGGTAATTCTTATGGGTAGAATGGCATAAGTGGAAAAGAATTTGAAAGTGAGAATTCCTTTCATTGTTGGATCTAAGGGGACCTAGGTGAATTACAGAGCCAACATGATATAAACTAGGGAAAACCTCATTGGGATAGACTTGGTGGGAATAGGGAATATTAGAGGTGGCCTAATGGGTTATGAAGGGATGGTGGTAGTGAGGGAAGGAATCTCTAGAGGAAATATTTATTGGTCTTGCTTCAAGTTCATATTGAGGTTACTATCAATGTCAAAGTGTAACAACTACACAGTTAGTGGTTGAGTGGTATGTGTAAGTGGAAGTGGTAGAGATTAAGCTATAGTATGGGGAGGTGAAGCTTGTAGAGTCAAAGGTATGGGTACCCCTTGTATGATCCTCCTAGAAATATGTATTATAGTTACCTTAGTATCCTCCCTAGGCTAATTTTGGGGAGCTTGTGGAGGTGGTGTTATACTTTCCTCAGTGACTTGCTTAGATTGGGATTTCTTCCCTTTTTTTTCTTCCTCTACCCTTAAAATTACTTTGGCACCACTAGATAGATTAAGATGAATATCATCATCTATGTGGGCCTCATGGTGATATGTGATGTTGAGTCCAGTTTCATATCTTTACAAATGGGAATTGATTACCCCTTAGGTATCCCAATCTTTATACTCAACCCTTAGGTATCCCCTTATGTGTATGAATTCATGTTTAACATCATATTTCATAGATTGGGTAGGTTTTTATATTCATGGTGGAATATGAAGATTGTAAAATCTATGCACACCTTCTATCAGTGATCGAGTAACACAATACACCTTCAACCAACTAATAAGCAGTTTCTTACTTAATGAGATGGTCCAAAACCTAATAGGGTAAGATGAAATGGGATTTTTGGATTCCTTTTGCTTAGATGATGATGTGGTCTTAGTATTAACATTAAGCTCTTATGGGTATGAGTGACCTCTCAATTTCATTTAAGAGTTATGGCCTGGTCCTCTCTTTTATGTCCATGTATATCACTAGGTATAAGGACTCATATTTTTCCCAAATGTGATTCTTGTAATGGTGTGCATATAATTTATAGAATACCACATGGAAATTCCATGGTAGGAACATAGAAGGCTTGAAATTGAGAATGGTGTAAATCATGTCCACAAGATAATTCAACATGTATAACTTTCCACCCCCTTAGGCCTCACTAATGCCCTTGAATATATTGAAGTTGATGAGGATCCCAAGGTATAATAATACCTTTCTCTTGATGATGATGTTTAACATAGGTACCCAAATTATTTTCACATGAATGACATCTTTTGATATGAATAAATGATTCATCAAGACGATACGTACATAAACTCCCTCCCAAAAGAGATGAATGGGGTATGTATTGATATCCTCATTTATATTCCATTGGTTAGGATCAGTAGCCCAATTTTAGAGGACATCACATATCTCTTGTGTCTCAATTCATGTGTCCACCATGCTCTGGTCATAAACTAGGGTGTACTCTAAGAGGTTATAATACTACCAAAAATTAACTCTAGAGATATTTATTATTTTATTCTGAGACCCTATAGAATACATCGATTCTTGGGTAGTATCAAGTATGTACACATATTTTCATAGAATGTTTCCAAAGAGGTTAACACATATAAACACATCTATTTTTTAAAATTCCTTTCATAATCACGATTTTCCTAGGGTGACAAGCTCATCTAGGAACTAGGTCTCATCTTCATCATCATCATCTGAGTTCTAATTTTTCATGTCCTAAGTTTATTAAAACACTTTGTTATAATGATCAAAGTGGGTTAGGTTTGATGAAAAGGTGATATTTATGTATTTGGGTTTAGGCCTAGGATTTGACTATGATGTGGTCATGGTTTAGGGTTAGGAATTATTTTATAATGCAATTTTGAATATGATGAAAACATTGAAAGCTCTAGAAAGTGTTAAAAGTAAGGATAACAATTCTAATTTTGAGGCATAATCCACTTGAGTATTTCCTAATTTGGCATTTACTTAGAGAGTTTTGAAAACATGCACTCAACTTGAATTTGAATACAGTGAAGGGAAGTCTATGGGTTGTCAAATCATATCTCAGTTACCTAATTTTATTAACATAAATTCATGGTGGGTATATTCTTATCTTAGCTCTTGTGGCACCTTGATAATCCTTCAGTTGGGTCACATGGTATTTTTTGGTTAGACAATTCTCTATAGGCTCTGCTAACTATCCTAGATAGGGTATCACTCTTTCATATCCTTGTGTACTTATGTTGACCACCAAGACCTTTTGAGTACACATGAAATCTCATTATTATCTTATGGTTTAATGTGTATCTTTCATTTCCTTACCTGGTCCACTTTGATCCATTCTACCCTTTTTATATAGGAGTAACACATGGTGCTTTGTGATTAGTCCTATATTTTGATTGTACTTCCTTCCTAACTTAATTAGGAGGCCTCATTCCTTTCCTTCCACTTTTTATATAAATGATATATGTTATTTTTTGGTTAGTTAGACTCTCCTAGGGTTCTAACATCTCTAACACCCCCAAGGGATTGATAACTTTGATAGGTTACATGTGATATCTCCTCACTCATCTAGCTTTCCTCAAGGTTTTGACATCTTTAACACCCTCAAGAGACTGAAAAATCTAAAAATGTCCATGTGAAATTTGTTCACTTGTTAGGCTATCCCAAGGATTTGACATTTTAAACACCCTTAAAAGATTGAAAACTCTAACACTTTCCACTCAGCATCTCCTCACTTATCATGCTCTCCTAGGGTTCTAACATATCTAAAACCCATAAGAGACTAAGAACTCTATAAATCTCCATATAGTATTTTTTTACTCATCAAGATCTCCTTAGGGTTCTAACATATCTAATACCCCCATGAGACTAACAAATATGATAAGCTCTAATGAATGGGATCATTCCATGTGGCATGATATTAGTTATTTGGATGCCTATGGAAAATTTCAAATTGTCTTTCTATCTATAGGCTTTGGATGAGTAGTATTGATAAATGTCGATGTTACATGTTACTTTACCTATCTAGATGAATTTTTGAATTATGATTCACTATATTTCCATTAGAGGATGATATGGATACATGTGTGTTGTACCCAAAATTTGAATTCATGATTTATTTTTTAATTTTGGTTGCCACTTGAAGAAACTAGAGGTTTGAAACTAGATCATCTATGTTCCATGTGTTCACTAGGTATTATACATGTTTTACTTTGATAAAATTTAATTTTGGATAAATTGGATAAATCAATTGCTATTCACACCTCATGTGCACAAGTGTAATTCTTCATTTCAACATAAATTTCATATCCAATATATATTTTGGTTCTCATTTGATGTTTTGGATATATATTATCAAGAGGATCATCTTTGATTTAGACATTAGAGTCCAAAAGTGTATGGATTTTTCACCCTAAAGATATAGAACTTTAGGAGCCAACAGGGATGGACCCCATCAAATCTAAAATCTTTGTTTTGGCATAACTTTCACATCTAGTCTCTATTTTGGTTCTCACTTAATGCATTAGAATATATTTTCAAGAGGATAATATTTAATTTAAACATCAGAGGCCAAAACTTGATACATTGTTAACCCCATAGATCTATAACTTCAAGATCTAATAAGGATGGAGGGCCCCATCAAGTCCAAAATCTCTATTTTATCATAACTTGCACATTTTATCTTTATCCTGGCTCTCACTTGTTGTATTAGATAGATATCATAAAGGGGATAATATTTTATTCTGGCATCAAAAGCCAAAAGTTAGTATATGTTTCACTCCAAAGATCCATAACTTCAAGATCCAATAATATGGAGGGTCCCATCATGTCCAAAACCTCTATTTTGACATTATATTCATATCTACTCTCCATTTTGGTTCTAGTTTGATGCATTGGATAGATATAATCAATAAGATCATAGTTAATTCAAACATCAATGGCCACTCTTAAAATATTTTTTGAAAATTTGAACCAAAGATCTAAAGCTCAAAATTATATTTGGATGGCCCTTTTGTTCTCCTTGGATGCACGGATGTGCCCAGGCCTAAAGGAGAATTTTTAGTTTCATTTTTTGGATATAACTTTTACATCTAGACTCTATTTTGGCTCTCATTTAAATAATTGGAAAGGTATTGAAAATATATATATAATAATTAAAAAAATTGATCCTATGATGAATATTTTTGTGGGAAAATAAATATGACTCCATTTTTGTAAAAATTTTTCATTTGATCTTTGTCTTAGTTCTCGCTTCATGAATTGGGTAGATATCATCAAGGGGATCGTAAACATAAATATCCAAATATTTATATATTTTATGAAAATTTTAAATTAATATATAGATCTCAAAAGGATTTTTGGATGGCCCTCCCATCCTCTTTGGACATGTAGATGTGCCCAGGCCTAGAGGAAAAATTTTAGTTTCATTTTTTGGCCATAACTTTTGCATCTAGGCTCCATTTCAGCTCTCATTTGAAGCATTGGAAATGTATTAAAAATATATATCTAATAATATAAAAAAATATCTTATTATTAATATTTTTGTGGGAAAATAAATATGACTACATTCTTGTAAAAATTTTGCATCCAATCTCCATCTTGCTTCTCACTTGATGTGTTGGATAAATATCATCAAGGGGATCATATTTGGTTCAAACATCAAGGGTCAAATATTCATATACCTTTTTAAAAATTGAACTAGATATATTGATCTAATAATGAGATCTAGATTCCCCCCCCCCAATCCTCCTTAGATGCACAAATTCACCCAAGCTTAGAGGATAAATTTTAGTTTCATGTTTTGGCCATAAATTTTGCATCTAAATTTCATTTCAGATCTTATTTGAAGTGTTGGAAATATATTGAAAATATATATCTAATAATGTAAAATTATTTATCTTATGATGAATATTTTGGTTTAAAAATAAATATGACTTAGTTCTTGTAAACTTTTGCATCTGATCTCCATCTTGGTTCTCACTTGATGCATTGGATAGATATCATCAAGGGCATAATATTTAAGTCAAACATAAAGAACCAAATATTCATAGTTTTTTTACAAATTAAAAAAATATATCAATAGATTATAAGTGCATATGTATGACCCTACCATCCTCCTCAAATGTATAGAACCACCCAGGGTTAGAGCAAAAATTTTAGTTTCATTTTTTTGCCATAACATTTACATCCTAAATCTATTTTGGATCTCATTTAAAGTGTTAGAAATGTATTGATAAGATATATATAATTATGTAAACAAATATATCCCATTATAAATATTTTGGTGTGAAAACAAATAAGAATCCATTCTCATAAAACTTCCATATCTAATCTTTGTCTTGGTTCTCAGTTAGTGCATTATATAGATATCGTCAAGGGGATCATATTTAGTTCAAATATAAAGGGTAAAATATTCATATATTTTGTCAAAATTTTAACAAGATATATAGATATCATAAGGATGTTTTTATTTCTATCCCATCTTCCTCAAACACATGGATGTGTCCAGGCCTAAAGGAGAAATTTTAGTTTCAGTTGTTTTCCATAAGTTTTGCATATGGACTCCATTTTGGCTCTTGTTTGAAGTTTTGGAAAGGTATTTAAAATATGTATCTAATAATACAAATTTTTTGATCCTATGATGAATATTTGGTGGGAAAATAAATATCAATTATTTTTTTCTAACAATACATCATGAGTGCATTGGGCATGGATTATCCTTTTGACCATTTATTTCACATCTATAATCCATTTTGACTCTCATATGAAACATTGGAAAGGTTTTGAAACAAGAAATATAATGATGTAAATCAATTCATATTCATATATCATTTGGCATGATAAATTCTAAATTTTTGTTCAAATTACCCCTTTATAGGACCCTATTTCATATGTTAGGGTGTGGCACATACTATTTCTAAACTCTCTCACCCAAGGACAAGACTTTGTGGGCTCACATTCTAATTTGTTTGAATCATTATTATAAAATTAATGAAAATAGAATAATATAGAAAAGAGAATATGAAAGGTCATATGGAATGTGAATGGTTATCCCATTCTTATTTTTATAAATACAAGAAATGGCTATTGTAAAGGGGGATTTTTTATGTTAATAATTTGTGAACCTTGAAGAAGAAGAAGAAGGAAAATTTGTGCTCATTATTTTATCTATGAACCAAGGAAATAACATAATTTTGTTACTTGTTTCCTTAATGGGAAATTTTTGTTTACTCTTTCATGCATGATTGTTCATCTTCATTCCATTTGACTTGTTTTAATAGTTCTCTGTGTTAAATTTATTGTGGGTTTCTCATCTCTCCTCCTCCATTCTTCTCACCTTCCACCATTTCCAAATTTTGTTTCCCTTTTATACTTTCTAGTTAAAAGTACACAAAAAACCAAAAATATCCATATATTATGAGGGAACCACACCTCTAAATTATAGAGGAGAATCACCATCTCTATGGTGATTTCTCCAACTATTGGTGAATTTACATCACTTCCTATTGGGTGAGTCAAAAATCCAAAGCGACCAAAATTTACGCCAATATTTTTTTGGAACTCCATTAGGGATCAAAAAAGTGCCTTTAATTCCTATAATTTGAATGGAATCTTCCCCTTGAAAAATAGTATTGGTGACTCCATTGAAACTATCCTTGTAAATTATGGAATGCAACCCATGATTTTTAATTTTATGACATTTTATATTACTACCCATGGTATAGTTTTGGTTGCAATCATGAAGAGATTTAAGGTTAAACTAGAATATGCATACCTTGAAAACATTGGGTGGGAAAAAGAAGTGTTTTGAAATTATTTAAATTAGGGGTTGATTATATTTTTACAAATGATAATACAATAAGAAATAATTTCCTATTCATATCAACCTTCTAATAAAACCCAATTCATGAGATTATTGATGATCTAAAAAGAGTACACTTTTTGAAACATGTCTTTGGTATTGTACAAAAAAAATAAAGATAAGTTTTCCCAATTCAAAATTTTCCTATGCTAGAGAAAATACAAAAAGAAAAGTTATTTATATTGGAGATGAAAGTAATGGTTCAAATTCCACTATGGTGAGTTCTTCAACAGAGGAATTAATTTCTTTGATTTGATGCTCTAAAAAAATAGTGAAAATACAACCCAAGAGAAGGAAGTCATGAGAGAACACAATGAAAATTCAAAATAAACTTCATTCCCAAAAAATGAGATAAGTCATGAAAATATTGAGTTTAACATTAAATAAAAAGATATATGTGATAATGTGAAACATAAGTACAAAGAAATTTTTAAAGAAGAGTGAAGAAATAATTATAAATGAGATTCAAGTCATGTTGAGTGCCATGAGGTTTTGGCCCTAATATCACCTTTTGAGATGCCTAAAGGTGATTCATTTCAACATAAATATCTGTAAAAGCAACCATAAATCAAAGACTTAGGATGTATGAATCTTGTTATTAGTATTCTAAACATCAAGTTGAGACATATTCCTTTTATTCATGATGAAAATGTGTGTGGTTAAGTGTTTGATCCCATATTTATATTCCCTATTTTGCCTCATGTTATCCCATAAATATGGTTAAAATAATGTTTTTTTGATTTCTCATAGTCTTTTCAAAGTTGTCATCATATTTTTAAAACTTACTTAGAAAGGGATCATACTTTTCCCAGCATGTAAATGGATTTGTTTAGTCTTGTTGTGTTTTCATTCCTTCATAAATAGTTTCCTTTTACACACATTTTGTCTTTTGTGTTTCCCTTCCATTTTTATATTATGTGTGTGTGTGTTCAATAAGCATAGCTTGTGTGTTGTGGTATTTCCCCTTCTGCATATTGGAGTTGATTACATAATATAATCCCTTGATCTATTCTAGGTTAAATTTTTATTCCAAAGGTATTAAAATAAAATAACTTGTGTTTTTAAACATAAGAAAGGTGTCATTGTATATCCTACCAAGAATATTAAATCCCCAAAATTACAACTAATATAAATAGGTGGATTTTTTAAGGTAATGATTTGACTCAACAAAGTGTGTTTATTTCCCATATGATTGGGATAGGTGAACTGGTTAACAATTGGTGAGATTAATATATGAATGTACACTACACATTATATAATGGGTGGATAAGGCACTGGTCACTAAATAATCTAGAGTTCTCCTACATTCCTCTAAGGAATGTGGCCCCATAGTTAGAGCCATTGTTGTACCCAAAATTTAAATTCATGACATTTTTTTAAGTTTTGATTCAATTTGAAGAAACTATATGTTTGACAATAGATCAACTAGGTCTCATGGGGTGTAATATTTCTACATGTTTTACTTTGATAAAATTTTATTTTGGAGAAATTGGATAAATCAAGTACTATTACACCTCACTTGCGTAATAAGTGCAATTCTTCATTTCTACATAACTTTAACATATGGTATTTATTTTGGTTCTATTTTAATGTTATGGGTGATACTATTAATATTATAATATTTTATTTATACATAAGAGTCCAAAATTTTATGAATTATCTACCCTAGAGATCTAGAACTTTAGGAGCCAATAGGGATGAAAGGGCCCATCAGGTCTAAAATATCCATTTTGGTTTTTACTTGATGATTTAGATAAATATTTTCAAGGGGATAATCTTTTATTTAGACATTATATGTCATAATTTGATACATTTTTCACCCTATAGGTCTAAAAATTCAAGATCTAATAAGGATAGAGGGCCCCATCAAGTCCAAAATCTCCATTTTGGCATAAATTTCACATCTAGTCTCCATTTTACTTCTCTCTTAATGCATTGGATAGATATCATCAAGGGGATAGTTTTTTATTTATACATTAGAGGCCAAAATTTTATATGTTTTTCACACCAAAGTTATATAACTCTATGATGTAACAAGGATGGAGGGACCCATCAGGTCTAAAATCTCTATTTTGGCATAAGTTTCACATTTGATCTCTATTTTGGTTCTCGCTTGATGCGTTAGATAGATATTATCAAGGGTACCATATTTAATTGAAACATAAATGGCCCATTATTCATAATTTTTTTGCAAAATCAAATCATATGTCTATAGCTTAGAAGGACATCTAGATGGTTCTCCTTGTCCTCCTTGGATGCGTGGAAGCTCCCAAGCCTAGAGGAGAAATTTTATTTTTGTTTTTTGGCCATAATTTTTTCATCTAAACTCTATTTTGGATATTGTTTTAATATTTTTAAAGGTATTTAAAATATCTATCTAATAATTCAAAAAAATGTATCCTATGATGAATATTTTGATGGGCAAATAAAGATGACTCCATTCTTGTAAAACTATCACATTTGATCTTTGTCTTAGTTCTCTCTTTATGTATTGGATAAATATAATCAATGGTATAATATTTAGTTTAAACATAAAGGTCCAAATATTCATATATTTTTTTTAAAAATGAACCAAAAATTTGGAGCTCAGAAGGACATCTGGATGACCCTCTTATCCTCCTCGAATGCACCCAAGTGTAGAGGAGAATTTTATTTTCATTTTTTGGCCATAACATTTGCATCTAGACTTTGTTTTGACTCACATTTAAAGTGTTGTAAAGGTATTAATATATATATATATATATAATATAAAAAAAATGATTTTATGATGAATATTTTGGTGGGAAAACAAATATGATTACATTCTTATAAAATTTTCATGTCTGATCTTGGTCTTGGTTCTTTCTAGATATATTGGATATATATCATCAAGGGGATCATCTTTGGTTAAAAAATGAGGGACAAAATATTCATATATTTTGTGAAAAATTGAATTATATATCTAGAGCTAATAATTATGTTTGGAAGACCCTCATGTCTTCCTTGGACGTGCATATGTGCCTAGGCCTAGAAGAGAAATTTCAATTTCATTTTTTGGCCATAACTTTTGCATCTAGGCTCCATTTTCACAGCGTACATAAGTTATATATACTTTTTGAAGCATTTGAAAGGTATATATATATGGTCAAAAAGGGAATCCATGCTTAGTGCACTAATGATGCACTGTTAGAATAAAAATAAATCATTTTTTTTACATGAAAATATTTATCATAGTATAAAAAATTACATTATATATATATAGATATAGGTATATATATATATATATATATATATATATATATATATATATATATATATATATATATATATATATACATATATATATACATATATATATATATATATACATATATATATATATATATATACATATATATATACATATGTATGTATGTATATATATATATATATATATATATATATATATATATATATATATATATATATATATATATATATATATATATGTATGTATGTATGTATGTATGTATGTATGTATGTATATATATGTATATACATATATATACATATATACATATATATATATATATATATGTGTGTGTATATATATATATATATATATATATATATATATATATACATACATATATATATATATATATATATACATACTATATATATATATATATACATACATATATATATATATATATACATACATACATACATATATATATATATATACTATGATAAATATTTTCATGTAAAAAAATGATTTATTTTTATTCTAACAGTGCATCATTAGTGCACTAAGCATGGATTCTCTTTTTGACCATATATTCCACATCTAGAATGTGCTTTAGCTCTCATATAAAACATTATAAAGGTTTTGAAACAATAAATCTAATGATATAAATTAATTCATATTTAGATATCATTTGGCATGCTCAATTATCATATTTTTGTCAAATTCCCCCTTTATGAGACCATATTTCATATGTTAGGGTGTGGTACATACTATTTCTAGACTTTCTCACCTAATGGACAAGGCTCAATGGACCCACATTCTAATTTATTTGAATTACTATTGTAAAATTAATGAAAAATAGAATAAGACAAAAATGAAAATATTAAAGGTCACATGGAATGTGAAGGGTTATCCCATTCCATTTTGTTATAAATAAAATAAATGTCTATTGTAAAATGGTATTTTTAATGTCCATAATTTGTGAATCTTGAATAGGAAGAAGGAAAATTTGTGCTCATTATTTTGTCCATAAACCAAGGAAATACTAGAACTTTGTGCCTTGTTTTCCTTAATGGTAAATATATGTTTGCACTTTCATGTGTGACTCTTCACCTTCATTCAAATATAAATTATTTTGGTGGTTCTCTACATTCATTCTATCATGGGTTTCTCTTCTCTCCTCCTCCATTCTTCTCACCTTCCACCAATCCCTATTTTATTTTCCTTTTTATTTTTTTTGGTTAAAAGTACACAAAAAACCAAAAATACCCATATCTTACCTCAAATGTAGAAGACAATAACCATATCCATGGTTATTTCCCCAACTATTGGTGAGTTTTAATAACTTCTTATTGGGTGAGTCACAAATCCAACATGACCAAAATTTACACCAATGACATGGAATGATCACATTGATCTGGATGCTTGAAGAGTCTTTACCTTAGTAATTTTATTTGATAGATGAAAATGAACTATATGAAGATGTGTGGCCTCATCCCATACCTTAGAAATTATTTATTGGAATTTAAACAACATTTCTGATCTTAAATTTTATGTTTACTCTTAGTGCAAAAGAGACATGCAACGATAGCCTGGCTAGGAAACTCCTATGAAATGACTAAGTATAAAAATTTCACCCATACTATAGAGGATATTTTTTAATTTGATCAAATAGTATTTAGAAATTTTGGCCCCACCTAGTCTGAATAATATAGAAAATATCACATAATTGGGCAAGATCAATTAACCAAGTTATCCCTAAATCAAATGAAAAGATAAATTTGATGAATATTAAAGAACTAAAATACAAATAGATGTATTGAGTGACTTCAATAAATATGTCCATTTGGACTGTTAGAATCAGATATCAATCAAATTTAAAGAGAAATTATGGAAACACTCAATCATCTTGGTTAGTTTAGAATCAAAACAAAACCTTATTCTATTAGATTTTAGATTTATAATTGAAGGGCCTATGAAAATAATTATGTAATCACCTTGATTTTGACCCAAACCTTAATATAATGATTTTAGCTTGAGCTTGGACTGATTCATTTCATAATAAGGCATAAATGTAACAACCCCACTAGGTTTTATCAAAATATAGTAATAATTATTTTTAAAAAAATTAGATACACATATTCAACATATAGATTTCACCACGAGAAACTCAACTACTAATCTTTAACTAACTATATTAATTTATTTAACCAAAAAGGTCATATTTAATCCATTTAGCTAAGGATCACCATGAATAGATATAAAAATCTTGAACAATATTTAAACAACATAAATATTGCATCTCATCATAAATGAAATAGTATAGATTCAGCCACGACTGATACAACATTACAATCAATGTTGTAGATGTATAATATATAAATGTTATAGTTTTTATCAATACATAAACATATCTCAAATGATATAACATGATATAAATCTCCTCTAAATAGAGTCTCCATGACTCAAGTATCAATCTATAATCTCAAGTGTAGTCTCAAGTATGGTACTCTAGATGGGAGGGAGAGCATCATTCAAGCACTTTTTCACACTAATCGTAGACCATAGATCCCTCCCAATTATCTCCCAAATAAGGGTATATCCCTCCATGAATGGGTAGATAATGATGGTACATGAATCCATAATAACAAACTAGAACCTGTGTGTTGAATATATCTAATACATAATGTGTATCATAAATAAATCCATTCTAACATGATATCGCATAAATATGAAAACTATATCAACATATGAAATGATAATGTTTAAACAAAAATTACTTTGTCCAAAGTTTTCAATAATAAATAATCTTTATGATCATCAAACTCATACACACCACTTGATTAGATTACACCCCATCTTAAATTGATGGCACTGATTAAGATAGTGGAATCCATACACTACTCATTTAGTGTCATGAATATGAGACTTGGTTAATATATAATAATATAAAAACTAGTATATTCAAATAGAATATTTCCTATTAGTAGATAAAATATGCTAAGTATAGAAATATCATTTTCATTCATTTAGTCTATCAAATGAAATGCAATGAATCTAGTATTCTCTAATTTATTACAGAATAATAAATATAATTAAAATACAATCCTTGATAGAATCATGCCAACTAGGAAAGAATCATATTTAGATTACCAGTTACTTAATATCACTATGAAACTGTAAAAGTTATTCTCTCAATTTTTATTCATTTATATCTAGTTTAAATCTTTTTCATATTTACCAAATATAACAAAAATCCAATCTTTTATCAATTATAAAATATATATAATTTAGCAATTAAATTCCATGAACTTTGAATTTCAACCAACCATCCAACATATAATAGATATCCTTAAATCTTTATTATATAACATACTACACACATTATACACATTAAACAAACATCTCAATATGGATTAATGTTTTAGGTTTCTATAATAATTCATTAAACACCTATACATTCCATACATTTATACTTTAATAACATATAGTATAAGATTTAGGAACTCATTCATTATAAACTCCAAGTGTACATAAGTTATATAACACATTATTTTTATTTAAAATAAAACACATAACATGTATTATTTCAAACTTAAATACAATGACCAATCAATTCATGCGTTATGAGTTATGTTAAAAAATAATGCATAGACTATTATCATACTAAAATGCAATCCAAATCTTGTTTTTATTCATTATTTTAAAATCAAATGACGTAATTGATTTATAATTTCATATACTTGGTTCATGCTTAGTCTATAATCTATCCAATATTCAAAACTTCTACATTTAACCTCAATGATAACTTTGTTTACAAATCCAATGCAAAATCCCAATAAAAAAATGTTCAACATAGTTAAAATTTTATCAATGTAACCCAAACATATTGACATTCAACATAGTTGAATTAAAATAAATATAAATTCCCAACTAACAGTCATTTGACACAGTTGAATTTATACCAATATATAATCATTTCATAGTATACCACTATCAATGTTATTTTTAGAAAAACCCTACTCAGACTACAAATTAATGAACTCAAATATGATATAATATTTCCAACTCATTTTATATTTTGGTATAGTCTATTTAATGCATAAGCAACCCTATTATTTTTAACTCTTTTTAATATAATCCAAAATTATAAACTCAATGAATACATTCACTATGTTTATATACATACAACTAGACTCATAAGTCCATTTACTAAATTAGCTACATATAACAACTCCTTATAATAACCAGTTAATTTCATATCAAAAAAGCCCTAAATTGACTCACAATTATTATAAATATTATTGATAGACTTATTTATATATTCTTTCATATCTAGTTATATGTGTGTGTGTGTGTATTATTATTTTTATATACATTGATGTGTATATATGTCTTAGGTCATCAAGGTCCTATAGGGTGAATATACACACCTATAACTATAATAATATGTGTATATATACTTCTAAATTAATGATAAAAATAACCCCATTTCCATTTTTACATAGTAAAACTAGTTATATATACAATATACTCATGTACAAAAATTGATTGCATATATATCCTAATCAAAATGTCGTAATGACTTAAATAAAAATTCAATGAAACTTTCAATAATTTTATAATTGATAGAGGGTTAAAGGTAGACACTTCATAGTGGTGAATTAAAATAATCTAAACACTTACAGCCCTACCCTTTACCCCTTTAGGAATATGGGATTGGATGTAGGGTTCTGTGGAGGTTGAGCCTTCCATAGGCCCTTGTATACATCCCCCTATATATTTTTTTATAATTCATTTAAAAAAATGAAAACACATCATTCTATTAATTAATTTATTAATTTTTATCCAATACTAACACATAAGAAATTCAAGTACAAAACTAACCTGAATATTTTGTTGAGTAAGCCAAACTTTCTAAGCTCCAAACCCCTTAACCTTTCTCTTTTTGTTAGCAAATTTTTGTATGTCTGTGTCATCTTCATCAACACTTCTTTTTATTTGATTTTTATTTCTTCCCATTACCTTCCTTTCCTCTAATTTCTCCTCCATTCTCATCAGGAAAAACTAATTGATAAAATTTATGCCAAAATTTCTCAACAGAACTCTATAGTCTACCACCATGCAGCCATAGCCAACTCCCATACTTCTTGCCAAATGATGGTTAACTTAGATTCAATAGATGATTAGAAACCCAAATTATCTTAATACTTATATATAATTCAAAAATAATCATTCTATATTCCTTATAAAATTCACATGCCATTGACTTAACAAATAATCTTTGACTCCCCAAAATTGACCAACTAAACAATAAGTCACATAGTCCCCAAGTTTATTCCATGCAATGAATATCTTAGTTGATAACCATTCTATTTTCATGAAACGTTTATCAATCAAATAATTATTATATTGCATGACAATACTCTTAGTTATTATAAGATTATAGTTCCATATTACTATGTTATCCACAAACATACATAGCAATTACAATTTTTTCCTAAAATCATTTAACAATTAAAACAATGTATTCATATATTATGAAAATCAATCCTTGGGTCAAAGAGTTAATTAAATGCAAAGATATTTAAAAATAATGTTATTTATATCTTTTGACATATAGATTTAGCATATTATTATTATTATTATTATTATTATTATTATTATTATTATTATTATTATTATTATTATTATTATTATTATTTAAATCTTATAAATCAAATAAAAATAATGAAACCCATTTAAAACATCATATCATTATACTATGGAGTGATTACTAATAAGGTAGTAAGGTAAGTAAAACATAATTGAATTCAATCATTTAGTCAAACAATTATATTATATAAGATAAGTTAGTATGATCACAAAACTAGTGAAATCACTTGAACAATCAACACAATCATCATCATCAATCAAGATTATACCAGAAAGCATATTAAAAATTACCTAAAAGAAAAGTACATAAAACATGTTATGCTATCAATATCAAATAATTAATTACTAAACATGATATATTAAGTGGCGTGTGTAAGAGTTTCTAGATTCATTCTTTGTCATCCCCCAACATTTCCATCTAAACCACCCCTTCTGATGATGTTCTCCCTCTATCACACTCTTAGGGATTAATTTGTCCTACATCTATCTCATGACAATGAAGGTAGTTATCCCAAAATATCATTATATCCATAAAATAATGTTTTAAATATAATAAACATGATCATAATCTATAGAATATGTAAAATTACTACTAACTCATAGCATCAAATCATGTAAATTAAGCAACACAAATTGTCCTATAATCAGCCTATGTCATTAAGCTTAATCAAATATTAGTTAACCAACTAATCTATTAGGATTAGTTTTCACATTGAGTAAGTTTGAGTTTTTACAAGTTGATATTTATCAAGAGGTAAATATAATTAGTAATTGGTTAATCATAATATTGTTATATAATAATATTATGATATAGGTTAGAATATATATTGTTGAGATATATTGTTTATATTGTTATAACAATATATCATATTTAATGATTTCCATAATCATTAGATTTTGGGTGAGATAAATTAGTGAAAATTTTATGAAAATCATATTCCTATATATTTGTAATGTATCTCAAATGATTAATAAGAGAGTATGCAGAATATTATTGTGTGATTAAATTTGTTTGTGTGCACTACAAACACTACTATGTTCAACTCTCTTATTTCCCAGTAGTGGTATCAGAGTAGAAAATGTCCAAATGAGAGTCCTATGAAATGTTTATCCCATGATTAAAATTTGATGCTATATAGATTGGTCTTACTAGCATTAAACTAATCATACATCTCTAATGAATAATGCCCTATAGAATTTTGTCTTATCTCTACTATGAAAATTGCATTCAGCTTTTTAGAACTATGCATAAGTAACATAGGATTCAACTTATCTCAAAATCTTTAAAGTGTGTTAGATTAGGTAGAAGGCAAAGGTACTCTAGGAAGGTGTTCAACTGATGATCAGACTGGCTAAAATACCCTTTCAAAATGTAGTTTGTAATATATTTTTGTTTGCCTTAGACATTGCATTACAACACATTTCAAGCCATGATGAAATCATTCTTTGATTAGACAATTTCATGCTATTTATTTATTCATATAAATTGGGGTATCCTTTTGGATCATGGATCTCACTTTCTATATCTAAGTCATAGATACATTGGAGCAAATTATTAATCATCATTTAATCTTAGATAAAAATGATAATTACATGTGTAGAACATTATTTGTGTAGATCATTGTTTATTACCTCATGTATGTCACCAGTTGTGCCAAAGACAACAAATCTATGGAGTTCAAACTAAAATCATCCATGTGATTTTTATGCTGAATTTGAGGTGACTCGATCGAATCAAATCTCTTTTTATGAACCTTGTACCTATCAGTATCAATATCTACATAGTTAATTCTCCCCTACTAAAATGGTGGCCTATAGATTAGAATCTATTGTCTACATTGTTCATGCCTATCATTTCATATTCAGCACACTATATCACACTTTTTTGTATTCAAATTTACCAAGCATACTATATCCATCTCAACATGTATTCCCAAAAAAATAAAATGGTACGAAGTTGATGTTTTTAATAAGTTTTTTTTTAGTTAAGTCAAAAAGTGTCAAAAGCATTAATGTTCATTATTTATTTAGTTGATCAAGTTTATTAAATTTTTAGTGATCTTTAAGTTTTGTTTTTTATTAAATCTAAATTCATTTTATTTAAATTTTTAGTCAAGTCTTTTAATTTTGTGAATTTTTTATGAGTAGTAGTCATTGTCTCATACGTGGGTTTTCAAAATTCAAAAAGTCGTTAGAGTTAAATATTTTTAAAAAAAAATCATAATGATTAATGTCTAAAGTTAATAGTATGTCATTAGGTTTTATTGTTAATTTCTAAGCATTATCATGTATTTTAGGTCTTAGGTGTCAATATTGATGTTTAGATTTGGGTTAATTGTCAAGACCTTTATGTCATTTCTACATCTGAATTTGTATTATATGTCATAGATAGCATCTTTAATGAATCTTCAATAGAATCATGAGGATATAGAGCTATCATATGAACCTCCTATTGAGGCAACTCTTGTTTTGTTTTTCTGAAAGATTCAAGAGCTCTTTTGTAAAGTGTCTTGTAATATTGTCCAAGTGTCAACAATGAGTTAAGAGTCATTTTGTACGGTAAGTCATTTTGTCAAAATTCTTATGTCATATAAACTCAAAAATTATATAAATAAAAAAAATTGTCTGATGGACACATTTTTGCTTTTACGTGACGTCCAGAAAATGAGGGGGTTCTAATTTTTATGGAAGCAACTAATAGAGAACCTACCAGAAACATCAGAGCATCTCAAAGACAAATTTACAAATTTGCTAAGTAACTAGTATAACATACTAGAGTTTGAGGATACACTAAGGTTTGAGGTCTTTTAGAGACCCCTCATTAGTTATCAATGATGAGGCCACACAAATTATGTGGTGACATTTTGTGTGGTGTGTTATTTTTAGTTGTGTTGATTTCAAATTTTTAGTTTAGTGTGGTAGTTATATTTATTTTTTTATCATGTGTGAAAAATAAAAACAATTTTACCTATTCACTTTTGAATGATATTGCCATGAAACCCTTTTTGTATATTTACATTAGATAATGTTGATATAAAAATCATTGTGTCAATCATGATGAAAGGTTAGTGGTAAGCCTGTGAAAACCATTTTATGAGGTTAGTGGTAAACCTAAGAAAAATATTTTGTAAGGTTAGTAGTGAACCTAAAAAAACCATTTTGTAAGGTTAGTGGTGAACTTGAGAAAACCATTTTGTAAGGTTATTGGCGAACTATGAAAAATATTTTTTAAGTTTATTGGTGAACCTAGAAAACAAATTACAAATGAGTGTGAAGGAAGAGATGTGCGATGGCACATGTATGCAGAGAAGATCATGAGCACATAGAGGTGGCAAGCTACAATCAAAATATGAGATATATTATACCATGTAAAGACTACAAAGGGTGTTAGGATTAGTTTTCACATTGAATAAGTTTGAGTATTTATAGGTTGATATTTACCAAGAGGTAAATATAATTAGTAATTGATTAATCAAAATATTATTATATAACAATTTTATGATATAGGATATAATATATATTGTTGAGATATATTATTTATATTTTTATAAAAATATACCATATTTAGTGGTTTACATAATCATAAGATTTTGGGTGAGAGAAATTAGTGGAGAAATTGTAGGAATCATATTCCTATATATTTGTAATGTGTCCTGAATGATTAATAAGAGAGTATGTAGAATATTATTGTGTGATTAATTTTTTTTTGTGTACTGTAAACTCTACTATGTTTGGCTATCTTATTTCCCAACATAATCAACCATAATAATCCATGGATCAAAAAGGTTATTCATCTTAGTGAAAAATTAGGATATGACATCCTTCCCCCTAAATCTGGTCATCATCTTGATGACATTTATTCAAACATGAATTATGAATTTAAAATATTATTCAACAAAAAATAATATAATATGCAATAATAAACCAAGCAAAAATATGTGAAAATAGCCTATAAAACCAATCATAGTCCTCCCAAGTAGCACTATCATCAGAATATTGGTCCCACTAGACCTTGCACTATGACACTTCTCTATTATGCAAATAGAATTTACTAGTGTTAGTTATTTTGATTATTTCTACCATGACCACCTTGGGGTCCAAAACCTACAAAGCATTTCAATACACACATGTAAAGCATCAGCAATATACTTTTTAAGATAAGACACATGGAATATACTATGCAAAATAACTAGATCTTGTGGCAATACAACCCTATATGCTATAAGTTTAAACACTTTCAAAACCTCTAATGGTCCCACATATCTCAGTGAAAGTTTTTCTAACTTACCAAATTTAATCGAGCTTTTTTGTGGCTTAACCCATAGAAACACTTTATCACCAAAAAAAATGTCTGGCTATTCTCTTTAGATCATCATAAATTTTCTATCTATCATTGGCCTTAGCCAACCTCTACCTGATTGTCTTGACTCTCTATTTCATTTCTAAAAGCATCTCAAGTCCAAATACTACCCTATCTTATAACATATCCCAACTGATTGGTGTTCTACACCTCTTTCTGTATAATGCCTCAAATGGAAAAATCTTCAATGTTGATTGGTATAAGTTGTTGTAATCAAACTCAACCAATGGAAGGTACTCTTCTAACTTTTATTTTTGATCTCTATAATACATATAAAATAAATCTTGTAAAATATGGTTAACTTGCTCTATTTGTCTATCAGTTTGTGGGTGATATGCAGTGCTAAATTTCAACTACATACCTAGAGCTAAATTTTGATTTAACTAAAACCTAAAAGTCATCCTTAGATCTCAATCCAAAATTATCTTCTCTATAAAACCATGCAACTAATACACTTCCTTCACAAATCTCTTCACAAGCATAGGTGTATCATTTGTCAAGTTACCCAGTATGAAGTAAGGTACCTTGGTTAGTTTATAAACTACTATCAAGATCATGTCATGCCTATTATATGATAATGATAAACCTTGGACAAATTCCATACTATATATAATTAATATCAAAATCATAATCAAATAATAACTCTAACCATCACCTTTGATGAACATTCAAATTTTATTGGGTGAATATGTACTTGGGTTCCAAGTTATCAGTCTTGAGCTCAAACATTTTTCCCAATAGATAATTCCTCCAATCTTGTAAACCATGAACAAATATCTCAAATTATAGGTCATGAGGGGCATAATTCACCTCAAATAGCTTAATTTTCTTAGACTCATAGGCTACCACTGAACCATCCTACATAATAACTCCTCTAAGTCTATCCCCAAATGCAATAGTGATCACTGAGAATTTACCATTAGGATCAAAAAATCTTAGCACCGGTGTTGAAGTAAGCCTCCTTTTAAATTTCCAAAAGTCTACCTCAAACTTATTTAACCAGATAAAACTTTGATTCTTCCATTGAAGAGAGGTAATTGAATTAGCTATCTTAGATAAATTTGATATGAATTTCTTGTAATATCTCACTAATCCATGAAACTTCTTACCTCATGCACATTATTTGTTGTTTCCCACTCCATTATGGTCCTTATCTTCACTATATGTAATAAAATACCATCCACAAAGATAATATAAACTATATACTACACTTTATTTTGGAAAAAATCATGCTTAAACAACTTGCCATATAATCAATACTTCTATAAATGTTGTAAAACCAACTCCAGATGTTGTAAGTGTTCTTCCTCATCCTTAAAATAAATAATGATGTCATCAAGAAAAGTAAAAATAAAATGATGTAGGTAATATTTTAACACACTATTCATAATATTCATAAATGTTTTTTGAGCATTTGTCAATCCAAGTGGTAACACTATGAACTCATAGTGCCCATATCCTCTTCATGGATCCTCAACTAATGATACCCTGATCTAAGATCAATCTTAGAAAAGACTATTTCTCCTCACATTTAATTAAAGAGGTCATAAATGCATGGAAAAAATATCTATTTTTGATCATTACTTTATTTAATATTCATAAGATTCATAAATGTTTTTAGAGCATTTGTCAATCTAAGTGGTAACATTGTGAACTCATAGTGCCCATATCCTCTTCATGGATCCTCAACTAATGATACCCTACTCTAAGACCAATATTAGAAAAGACTGTTTATCCTCACATTTGATTAAAGAGATCATTAATGCATGGAAAAAATAATTTATTCTTGATCATTGATTTATTTAATATCATATATTCTATGCACAGGCATAGAGTGTCATCATTCTTGTTAAGAAAGACAAATAAATCACCCCAAGGTGACACACTTGGTCTAATCATCCCTTTAGAGAATAATTCCTAAATTTGTGCCTTTAACTCAACCAATATTGTGTTTTTCATTATATACAACACCTTAGACTATGATTCTGATCTAGGTATGATATCAATAAAGAAATCAAACTCATTCTTAGGTGTCAATCTAGGTAATTATTATGGAAACATGTCATGAAATTTTATCAAAAAAGGAAAATCTTCAATAGATGGTTCCTTAGATTCTTTCATCTCATTTATCTTAATGATAAATACCTAACATCCCTTCCTTTGAGCTTTATTGAGTTTAATTTCATAAATATACATTAGTTTCAACTTCCTTATCTCATCCTAAAGTTGTGTTTGATTTAAAAAATCATCTTAACACTCAACCTTCTTCAGAAAATAGTCAACCTTGGTTTTATGCTTTGTAATCCAATTTACTCCTAGGATCACATCATATGATTCAAATGGTGTTGCATAAATATCTACCACCATAGTAAACTCAAGTAACCTAATCTATAATTTGACTAAACACTTATCAACTTTAACCTTATACTCATTCCCATATTATACCAACCATGTATTTACCATAACTCTAGCCTTTCTAGATAATTTATTAATCATTCTAGGAGAAATGAAACATTATGTTTCTCTTTTATCAATAAAAATAGAAACTAGATGATCAAAGAAACTACCTAATAGTTCTATGGGTGAATATTGATACTCAACCTATCGATTGTCAACATCTGCATAAATCCACTACTAGAATTTACCTTGCTGATAATTTGAACCCTTGTTCTTAGACTTGTCCTAAGGACATTCTCAAGAAAAATGGTCACCTCCAAAAATGAAACAACCTCTAACTAGTCCTTTCCTCTCATTCTTTTCGTTTCCCTTGAAAACATTACAAGGTTTCCTATTCCTTGAACCACTATTAAACTTGGAATTCTAATTATTGAATAGACCCTTAGAATCTCCACTCCTCTACTTCCATTTATTCTTATTAAAATTTGGTTTAGAACTTATAAATTTATTTTTCAACTTATCTCTAACCTAGGAAAGACATTTCAGTTTATGTTCTTACTTAACTGGATTATTGAACACCTGATCCATGGTAGATGGACCATGCACATCTACTTCACAACCAATTTGGGGTTTTAATCCCATGATGAATTTCTTGATTCTAAACCTCTCATATGTCTGATATTGAGTTACATACTTAATAAGCTTGGTGAATTTCTCCTAGTATTCATTCAACATCAAATCTTCTTGATTAATATTCTAGAAATCCATAAGTTTTTGATCAAAATATATATATGGAAGCCATTATGACCTAAATAATGTCACAAACTATTCTCAAGTGATGATGGTTGATTCAAACTTCATCTTGAGCTTCTTGTTTTCCCACCAAGTTGTTACTTCACCAACAAGCTAATAAACTCCCTAGACTACTTTCATTACTTTGAAATAATTTTAAATCTTGAAATACTTCTCTATTTCTTTCAACCATGCTTAGCTCCATCTCCCAATATAGTTCCATCAAACTTGGGTAGATTCATATTTTTAATTCATAATCTAATTCTATATCTAATCAATATATTGTATCCTATGGGCAACCTCATGCTTCTACTTTTTAATATGTTCTTATTCATCATGATGCTCTTCAGGTTCCTCTTGAGCATTCTCCTCTTTATGACCATGCACTTCCTATCTTCTTGCTTAATATTCTAGAAATCCATAATTTTTTGATCAAAGTATATATATGGAAGCCATTATGACCTAAACAATGTCACAAACTATTCTCAAGTGATGATGGTTGATTCAAACTTCATCTTGAGCTTCTTGTTTTCCCACCAAGTTGTTACTTCACCAACAAGCTAATAAACTCCCTAGACTACTTTCATTACTTTGAAATAATTTTAAATCTTGAAATACTTCTCTATTTCTTTCAGCCATGCTTAGCTCCATCTCCCAATATAGTTCCATCAAACTTGGGTGGATTCATATTTTCAATTCATATGCTAATTCTATATCTAATAAATATATTGCATCCTATGGGCAACCTCATGCCTCTACTTTTGAATATGTTCTTAGTCATCATGATGCTCTTCAGGTTCCTCCTGAGCATTCTCCTCTTTATGACCATGCACTTCCTATTCTAGGCTTATGATTCAATCCCTAGTCTCTTACATGGTTGTAAGGATTAAGTCCAACTTTGAAAATTGCTCAAGAACAAACTGATTTAGATTATTAGGGTGTTTGGTATACAAAGTAACCTCACCTCTTAGTCTAACATGCACCATTATTTTTCTTACTTATCAAGAGAATAAGTTTACATTAGCAGACACATTAAGTCCTAGAGTTTGAGCCTCAGCTATGATACCATAATATAACAAATTCATTGGGTTTTACCAAAATATTATAATATTTTTAAAATTAAATACACATATTCAACATATAGATTTCACCACGAGAAACCTAACTAGTGATTTTTAACTAATTGTATTAATTTAGTTAATCAAAAAGGCCATAGTTAATCCACTTAACTAAGGATCACCATGAATAGATATATAAATCTTGAAAAATAATGAAACAAAATAAATATTACATCTCATCATAAATGAAATAATAAAAATTTAGCCATGGTTGATACAACATTACCACCACTATTTTAGAAGTATAATGAAAAAAGTTATAGTTTTTAGTAATACATAAAAATATCTCAAATGATGTAAAATGATACAAAGCTCCTCTGAGTAGAGTCTCCATGACTCCAAAGTCTCCACGACTCAAGTATCAATTAGTAATCTCAAGTTTATTCTCAAGCATAGTACTCCAGTTGGGAGGGAGAGCATCATCTAAGTGTTTTTTCACACCAACCATAGACTATAGATCCCCTAAACTATCTCCTAAATAATGGGATGGCCCTCCCTTCATGGATGGATAGATAATTATGATGTTGAAGATATCTAATACATAATTTGTATCATAAATAAATCCATTCTAGTATGATATCACATAAATATGAAAAATGTATCGACATATGAAATGACAATGTTTAAACAAAACATTACTTTATCCAAAGTTTTCAATAATAAATGATCTCTAGGATCAGTCAAATTCATACACACCACTTGATTAGATTAAACTTCATATTACATTAATGGTGCTAATTAAGCTATTGGAATCCATCCACTACTTATTTAGTGTCATGAATGTGATATTTAGTTAATATATAATAATATAAAACCCAATAGATTCAAATAAAATATTTCCTATTATCAAATAAAATATGATAAGTAAAAAAATATCATTTTCATTCCTTTAGTCTATCAAATTAAATTTAATGAATCTATTATTATCTAATTTATTATAGACTAATAAATAGAATCAAAATATAGTCCTCAATATAGTCTTGTCATCTGAGTAAGAATCATATTTAGACTACCAGTTACTTAATATCACTATGTAACTATAAAAGTTATTCTCTCAACTTTTATTCCTTTAAATCTTGTTCACATTTCCCAAATATAAAAAAAAAATCCAATATTTTATCAATTATAAAATATCTATAATTTAGAAATTAAATTCCATAAACTTAGAATTTTAACCAAACATCCAATATATAACAGACATTCCTAAATCTTTATTATGTTAAATACTACACATAATATACACAATAAAAAAACATCTCAGTATGGAGTAATGTTTTAGGTTTCTATAATAATTACTTAAACACCAATACATTCTATACATTTATACTTTAAAAACATACAGTATAAGATTTAGGAACTCATTCAGTATAAACTCTAAGCATACATAATTTATAAAACACTTATTCTTTTTATTTAACAAAACACTCATAACATGTATTTTTTCAAACTTAAATATAATTAAAAATCAATTTATGTTTTAGGATTTCTTCTAAAATATAATACACAGATTGTTACTTATATAAGATTATCAAACCAAAATGCAATCCAAATCTAATTTTTATTAATTCTTTTAAAATCAAATCACATAACCTATTTATAATTTTATCTACTCAGTTCATACTCAGTCTATAATCTATCCAAGATTTGAGACTTCTATATTTAACCTCAATGATAACTTTGTCTACAACACTAGTGCAAAATCCCAATCAAAAAAACATTCAACACAGTCAAAAGTTTATCAATTTAACCTAAACATATTGACATTTAACACAATCAAATTAAAGTAAATATAAATTCCCAACTAACAGTCATTTGACACAGTCAAATTTATACCAATATATAATCATTCTCTTGTATAACATTATCAATGTCATTTTTATAAAAACCTTAATCTACAAATTAACCAACTCAAATATGATATAATATTTCCAAATCATTTCATAGTTTGATATAGTCCATTTAATGCATAAACAAATCCAATTATTTTAAAATATTTTCAATATAATCCAAAATTATAAACTCAATGAATACAATAAATGTGTTCATATACACACAATCTAAAATCATAAATCCATTTACTAAATTGACTGCATACAACAATTCCTTATAATAACAGTTGATTTCATATTAAAACAACCCTAAATTGAATCACAATTATTATAAATGTTATTTCTAGTCTTATTTATATATTCTTTCATATATCATTAAATGTGTGTGTATATTATTATATACACTGAGGTGTATTTGTACCCTAGGCTGTCAAGGTCCTATAGAGTGTATATACACACCTCTAATTATAATAATATATATGTATATATACTTACAAATTAATGATAAAAATAATCCCATTTCCATTTTTACACAGTCAAACCAATTATATATATAATATACCCATGTATAAAAATTGACTGTATATATATATATATATATATATATATATCATAATCAAAATGACATAATAATTTAATTAACAATTCAATGAAACTTATAATCATTTCGAATTGAAAGAGGGTTAAAGGTAGAGACTTCAAAGTGGTGAATTCAAACAAGCTAAACACCTATAGCCCTACCATTTACCCCTTTGGTATTATGGGGTTAGATTTAGATTTTTGTGGAGGTTGAGCCTTCAACAGATCCCTGCATACATCCCCCTATATATTTTTCTATAATTCATTTAAAATAAATAAAAAACCATTATTCTATCAATTCATTTATCAATTTTTATCCAACACTAACACATAGAAATTCAAGTACAAAAATGACTTGAATATTATATCGATTAAGCCAAACTTTATAAGCTCTAAATCCTTTAACCTTTCTCTTTTTATCTACAACTTTTCATATGTCTATGTCATCCTAATCAACACTTCCTTTTCTTTCCTTTTTATTTCTTCCCATAACCTTCATTTCCTCTAATTTATCCTCCTTTCCTGTCAGGCAAAACTGATTGATAAAATACATGCTAAAATTTCTCAATATAACTCAATTGTCTACCACCATAGAGCCATAGCCAACTCCCATACCTCATGCCAAATGATATTTAACTCAGAGTCAATGAATGATTAGAAACCCTAATTATCCCATGACTTCTATATAATTCTAAAATAATCATTCTATATTCCTTATAAAATTTGAATGTCATTGACTTAAAAAATAATCATCAACTCCCTAAAATCAACTAAATAAACTATAACTCACATAGTTCCCAAGTTTATTCCATGCAATGACTATCTTAGTCGATGACCATTGTAGTTACATGTAATGTCTATCAATCAAATAATGATTATATTGCATGAAAATACTCTTAGATATTATAAGACTATAGTTCCATGTTACTATGTTATCCACAAACATACATAACAATTATAATGATTTTCTAAAATCATTTAACAATTAAAACAATGTATTCATATATTATGAAAATCAAACTTTGGGTCAAACAGTTAATTAAATACAAAGATATTTAAAAACAATGTTATTTGTATCTTTTAACATATAGATTTAGCATATATAATCATAATAACCTTTAATTATTATTATTTAAATCATATAAATCAAATTAAAATAATGAAATTTATTTAAAACATCATATCATTATATTATTCAACCATACCTAACAAGGCAATAAGGTAAGTAAAACACAACTGAATTCACTCATTCAATCAAATAATTACATTATATAATATAAGCTAGTACGATCACAAAACTAGTGAAATCACTTAAATAATCAACATGATCATCATCAATAATCAATATTATACCAGAAATCATATTAACAATCACCTAAAATAAAATTATATAAAACATGTTATGTTATCTATATCAAATAATTAATTACTAAACATGATATATTAATTGGTTTTCGCAAAGGTTTCTAAAAAAATTCTCTATCATCTCCCAACATCTCCATCTAAACCATCCTCTCTGATGATGCTCTCCCTCAATTACACTCTTAGGGATGAATCTATCCTATATCCACCTAATGATATTGAAGGTAGTTAAATTGAAACACTATTATATCCATAAAATAGTGTTGTATATTTAACAAATATGATCACAATGCACAAAATATATAAAATTAATACTAACTCATAGCATATAATCATGTAAATTAATTAACACAAACTATCCCATAATTGGAATATGTCATTGAGCTTAATAAAATATTAGTTAAATGGATAATCAACCATAATAACCTATGGATCGAATAGGTTATTCAACTTAAAGAGAAATCAAGATGTGATAATAAACATAAATTTTTTAACTCCAAGAGAGTCCTCATTTGATATTTTTAAAATGGGGCATGTTGATCACAATAATTACATTGAATTATAATATCTTGGTGAATAGGAATAAATAGAAGGAAAATGGGAGAGAAATCATAGGATAACTAGAGTGAACCTATAAGAGAACTGGAGTCAATCTCATAAGATAACTCAAGTCAATCTAGTAAGAGAACTCAAGTTTAACTCATAGGATAACTGGACCTTTTTACCCACTTCTAATGACCTAATTACTACACCTAAGAAAGCTAATAAAAGTGTAGGAAAAACCAAATAAATGTAATAAAAAAACCTATGCACTAATAGGCATCACATGGGTGATATAAAAATATTTAGTGGGAATGAGACACTCTAGACAAGTGGGCAAGGCTAAAAAGTATTAACATCAAGGTCCTAAGACACTCCAACTATTGAACACAAAGCTTGGGATAATAAGTGAAGTACATAAATAATCCTATGAAGGATATATGCATGAAATTAAAATGATCCTACCTTCCCAAAACATTTTTCCTACTTCTCAAGACTTTTTACAAAGTCATCAACCTCCTATTAAGATTAGGTGAATATGTGAGAAGATAGGTGGCACTAAAATGTAGTAATATGTAATGATAAAATGAGACCTACTACCCCAATCTATTGTCTTATCACACCCCAATGGACCTAGACTCTATCATGAGGCCAACTATGGAGTTTGAGCTTTGAATATAATATTATATGTGCTAAATAAAGATCACATCTTTTGGTGTGATTTAAACTTTGAGATATAATTGCCTTTTAATTTTGAATTTTCTTATGATATCACTTTTAAATATTTTGAATTTTTTTATTCCTCTTACATATATATTTAGAAGATCAACAATGAGTGAAATAGGTATCTAACATAAGAAATCTTATGCTTGGCCACTAAAGAGAACCTATATACCATGGTGTCTACAAACTCATATATTTACCCACAAGTAAGTGTGAAATCTCAAAACCAAACCATAAATGTGCTTTAATTGAAAGGAAAAATGGTAAATATGGACATTTTTAAATATCAAAGTATTTAATAATATGATACAATGGTGAATATTCTTGTAGTTGATCACAAGTAGGGAGAATAATTCTTTGAAAATGGATGGGGCTATTCTATGATAGTCATATCACTAAGGAATTTGTATTAACCTATAATGGATATAGTACAAGTGCTACAAGATTAAGTATTCATCCCAAAATAGGGATAAATTAATTGGTAATCCCAAAAGAGGGGGAAATAAATGGTCATCCCAAAGAGGGAGGAATTAAATAGGGACCAAATAATCCCAAGGAAACTAAGGCAAAAAAATGATAAAAATGTGATAACTAAAAACCCAAAAGTGCTACTTAACCTATATAAGAGAAAAAAATTTAAAATTAATGTCATATAAAACCAAATAACTAAAAATTAAATAATGATGTAAATAAAAATGATATAAAACTTGAAGGAGATACCTAAGAACTACAAGGGAAATAAAGGCCAAAAATAAAATGAAATAAAACCAAAAAATAAATTATGGTGTACATAAATCATTCAAAAAGAGGGGGAAGCAAATAAAATTTTGAAAATCAATGAAACACAATAGACAAAATAACAAGAAAATATATGCTTAACAACTATATGAAACAAGATCATGTGAAATGTGAGTGTATGTGTCTCAAAAAGTTTATTGAATTTGAATTTATTTTGTTGTAGTATGTGAAAGGTTATTTATTTATAACTCATGATAAAGAAGAGAAATTATTAAGGAAATAAAATGATAATAGGCATTGTAAAATGTCCTAAAATCATGAATAAGATCAAGTATGGGCATCACATGATGTTCCAAAGGATAAATTATGGGCAACACAAGATGCCCCAATATGTGTAGTAATAAAAGGATGGGCATCATAAGATGCCCCACTATGTGTGATAATAAAAAATGGCCATCACAAGATACCCCAAACTATGGGATAAATATGGATTGGAATAAACCTCAAACCTAAGATTGGCATGCCTAGGAATGATGTCAAAAATTTTGTAAGTTTGGTTTACAACAAGAAATATGGCATCTAATGTAATGTTAGGATATTTGGGAGGTGATATAAAATTGTAATGTATGATATTTTCTAGGTCAATATAATCTATATAAATAAGACTAAACTTGATTGTATCACCAGGTTGATACCATCTAAAGAAAAAGAATTGAATTTGTTTGTATCAACCAATCGATATAGTCTAATAAAACATGACTAAAATGGATTGTATCAACCAAGTCAATACATTCTGATGAGATGAAAGGAACAATATCAATTGAGTTGATATAGGTTGTTGAAATATGACTATAATGTATTATATATGCTAAGTTAATGCATTATGGTGAACTAATATTGACTATCAGATAGATCAATACAATTAGATAAAATATAATATTTTGGTGAGATATGATTGAAATAAACTATATCAACCTAGTTGATGTAGTTTTTTGAAATAGATTAAACTGTATTAGCACATTTTAGGTCTTGGTTGATCTAATTTTATATAGATGAAGTGAATATATCATCACATTGTGTTTCATGGATGATGTAGATTTATGTAGGTGTTTTAATTTAGATGGTATTAGGTTGGTTGATACAATTTGACAAAAGTGATTTGTGTAGATAGGAAGAAGTATGATAGTTATGATGATTTATTTAAGCTTAAGGATCATAATCACTTATAATGTACCATGTGATAGGCATTTGAATTAGGTGTTCTTTGTGTTAATGTGACCTAAAAGGTTGAGGATTCAAAAATGTGACTAACCACTTGAATTTTTTCATGTTAGTTATATTTTATTCATTATTGTAAGAAGGAAGATTAACTATGGCTTGGACAACATTAGTAGGTGAGTTGGAATTGGGTAGTTGATATTGATGTGATTGTAATTCATTAGATTGGGCTTGAGATACTTGAATATAGACTTGATAACATTGTTTTTAACCTTAAATTGGATATGGTCCTACTATGGGTAGATAAGATTAATAATATAGAAATGAATAAGCACAAAGGAGATAAATAAATTTATAGTAGGCAATTTAATTTAAAAACTCTAATAGAATATATATTGAATTTATTATATTGAGATATACTAAAAATGAAAAGTACATATACATTAGATATTAAAATGATAATGAAATCAAGATAGTTATTTTACTCTAATGATAATGTAGATCTAGATTTAGAAAGGATAGGAATCAAATTGGAAGAATATTCTATAATAGTCATAAAATTTTAGATTAAATACCTTTATAATCATAGACACTTACATCAGCCTAGGATGGTTACATCGATGCTAGTGTTTATATCAAATGTAGGTGTCTAGTATGAAATACCTATTAAAACTAAATGTGACCACCTAAATGTTTATGGGTTCATTGTCACCTTCATTCTGGTGCATTCAGATCTAGTTCATGGATTGTCACTCCTTTTCAAATGACCAAACCCTATTTGTTCATCTTCACAGTGGCTATGGGAAAAATGGGTTATTTGGCATATGGTATTGAGATTCCTTAAAGACCACTTTTTCAATGAGTGTTTCCTACATATCCAATACTTTTAAGAGGGACTCAGACTTATGTATTTCTCCCCTATGTGTTAACAGGCTTATGTGAGAATCATGCAATGTGTGATAAGTAAGTACAATAGCTTGTAACTTAGAAAATATATCTTTTGGGCTAATCGTATATTACTTCAAACTTATAGATGTGTTATCCCTATGATTAATATATAAATAGGATAAAATAGGAAAAATTTTACTCAGTTGAATGCTATTAAATACAAATCCCTTCAGATAATATCTCACATAATAACAATTAGGTTGACCATTAGGATACATGCAATTTTCAAATTAGATAACTTTAAGGCACTAGAAAATTTCATCACAATAAGACACCTACATCGACGTAGTTGTCTATCTAGGATGCAAGTGTTTAGGGAATAGGAAAATAGGTATAGACTCAAAACTTGTAGATGCATAAGATAAATAGGTTTTAAGCATTATGGGAAAGATAAAAGGCATGGGTCATCAATATAAGACTAGTTAGACTAAGAGATAGGCTAAGGGGTATAAGAGAGAGTGTATATGAGAATTGTGGAAGGAAAGGTATATAATTAAGAAGAAAAACCAAATGTAAAATATTGATGTGTTATATAGTTCATAGATATTATCTAAATTTTCTCCCATTTAATCTAGTAATTAAATTGTTAGTTTAAAAGAAAGGAATGCATACATGGGTGTGTATAAGACACCATTCCTTTGCTTGAGTCCAACTTGAGTGATTTATTGGTGAATAAAATATAACCAATAGAATGTTATATTATATAATAAATACATATAATCTAAAATTGAAGGCATTTAAAATATTTTTATTGAAAGAGAATAAGGTTTAGAAGTACACTTATGTATCGATGCAACCATCATGCCTTTTGTAAATTTAATTTGAAATATGCATCATTATGAATCACTAAAATTAATATTAGGATAAATATAAATCTAAAAAGTGCATATATCTAAGGATATAGAGAGAGATAGGAGCTCCATGCCCCAACCTTGGAGAAAAGGTGGATTACCACCTAGTAGTTAAGACTAGTTCAATCGTGCAACCGAATCATACTTATAACATAGTGAGTATGAGTGAATCAAGTCAACTCACATTATAAAACTAGTGAGGTTGGATGATATAATCAAGTCCAACCTATAATCTTGTCAAGATTAATTGATTTAATAATCTTAACCATACCAAAAAATAAACCAATTATTTTAGTAGATTGGCTTAATATAGTCTGTAAAAGTCCAACCTGGTGGGTGGTGGAAATCCTTGAAAGTGTATAGAACATCACATAACATATGAACCTTATATGTGTCTCATGATAAAACCATGTATAAAAATGGTTCCAATGTATAGAATTCTTCCACAAATGTGTATCTAAATTATATAACTATGCAATTTGGTCAATTTAAAACTTTGTACGTTTGGATGACATGCTTACAAAGCATGCCCCCACTATAATTTGAAACTAAAAATTGATATAGGTGCCAATGTGGAGGAAATGTTTCTAAAATGTTCTCCCATGATAATCTAGTGATGTTTAATATTGAGTAAGTGTGGAGAACATGTTTCCAAAACATGTCCCCACTTAATCTTAGAATGTGAACATGTGGAATCCATGCCTATATGACATGGCCCCACTGAGTCTAAAACTATTAATGCATGAAATCCATGCCTCTATGGCATGCCCCCACTAATCTATCCTCCCTTTGAGGTGAGGGAAGATAGAAATCAGTAGTTACCTCACCTAAAAAGGATAAGATAACCATATAGATATGAATGAACCATGTAACATATATAAGGACATGTCTAAGTAAATGTATCATTGAAATGCATATAATGTGATCACATCAAGGCCTAAGATGCATGATAAAGATCATGTAAAAATATAGATAAGATAAGATAGTAATAATATATGAATGAGGAATTATACCATACTATGTTGGTGCCTTTTTTGGTATGTCATTTTTTGTATCTATGTTCACGTAAGATGTAAATACCTTATTGACATCCTAAGTGATATGGTTTGCCTTTATTTTATCTATATATTTCTCACCATATCTATGAATAGTGAGAGTATAAATGTTTTGATATGAGGAAGGGATTATAGTTTCCCCCTTTGTAATCACACTTATAAATTTCTATTTATCAAGTATTTTTTGCTTTGTGACCTTTTTAATAAATCTTATTTTTAACACTTGATGTTCCCAATGCTCTTTTAGTAAAAATGCATTTTTTTATTATGCCTTCACATCTTGATCTTTTTGAAACATTGCTTGTTGTATCTTGGCCTTTTAAATCTTTTCTTGCTATAAGCTTGGAATTTTCAACTATTTTGTATTTGACTTAGAATAGTATCACCACTATCATAATCATTTATAATTGTACTCTCTTATTTTTCAATGTTGAGAAATAAAGGAAGCACTGGCTTATTTTTTGGTGATTTTAAGATCATTGGTTCCATTGTTAATTGTATATCATTTAGAATTTTTTAAACCTTTGCTAATGGTATTTTATCTATTTTTAAAATTCTTTTGACCCTTCTCTTACTTTGAATTGTCTTTTGGTACCCATATTTGTTGTTTTGGCACATATGCTTTAGGAGAGGTACTTATAATGTGAGTGGTTTTATTAATTGATGTATCAATAATAAGGTAACAACTATGTGTATGTATTTGTATTTGGTTCATTAATGTAAAACAATGATATATATTATGCTCATGCATTCTATGATATGCATAGTAGTATTTGGATCTACATATAATATGTATAAGAGGTATTCGGATCACTTTGTTTTGAATCATTTAATTTAGAATTTCACTTAGTCTCTTAGTAATCTTTGGTATAATATTTGGATCACTTTTTTTATATGTGTTTTGTTGTGGATTTGAAATTGGATAAGAAACCTTGTTTGGCACAACATTGGTAGATGAGGATAGGAATACATGATTAACACTTGCATGTGTTGGATTTTATAGATATGTGGTTTTATTTTGTAAATATTTTATTAACTTGATCATATTGGTGATTTGATCTTTTAGGTATTCACAAGCAAAATCCCTAGTTACCTCATTTTGAATATGCATACATAGAGGCTTTTTTGCATCCATTTTAAATGTTCTAAAAATTGATATTATAATAGGATAAGAAAGACATACAAATGCTAAGGAGAAATCAACCATTATAAAAATTTCAATATATTGGATATTTTTTTGAAAATATGAGATAGGTCTTTATATAAAATTAGGAAATGAGATGAACCCATAAAAATAGGGAAACAAAATTATAATCTACGACAAGTAGGTCTAAATTTATTAAAAATAATAAAATGTTAAATTTGTAAAATCCACACAATATTTAGGCCAAAAAAAAGAGGTTTTTGTCTATATAAACATAATTATAGAAAAAAATTGATTGATGTTTAATTTTATCTATTATGAATTAGAAATATGCCAAATAATGTGGAATATTTCACAAGTAAAACCCTATAATATTTTAAATAAAAAATTAGAAATTGTGATACATCAAGAATATTTTTCAAAGATACGAGATATTTTTTTGAATAAAATATGATTTATGATGAAAATTATAAATTAATTTTAAAATAAGTACACTATTTACCTTATATGCTAGTATATACTAAAAATAATAAATTACACAAATTAAAAAAAACATACCAAATTTTGGTGAAAAAAAAGAGGTTTTTAAGTATACTAACCTAAGTAGAAAACACCTCTGAGGAATTTTAAATTGGATAAGTTTGTAGGATAAAATGAACTAATTAGGGAAGAATCCACTTACAAGCATATGCACCTAGATCAAAATTATTTTACATTCACATGAATTGGGATTGCCAAATATTTAACCCTAAATTAGATATAGATATTACTATGGGTAGATATGTTTAATAATATATAAATTAAGAAGCACAAGGGTGATAAATATATCTATAGCAGACCAATTTATTACAAAAATTAGATAGAACATATAGTTAATTTATTATGCTAAAATATGTTAAAAATAGAAAGTACAACTATGTTAGATATTAAAATAATAATGAAAACAAGATACTTAGTTGGTTTTGATGCTAATGTAAATCTAGATCTGAAATATACAAGAAGCAGATTGGAATAATTTTCTAGAATAGTCACCAAATTCTAGATTAAGTGTCTATGTATCTATAAACATTTACATCAGCATGGGATGGTTACGTTGATGCTAGTGTCTATATAAGAAATAAGTTTATAGTATAAAATACTTGTTAAAACTAGATGAAACCAAAAATATGCTTCTAGGTTTATCATTGCCTTTTCTCTAGTACATTCAAATATGGGTCATGGAATATTGTTCCTTGTCAAATAATCAAACCCTAGTTCTTCATTTTCATAGTGTTATGTAAAAAATGGGCTAGTGGGAACATGGTGTTGAGCTACCCAAAATAACCCTTTCTCAATGAACATTACCTACATAGAAAATAATTTTAAGAGGGCCTCGGACTTATGTAGTTCTACCCTATGTGTTGGATTATTTGTGAATCATGTAATATGTGATAAGTAATTATAATAGTGACATAGTTTGTAACTTGGAAAATATATTTCTTGGATTACTCTTTTAGTAATTCAAACTTGTATATGTGTTGTCCCTATGATTGATATGGAAATAGGATAAAATAAGGAAGCCTTTTAATCAATTTAATGTTCTTTTGATTCTATTTTGTATGAATTCTAGGTCTATTCTAAGTGAGGAATGAATGAGGATTGATCTTATATTTATACCAAACCCTTTGGAGAATATCTAGCATAATATCACTTAGGATAACCATTAGGATATGTTTCATTTTAAAATTAGATGAATTTGGGAAATAAATATTTTTATTATAAGATGACACCTTCCTTAACGTAGATGTTTGTCTAGGATGCAAGTTAGGGTTTTAAGGGCCCTTAGGAAAAATCCTTATGTAAAATTTTGGTGAATTAGTTTCGAAATGGTGGTGAATTAGTTTACAAGGTGAATAATTATGTAGGTGAATTAGGTATGGCCAAATGTTGAATGTATCTAAATGGAATAAGACTTGTCCATGCACTTACACACTACCATCTACCCATGTATGTATATGCTTATCTACGTATGTATATGATTATCTACATATGTAGATAAGCATATGTATATGTAGATGAGCATCTACATATGTGTGCAAATAATTTTTTGCATCTATAAGTGAGTGTATGGATGTTAATTTATATGTGAAGTGTGGGATTTTGTCAAGTGGATAATAGATAGGTAATACAAATGGCTTCCCACATATGTAGATGACTTTACATATACACAAATTATTTTCTACATATATGGATGAATGTTTACATTTGAAAATGAGAATATACATACATAGATGGGAATTTACATATGAAAATGAGCATCAGCATATATAGGTGGTCATCTGCATATGTAAGCATTTATCTACATATTAAAATGGTCATATGCATATATAGGTGGCCATCTGCATATTCAGATGACCACCTGCATATGCATATGGATGCATACATCCACTTACATAAATAGATGTTTGCCTACATATATAGATGTTGTATACAAGATAAAATGTATGTGACCTATTAATCAATCCTAGCTTAGAGAAGATAAGTCCTACTTACACTTCCGATTATTGATACATTAGATATTTAGGTTCATGATCTATTATACCTAACCAATGAATATATTACCATAATAACATCACTAAAGAGGGTTCAAAATATTCTATAAAATTAACACTATGAAATAACCCTATCTATGTCTTATGTTTCCATATTCATTAAGTAAATGATAAGTAAAGTAAGATCTAATCTTGTGATCACCAAAGCTTGTGGCACAAAGTGGGGTAATAAACATAAAAAGTAAACATTCATAGGATAATATTAATTAATATATATATATATAAAACTCTAATGCATGGAGAGAGAAAATATATTCAAAATATATTGCTTTTGTTACTTCTATATACTAAAATAGAGGAGTAAAGTTAGAGATACTTATCTTGAATATGAGCTTATTGAGACTCAATCTCTCCCTTGACCAAAGGAGTTTTGAAAGAGTTTTTTGGGGTTTATAAGGATAACTAATAAATGCCTAAGCATTCAATACTTTTACACAAGATAAGATTCTTCTCCAAGTATAAACCCTACGTAATGACTCCTCAAGTAGAATGGTAGAAGAGCGGATTGTAAATAAGTGCAAATAAATAATTAACTCTTGTCTCTCTAAGAAATGGAAAAATAAATGTGTATAAATAGTTAAATCTAACCCTAAACCTTTCAAAAAAATTATATGATAGCATCGACAAAATTTGACATGATATCATTATTTTATAAAAATAATAAGTCTAGTCTATGTCATCCAGAGCTAACCTAGACCCATAATGTTATTTAACAAATTAAATATAGGGTCAGCCCAAGCCAATATTGTATGATAAATGTCAAAAAATGGTTTTAGGCTTAGGAAGGGGATAAATAAAGTGGTGAATTTATTATAAGAGTGTGTAAGAGAGGATTCAAGGCTTAGGGAATTATATAGGAGAAGTTTGTGTAGATAGTAAGTGGTAGTATAGGGCACAACAATCTTATAAAGCATCAATGATCTACCCATCCCTTTCCTGATGCACTTTTAAGGTGTACACTCAAAGAGATTGAGAATTGATGAGTTAATACAAGAGAGAAAGAATTAATAATTGATAAAGTTTGAAAATGTTGTGTATACATATGCCCCACTTGAATCTCATCATGTGTCACTTAGGTGCAATAGGGGATGGTGCTTCGAGAAAATAATATAGAAACACACAATGCTAAAGTTAAACAAATTGTAGTATTTTAAATCATAAAATAATTTAAATTAAATGAATGAAATAAATGACTAAAAATAATAATATATGTGTACCTTGACTTACTTTTATCATTTAATGGTTATTTGTTGTGTTTGTAGTTTTGATTGTGCAGGGAACAGAGACTACTTTAGACAAACCCAAGGATACAAAACTAAAGATAAAAAAATAAACAAACATAGGAAACCTAATATAATTGACATGGCATAGTAAATATGTACTTGGAAATTTGGTAATATGGGGTAACAAATACTAAGTTAGGACCAAATGACCAAGCCAAAATTTAGAGTAAGTCAAATAACCAAAAATACAAGGCTACTAAATGACCAAAAAACTTAAAAAATAAATATTAGGTAAGAAATGTAAACAAACCAATTAAAACTAAGGATACAAGTACAAAATAGTAATCAAACATCAATGTGAAAGTAGTAACAATCCTTAATTAAGAAAAAATGGGCAAGAAAATGGTAAAACAACATTGATGAGTGAGTAGTAACAATCCTTAATCAACAACAAAAAAAGTGCATAAAATGAAAAATAACATTGGTGAGTCAGAAGTAACAAGCTAACCTCACTCAATCATGGGAAAAGTACATGAAATATAAATATATGCAATTGTCTAAAAAAATGACATACAATAATGGAAAAAAAATTAAATGAACCAAAGTGATTTCTAGAAATGTAAGGCAATGGTGTAAAAAAGATAATCCATAGTGACTCATGCATATTTTTTTGTTCTAAGGATAGGTAAAACCTGAAACAAAGTAGTGCTAGCATGTTTTAAGATGTGAATAAGAGGGAATATATAAGTGGAAAAATAGTTTTAGAATTAAATTTACCTATCAAGAGGGGAAATGAAATAGGTGGTAGGGAAAAATAAAGGAAGAATCAAGGTAGAGAAACTCTTTATCAAAGTCAAGATACTTAAATTAGATTTGTCAAAACAAGAGGACTTTTGAGATTAAGGACTCTAAATAAATTTTTATAACCACATAGATCTTGGGTCATAAAATAAAGTATGAATATTATCCCATGAAGGATAGATTCATGAAAATTAAAATAGACCTACCTTCTCACAATGTGTTTCCCATTCCTTAGGACCCCTTATAGATCTATCAATGTACTAGAAATATTGGGTACTTATGTGAGAAAGTAGGTATCACCATAGATTATTTTGAATTTTCCTATCCTAATATACTATCCTATTATACCCCAATGGACTTAGGCTCAATTATGAAGCCAACTATGGAGTTTGAACTTTGATTGGAGATAGGAGATGTGATATTAATCACATCTTTTAGTGTGATTTAAAATTTTGACTTTGTATGTTTCCCTTTTATCATTTCCTTTTGTTTCAAATGATTTGGATTTTAAATTTTTGATGGATTTTTATTTACCTCCTCCATACAGATTGGAAGAACCAAACATGGGTGCTAAATATGACTATCATTTGAAAATTTTGGACTTGGTTACTAAGAAAGTAACTTAGATATCATGGTGTCTAAGAGTCTTATTTATACATGTGAAATAAAAATTGTTATCTTTACTTTGACCTTGTTTTATCCAAAATGGAATGAAAGGAAATAAAATCAAGGGGAATGAACATGAAATAATTTGAATTACTTCAAATTGCAAAAAATGTGGCAAAGTTAAAAAGGGATAAAATGATAGGTAAGATTCATTATCATAAGAATGTAAGAAAGTGTAGGGAAACATGCTAGCATAGTTTTTTGTTCAAGTTTTATCTACAAAATAAACAAAAATCAAAGCTAAGAATATGAGATCACAAACATGTAACCATTTCTTAACATTCTATAAAAGAAACACTTGGTTGAACAAAGGTGTTATTGAATATAATGGTGATTTTATGATGAGAGCCTAGTCCTATCCATGGTCTTACACTACAAGTCATAAAATATAAACTTGAGAAGGTGTAATAAAATCAAAAATGGTATTTTTGAGGAGGTCATAGTCCTATCCATATTCTTACACTTCAAACACAAAAGAGATAATCAAAGTGAATGAACAAAGTATGTGAAATAAACTAATAAAAATTATATTTATGAGGAAGGCCTAGTCTTATCCATGGTCTTACACTAAAACTCACAAAATATAAACCCAAAAGGGTGAAAAAATCATTCAAAGATTATAAATCAATAAAATCAAAAGGAATTCATGAGGAAGGTTGGGTCATATCCATGGTATTACAATGAAACTGATGGGAAAAAGAAACCAAAGATATAAGAGAAGGAACTATGGTTTGTGGAAAGAGAAAACTACTAAAGTGGGTGAGACCTATATATAAATTCTATAAAAAGAGTTAGTAAGATAGCATATAAAAATGTGATAATAAGGGAAAAATCTAAGCACATTACTTTTTCAAGAATTTTGCATTGGTGGGCTCCTTGAAAACATGGCCTTCATTAATTTGGAGGTGATAGTGCCAGGAACAAGAATGTATTTTACTAAATAAGGTCCCCATCATTTTTAGGCATATTTTCATTCTTTATCATGGGTATATTCTAATTTAAGAACTACATTGAAAGTGTAGACTTTAAATTTTTTATTATTTTACTTGGTGATATGAGCCTTATATTGGTGGTTATGTTACAGAGTGGCTAAATAATGTTCATCGAGAAGATCAAGAGCATGAAGGTAAGCTTCAATAATTCCTTATTATGAATGATAATGTGAATATATATATATATATATATATATATATATATATATATATATATATATATATATATATATATATATATATATATATATAAGGAGGGAAACTCTACTTCTAATAGTAGGATAGACTCAAAACTATAGACTAGCAAGAATGGTGTTGCCACAATGGTAGTATAAATGCTATTACTATAGGCCCAAAGTACAAGATATAAATGAATATGCCAATTTTTTTGGGTTTAATGGATGGTATTGTTGAAGATTTTATTAATAATTGTATTGGTGATCTCAGCTTAGCCATTGCATTGTGGATGATAAGGTGTGGAGAATTTGTGGGATTTTTTGAATTTAGCACATAAATAATTCACATCCTTGTTCTTTAAATTTCTACCATTATCATAAATTATGGTATGGGGAACTCCAAAATAAAAAATTATTTGGTTAAGGATAAACTTGTAAATATTAGTTCATGTGGCGTTAACGAGAGGTAGGACTTCTATCCATTTGGTAAAATATTCAATGGACATGATGATAAAAACATGCCCATCTTATGATCAAGGTATTTTCCAATGAGTTATAATTCTTACACAGAAATGGTAAAAGATATTCCATAGTTTGGAGCTCAGCTAGTGGTGAGTGGATTATATCATCATAGAGTTAGAAAGGACTACACTTTTTAATGAACTTGATAGCATAATTTTTGGGATTATGCCAAAAGTAACCCATATGTAGGCATTTTTATGTTGTAGCATGTCTACTAAAGTGACTACCATAAATTCACCCATGTGCTTATTCAAGGATAATAGGAATCTCTTCTTCATTACATAGTAGAGCAAGGTACCTTTGACATTGTGAGAATACAGGGTATTATATCAAAAAACATATTTAAAGGCTTACTTAAAAATTCTAGTCTTTTCATAAGAATCTATGTCTAGAGGATAAGTTTAATGTTTAATGAATTAGTTAATGTCTTTATACCATGGTCTCTATCGAATGGTGATTGCCTCAATATGATAGATAAGTGAATGTTGTAGTTGGATAGAAGATGGGGATTTGTTTATTTGAATAATAAATTGAGAATCATTGAGAACTTGATGTAGATGAAATATGGATGATGAATAAGCAAGAGAATCAATGATGGAGTTTTGATCTCTTAGAATGGACTTGATGGTAAAATAAGAAAATTATTTAGTGAGGGTAGTGGCCATTTGATGATAAGTGATAATATTTTCACTTTTACATTTATAATTTCCATTAAACTGATGGCAGATGAGTTGGGAGTCACCTAAATCATGCAGATATATAGTATCTAAGTCAAGTTCTACCCTCATGCCTAAGAATAATGTTTCATGTTCTTTCATGTTATTAGTGACATCAAATATAATCTAGAATTATAAAGGGATTATTTTACCATGAGGATTAGTTACAATACAACCTACCCCAACTCCTTGAAGGTATTTAGTGCCATCAAAATGAAGGGTCTAGATGTTTTTATTCAAATCAATGTTAATTTTGGGAATTTATTTGATAACTAATTTAGATTTAGTAGTATCATGAATTACATAGTAATATTCTTGATTAATTATTTTTAAGTTAGTAGTGAAGTTATGAAAGTAATATTTAAGAGAGATACCCTGATTGAGATATTTAATATAAAAAATGTTATCATTGGGGAGACTATCTTAAAGATGATTAGTAGTGGTTATGGGTAATGCTATAAGTTGGTCAGAAATGACTTATCCTTTAATTTTTTTTTTTTTTTATGATGTGAAGTTAAAATTCCATTAAGAGAACCATCAACTTTCCAATTCTATCTCTAGGTAAAAAGACTTTGGATATAAAGTGACGAAGTAGATTAGAATGAATTATGGCATAAGTTGTTTGATAAAACATGTAATCATGAAATTTTTTAGCGGTGAAATAGATAGACAATCACATTATACTTTGGTATAACATTTTTCATAATTGATAAGACCTCAACTAATATATTAGATAGCATATTCTCTTTCAGTATCATCTTGTTGGGAAAGCATTTCCCCCACTAATACAGGTGTAGAAGAAGTGTACAAAATTAAAGGATGGTCATTATAAGGTGGATGAAACATAGGCAAATGTATCAATGATTCTTTCATGTTTTCAAATTCATTATAACAAGGATTGGTTCATTCTAAAGCATTACCTTTCTTAATAAGGGAATTAACAAAATAAATATGATAAGCCATTTTGGGGATGAATCATCGGATTGCCCCAAGCTTTCCAAGGTAGGTAAAAATATCTAAAATGGAATGAGGAATAGGCATATTAACTATAGCATTGATATTATTAGGATAGAGATAAATACCATTAATAGAGACTAATAGCTCTAAAAATTGAATAGATGTGATGCCAAATGCATATTTTTAGGGCTTAAGTCAAACTTTATATTTGATGAGTCAATCAAAGATGATGGTAAGATCATAAAGATGAGTTTTGAAACTTTTATATTTAGTAATGAGATCATCCACATAGTTTTATATGATATTATGGATAAGGTCATGAAAAATGTGGGTCATAGCCCATTGATAATTATCTCTAATGTTTTTAAGGCCAAAGGAAATTTTAACATATAAATAGATACCCCACTCCATAGTGAAAATTGTCTTGTGTTAGTCTTTGGGGGTGATATGAATTTTATTATAGCTTAAAAAACCATCCATTAGGGACAAAATTTTATATCCATCAGTGGAGTCTACAATGGCATTTATATAAGGTAATGGAAATTTATCCTTGGGACAAGTGAGGTTGAGATTGCATAAGTCGATGAAGATGCAAATAACCATGGTAATTTTTTTGTGAATGAAAATAATGTTAGATACCCAATTGGAATAATCCATAGGTTTGATAAAATAGGAATATAATAGTTTGATGATTTATTTATGGCATAGGGTGGAAAATTTGAGGGGAAATTTTTTCTATTTTTTCCAAATAGGTTTGTCATTTGGGTATGTAATGATGTTGTGCACCATGATACTAGGATCAATGTCAGGCATGTCCTCATATGACCAAGTGAAAGTAACATGATATTTATCAAATAATAAACTAAATTTATCATGTTTAGTTAGTGTGAGTTCTCTATAAATTTTTATATATCGAGGATATGAGGTTGTGCCATATTCAATTCTTTTCTTTTCCTTGATAAGTATAACATTTCTATCTTGAAAATGATATGGTGTATTGGGAAGAGAGGAAATGGGATTGGTTTTAGGGTTGATGCTATAAATTAATTTATTAAAATGAGGTTAATTTCACTTAAAATTCCCAAGTTTTTTATGTTTTTGATGAATTTGAGGTTATCAGGCATGGAGAAATTTAAGGATGGCATATGTTATCACTAAGACGTACACCCTTACTAAGAATGTGTGCATGTTATCACTTCCATTGATACAATAGAAACTCTCAAAGGTGTGAGACCTTATAATTAGATATAATATATAGATGAAGGGTTGGTTTCCTTTTGTACACTCACCTAATTATATCTAAACAGTCTAATTTTGTGCTTTCTTGACTAGTAAAAGGGTAGAAAGAGCAAAGTTAAACTATAAATGGAATTGAAAATTAACAATTAGGGTGATGCACCAATGCTAAGTTAAATTATGTATATAATGGAAATATTTTATAATATAAATAACTTTTAAAAATTCACTTCATCTTCATACAATGACTCTTACATAAGTATTTCATATAGAGGTCTTGACTAACACTCACACTAGCTTCGAAGGAATGAATAATGGTTGAATTCACTCCTAGATTAGGTAAAAATCAGACTTAGACAATTTATATGACCTGAAATAATGTTTATTTTATGTATAAATGTGATATATTCATATATAAACATAGTAAAAAAAATCATTCACTAATTTCTATCAATGAATTAAGAACACACTTCATGAATAGCTTGAAGATGGAGGAAAAATTCAACGCTTTATTACTTCAAAGATGAGATAGTAAAAAATTTTGTAGAGTTTAATTAATCTAAATGAATAATCTCCCATAATCATTAAAAAATTAATGTACATATATATAACAATAATAGAGAGAGAAGATAATAAGTTCCAGATGAGTCCATATACAAGACCTAGTTCACTCCTACTTCAATTGAAAATCTAACTCAAAATTGAACTCCACCTTCAACTCCACTTTTTTCCCACCTATTATAAAATTTTAAATATTATTTTATATAATACGGCATTTTAGGAGAGACAGAGGCTATTCTTTCATGTTTTAAAAGTCAAAGGGTTCTTCATGCAACTTGAATCTTGAGTTAACTTGTTGTGATCTTGCATAGAAATTTTGATCTTTTTTAGTTAAATATTTTTATTATTTAATTAAATAATCTTTGTCTTGCATGAATTTTTAATTTATAATTTATTTTCCTCCACTTTCATCTTTATTTGACTGGAATTATCTTGATTTCACATCTGGAGTACAACTTCACTTATCTTGACTTGCAACTTGACTTTTTGAATTTTCCAAAGGGGGGTGTATTAAGATAAATATTTAATTATGATTTTATAATAATTAATTTTAATTAAAATATGGCCTCAAATATTTACTAAAACTCAAATTTAACTTCTCTATTTTTGCATGTTTTAAACTCTGCTTATCTTGACTTGCAACTTTGACAAGCTTCTTGAATGCATTATGAGAGAAAAAAATCTATGGATATTCATAATTATATTTTATAAAGAGATAAAATATTATTTTAACATAATAATCATGGTGTCACAGACCTTCAAACAAAATTTCAGCTCCAAACTCCATGTACAACTCTAAAAAAACACCATTTTATGATTTATGATGTTCTCTTGTTCTCATGAAACCTTGATTTGGATTAGGGGGTATAAAATGAGTTATAATAATTATAAAAAAAAATCCTAATATAATTTTTTTATATGTATCAATGGGTCAGACCTGGAAATTTTTTAAAATCTCCAAAAACTTTCACCAAGCTTCCAAAGAAAAATTCACAAATAATGCCTACTTGCTGCCCTAGGGATGACCTAGAGATGTTTTTTAATGAGATAAACCTATTTTGAATTGGTTTTTATTGAATTAAAATTTATTTATACCTTTAAATTAATTATTAACACTTTAAAATCAATTTTTTCCATTGGAGGGACCTAAAACACCCATTTCTAACTCTATTTGTGAGCAAAAAGGTGAAAAAAACCTTCATTCCCTTCATGATTAGACCTATTTATTGGAATTTTATCTCTCCTCAGGTATATTTAAGATATTAAACAAATTTTAAAGATTAAATTACATCAAAAAATACCCATATATAAAATTTCAAGATTTTTCATTTAATAAAACTCAAAATATGCACTTTTGGGTGTTGACTAGCTTGCCCAGTTTCATTTTTAAACAACTATAAGTATATTTTTTTCCATTTTATTGAGTTTTATGAGGAATAAATACCTTATTATTTTTTAATTTTTACTTTTAATATCCCATATTATCATTTCAATAATTTTATGATCTCAAAATATCACTTAAACCACTTAAAACATGACTTTCTTACTGTCTATCTTGCTTGCTAAAAACCTTGATGCTTGATCCTTTGAATTTATTCATCATTTTACATGAAATTTTTATTTATTAAGTTTTATAAAGGTCATATATTCCCCATAATTTTTTACACAATATTTATTTTGTAACAAATAACTCAAAAATACAAACACATTGCTTAAACTGAGCAAATGAGGGTTTAAAAAGGGTTTTAGAGCACCTATTCTTATCATAAATTTATCATAAATTTAAGCCAATATAATATGAAAAAAATTAATTTAATATTTATTTAAAATTTTCCTCGAACTCCCCTTAATACTATTTTATCTAAATCCTCTTCACCTTCATGTACCGAGCATCTGAAAATTGCCTTCACTAACTTGCAAATAGCTAGTTAGAGAAATAAAAAAACCTCTATCAAAATTTGGAATTATGAGTTGTTCTTGATCCTTATTTTTTCCTGATTAATGTTTTATTATTTTTTCAATACCCATTTTTACCTTTACTCTATGAATGGATTCTTCTTTAAAACTTGCATATAAGCAACTTTGACTAATGGTGGCAAACTTATTAACATTATTGGTGACTTTACTAGAATGTTTGCTTGCTAAAAACTCAAGACCTGTACATCTATCAATTAGGTTATGGAGTCATGAAAATATCACCAAATTTTAAACTGAAAATATCTTTTCAATCAACTCTAAAATTGATATTTTTCTTAAGAAACTACAACACTTGTGCATAAGCACTTATTTAATTGAAAACTAGAATAACTACCAACTGAAAGATCTACAAAATAACACTTCAAGGAATTTAAAAAATAAATATACTAACAAAAATTGTGCATAACATCACTTTGAGAAAAATTAAATCTAAAACTATTATGTACAATCACTCAAAGTCAACCTCGATCAAAGCAAAAACCTCTTAGATCCTTTCCATGTGGTTGATGAAGATGACTAACAAGTTGTTTTGTGAGTGCAATTATAGTTGGATCAGATATTTTTATTATTTTCAAATATTTTTCTTATCTTCAAGTTAATAAAATTAATAAAATATATCTTTAATATTAAAAAACTCATCATGTAGTTCAATACTCGCCTCGTATTTCTCTTTCCCACTAAGAAAGCTTTCCAATGTAATCATATTTTGATTTACCTTCACGACCACTTTATCAATGTATTCATAAAAATATGTAGGCCTAAAAATATTCTCAAAGTCTTGAATTAACTTGAATTATTTCTAATATAATTCATCAAGACATTTTTGGTCCTCACTTGTAGCTTCTTGAGGTTCAATATGAGTCACTACATCTTCTTTTGTATCTTTATTTAGCTCATGTCTAAGACTGTTACCTTGTGAAACCACTACTACAATTTAATTTTATAATGTATCCTCAAGAGCTGAAATAGTATCTCATTTTATTCCAAATTTAATCTCATTTGACCAACAAAACTCTTAATCATCTTCTATTGACAAGTTTTCATTTTCACTTGGATGTTCTTCTTTTTCCTTCCATACAATAGGTCCTCCTTAAAAAAGGGAGATGGTGGGAGGGAAATATATTCCATTTGGTGGCATAATAACATAAGTAATTATTGTTTATTCTTTAAATTAAGGTTCTTGGTGAATATTTTTTATTCAACATGCTGATTTTTCTCTTGGGGCTAATTTATAGCCCTTTTCTTGGATCTTATAATGGCTTTAACAAAGTTTTTTGATTTGATAGGCTCACCAATCTGATTTATTATCACATGATCATCAACTTTAAAATTAATAAATATTACATATATTTTTACTTATCCATGATTTTCTTCCTCTTATGTCATTTGAATAATTTCCATATTCTATGCTACTAAAGCTTGATACTACATATCATTGATGTTAGAAGACTACCAACTTGAATATTGTATCAAATTATTTTGTACTAGAACAACGGTCTTGGTTGAGGAAGGAACATTATGATTAATTTAAACATGTGGTTTGACTAGTATAATGGCTTATTGAGATTGATATGAAGGCCTATTAACTTGATATGTTTATCACTTTAACTCAACTAACTCATTACCAAAAGATTGTAACATAATTTTTAATTCATCAAGCCTGCTAGATTGACTATGAGGAGCTTGATCTTTATTTTTAGGGGCTGGAATTAGGGCCATTAATGGTTATTTAATAGTTATAATAGGATATAATTCTAATAAAGTTGGCATTAGAGGCCTCAGCATATATTTACTAGTTTGAATTAGACCATTTTAAAAATTAATGGTAACCTCATAAGCATCTGGGAGTGTCCTACCACCCATGAACTGAATCATAATTGAAATATTAGAATTTAGGGATCTAAAAAATTATAAGAAAGCACATTTGAGAGATGGCCCTATCATGGAAGAGATTCTATTTCATGTTTTCTAAAATTTAAATTGAAATCAATCATAAATTCATATGATTCTCTCTTGGTGGTAGTGAGTTTCTCAACAAGAGATAGATGGTCTGATTTATCTTTAAATTATTTATATAATAGTGCACCTAAATCATCCCAATAGGTTATGGAGTTTAGGGTAAGGTTCCTAAACCATTGCAATGTCTTTCCCTTGAAGGATTTAGCAAGTAAATAGATGGAAACATTATCTTGGGTAACATTGTGGAATCAACACAAGATGGCCACATCTTTGATATGATTTATGGGTGTATTTTGATATTTACCTATGAAATATGGTATAATTTTAATGGTTAAGGCTAGAATATCATCATATTGGGCCAAATTGAGAGGGATTATATCATTGAAATGAAGAAATACTTGATTCCTTGTTATAACCATATTGATTTTTAGTGATTTTAGGTATGAAAATGATACTTTTTGCTTCTACAAATGTCTTTTTTAAATTTAATCTATGTCCCACTAGGCATGCCAAAACCTTTTATTACTTAGAAGCGTACCCTTGTTGAGAACATGCATCTATTCTCACTTTCATTAATACAATTAAAACTCTTCAAATTATGGGACTTTATAATTGGAGATAATCTCTAGATAAATGGCTAGTTACCTTTGGTACACTAACCTACTTTAATTCTAAACTATATAATTCTATGCTTTTTTGACTAGGAAAAGGGTAGAAGGAGCAATGCTAAAGCAAAAAATTGAATTAAAAATTGAGGTGATGCGCTAATTTTAAGGTTAATTATGCTTATATTAGATACGCTTTACAAATAAATTGCACACATTTACTTCATATTCATACATTGACTCTTGTATAACTATTTCATATAGAGGTCTTGACTAACACTCACACTAGCTTGGGAAGAATGAAGAATGGTTGAATTCACTTCAAAATTAGGTAGAATTCAAAATTAAACACATTATATGACCATAAATAATTTTAATTTTTATCATAAAGATGAGATATTCATGCATAAACATAGGAAAAACAATCATTCACTAAGTTTTATCAATGAATTAAGAATACACTTCATGAACAACTTGAAGATGGAATAAAAATTTAGTTATATATTACTTCAAATATGAGGTAATATAAATTTTGGTAGAGTTTCAGTAATACAAATTCATAAGCTTCCATAATAATTAAAAAATTAATACACATATATAAAATAATAAGAGAGAGATAAGACAAGAAGTTCCATATGAGTCCACATACAAGCCCTAGTTCACTCCAACTTCAACTAAAAAATCAACTCAAAATTGAACTCGACCTTAAAATTCACTTTGTCCACCTATTATCCCATGTATAATTTAATTTTAAAATTTATTTAATATAATACATCATGTTATAGAGAGGAAGGCTATTCTTTCATGTTTGAAAAGTCAAAGGGCTCTTCATGCATCTTATCTTGAGTTAACTTATTGTGATCTTGCATGCAATTTTTTATCTTATTTAGTTAAATATTTTTTTTATTTAGTTAAATAATTTTATTCTTTAATTAATTTTAAATTTATACTTTATTTACCTCCACTTTCATCTTGAGTTGACTGGAATTATCTTGACTTCACATCTGGAGTTTAACTTCACTTATCTTGACTTACAACTTGACTTTTTGACTTTTCTAAATTTAGCTAAAAGGGGGGTGTATTAAGATAAGTATTTCATGATAATTTTATTATAAGTAATTTTCATGAAAATATCACCTAAAATATTTAATAAAACTCTAATTCAACTTCTCCATTTTTGTATGTCTTGAACTCTACTTATCTTGACTTGTAACTTTGACCAGCTTTTTGAATGCAATATGAGAGCCAAAAAATTTATGGATATTCATAATTATAATATATAGTGAGAAAAAATATTATTTTAACATAATAATCATGATTTCATAGACATTCAAACAAAATTTTATCTCCAAACTCCATGTACAACTCTAAAAAAATACTATTTTATGCTCTATGATGCTCTCTTATTCTCAAGAAACCTTGATTTAGATTAGGGGGCCTAATGAGTTAAAATAATTATAAAAAAATATTAATATGATATTTTTATGTTTATAAATGGTTAATACCTGTAAAATTTTTAAAATATCCAAAATTCTTCGTCAAACTCCCTAAAACAAATTCACAAAAAAGTGTCTATTTACTGCCCTAGGGATGATCTAGAGATATTTTTCAATGAGCTGAGCTTATTTTGAATTGACTTTCATTGAATGATAATTTATTTATGTCTTTAAATTAATTATTCACACTCTTAAATTAATTTACTCCATTGGAGGGACCTAAAACACCCATTTCCAACTCCATTTAGCAAAAAAGTGAAGAAACCTTCATTCCCTTCATGATCAAACCTATATATTGGAATTTCATATATCATAAAGTATAGTAAAAATATTAAAATACTTTAAAACATTAAATTATATAAAAAAATACCCCCATATAAAATTTCAATGGTATTCATTCAATAAAACTCAAAATATGCTCTTTTTGATGTTGACTAACTTGCACAATTTCATTTCTAAGCACTTATAGGTATGTGTTTTGATATTTTATTGATTTTTATGAGACATAAATACATAATTATTTTTTAATTATGACCTTTAATAACACATATTATCATTCTAATAATTTTATATGCTCAAAAAATTACTTAAACCACTCAAAACATGATTTTTATGACTGTCTCTCTTGCTTGCTTAAAACCCTGATGTTTAATCATTTAAATTTATTCACATTTTACATAAAAATTTTATTTATTAATATGTATAAATTTCATATATTCCTCATATTTTATTTCATAAAATTTATTTTTCAATAAATAACTCAAAAATGTAAGCATAATGCTTAAAACTATGCAAATGAGGGTTTAAGAAGGGTTTTAGAGCACCTGTTCTTCTTTAAAAAAATCATAAAATTAATAAACTATAATATTTTTAAAAAAAAATTCATATTTAGGTAATATATTCCCCAAAATTATCTTAATAAATTTTTATCTAACTCCTCTTCACCTTTATGTACTAAGCATCTGAAAATTGCCTTCACTAGCTTGCAAATAACTAGTTAGATGAATAAAAGAAACCTCCATAAAAATTTAGACCTATGAGTTGTTATTGAGAATTATTTATCATTATTAATATTTTATTATTATATTAATATATATTTTTACCTTTAATCCATGAATAGAGTCTTCTTGAAAACCTGCACATAAGCAACATTGACCAATGGTGGCAAAATTATCAATAGCTTCATCACTAGGTAATGTAGGTAGAGCTCCATAATATTCCAATATAATTTAAGATAAATTATTTTATTAAAATTTATATTATATTTATAATTTATTTGGTTTACATCTATGTCCTTGGCATTAAGAGTGATCTTGAGAGTAGGTGGAACTATAGAGGAAGGTGGATTGGATTCAATTAGTTTATCTTTAAAATCATTGATGGGGAGAGGATATGGTAGAATAACTGGTGGGATATGAGTTATATAAGGTTTGAAAATTTTCAAATATGTGAGGGGTGATATTTTTTTAACCACACAAGGAGTATCAATAAGTGGATCATTAACTTGAGGTACATGACCTTCAGTTTCTAATTCAAAATTCATGAAAATGGTATGAACATTGTAGTTAAAAGCATGTATTTTAGCTAAGGTTTTTTGATAATATTTAACATCCAAATATATTTATTTATCATGGGTTGTAATATATATCATCATAAGTTGGATAAATATTACATGTTTGTAACTTTGAACAAAATTTTAAGGGGGAGACACCCAGATCACTAAATTTATGTGGTGACATAGTTAAAGGGTCTTGAAATAACTTAGCCACTCCATATTTAGTAAAAGTGAACTCATATTTAGTATAATATGCTTCATTTACATTACATGGAGTAGGAAAATTTTTGATCTCATTAATAAGAGGAATGGTATGATCACTACTACATAACAAGGAGGGAGGAAGCCACTCCAAAATATAAGGAGGTATATTGGTAGTATTGAATGTATTTTCCAAATATTTTGGCTCATAATCATCATAACTGGAAAGAATGACATGTAAATCAACATTCATATTAACAAATTTGGGTAAAATATCACTATTAATTTTTAGAATAGTGGGAATCTGATTTTGAGATTTAGGATTGGGAAGCTGAATACTCCATGGGTTAGGATAGACCTCATTTTTATATTATTTTCCATTATGAATAAACTTGGTACATTGGCTTCTAGAAGAGGAAATAGCCCTCATTCAATGAGTCCATGGTCACTCTAAGAGTATATTATAATATAATGGTAAATCAAGGACCCTAAGCTTAGTACATATAGTTTTGGGTCCAATAGTAAGAGGGAGACAAATACAACTAAGTTGCTTTTGATTGGTCTTATAAAATCCATGACATGTTAAACATGTTTGTTTGAGATGATTTTTTTTATATCCAAGTTTTTGAATGAGCCAAAGAGATGTCACATTAATTCTTGGCCTTTTGTCTACTAATACTTTGTGAATAAGGGTGGTATTAATGGCTATTTTGATAAAGAGATGTGGATCATTAGCTCGAAAGATAATTTTATCATTGATTATGTCTTCTTAAAGGAACTCTATGGAAGGCTTGGAAGAATGAAAAATATATTAAATGTTATGAAATTTTTTTGGTTGAGGCTCTTGAGAAGGTTGTTCCTCTTCTAGAAAAGATGGTTCTTTAATTTCTTAGAGTTTTTGCATTAAAAATTTATGATTATAAGGAGAATTACTAACTAACTCCATAAGAGGAATTTTTCAAGATAATGATTTGAGTTCCTCTAAGAATTTCTAATGAGTTTATAACTAGCATGAGGCTTGGAGGGTAAAATATGTTTGGGAGGAAGAGAAGTGGTTGGAGGTTCAGATCGAGGAGGTGGTTCTTCATTATTTTTTGAAGATAAGTTAGTGGTAGTATTATATTTGAGAAGTTAATATTTTAAATATGGTTTATTTAGTTTGGTGATGGGATTTTTTTGGGTTGGTTTGCATCAATAATTTATCTTAGCTGCATTCACGTATTAAGAATTGGTATAGTATTGATCATAATCAATGTCAATCCCAAAAATATCCTTGTTTGATTATTTTGGTTTAGATTAAGAGAAATTTTTTTTATTATTAGAGGGATAAGATTTAAAATCATGTTTCTTTTGGGAAGCATTAACATAATCTTGAAAAATAGATTTTGATCATGTTGTCATGATTGAATGAATCTCCTAGTATAAAAAAAAACATAAATTTTTGTAAGCCCTTGAAATGTTTCATGAGAATGACATATATCAGCATGAAACCAAAAAAAATAATTAGGATTATACCATTTAATTGGATTATTAGGATACATGAATGGTTTAGAAGGCACTAGAATTTATTTAATTTGTTGCATAGTTAATGATGTATGGGAAGGTTAGGGATTTTTTTATTTAGCTACTCCTAGTTTGGGTTGAGTAGTATTTCCAATTATCTCATTATTTGAATTCTATAAATATCCCTTGATGATTTTAGTTTTATGTTTAAACTATTTCATTAGGAAGTCTTGAAGCTTAGCTTGATCAAGAGCATCATTTAAAGTTTGGAGAATAAAAATTCAAACCTTGTATTGGAGTGAAGATGTTAAATCCATTATTAAAAGTTTAAAAAAATTGTCATCACTCATGTTTTTATCATCCTTTTGATCCAAAAATTTCCACCATTTAATAAAATCATGAGCTGATTCGGTAGGAGATTGATTAGCATTGATGAAATGACTAAGACAATTTTTGGGAAGATTATTGTGTTAGAATTATTTAACTAAAGGATTGACTAAATCCTCAAATTTCCATAGATAATGTTGGGAAAGTTATTTATACCATTATAATACATCTCCAATGAAGTTTTTAATTAAAATTTTAGCTATGGTGAATGTGTTATTGATCCACTCTTATAAATATTATCAAATGCCTTGAGAAAAGATGCATGATCTTTAGTCCCATCATATTTAATAGTTGAATATATATTACCAATATCAATGGATATAGTTAAATGGGATAAAGGCTCATTTTTAATGTGTTGAAGAATCTTATTATGAATGATAGGCTGGGGAATGACATTTCCTATAACATCTCTAAGAGGTGGAAGGATAAAATTTTGATTATTTTGGGGAAGAAGAATGGGAGGTTGATTAGCCATGTTGATAAAATAATGTTGTATTTGTATAATTTGAGAGGTGTTATACATTTACATGATGTTCATTTATTTTACTATTTATGCAATAATTTAAGTTGTATAAATTGGTGGGTTAGTGTTAGTAGGAAGATTCATTGAATTAATATTAGGGGAGGGTTATTAGGTGGTAGATTTCCTATAGGATTATTGGATAGGCTTGTATCAATCACCCCTACATTATGGTGAGATGTTTGAAGATGGAAATTTTATTGATAAGTATGAAAAGGATTTGAACCACCGATCTCATCTGTTGGAGTGATTTGAACCATGTTACAATTGAAAGATGAGGGAGGAGAAGAGGTTATCCAAGAGTGAGGATCCTCTTGGTTAGTAAAGGTAGGAAGAGAAAAACATCCCACATAGTGTCTAAATAGATTTAGGTTATCTAAAAAGACTTTGATAAAGGAATTCAAGATTCTTGAAGATATAATTTGAGATAAGAAAGAAAGAAGGAAAAGTAGACACAGATATGTCCACACTTAGAATAGTATCAGCCAATAGGTACAAAATCAACTGGGTTGACATAATCTAGAAGAAAGATCCTTAGAACAAAATGTAAAGACACAGTTGAACTAGTTGATTGTGTTATATAAAGGATAGATAGTCATATGGGTCAACTATGCATTATAGATGAAGAAACTAAATAGATGAGAAAGATACATAGTTAGTTAGGTCAATTGTGTGCTTGAAAGAGGTAAAATAAATAGGATAATAAGATACACAATCATTTAAATTGATTGTGTACTAAATGTTAGCAATATTGATAGTTTATAAGAGACTATATCGACAAAGATGACAGTATGGTGAAAATAGAGGAAAATTTTTCAAGATAATATCTAAGAAAATTAAATGAAGCACACAAGTGATTATATCAATGTGATTTATCCAATTGGAACACACAATATAAACCTTGCACTAATTTTGGCTAGTTCAAGTTTTGCAATACAAAATATAATGATCAAAGAGCAAACAACAACTTGAAAGTAAATGATAATTAATTGGTCATTATTAAGTGTTATCAAGTTATAATAAAATTTGAAATTAATATGATGGGAATTTGGGTGTAAGAAGAAACTATAAAGTAATCTAAGGATGGTTTTAGGAAGTTTAGGATGAAAGGGATATATATTGGTGATGGTATTGGACTGGTATTAGGGCCTACCCTCTCACTTCATAATCCCACAGTGATAAGGTTGTTGGATTATTGACAATATATACTATCAAACACATGTTTATACTTGGCTATAAAACCAAGTCAGCTTCTCCCTTGGTGATGAAATTTAGGTAGGTAGGCCTTGGGAAAGCAAATTTTTAATGTTTTTCATGTTAAGTGATTTATAAGTGTGTGAAAAAGATAAAAAATAGTGTGGATAAATAATTAAATTGAAAAACCACCTAATTAATCTATGTTTATTAATCTAAGCATGCAAGCAACTAAAATAAAAATTTAACTAATTACTAGAAAAATAGGTTAATTCCTTAGTTGTGAAGAGTACAGAGTCAATTTAGGTGAAGTTCTATGAAAATAATGTAGAAAAAAGTTGATTGGGTCACTATTGTTATATATAAGCAAGATATATAATAACATAGTTGAACAAGTTGATTATTTCTTCTATATATAAAATAGGCTACATAACTATGTCAAGCTAGTCAACCTAGTTAGTTGTAGGGCTACAGTTTTAAGGACTGCAAACTTATGAAAAATAGTATTGGAAATGAAAAACTAAAATGATAGAGAGATTAATAATGAACCTGGGTGGGATTTAAGATTCTTAGACTAAAAAAATTATGCTATGATGCTCAAGTGCTAATTCAAATATTTTACTAACAAATTCAACTGGCTCAACGGTTTTTTCAAAACATATGTGCTAAAAATAAGTTACAAACAAAGTTGACTAGATCGACTATGTTTAAAGACTTGTATGTTAAAAAATAATAACTATGGATTCAACCAATTAAACTATATATGAAATCTTATAACTAAAGAATAAGATTATGTTGATTTGATTGATCTAGTCACCTGTATTTAGAGAAGACCTACACAGATAGAATAGAGTCATTTTTGGGTGATTATGTGTTAAACCTTTTCATATACTATTATAACTATACTAATAGGTTTGATATAATATTTTAAAAATATAAATATATAATATGATGATAAAATGAATATGTGAAAGAAAACCTATAAGGGTTTGATTCATGTTAAGTTCACTAGAATGTATAAAAAGGAAAATATAGCTAACCTATTGATCAATCCTAGCTTAGAGAAGATAAATCCTACTTACACTTATGATTTTTTATACATTATATATTTGATTTCATGACTAAGATGGATCTATTATACCTAACTAAGGGATCTCTTACCATAATAACATCACTAGAGATGGTTTCAAATCCTCTAGTCAATCAACACTATGAAATAACCCTAACTGGGTCCTATTTTTTCATATTCACTAAGTAAATAATAAGTAAAGTAAGATCTAATCTATTTCTCACCAAATCTTGTGGCACAAAGTGGGGGTAATAAACATAAAAAGTAAACATGCATAGGAGAATCCTAATTAAGTTATGTATACATAAAACCTTAATGTGTGGAAAGAGAAATATAGTCAAAATCAATTACTTATGTTACTTGTATCTAATAAAATAGTGGAGTAAAGTTAGAGATACTTACCTTTAAAATAAACCTATCAAGACTCAATCTCTCCCTTAGCCAAAGGTGCTTCACAAGATGTTGTTGTGGTTTGTAAGGATCACTAAGAAAGGCTTAATCATCCAAGATGTTTCCACAAGATAATATTTTTATCCAAGTATAGACCCTAAGAGATAAATCTTCAAGTATAATGGTAGAAGATCATATTATAAAGAAGCACAAATCAATAATTAACTCTTGTTTCTCTAAGAAATAATGAAATGAATGTGTATAAATAGTTGAATCTAACCCTAAACCTTTCTTAAAGTTTAGTTGATAGGGTTGGCCGAATTTAACCTTATATAATTATTTGATAAAAATAAATTAGGTCTTGATATAGGTCAGCTAGAGCTAACCTAGACCCGTAACATGCTTTTAACAAATTAAACACAGGGTCAACCCAGGCTGACAGTGTATGATAAAATTCAAAAGGGGTTTTAGGCTTAGAAAAGAGCTAAGGTAGTAAATTTATTATAGGATTGTGTAAGAGAGGAGGAAAGGCTTAGGCAAGTACATAGGAGAAGATTGTGTAGATAACAAGTGGTAGTATAGGGTATAATAATATTGTGAAGCATTAATGGTCTACCCACCCCTTTTTTGATACACCCTTTAAGATGTGCATTAAAATAGATTGAGACTCAACAGGTTCCTACAAGAGATAAAGCATTAGTAATTGATAAAATTTGAAAATTTTAGGTGTATACATATGCCACCTGCATATGTAGATGATTTCATACATATGCAGGTAGTCACCTGCATATGCAATTAGTTTTTTCATGTGTAGGTGACCATTTTCATATGTAGGTAGCCACGTGCATATGATGATGGTCACTTTCACATGTTGATGGCCACCTACACATGTCGATGGTTACCTTCATATGTAGATGACCATCTACATCTTGGGGCCCCTACCAAATGCCTATAAAGGGACCCTTAAGGCTCATTTTTTAATTTACAACCTACATCTTATGAGTATCCCATCCTTTTATTGATAGCCCTCTCAATTCCAAGGCTACCTAGGCATATTCCAACTTCTGAACATATTTCTATCAAGAAATAACATTTAAATAATGTCTTCTCACTCCCATAGTTTATTAGTAGCAATATCCAGAGTCCCTAAACAAAAAAATCTTGTTTTCACATTGATCCTAAAACTTATCAATCAAGAAGATACATATAAAGATTAAATCAAAAAGTGTAATTCCTATGGGATTATTTACATGCCCCAATATGATACATATCCTCACTGGCTAAACTTTATGTTGGAAATCTTTGATAATGCATCATATTTATTCAAATTAACCATTAAATCATGTTCTATCATGTTTGAGATCAATCCCCAGGACATACATATACTGACAAGGTTGCTTCACAAGCACATGAACCTAATCTCTATGAAGGTCTTGTTATTTGATTATGAAAAAATGTATTTAGAGTCTTATTATAGCCTATAACTAGATGGCATGTTGTTTTACTTTTTTATTTAATAATTCAATTTTTTAGATTAGTTTTACCATATTAATTAGTTACTAATTACCTGTTAATGTTTTTTATTTAAATTTTACATCCATCCAAATCCACAGTATAAGGGGGCTTAAATTTGAAGTTGTTATAAGTATTTTTCTCCTTAGACTAATTGAATTGTTTCAATCTAGATTAGTGTTGTAGGGAAGAGCATCAAATATTCCATTCTGGGTTGTTTTCTATATCCTACACAGTCTTGGTGGTCAAGAATTTGATTAGTGTACATACCTTTCAAATATAATTAAAGATTATTTGAATTTTTCTAGTTGAACTAAAAATTATATATTTTCATGTATAAGCATTCTATTTGCATTCTACAATGAATCTTTTTCCAATTAGCTAGCACAAATATTCCAACTATTCTTCATAAAAAAATGGTTGTCTATTCACTCTCTATTGCAAAATAAGAGGTAAGGTTACAACTCTGTAATTCATTATAATTATTTTTAAATTATTATAAAATATATTTAATATATCAAATCTTATCTTTATTTTATATATAAAAAATTATCTCACACCATTTCCAAAAGAAAAGTGATAATTAAAGGTCATCAGCCTGTTGAGGTATTTGTTGAAACAGACATGGAGGGGGAAACATCTCTACAACCACTTCTTAGACAAAAACACATGAAGAGTTTATTTTCACCTCAATATGTTCCCTCTCATGTTGCCAATATGTCATTATCAACTTTTATAATATCCTTCCCAAAAATAATAAGTTTATTTTTGTATGATTCTAATATTTTATATTTACAACATCACAATCTATAGCGCAAACACCTCCAACTTCTAGATTTTTATTGACACAACATTCTATTGAACAAGAAGAGAAAGGTACATAATTTAAAATTAAGATTCTTTTTTTTTGTATATGTTAAATTAATGTGCAATTTATTCTATTTTCCATTTATGAGTTGTGACTATCTTGTCCATTGTTTGGGTAATACTCCCACAAGGATAAATTTTCTTGCACCACTTTCGCCACCTTGACTTGAAACTATGGGGAGAGGTAAATGTTTACCATTTTTCCTACCTTTTTATTTGATGATCTCCATAGTTCAATGAGAACCACATTTATTCAAAAAATCATTCTTTATGATGAGTTTTTAGGGATTGATAATGGCATCCAAATGCTTGATTTTAATCCTCATGAAATTATACAGGGTTATCAATTGGATATGGTAAATACTTTCCAATAACCTTTTAGAGGTACCTTTCTACCTAGTTACATTTTTGCTTCTCATATTGATGAAATTCCATGATCTAATGATCAACTTAATTTTTTCCATTTAATAATTTATTGGTCGATAATGCTAAATCATTTATTAGTGTTGTTTTTATAAATATAATTGATGACTTTATAAAATAGGAATATCAAGCTAAAATTTTTATTCAAGAAATAAATTCCCATTTTCATAACCACACAAACATATTCAATTATTTTCATTGGTTGAACATCAACATGTAAAAATTGATGTTTTGTTCAAACAAGTTGTTACTATAGCTATTAATGTTACAAATAACTTTAATGATAAGGTTTTAGATGTAATTGTAAACAAGATTGAAAATTTAAATGTGGAAACCCAAACATACTACAATAATTAGGCAAAAAATAAAAGTCTTGTTTCAATCACAGATGCAAAAAAAGAAAAAGTCTTGATAAGTTTTATGCTAATTTGTTTAAATTAAAATTTGCTTTATGAATTTTTAGTAATTAATATTATTTATTCATTTAAAATCAAAATATACAAATTTGAATCATCAAGTTTATATCCTTGATGTACATTTCAAAAATGAATGCAAAAGTTTAATTGTGGCCATTTCACTCAAGAAAAAACTTGTAATAATGAATAAGCAAAATAATACTTTGAAGAACATAATAAAGAAGCATGGATTAGATCCTAAAGTTTTATTTGAAAAGAAGGCTGAAGTAGACCCCACCTTGCTTTCAATGGGAGATGTTGATAGAGAAGAACATGTAAATCTTGATAATATCAATCGTGTAGCACATGATCACATGATCTTATAGAGTTAGGTATCTTTAAAGTCATCATGACTACTATCTAAGTGGAAGACTAGGGAAGTTAAATTCCTTCCATGTAATAAATTCAAATAGACACCCTAGTGTCTGACAAATAATGATATTTCCATGTGGCATTTTATTTATATTTTAAAAATATTTTAACCTAAGGGATTGAGCCTAAAAATAGAGATTGTAATTAAACTTATCTATAATATTGAATATACAATTTAAATTTGTGGCTTTGTGTATGTATTCAAAGTTTGCATCTATAATTTCATTTGAAATGGTTAGATAATTCAATGATTAATATTTTTAAACAAATAAATCAAGGAATTCATAAACAACATGATATAGATTGAATAACTACTATACTTAGCCTTCAAATTAATAATTCAAGTGATTAATACTACAAACTCGCATAAGTTTCCAAACATAAAAATTTAGATGTTCAACCAAGAAATTAATATTGGTGTTTCTATTTGAATAGCACATTCACATGGTGGTACCAATTCAAGGTTAAAATAAAAGAGTTAATAACTATTTTACCTCTTCTAAAAGATAGAGTTGAGGGTTCCATTTAAATGCTCTCTACAGATGTACAAAATTGATATCATAATAAAATAAGTGGTACATTTTTCCAAAATAAACTCAACATCCTTAATGTCATGCCCTAAATTAAAAATAAGAAAAATAGAAAATGTTGTTAACATAAATATATCACACATGTATTATGAATATGGATTTAATTTCAATATATTTAGAATACATACCAAACTAAAAATTAGGTAGTTAAAATATTCCTTTTGCAACATGTTATTCACAATTGACATTATTAGAGGCATTTTCAATAACTTTTTTTGTTGTATTAGTGACTCATCTTATTTCAGTGAGAGAATTCTAAAATGCACTCTTTCATAAGGACATGCATCCACTAGATAATGTGAAACATACAACTTCAAACATGTCTCAAGATTTTTGTGCAATATATTTTAAAGTTTTAATTTTATAAAAGATAATGCATTAAATACCCTTCATCTTCCATGGGCCCCAAAATAATTATTTTCCATAATTTATATAATCAAAAATACTCATTAATATTTTCTTGTAGAAAACTGTTTGGATATAGTTTTTTCCAAATCCTTGTAATATCATCACTTTTTATTGGTTCATTTAAGCACCAAAATTGATCAATCATGGTAATTCTAAAATGTATTGACTAGGATGTCAGTAAATCCTTTTTTAAAATACCCTTAAATTTAACTCCATTGATTTTGATAGACCTACTAAAATGATAAATGATAGTATCCATGTATGTTATAAATAAATTACTTGTTATATATTCACCCTCGATAGTGATCCAAGATATAGGATTCATCACTCCCATGGCTTCAATAAACTCATCTCTTTTAGAATGACATCAAATTTCAATTGATAATATTTGTGAATTTTTTTCTCAATTTCATTTTGTGTTTCGTATATGACATTATCATATAGAACCCATGTTATAGGTACTTCTTCAATTTCTACTCCAACCAAATCAGTTCATTTTGGAAAGTGTGTGGTGGTATCTCCTTTACATTAACAAAACTATAAATATAATTATTAATATTGAATTTCAAATAATTTTTAGGGTCCTTAATATCTCCTAATATTTCCCAACTAATAAATATTGGTCCCTTGAATCTTATTTGTGAGTAATATAAGATAGCAAGAGATTGACAAACTCATTTCCTCAACCATATGAAGTCAGCAATATAAATAGATCTCTCGTGTGAATGTTTTGTCAAACAATGCATTTATTTCAACATGGGAATAATACCACACAATGTTATCAAATTTTTGATATCTATCAAATGGTATAACAAATATTTTGCATTGTCAACTTCCATCTGATATTTAAACATAAAACCTACTAGTGATGGATATTCTTCAAATATTATATATGTAGGCTCATAAATGGAGATCCATGTTATATCAACATATTTTTTTTCTTAAAAATCTCATCAATTACTCCAATTGAAATTTTTTGAGACTCTAAAAACCTTTTTAGATTATTTGATATGTATGTGTGTAGCTCATGGATAAGCTCCTCCACTTTTGTAACATTTTGAAATGTGCTAAAATTTTTGTAAGATTCATTAAATATGCCATGTAATGAATTAGAATCATTTAAGTGGAAACTATTATTTTTAAGTGAATACATTAACCAATTCTATTCCCCTGCATTATTGATGCACCATCTGCCCCAACACACTAACTTGGTATTGATATCATAATAATTCATCCTAGCTATATCAATTAAATTAGAAATAACCAATTTGTAAAAGTTCTTAGCATTACAATTTTCTATCATTTTATGTAAAGATATTAGGTTAGGCTGCCTTGAATAGTTTTCAAATGTATAAACATGCATGAAAAAATATGATGTGTAGTCGACTGTTGTTACATCATCAACAGATAGTGAGATAAACCATGTTGTTTTTAATTTTTCTTTCAAATTCTCCATTTCAACCATCACATGACTTTTCACCATTTCAAAAGCATTGTTATTTGACCAATTTAAATGTGGAATGTTATGAAATCCATTATGCTAAAATAAAATTTTATAATCTAAAAAATTAGAGATTGGTCTACCTCTTTTCAGAATGTGATATATTGTGAAGAAATGTATATTTTTTGCATGTAGATTTTACTAAGCCACTTTTTTAAATTAAGTTTTAATTATTCCTCATTTATCAAGGAGGTGTCATTAATGTTTATGATGACTTTCATACTTTGTTATGTAATATTGATTCATGCATTTTTTCCATCTCACTATTCTTTTAATTTTTCCATTTTTTTATTTTACCAACACATATATTTTTCCAAAATGTTTCTCAATTATGTCTAACTTGAGTTTCATTTTATTTTCCTTTCCAAATTTCCAACTACATATTGTACATTTACATTTTTTTGGATTTTTGGTTCTATTTTATGGCTCCATAGGTTCAATGAATGGACATTTCATTTTATAGTTGAACTTAAATGACCTTCCAATTGTATATGTACTTCTCTCTTTTTTTTCACATATTTTTTAGCATTTTTTTCAACTAAATTTTTCATTGGTTGAGTAGAATTATCATCCGGTATTAGGTTCTCATCATCAACATCAGTGATGTCCTTTACTGTACTTTTTCTTGTATTATATTTTTGATTTGAATTTTATACCATTATTTCTCTTTAATATATCCATGAAATTGTTTTATTATTTAAAAGTAAATTATTTTTAAATTTCTTCATGTGGTGGTATTTTATACCTAGGTATATCTTCCAGTGTAGGCATGTCTTCAAAAGGGTTTTAGACCTTGAAATTATTATTTAAAATTAATATGAAAGTGAATAAATAATAATACATGATCATTTAATATTTAGTAACCTATGTTTGGCATTTCATACCCAAGTACATATTATGGTGGAGGCATATCTTCAAATAGGTAATTGGTGGGTTATGTGTGCAAAATAGTTGTAGACCTTGTAATTATTATTGAAACTTAATATAAAATTATAAAAACTAATAATTAAATAAATCATTTAATAATTAGTACCTATGTTTGACATTTCATACCTAGGTACATCTTCTATTGGAAGTATGTCTTCAAGTTCAAAAGGGTTATTAGTAGGTTCTACATGTAAAATGGTTGGATATTGTAATTATTATTAAACCTTAATAGGAGAGAGCAAATAAATCATAATAAATAATTTGATATTTTAGTGTTTTAGTATTTTTATATGAAAATGATTGCCTGCTTACATATCCAACCATCTATAAGTGTAGATGGCCATCCGCATCTTCAAATGGTCACCTACCTATGTAAATAGTTGCCTATATATGCAGATAATTGTTTGCATACATATATTACTGCCTAAAAATGTAGGTGATCTTTTATATATGTAGGTAGTCAAATGCATATGTAGATGGTCATCTACATTTACATATGGCCGCTTATATATATAGATGATTGATTAAATATGTAATCAATCCCCAACATATCCAGGCCTCCATATGCATATACATTTGACCATAAGCATATATAGATAGTCATCTATGTTTAAGATAAATAGATTTAATAGGAAAGTGAAAATAAATAACAATAAATAATTTGATATTTTGTACTTGTGTTTGGTGTCTAGATAAAATAAGATATAGGTTAATTTGTTTTGTTAATTTTCCTACCTTATTAGCATTCTCTATTGAATCCATTAAACCATGCAATACACACACTTGATAGCAAATGTTGATGTTGGATAGAAAATCTTGATGTTTGTCAATGAATTTAGACACTTGACAACAAACATAAATGGTTTAATTTTTTCACTTATTAAATATGATCTAGGTAGAAAAACTCAACCATAGAGTCTTAACCACTAGCAAAGAGAAAAAAGGAGTGTTTTATAGTATATATAGTGGTGAATGATCATGGATTGAATTTCAAGATACTAGTGAAATACATGTATATGAAAAACAAAATTTAAAAAGTAGGTGATCCAACCCTCAAAATTATCTTATATCGAAAAATTTAGGTGATTCCCCACTATTGACTAACCCACAAAATTGCCAAATGCCAATTTCTAAAACTAGAATATTCATGAATTAATGAAAATTCACCACTTTAAAAAACCCTGATGTAAGTGTCTAAAGAGTAAAAAAATAAGTACAAACTCAAAACTTTTAGAGGCATATAATAAGCAAGTTTTAAGCATTTTGGTCAAGATAGAATGCCTAAGTCATCAATATAAGACTGGTTGAACTAAAATATAAGCCAAGGGACATAAGAGATAGTATATGTGAGACTTGTGAAGGCAAGAAATGTCTAGGACTGATAGGAAAAACCAATATTTGAGGTTTACAAGTGTATATGAAAAATGTGATATATATCTCATAAATATAATCTACAAGTTATTGTGTAAGAGTGTCAAAAATGAAATGTGGGCCAAGCATGTAGGTAAGAAGTAAGCATTAAAGATCATAAAAATTATCATGGGAATGACCTATCTTAGCATGCCACCAACAAAACTTATTAGGTGTGTACCATTTTGGTGGAGGTTTGGAAGAGTCAAAGATCATGGATTTGTAAGGTGGAATTTTTCACTTGATTTCATGGAGACTCAAGGAAGGGTGGGAGGGGATTGTATTAATTGGTTTGGAGGCTCACTCATTAGGTTGTTATGGAGGTTTTATTTGAGATGAAGTGGTATTAATGACATTTTATATTTTTATATGAGAGGATTAAAAATTATTAATAAGGAATTCTTTATTTTTTCATTGATCTAAGGCCTCTTCTAAAATCTTATGGGAAAACATCCTAACTTTTTATTAAAGAGGGGCTTCAAAAATGGTAAAAAAGAGTTTGAAAATATTGTCACCACTCATGTTATGGTCCACTTTATGAGATAAATACTTCCATTATTTGATGAAATTGTGATCATATTCGTTAGGAAGTTGCTTAGCATTGATAAAATGGCTAAGGTTATTTTTGGGAATATCATTATGTTGGAATTCCTTAACTAGAGCATTGACTAAATCCTTTATTTATGTAATGAAATGTATAGAAAGTTGGTCATAGCATTAATCACATCACCAACAAATGTTTTGGCTAGGACCTTGGTGGTATAAAAATTATTATTTTGAACCCATTCCTTATAAATATTACCAAAGATTTTAATAAAGATAACAAGATCTGTATCCCCATCATATGTGATATTTAGAGAGATGTTTGTAATGTCTATAAAAATAATCAATGGAGATAAAGGATAATTTTAGATATGTTGAAGCATTTTTTATGTATATGATGTTGAGATAATATATTTCATTGGCATCTCTAAGAGGAAGAGGAAATAAATGTTGATCTTGTTGAGTCATGATTAATTGAGGTTGACTAGCCATTTTCAAATTTGGTTTTGCATTCAAAGAATTAGATTACGAGTATAATATTAAATTAGAGAAATTTTCTGGACCATTTATGCAAGGACTTGAGTTTTATCTATATGTGGATTTTGATTATAAGTATTAGTATTTTTGGTTGGAGGATAAAGTGTGAGTGACCTCAACCATGTTAAATTATGTTTGCATTGATGACTTGAAATTTGGGTTGCATGTTTCAATAATTGGTTTAGGATTGGGAGGATCTACTAATGTATATTTTATCATGGTATAAGTGTCAAGACTTAGAACTATTTCAATACTTCCGTCTAAAGTAAGGACATAATTGAGGTTTAGAACTAGATCTCTAATTATGCAATTTTCTTGATTAATTAGAAGCTTAAAATATGGCATCATGATGAAATTTTAAGGTTATTTGGTGAAAATATATGGTATCAATTAGGTCAATATAATTAAGTACCAATTATATAAAAATAGACTGTATCAACTAGGTTGATATAGGCAACTAAATAAAATATATTATATCATATTGGCTGATACAATTTTATAAAAAGGCAACACAAGTGGTAGTTGAGAAAATTAAATGTATTTCCCTAGCTAATAAAGTTGGATAGACACATAATAATATCATGTTGGTTGATATTATTTGAAAATAGATATAAAATTATATCGGTTTGGCCAACATAGTTACCTAAAAATAAAAAATGAGACATAATTGTATCAATTTGGTCGATGTAGTTGGCTAAAAGATCTAAGGCAATGTTGAGTTTCACATTAGGGTCACTAGAATATATGCACGGGAGAGGATTAACCTATAATTATCCTATCCCAATAGATTCTAACTTGGAAAATGTTAATCAAATAGATCCTAGGATATAGTCCTAGAAATAGAGGTACCTATATCGCCAATTCCAAAGGAAATAGGTCAAAATCATTTAGGCCTATGACATAATGAGATAGATCTAATTATACCTCAGTGTAATTAATATATTGAAAATAATCAATGTAATTAATTATGAAAGTAAATTAATTTAGACTAAATGGGAAGGGCTAGAATGATCAAAAGTGGTAAGGTGCCATGGTTAAAAGATGGGTGTCTAGAAAACTTAAAATGGAATATTTCAAGTCTAATCAATATTATATCCACACTAAGTATAAGTGTATATATAAAATATAAAAATATACACACAGATTCATTCACTAAAAAATAAGCAACATATATTTACTAAATAAATAAAGAGCATAAGGTTAGAAATACTTACCTTGAAGTGGACTCATTGAGCTTCACTCTCCCCTTTGGAAGATGGTGATTTTAAAGATATTATTATGGTTTTGAATACCTTGAATGATTGGTATAAGACCTAATAATATTCCAAATGACTTCTCCTATTAGATCTCCAAGACTTTCAAAAGACAAGCTTCCTTCAAGACAAGATTCTACATATAACTCCTCAAAATGTGGCTTAGGTAGAAGTGCAAGTGAAATTAGAGAGAATAGAGTTTATATGATATGTTTGATAATAAACTAGTATGTAAAGTATATTTAATGTCACATAATATCTAGAGATGAAATTGAATAGCAAAACATATGAATAATAACCAGATCAATTGTACACATAACATGGAATTTAGGTAGGAAAACCTTATAAGGTAAAAAAACTCACAAATGTTGATAATTGTATAATTGATAAATTTATGAACTCAAATACACATCCTTCCTCTTCTCAATTATTCTCAACCAGTCTTCAAAAATCTTTTATAAATATTTTCCACATGAAAATATCAAATTTTCAATTCAATATATTTCACAATATCTATAAAACCCTATTTATAGTGAAATGTGAAGGGATGTGACCATTACAACCAATGGGTCAAACCATCCCTAAATTCATTTAATAACATTGATAAGTATTAAATAAAAATAATTTTATTATTTATTTATATAAGGTTTTCACTTCATATTAATAAATAATATATTATTATTATTTAATGAACTACCAAGATAAATTAAGTCAATTAAGCCCACTTAGATATTAAATGTTCTAACACTTCTCCTTAATTATAAGTGGAGATAAAATTCATAGTCACCTTGAAAAATGAATTATACTATGTATATAATTTAAAGATTTAAAAAACTTCATCATGCCAAATATCACCTTTTAAAATAAAATAAATTATAATTTGTAAACTACTCAAAATTAAGTTTAGGCTAGCATGTTTATGAGACTACATCTCACGATTTCACATGAATAACAAACTAATCAAATTTAGAGCTTCTTATAACGTAAAGACCTCCATTACAAAGTATTCTCTAATGTATTAGGGTACAAAACTAAAACTTCCACATAAATATTACAATTACATAACTTCTACATGAAGTTTACAATGCTTTACAATGAGAAAAAATATGGAGAATAATAAGGAACATATGGCCATTAAGAAGTGATGCTACCATGCACATTCTTCTTCAATAGAAACTTTGAGAGGCCTAAAATTGTACAAAATGGGCATAACTTGGTAGAACTAATTCGCTATGTGAATATATTTGTCACTTATTCATCTATAGGACAAAATTGTACATCAGTATCACCATTGAGGAATTTTTATTGGATAAAATGCACATGAACTTCAACATGTTTATTTTGTTGGTGTTGCACTAGATTTTTTTCCATAGCTATACAACTTTGGTTATCGCAATGAAGGGTGGTACTGTGAGAAACATCTAAATGAATATATCTTAACAACCTTTATAGACATATTATTTTTTTAGTAACTTCTATAGCACTTATGTACTATGATTCAATAGAAGAGATAGAGATAATAGGTTAATTTTTACTGATCCAAGTGATAGCACATGCATCAAACTTAAACACATATCCAAAAATAGATTTATAATCTATAGTATCACCATCATGGTCAACATCATAATAACCATATAAATTAACATTACTAATATAATAATAAAATAAACCAAAATTTATAATTTCTTTGATATACTAAAGTATTCTCTTAGCTAATTTCCAATGATCCAAATATGGATCTTACAAAATATAGAAGCAACACCAATAACATATGAAATATCTAGCCTAGTAATGGTTAGATAAATCAAACTACCAACAAGCTATCTATACAAAGTAGGGTTAGATTTTTCACATGCAAGTTTTGGATCGAGTTTAACACCAACTTCAATAGGAGTAGATGAAGATTTACAATCAAGCATATTAAACTTAACAAGAATAATATATGAATATTGAGATTGTGATACAATAATTAAATTTTTGTCTTGAAAGAATGGCATTCCTAAAATTTGATGTAGAATGCCTAAATTAATCATTTCTTACATTTAACTTAGGTTATCCTTATATTTAATAATTAAACTAGTTAAATCATCAGTAATTAAAAGATTATCAATATATTTAAAAAATTAAGATAATATGACCATTTTCAACTTTAACAAAGAGATCATTATCAGAATAGCAGTTAGAGAAACTTAATTATTTTTAAAAATAAGTAATTTTAGAGTATCAATCTTGGAGAGCTTGTTTTAAACTAGATAAATATTTCTTTAATTTACACACATATTGTTCTCTATTAAGATTAGTGAAACCTTTAGGCTGATTCATGGATATTTCTTCTTCTAAATCACCATTTATAAATGTGTTCTTGACATCCATTTGGTGGATAATCCAACCAATTTGGGCTAAAAGAGTAATAATTTATAAAAATACTCATTTTTGCTATAGGAGAAAAGGTGTTAACATATTTGATCCCAAGTTTTTGAGTAAACCCATGAATAACTAACCTAGATTTAAACTTGTAAATTTTATCAATTGAATTATATTTGATTTTATAAATCCACCTACAACTTACAATATGTATTTTCAGTGGAGGAGGGACAATATCCCAATTCTAATTTTTAATTAAGGAATTATGCTCAGATTGCATAACAATTTTCTATCTATCATCTTGAATGGCTTCCTAAAAATATTAAGGTTCAGATTCATACATGTTCATTAAAGCATGATAAGAATGTTGACTCCTAATTAATTTATTAATATTATCAACATTAGAAGATTAAATCAAGAATTTTTCCCATTTAAACCTTTTATATTAAATAAAAAAATTATGGGGCTCCTTAGAATCTAAGTTATCCAACATTGGATCAACTTCCTCTAGGGTATCAATTTCTTCACTAGGAGAAATAGGTGATCCAGGTTCATCAAAATAAGAACAATGAGGAGGTTCCATAAAAGGCTCAAAAAAATATTTTTTGAGAATAAGAACATTCATATTCTAAATGATTTGTCTTTTATATGGATTATTTACTCATAAACCATTAATATTATCTCCATAATCTATAAAAATACAATAATGAGATGTAGGATCAAGATTATTTCTTTTAAATTTAGAAACAAAGATGGAAATAGGGCTACCAAAGATCCTAAGATGAGCCACATTAAGTTTTTTTCAGACCATATTTTTAAAAGAGTATAAAGATATAAGTATTTTTAAGGATTCTATTAATAATATGCACAATATTATTCATGGCTTCAACCCATAAAAACTTATTAACATTCATAGAATGCAACATTGTTCTAGCCATTTCTATAATGATGTAGTTTTTCCTTTCAACAATACCATTTTGTTGAGGGGAATAGGTAATTGTTAATTCCATTTGAATACCACAAATAATAAAATAATAATAAAACTTTTTACTAATATATTCATCATTATTATTAGATCTTAATCTCTTAATAGAAAATTTAGAAGTATTTTTAACAAAAACTTTAAATTTTCTGAATTTAAACAAAACTTCATATTTTTTTTAATGAAATATGACCAAATCATTCTAGTATAATCAACAATAAAAGTGATATTAAACGAAGAATCATTAATAGATATAACTTTAAGAGGTCCCAAAACATCACTATAAATTAATTCTAAATGATGTGAGGAATTCACATCATCATTCTTGTGAAAGGGGTTAGTATGTTGCTTGCCACATAAGCAACCCTCAGAAGTCTCATGATGAGAAGATATAGAAGGAAGTCCAACAATAAGATTATGAGTAGACATATCATTTAAAACTTTAAAATTAACATGTCCTAATATTTTATGAGATAATTGAGATTCATTCATACTATGTGATGAAGGAAAAAATGAAGAAGAAGATAAAATATATAAACCATTCTTTTAAACATCTTCAACAATTAGAGAACCAGATTGATTTCTAATAGACAAGCTCTATTTAAGAAATATTATAATGAAATTATCATTTGTAAGTTGAGAATAAGATTACATTTTTTTCTGAAGTTTAAGTACAAATAAAACATTATTAATAATAACATTTATAAATTTTGATTTTCCTTATTTAATTGCTTTTAAAAATAAATTATCTTCTAAGTAAATCTTTTCATCTATATCTCTAAAATCATAAAAAATATTAGATAATCAAGTCATATGGTACAATGCACCAATATATAGAATCCATTCATTCTCATTTGATTTAAATAAAGTGAAATATAAATCAATAACATTTGAATTTTGAACCTAAATGATATTTTGATTAGTGTTTTAATTCTTCTATTTATGTCGATTAGATTTCTTCCCTTTGTTATTTTAATAAGATTGATTATTAACTCTATCTTTGTTTTTATAAAAAAAATCCTTTCTATAACCAAATTTACTACACATATTACAATTCTTATTAAAATTAGGTTTATGATTCTTATTATTCCTATTTGAGCCATTGGTAGAATTAGGGTTAGATTTTGGTTTTGGTTGTTCGTAAAAATAGGATTAAGAGTGATAAGTGCCTGATTAAAATTCTCTTTAGAATCAAAATTAGTCATAACTTACTCTTCTTGAATTAGAATAGATAATAGGGTAATAAGGTCAGGGTTATCTTACTTTATTTAGTACTTTGATTTTAAAATAGAAATAAAATTGTGAAAATTTTCATGAATATTCAAATAAATAATTAAATAAATCAATGGATCTTGAATTAAAGTTAAATCCATATAATTGAGATTTAATATTCTTAATTTTAGTAATAAAATTAACAACTTTTTCATCATCTTTCATAGGTGTAGTTAACAATTCAAAAATCAATGTAATAATCTTAGAGAGTTTAGTGCCCTCATGCATAGACTCAAAGAGTTTCCAAGCATTAGTATGAGACTCCTGATTATTGATATGGAGTAAGAATTCATTCTTAACACTCTGAAAGATAATCGACATAGCTTCTTACATTTTTTATTGAAACACATTTGAAAGCTGAGGTGTCACATATCATCTTGATGAGGTTTTTCCAATCCCAATGACAATGTTTCATAGATTTCGGGTCATAAATTCTACTTTAATATGGATTTTTCATATATTATAGTTTGATACATTAAGTATTTCAAATTTATCTAATAAAAAGTTAGACGAAGCCATAGCTTTTCTTTAAGAATGATAGATAATTCTTAAATTTGAACTATTTTTAAATTTGAATTTATATTTTATATAAAAAGGTAAATTTAAAATATAAACAAGATTTAATTATTCAAATAGATGTGAAAAATGTAATAAATTACAAAAAATTATACTATAGTAAGTGTCGAAAGTGTCACACATAGAACAACTATCTAAATACTTTTATTTAAAAAGTTTAAACATAATAATAAGAGGCTTAAAAATAAAAAAATAGACAACATAAATACATCTATAAGGTACCAAAACCTAGGAAATGACTAGTCAGACAACTATGCTTGATAAAATATTCATTAGGTCAAATGTCACAATAAAGTCAACAGGTTTAGGGTTTTTCATGTGAGAAAGTTGGCATGCAAACCAAAAAATAGAATTTAAAAATATTTTAATTTGAAAAAGTAACTTAAATAAGTCAAAAAAAAGTTATTTTAAGGGGTTTTGAACACTTACAACCCTAATTATAAGTTTTTATCAAAATGAAAGCCTCTAACCCTTCTAAGAGCCTAGTTGAATACTTGTTTGAAAAAACTAATATTTATACCCTTTTAATCTTTTTTTTTTTTTTTTTTGTGTGTGTGTGTGTGTGTGTGTGTGTGTGTGTGTGTGTGTGTGAAATGTAATTTCAAAAAGTAAATAAATTAACCCTTTTTAAACTTTTTGAATTAAATAATTAATCCAATTAAGGTGGGACCAAGGTTTACATAAAATTTTGAGAATAAAAAATAAAAAATAAAAATAATAATTCTTAAAAACTATGTAACATGAACTACATACTTGGAGCTTGATTGTGGCACTCTTGTAGGTGAACAAATACTCATAGTAAATTATACAAGCTTTCAAATGGATTGAAACTTTGAGAATCCTCCTTAAATGACTCGTTAGTGTTAGAACAAGTTGTAAAATTAAAACAATTTGGTGAAGAACTTGTTTTGCTCCTCTGGGCCATATAAGTGTATTGAAAAGGCTCAGGAAAAATTCTATAAATTGAATGGATGTTAGTTAGGCTTTGATTTTGATTTTAGAATTTTTAAATATGCATGAAATGACCTCTTCAAGAAATATACCTATTGAATAATGATTGAAAAAAATTATTTGTGATTATCTTCCTTGCATAGGCCATACAAGTCCATACAAAGATGCCACAGAGGATTTTTATATTTTTATATTTTTCTAGTTGTTTCATGGTGACTTGAATAAGGCTCTATAAGATTTTGAATGAATATCCACCAATACAAGTTTGAGATAGGCATTCAAACATTTTTTTTCTAACCTCATTTATGTTTTACCAGGTCAATAAAGTTGAGAAAATATGAAAACATATTTGTAATTAAATGTATATCAATTAATACTGAAAATTGATAATTACTTATTTGAATAATTACACTCCCTAATGCTTTACTACCATGATAAAAAATTGATATGTAAAGTATATTTAATCTCAAATAATATCCAGAGATGAACTTGAATAGAAAAACATATGAATAATAACTAGATCAATTGTACACATAACATGGGATTTAGGTGAGAAAACCTTGAAAGGTAAAAAACTCATAAATGTTGATATTTATATAATTTAGAAACTTATGGACCTAAATACACATCCTTCCTCTTCTCACTTATTCTCAACAAATATTCACAAAGCCTTTACAAATATTTACCATGTGTAAATATCAAATTTCTAATTCATGATATTTAAAAGTAGGGGTAAAACTCTATCTATAGTGATTGAAATCAATGGGTCTAACCTTCCCAAAAGTCATTTAATAACATTGGTAAGTATTAAATAAATATAATTTTATTATTTATTTACACAAGGTTTTCACCTCATGTTAAAAAATAATATTTTATTATTATTTAATTAACTACCAAGGTAAGATAAGTTTTATTTAAGTTCATTTAGACATTAAATGTTCTAAAAATGTTTGGAATGAAATATGTCTTGTATATATAGTGATACAATACCCAAAAACAAACCTAATAACTTTGTTGATGGAATTGGATAGATTAATATGGATAAGAGATGTAGATTGATAGTCAATGATATCATCCATATCAATATAGTATAAATGTCAAAAAATAGGCTCCAAACTACATTGAGCTAGTAGATATAATACAAGAAGATAAAAGGTGATAAATAAATGGTATTGGCCTAGCTAATGTCATAGGATATGAGAAAATTGACATAGTTGAATGAGATAGGATGGAAGGAGGTAGGTAATAATAAAAATATAAGGAATATGAACTATTAATAAGAATTATATGATCATGACATAGATAGAAACATATCTCATAAATCACAACAAGCCTGGCCACCCCTAACCAGTGCACCCTTTAAAGTGTGCACTCAAGGAGATTGATGCTTGATAGGCCACTACAATAAAAAGAGTTAGTAAATGGTAAAGTTAAAAATATTATGTGTATACAATCTCTTCATTGAGAAACATTTTATTTGTAACTCTTAGTTTTAATTTAAAGGGGCCACACACATACTTCTCTAAATTTCATGATAGTTTTACAAATATTTTATTTTTTCAATGGAGGCCACACACATTTTTTATTCAAAAAATTCATATCAATTCTAAAGGAGGCCACATAAATTATATAAATGTTTGATCCTAAGTCTTAAATCCCCATGAAGTTTCTATCGAACATGATGGGATCCTTTACTAATTTTTAATTTGTAATAAATCCACAAAGTTCACATTGGAAAAAAGTGATTGTATGAGTTTTGGAGTCTGAGATTATGATAATTGTCACAATCATGGTCTATTTCATGGCCTTGAGAAATCCCCATAGATTTAGAGTGGTAATAATTGATTACAATTATGGGATTATATGATTGTGATAAGTGTCACAATCATAACATAATCATATATGTCAAAATTCAATGGTAGAGCCATAATTTTGAGTAGATGTGTGATAAATTAATTAAGTGGATTAAATAAGTTCATAGTTTCATGAAGTATGGAGTTTTTAGTTTCAAAAAAAAACCCATGGAGTACATATTTCAATGTATTTATCAATCTTGATAAATTCCCATGGATATCACAATAAAATTCAAGGTAGGGACCACATTTCTTACAATTAGAGACATGATAACTATAATAAGGATTTGATAAATACACATATCCACATGAATACATAGAGACATTGTTTATGTCATAGTGGAATTCAAGAAACCATATCTTCCATAAGAAACCTCCAAATAAGGTATTTTTGGTCTTGTTGGAAATCTCTAAATGAGATATTTTTATTGGCAATGGCCATAAGGAATATCATCAGTTGTGTGGGTGGATAATTATAGAGGAATAATCATGAACCATTTCTATATTGGTTCAATTTTATAATGCTCCACATGTTCATAATTAATTTGGGAAGTTGAAGAGCCATAGGGTTAGTAGTTCAAAATGGATTATCCATAATTTGGAGTGGATTCCTGATACACATATAGGATGGAGAAAAGATATAGAATGTAGAGCTTAATAATTATAATTTGAGTGAAAAAATTATGATCCCAATTTTAGTTTGTGATTGTAATTTTGTATCCAATTTAATAAATAAAGTGTGTTTATATATTTTTGTGTTTCATGTATTATGTCCCATGTCCTAAAGAGAGTGTGAGATAATATTACTATGAGCGAGGCGACCATTAAATTGGCTCCCTAATTCTCACCTAAACTAGTTGGTATTATATCAAGGTTTTATTTTTTGGGTTGTGTATCTAAAAACTCCACTTGAGTCATTGGAAAGTTGTGAAAGATAATATTATATTTGGGTAAAGTGGTGTAATGTAGAGGTAATTTTTTATGAGAGGTGCAAGAGTAGGGGAGCCTAGAGTTTTAGACTTGATAAAAATGATTATGTGATTCCAAGAAAGACTAGAAACAATGGATATAGTAATAATAATGGAAACTCACGTTGAAGATGTGAGTGAGGATGAAGAAGAATGGGTTGAATAACTTAGATTTAAATACATGGATAATGAATCAAATAATATAATTATCAAAGATATGAAAAATATTATAAATAGTCCAAAATTATACACCCATTAGCATTATAAAAGTCTAAACCTTGAGGAAATCATAGATTGGATCATTGAGATTAAAAAATTCTTTGACTACAAGTCATTGGAAGAGCCCAATAAGGTTAAGTTTTCTAGAGAAAAATTAAAGGGACAAGCATCATTGTGTGTATAAAATTGGAATATAATTTTATAATAAGAACAATGCATAAACTCACAATTCCTAATCTAATCCAATCTACACAACACCTCTAGAATGGGAAAAGGAAAAAGTGGATTTACATGAAAATAGAATTGAAACACAAAAATAATTATATCTCAATAAAAAATAAATATTTATCCATTTATGATTGTAGATGATCCAAAAATGAATTGGAGTTGTTTGATGTTTGACTTTGGATGTTGTATTACTCTTGTAATGCTCAAGATTGTAGTAGTTGAGAGTAATAGATGCTTGATTGACTTGATTGGCAAGATGATAGAACTATTCCAAAAGATTGATTTTTCATGGGGATGTAATTGATTATATAGGAGTTTATGGGAGATATTAATGGTTGTAATTCATTCATGGAGGATAAATATATAGGGTGGAGAAATTTTCTATGAATAAAAAATCCCTAGATAATTATAAATGAAGCTTGGCAAGGGGCTCTAATATTTATAAAATCCATAAGGATCAGTTAATTATTATTATAGAGTGATTAGAGGGAAGTTTGTAGGAGACAGTGGAATTAAGTGGATGTAGCTGGGAAGGAAATTAAAATTTCTAAAATATTGTGTAAGTGGGAATTAATGTTAATTATAGTGTTAATAGGAAGATTAATTTATGAAAGGGGTGTTATAAGGTTAGTATGATGTATAAAATGTGGAAGAAATGTTAGGATGGTGTAAAAAGTGTCAGTAATATGATGTTAATTAGTGATAAATAGTTGAAATTAGCATCAAATGATGATAAAATTAGTAATGCTGAAAGAATGGATTCATTTTAGATGTATAAATATTTCCCCTCTTTGAAAGGGCATTGAGATCAAAAGAAGTAATAACATTTAAAATAATAAAATTATCATTTCAATTGATGAGTTAGGACAGGTGATTCTCCCTTAAGGGGTCATATGGGGAGGAACTAGATAGATGGTCACTCGAAAGAGAAACAAGGGGTGGGATGTGAAGATAAATTGAAAAAAGAGTTTGTTTTTAATAAGGGTTGTGGATATGAAAAGTGGTGATGGAGAATAATATTCACATAATCAATTAGATACAAGTTTGATAATTCCCTTGGAAAAGACATATGCAAGGGAGTAAAGAAGATGATTTTATGATAATGGATGTACCCCATTGGATGGAAGAATTCATAAATAGAGAATAATAAAGGAAGCCACAAGCATTGGATGTATCCTAGGAAGCTACTTGTGCCAAATAAAGTTATAGGCTTGGATTGAATGATTGATTAAGTGATGTCACAAGATTTTGATGTATCCCAAACAAGGACACATGCTAGGAAGAGATATGATTTATGATTGGATGATTGGACTGATGTCAAGAGCTTTGAATTTATCCTAGGAAATAACACATGACAAGGAGAGCTAAGAGATTTGATTGATTAATGGATATCATAAACATTAGATGTATCCCAGGCAAGGGCTTATGTTAGGGAGAGATATTATCTTGGATTGGATGAGTAATTAATTAATAAGGGTTCATTTGTCTATAAATGATTAATTGATTATATCTCAAGGATTCTATGAGAATACATAATTATATGAATAGTAAATATAAGTAATAAGGGAGGAAATGATATGAGAACAAGTGGATAATGGATGAAATATGTGAAAATGGTGATTGGGCTAACCTTAGACACCCTATTGACATAGCACTTCCTACATATTCTATAAAGACCTCAAATCAACATAGTTCTTCTAAAATGGGAAGGATGTTAAGAGATGATTAAAATATGATGCAAAGGATGCCCCAAAGGTGACCCAAAGAGATTAGTTAGGATATGATGGAATAATTTGTAGTATTAGTGATTAATTATAACAATGTAAAAGTGTTGTTATAGTAGGTAATTAGATGAAACTAATGGCATGGTAGAAATGGTGATGAGAGATGGGGATGTTAGGTGAAAACAAGATGAAATAAAAAGTTACATGTGAAAAATGGATGTTATAAGGGTTTAAAATGTGTAAAATTAGGGTTAAATAGGAGACATGAGGGAGAAAACCTATTCATTTGCATCCCATATCCTACAAATTTTACTCTAGATTTGAGACCAAATTTCCAGGTGGAGATGGATCATGTGTCACACCACTACCATCAAGGAGAGTACATTTAAGAGCATAAGTGAGATGCAGAGTGTGGCGACTTGGTGAGTACTTTATTTTTTGTTAATTTTATAATTTTTGTAGCATTTATTAGGATTTAAATTAGGGTTAGATTGAATCTACTTCAAGGGAGAATTTATTTTGAAGTAATTCACTACCATGAAAAGTGGTTTTGTGATTGGGAAAAAAACTTTTATAAAAGGCAAAAGAACTTTTCAAACTAGTCATCAATGAATTCACTTGTGCTGACTAATGGCTTTGAAAAGCCACTAGCAGATCCAATCCTGAGATGAGTGGAATCAATCCTAAGATAAGTGACTTAATTTAAATACTAAAACCAATGTCTCATGTATATTGGAATCAATTTTGAAGTTGTAAAAACTGATTTCACTAAAGTAGTAGTTTTTGTTCTAAAAGGTGTTGTGGGGCCAAATGGATAAAGGATGGTGATGTAAGCATGACTAAAAAGTGATGTAAGGATAGTTAGTATGTTTTTAGGGTGAAATGAGTTGATACAATAATATTTTATGATTACAATAGTGACTTCAAATTATTATTTTTTATGGATATTACCCAACAGTGATGTGGAGATTGCACAAGCTAATGGTGAGTGATTGTGGCATGTTGGAGGTGGTCATTTTATATCATGTGGCATGAATGCCACTAATTTGTATAAATAGGTCCCTAATTATATCCATTTTGGATTGGTATTAATATAATATAACATTATACTTCATGAATGGGGAGATGACCATTACTCTAGAGGAAATCTAGTGCATCTTTTGGGTCCTAATCAAAGGGGATTGACTATAATGGCTCTAAACTATCTAGATGGTGATAGTATAAATATCAATGGGATATGTTACAGTGGGGATGTATATGGGATGGATAAACATATATAGGTGTCTACATGAAGATATGATAAATTGAATTATTTTTATTCTCATCTCCATTTTTAGTGGCATCTTGTTGCCTAACAAGAGTAAGTAGTTATTTTAGATTGGATTATGTGACATGATGGCAAACATGGTTGTGTAAGGGATAGTGTTTTCCTAATAACCATAAGTTATATTTATCTATATTAATACCTTAATTTATATACCTATATGGTGTCATATCATTGGTATCATGACATTATTGTATATTTAGTCGTGCAAGCGTATAATCATAGAGCATACTATGCATACATAGAAAAATAGAGTGCTTGATGAGCTTGTGATATATGGATGGGAGATTTTTATGGGGTCTAAGTGAGGAAATGTATGGGACTTATTATTTTATATATAAGCATTAGATTAGTTTACTATAGATAAGGTTAGATAGATGTCATAGCAATAGATCAATGGGGATGGAGGGAAGATGATGATTATATGGAGTATTTATTGATAGAATATTATTTGATAGGATTGAAGGACATGGTTATAAGTATATATCAACTAGATAAATTTCAAAAATAGTTTTTATGTGATAGGGGATTCCACATAGGCCTCATGTGTTTATAAGAGTTACCATAGAGGTTAGAGTGGGCGTCAATAGTGGATAAAGTGACAATGGTCACATATTTTGATGGAGTGGGTGTCATGTAGTGGGATTATTGTATAGTTATTCTAGATGTGAGGGTGATGGGAAACTATGATTCATGGTGAGCCCATAGGGTTATTATTAGACTAACTTGACCATTGGTACCTATGATGACTTTACATTAGTGGATACAATAGAGATGAGGACCTACCCAAAGATGTGAAGACATAAGGACTTAGTACACAAATTATTGAGATGGTGGATAAGGATAGAGGGAGCATGTAGGTTTGTGTAGCTCAAATCATGTGACTAAGAGATAGAGATGGAGGTAGAGATCAGATAATGATAACTTAGATTTTATATCTAGTAGATGGATATGGGTAGGGATATGGAGGGAAGGGGATGGAGATAGAGGATAAGGAGGAGGGAGATATTAGGGTCATCAATTGCTTGTCCTTATAGATTCACTATCTAGATCAAGCTTAGTACCATAGAGGGTGAAGCTGAAGACTCCTAGCATGATAGTTGAGTATGAGTTATAGAGATCAATAGATACGATGGAAATCAAAGTAGGTATTGATGAGGATGTTCCATCAAGGTAAACTAGATCAGTGGAGTATAAAGCTCTGATAGATATATTACAGAGATACATTATTACCAAGGTCTCAGAGATATATAGTTTGGAGATATAAGTGGTTGGATTATGAACTTAGCTAGTTAAGCCATACGGATTGGTATCCACTCTTTAGGCATAGGTGATAGATCATGATTCAAATATATCCACTTTTAGGTCTCAAGTTACATAAATGATGTCCATATAGGCATAGGGGTGTAGGTTCAACTAACTACAAGGGATGCCAAGGCCTTGGTTTTGGAGGCATAGTGTGGTTTAGCTACATAGGGACTAATAGAGATTGGCATATAGTTGATGAGGGTTGGCTGAGAGGTGTAGTAGGCCATATATGTAAGAGGACACCATACTTTATATATAATAGATGCTCAAAGGGTTTATCTTGATCCTAGAATACTACATAATTAGTACATCTAATGATAAGACTACCACCTCAAGATGGTGAGAGCTAGATGTGAAATGAGATAGTGTAATGATGTGTATAGATGACCATGAGTCCTTGTATATGTATTATTTTTTATGTATTCATAGACATTGATATGTGTGTGTGTTATTTGATTATATATTTTTATGTATGTGTCTCATGATGTTTATGGATAGTGATGATGATTATGATTTTTATGATGTGCATATGATAATGTTAGATGATGTTCATGATGATTTTTATTATGATTATGGTGATGTGTATGACTTATGATGTTGTGTTTAGGATGATTCGACATGTTTATTAATAGTGGCCATGTTCCTACCTTGTAATTTTCATATCATATTTCTTTACTTTTATTTATGAAAGGATGTTAGATTAGGATGTGATGTTTTTTATTTACATGATGATGTTTATGATGTTAGACTAACATGTTAAGATATGTTGTGTTGACATGACATTGTTTAGATAGTTATGATGATATATGTGATTTTATGATCTATGATAAAGATGTGGATGATTAATTAGAGATGATGATCATTGTGTTAGTGAAAATGAATTATTTTGATAGATATGATATGATGATTAGATAGACATGATTAGGACATGATGATATGGATTTTATGTTGAGATATCTTGAGTAATATGTATTGATCAGTCATTTTTAATATATCATTAGGAATTATAAACCATGATACATATATAACCATGATAGCTTCTTACCATAATGAATAATATACTAAAGAAAAAATATAAAACACAAAATGGTTTTTTGATGATGGTTTTGTTGGTCACCTCTACTTGGCCATTACCCCAGGCTAATATGGTGTGGACCACTTTTATTGGATGTGAAATTTTTTACATAGGTCCTTGAAATATTTATTCTTGAATGATTTATCATTATCATAGATAATTATATAAGGGATATCATAGTGACAAATGATATGATTAAGGATTAATTTAGAAATCTACTTACTAGTGACATAAGTGAGTAGCATATCTTCCACCCCCTTAGTGAAATATTTAGTGGCTTTGATAATGTTATTATGTCCATATAATGAGGAGGGGTTAATATTTCCAATGATATTGAATCCCCAAGTGGAAAAATTCCATGGAGTGGTTATGGGTTGTATTTCATGTGACAGATCATGAATTAGGTCTCCATATTTCTGAAATTCCATGCACTTTTTGACGTACTGACATTTATTATGTTCCATATTCAAATAATAATAAACTATTAAAAAAATATTCTTGGCTAGTATTATCCCATTAGTATGTGCCCCATATGTTCCATCATGAACATCCTTGATTACTAAGTGGGCCTCATCTGAGTTCAGACATCTCAATAGGGTTTTTTCATATCCGATAAAGTGTGCTACCAAGAATGGTGAAATGAAAGGATTTTTTAATGAAGGATTTATGATGGTGTCATTTAAGGTTAGGGGAGAATATTATCATGAAGGTAATTTTAGATATCATGATGTCATATGAAACTAAAACCATTGATGTCATATACATGTTTAACATAGGATATTGATGGTCCAAAATTAAAAGATGTTGAACAAGTAAATGATGTTGATGTGTGTTTATAGACATCCCAAGTAGATAACCAATGGTATCCATTGAATCTATGGACTTTTTTTTGGCTTATATAACCTACTCAAATTTTATATGTTGAAATTAAGATTTATACTATCAACCATGTGGTTTTAATGGATAAGATTATCATCCTTTGTCTAGAAATCATTATTGACCTATTTGATTATAAGATGAGAGTCACCATAGACATGAATATGTTGGATATTCCATTGACAAGCAAGTTGAAGCCCTATAATGAGAACCTCATATTTAGTGATGTTTTTAGTGTAAGGGGAGGCAATTTTTAAGGCCTTTGGAATGATATCTCCTTGAGGTGAGATAAGAGGTGTTCTAGCTCATGATCCATGAATAGTGAATGAGTTATAAAAATAGAGCTTCCACATTTGTGTATCATTATTTTTGAGGTTGGATTCATTAACAAATCATGTATCTAATGGTTTCATATTATAAAAAGGGGATTCTACCACCTGATCTACCAAAACTTGTTTTTTTATAACTTTTTTATTGACATACTTAATGTCTAACTCATTAAGAAGCATGATCCATTTGGTCATTCATCTTATAAGGGATGACTTTGACAATATATACTTTAGAGGATTGATCTTGGAAATGAACTTGGTTTGGTTTTCTAGCATGTAATGATAGAATTTTTAGCATCAAAATGATAACTAAGAATTATTTTTAAATTTGGGTATAGTTAGGATCATATGACAATAATGTTTTGTTGATGTAATATATAGTTTGTTCTTTTCCATGCTCATCATGTTGAGCCAAGAGGGATCTTAAGGCACATTGATTTATTGATATATGAAGAATAAATTATTTTATTAGTGTTGGTGATGTTAGGACTGGAGGTTGTAAAATATAATTATTCAAATAATCAAAGGATTTTTAACATTATAGACTCTAGTGATATTTATCTCCTTTCTTTAGAAGATGTGTGATTGGTTAACATTTATCCACTAGCTATGATATGAAGTGAAGGATGGTCTAAAGTTGTCCTTATAGACTAAATTTTCTTAATATTTTTTGGTGGAGGCATATATGTAATGGATTTGAATTTGGTTGGATTGACTTTAATGCCTCATCAAGAAATAATGACTCCCAAAATTTTATCAAAGATGATGCCAAAGATGCACTTATTGTAATTTAACCAGAATTTATATTATCTTAGTCACTTAAAAACCATCTTGCAAATTTTAATATGTTCAACTCAAGTTCTTGACTTACCCAAAACATCATTTACATAATATTTGATGATGTTGTGCATCATTCCATGGAATATTATAGTCATTTCTCATTGATATATTGCATTATCATTCTTTAGTTTGAAGGGCATGACTTGGTATCATGAATTTTCCCATATAATGGTAAAATTTATCTTGTGTTAGTCTTCTAATGCAATACAAATTTGATTATAAAATAAAAATTCATCTATGAGTGAAAACATTTCATATCTAATGATTGGGTCAAGTATCACATAGATGTTTGGTGGGGGAAAATAATATTTAGGACATAACTTGTTAATGTCCTTAAAATTAATGTAGATTCAAATATTGCCTTATGGTTTACTGATAGGTACAATGTTAAAGATCTAATCAGAATAATCAATGGGGTGAATAAATATTACCTCTAGGAATTTTTGTAGATCTTATTTTACTAGGAGTATACCTTAGGGTAAATTTTCTAAAGTTTTTACTTAATATAATTAGCATCTAGATGGATGACTAGGTGATGTACAACCAAAAATGAATCCAAGCCTAGAATGTTAGAATAAGACTAGGTAAAGATGTTGATAAATTATTTAATAAGAGAGGGTCAGGATCTCTTGTCCTTCAAAAGTAAGGGTGGCCCCAAGCTAAATCATCAATGAGTCATCTTTTGTTCTAATGTTGACATAAATTTTTTTCAACCAATGATGGTGATCAATCCTACATATATGTTGGAGGAGGAATAATATGATATTATTTAGGCATCTTCATGATATCTAGAAATTATTTAAATAAATCATAATATGTTTGATGTTTTTGTAGACTAAGAGAATTTATCGATGATATTATTGTGGGTTTGTCTAATGTTGTAGTGGCATTATTAGAGGACAAACAAAATTACCTATCTATAGGTGCCTCATATAAGTTTTAACCAATAGATACATCTTTATTTTTATTTTTTATTTTTTATTTTTATTTTTTTGTCAAATATCACCTCTGAGAGGCTTTCACTAAGGGACTCTTTTTTATTATTTTGGCCTTTTTTATTATCTTTTGATTTTTTTAATCTTGAGAATTATCCTTGTTCCCTAAATTATGCACATGCATCTAAATTTATTTTTAACCCATTATTTTGGTCTCCTAATTGAAAATGCTCCCGTATGTCCATGAACTCTATGATGGCTTCATCATTCTGAAAGATATCATGATTTTTCTTGTTTATACTAGTCAACTAGGTTAGGCTGTTATAGGTTAAGGTTTTTTTTTAAATGGATGTGTTAGTGAATATATTCATGGTAGTAAGATCTCTATAGAGACTATGAATAAAACCTATTTCAATGTCTTCTTTAGATAAAGATTCCTCAAAAACTAAGGTGTCAAAGATGACATCATAGGGACAACCAATTAGTGGTTTTTATTTTAGACCATGATATAACTAGTGACATTTAATATATATGGGCTATAGAATGCCTTATTTATATATTTCAATCCCCTTTCCTTTATAGTTTGCATTATTGCACATTTTATTGGCCTTTAGATACTCTAGAGGTTGAAAACATGTTGTGAGGCCTTCCTCAAATAGCCAAGAGTCATCTAATAATTTAATTTATTATTCTAATAGGTGGCCAAATTTAAAAAAAATTATCTTACCAAAAAAATGAGATATTGACCTAACCTCCTTCATGGTGGGATACCATAACTTCATGGTGACACAAGATGTTCTCCAACATTTAAGGTGTGTATTCATATTTTACATATCCTTTTGGGATGATTTTAATGTAAAAATATGTATGTGGAGTAGATTAAATAGAATATAAATCATTTGGATGGTTGTAAGACTTGATCTTTTTATTGACAAGAGGATCACTCTCTATGCTAGGACAATAAATGATATGATAGTATCCTTCAACCACTTGACATTATTTGAATGGTTTTGTATCACCAAGGATTGTGACTTCCTTTAAATAATTAGAGAATTTAATACATTGATGGAGGGTGGATGGCACAACCTACATTTCATATATCCAATGACATCCCAAATGGATGTTATAGGGTTATTAAAATTACACCACATAGATTAGGTTTTAATGCATAACAATCAACACCATGATAGAAAAGTAGAGAGTTTTAGCTAACTAGTGTTCATTATCATCATAATATTTGATTGTGATAATCTATGCCTTGATTATAGAATCTGAATATGCCAATCTTAATTAGATTGATGTTGTAGAGTTTGAATCTAGACCTGTCATCTACAAACACTCTCTTGATTTTTTGATTGGAAATGAATATCCTTATATATAGTGGGTTATTATGATTAGGACCAAGATAATACATGTCCTACAGATCAAATGTGAATCATTAAGTGGATGAGAGATTACCTAAAAAGGCTTGAAGCTGATAGGGGTAAATATCTATCATAACTCTTAACTCTTTGAGAGTTTTTTATGTCATAGTGAACATAGGATGATGTGAGAAGATACATAATATAAATTTGGGTTTAGGTCTTACCAATTTGTTTTACAATGTTATAATCACCTACAAGAGTAGTTAGAAGAGGTATTTGGACACTAAAATATAAGGGTGACCTTTGATAGGGAGATTTAGGAGGTGCCCCTACTGTAGTGATTTTGGATTGACATATGGTAGTAGCATAATCAGATGATGGACCTTTGATCTTAATAATAAATTTATTTTGGATAGGAGGGTTTTCAATAGACTTGGACCTTATCTTGATGGTGGTGACTTTGTGATTATAGTGGTCAATGTGGGTAACAACTAAGTCATAACGATGAGGGGTCCTCCTATAGTCCACATGATTGGAATGAGAGGTTGAAACTTGGTCCTGATCTATATTTTTATGTTTTTGGTCATGCTTTGGAGAATTATCTTGGTATATTCCAAGTTATTGATTCTTATAAGAATACTCCTCTCCTTCAACCTCTATTTCTCCATGGTCGACCAAGTCCTAGATATAATTTTATATATATAAGCATCTTGGGTGCCATGACACTTGACTTGGTGATAGTTTTAGTATTCATCTTATTTATACCATGTTATTTTTGGTTGACTATCATCAAGTGGTTTTATTTTAGGAAGTAAAATCATGTTAGCATCTATAAGCTTCTTCAAAAACTTATCCACAAGTTCATTGAGATTAGTGTATCATCGCTTCTAATATTTGGTCTTTGATTTTCCTCTAGGTATAGTGATGTTATATTCACTCTAATATATATAATAATTATATCCTTAGATGGTTTTAACATGTTTGGTATCTGAAACTCCATCACCAATCACATTTTTGTTCTTATTAAAAAACTTTGGATTTTTTGTTGAGGTATTAGTTTAAATTTTATCATTCTTTGAAAATATTTTGATTACCCCCTTGGTAATGAGGGAATTATAAATTTTCAATACCATTTTCAACAATCTAATCAAAGGTATTGACACAATTTAGTTGCAATTGGAGAGCTAGTTTTTTATTTAAGTTGGCAATGAAAATAGTGGCCAATTATTTCTCAAGGATCGAACATGGAAATATACTTTATATACTTCACCATATCTACAAAAAAAATGAGAAGTTTTATTAATTTATTTTTTTGGAATTATATATATATATATATATATATATATCCAATAGGTTAATTTCATGTTCCACATTATTAGATAAATGTTTAACAAACTTATCTGACAAGTCTATGAATGATGTTATTGATCCCTTTGTTAATTTCATTAACCATTCCCAATATATTCCTCTAAGGTTAAGAGGGAATAATAAAACATATGCATCACTATAGGATAATTCTTGACAAGACATAAAAACCACCTTGGCATACTCTCTTACATCCCCCTTCCCCTTGTATTTGTCAAACTTAGGTGGTTAAAAATGAGAAGCGAATAGAACACATTATATGTCTTTGTCAAGTGGATAGGTACATAGATATTCAAAGATATATTTATTATTTCATGAACCAACTTCTATCCCTTTAATAATATCCTTCATATCTTACCATTATTTAGAAACATGGGATCAAACAATGGGACTGATGATGAGGGATGATGCTTAGGCTTATTTTGATTTTGGCTAGTGAGAGGTGGATTATTTTTTATGAACTCTTTAAAATTTAAGGTTTATTAGAATCATGATATATTTGGTATGATATGGAGGATACTTATTGGGTAATTTTATTTAGATGATCAAGTAAGACTTATTTATGGTCTTATTTAGCTTGGTCTTCTAAGGTTGACTTCACGTTGCCAAGTTTGACATAGTTAATATTGATAGATTCTACTTGATATTATTATTATTATTTTTCAAAGGATTGTGTCTAGGTATATGCCTTTATATTTCAATTATTATGATAATATATCTTAGGTTTTTAGGGTCAAAAATAGGAGTAAACCTACTTCCTACCTTAATAAGATTAAATAAAAACTCATCCATATTGTCATAAACATACTACTATAATTGGGGTCTACCCTGATCAGTATTCAACAAGTTATATTTTGGATCTTGATTATGTGCATCCATATTAATAAGGTTTTCTTCATCACTACCATGATGTTTCTCACCCCATAAAATAGTTTCAAGGTCATCATTATGGCTTGTTCATCCATTCTTCATTTAATGATGAGTTTAAACAACCATGGTGCTCATGTGTGGATGAGTTAGAATAGGTTTATATGATATGATATGATGGATATTTATTGGTAATCTTGATTTGATCAAGTTTTAACTTCAAATTTTATATGACTCTATGATCTTGGACAAGATATTCTTGAGTAAATTTAACTTTTAGACATGATCTATTTGATATTTCAGATGGGGTAGGGTATTTGGTAACCCTAGGTTTGAATAGTTCTTGGCTTGTGTGGTGATATAAGACAATATCTTGAGATTTATTTTGATGGGTGATAGGTTTTGGTCTTCTCTATACCAATAGGGATTAGACCTATTTGGGTCAAGAGTCTTAGAGTGGAGGCATATGATCATATTGGTCATAGATAGTTAATGAAATGGCTTCCAAGGATTCACTAAGATATGATCATATTATCTATTTTTACTACTTTGTTTGGATGTGGAAGAACTTGACTCTGAATTGGATGATTGTCCTTAGTGTAGTGATGGTAAGACATAGTGGGATGATGGAATTTTATGAAATTCATGGGATAGGGTTTCCAAGATAGGATTCCCTTTATTAATGTAATGGGGGACATTGTAATCAAGACTATATATAGTATATATAAGGTTTGATTATGATGGGATAGCATGGAGGCTAAGAGTAGACTAATGTTTATGTGGAAATATTTAATGACTCTTACTTATGATAGAATTTAGGTTCTTGGGATCAAAATTTGTGAGGAGTCAGGAACCCTTTGTAGGATCCATAAAAAGGATGGTATCTTTGTGTAGTCATATAAAATGCAAAAATTGGTAACTTGAGCATGGATAATGACACCCAAACCATAGGTCCTTATTTCTTGATCTCATGACCCACATATGCTTGTTTTCACTGACTCCCAATCATTTTTATCCTTCTAGACTTGACCCTAGCCGATCTATAACCCTCTCTACATAACCAATCCATCCCTCTAGGTCTTATCTACCCAGGACAATAGCACCCAAATAGGATATGAGCATCGGTGTGACTATTCTCCACTTTTAGTGATGTTTTCCAAGCTCATTTTTAGCCCCAATGGTCAATTTATTTTAGTTCCCCATCCTTCTCCTTATCAGCCTAACATGAGCAAATTCAATCCATGACCAATAAATCCCTATAAAATTCCATTCAAAGATCATTTGGAAAGGGTTGTAAAATATCACTCAAGCAAGCACGAATACAAGTAATACCACTTAATGAATCTCCCCTATTCTTTTCATATAGCTAACCTATACACTTTCAAGCCAATTCAAGTCCTTACACTAGCCCCTAATAATCTCAAGCACACCTCGTTTTTGCATTTCTTGCATTTTCATTCACTATTGCACCAAGAAATAGTAAAGGGGGAACTATATATGGTTTTATCCTTCCTTGGAGTATTAGTATGTAGGTATCATTCCCATACATGGGGTGTGAAACAATTCCAATGCATTTTACACACATTAACCCCTTTTCCCTATTTTCTAAAGTTTCTATTCAAGTACATAGAAGACACATACATAGAAAATCAACTCTATATGGAGTTATGTCAATAGAAAGGCTACATAATTTGGTACATAGGCTCACACTAATTAGGAAAACAAAATCTAGAAAGCTTAGATCCTTAGGACAATAGTGTCAGGGAAAGACTATAAAACTAGTGCCACTCTTGTCCACTTTTGGTGCTCTTATCCCATCAAAAAACAAAATCTAAAATCCTATTTATTATAGTGTCTCAGGCCTGCACACAAATTTATAGGCCCTATCTCAGTCAGATTAGTACTAAATAAGATAAGTTTGATTTTCTCTCTCTCATTAGTATTTTTAGAAAAGCTATAATACAAATAAATTTCATAAATTAGTAGCTTCAATTCAGAATATTATTTATTGATTTTCTCTTACTTAGACCCTTTTATTATTTAGTAATTAAAAACTAATTTCCCAAAAAATAATAAAATATTTGGTGAACCCAACTTACTTTGAATTGCACATAAAAACCCTAAAAACACTAGGGTAAATTCCTAGCTAATTTTACCCATAAATTTTTTAATTTTTTCTTGAATATTTTAAGCATAAATTCATCCCAAATTTTAAAATTTAGTAGTAAATTTTAAAATAATTTTATTTCAAACCCTAGTTGCATCAACTAACTCTTATTAATTTTCCAATCATTTTCTAAATTTTTAGTTGCATATTAAAATGATAAAATCACTTCAAATTTCAATAATTCATAGTAATTTCAAAAAAAATCCTCAAAACCCTAGTTGCATCTACTAGGTCCTATTAAATCACTAATTTTCCAATAAATTTTTGATTTTTTAGTTGCATATTTTACTCAAAAGTTCACATTCAATTTCAAAATTCCATAGTACATTTTCAAAATAATTATATGTCAAACCCTATTATATATACTAGGTCCCATTGCTTCTTGAGATATCATCTTACATATTTGTGAGCTCTACATTCTCTTTATGCACATTCTAGTTCCTTGTTTAGATTATATTTGATTAATATTTTCTACTATTATCTACTTTGTTTTCCTTATTCCACCTAAGCTCCTTGCATCTCTTCCTTCGAGATGAAGTGTAATACTTAGTGGCAATCCTCCTGAATTCACCTAGATTCCTTCAAATTGACCATATACTATGGATAAACAACTAGTTCAGACTCTAGCTATAGATTCTACACATCCAAATTACACCAATTTAAATGAGAATGATTCAAACAATATGCAATATGATAATACCAATTATGATGTACACATTGATGATCATGTTCCACCACATTAGACTACTGATCTACTTCCACCCATTGTTGATAATGAATTTATACTCAATAAATATTTTATCCTCCAAAGTTTTAGATAAATACTCAAGGAATAGCCTCGATATCATACTCTTATATTAAAATCTCTCATGGAAATCAAAAAGGCCAAACAAGTTGAGTTTTTCATCCCTCCAGAGTAATCAATTGTAAATGACACTACGAGGGCAACTATGTCTCAATGACCCCTTATAATGTCCTTTTCCTATCTCCTCTATGTGATTGTGACTTTTATAACAATTTACTTATTTTAATTGTATATGTATGTGGAATTTGAACATGCCTTATATGCTTACTTTATATTTTGAGTGACATGTGCCCATGTCCCATTTTTTCTTAGCCCCTTGGCCACCCTTGTATCCTTCTTACTTATTACTTTGTGTGCTTATTTTTTTATTGCTTTTAATTATTTATAATGCCATTTCCAAATCATGCATTATCTTACTTCTTATATGTCATGATGGACATCATGCTCTATCCCTCCCTAACAACTAATATCTAACATTTCTAGTTTTAATTCAATTCTAGTGTATTGCACATGCTATTACATTGTTACATATATCTAGGCATACCCCTATTGATCTAATAATCTCTCAATTCAAACATGTTATATCTTAAGATATCTTCTTAATTATCATTTTTATATCATGTATATTTTCTAGCTTAACACATTTATAGGGCTTCTTCTTCTGAGGGAAGTCATTACAGGGTACCTATTCTTACCCTCAAAAGAGGGGGAAATAAATGGGGGTTTTACTATAGAGATCAGAGCTCCTATCAATTGAAAAATCTAGTTTTAGAACACCCAAAACAATAACCAGACATCAAACCAGTCAGAGCAAACTAGGTAGATCATCAACAATCTAGAATAGTCATCAAATTTGGCCTAGGATAATAGCGTTGATATTGGACTAGAACATTGATAGTGTTACTATCTATTTCTAGCACTCTTGTCCAAATAATAAAAAAACTAGATTTTACAAAATTAGGTAGAAAGGCAAGTTCAATTACAATTTTTTCAGATATAGTTCAGACCAAAAACAATAGTTTTAGTATAGTTTTCTTAGAGAATCAAGATATATAGGCATCATGCATATCATGATGGCTCTCACTTATAGTTTTAAATAGGGTATTTGGTATAACTTCTAGATCAAAATCCATGTTTTAGACACCAGTGATTGGGGGCAATATGCGTGGCACATTTATTTTCTTTCTTTCCTAGTTTAGTATTATCCAAACATTCTTAGTAGTTACATGCCCTACTCCACCTATAATAACTTTGAATAATTTTGATTTGGATTTCATACAAGCCTAACTTATAAGTTTTTGAGCTCCCAAGTGGTTTCCACATAAGCTAGATTCTTAGTTTTAGAGTGGTTTTCATACAATCCTAATCTCCATCTTTCAGAATGGCCAAGAGTGGCCTAGTTTTTAGCATACATTTACCTATTCATGCTAACATTTTCATATCATAGTAAATTCATGGGATTTAAGATCCATCTCATATGACACACATTCCATACTAGTATCAATTTACATCTTCACTTCATGGGGAAACGATGGAGCCAAAGGATTAGCTATCTTTTGTATACTTAAGCCACATATTTAAATGGATTAGACACACATTCCAAACATTAATCAACACATGAATGATCATCTAGCTTCACTTGGTTGGTGATGATGGATTTAAAGGTCTAGCCTTTGCATTCTTGATCCACATCTAGGGAATTGAGCACTCAACTTCATTCATGATATTACTCTTGGTATCACACACATCCAGCATCGCTCAGCATCAAAATAGGTTTTGTATTGGTCCACATACCTGATGACGTGTATTCATTCCTTTCTCTTCCTCTCTTTTACATAGCTTCATATGTTCTTATTTTAGATATAGTGTGTTTATTAAGAATATATCTACTCTTTGTTTTCTCTTATAGATTTACACTTCACAATGTGCTCTCTCTATGCACACTTAGCATCACACAACCTCATGGGCTTCACCGTGGTAGGTAAGTTTAGGTATGCTTTCTATTTTCCTTCATCTTAGTATTTTTCTTTTTTTCATCACTATAATAAAGGGGGGGTGGGGGAATGTATTCATATAAAATGCAAAAATTGGTAACTTGAGCATGGCTAATGACACCCAACCCATTGGTCCCTCTTTTTTGCTCTCATGACCCTTATAGGCTTGTTTTCACTAATTCACAATCATTTGTAGCCTTCTAAACTTGACCCTAGCTGATCTAGGACCCTCTCTTCATGACCAATCCATCCCTCCATGTCTCATCTACCCAAGACAATAGTGCCCAACTAGGATAGGAGTGTTGGTACCACTATTGTCTAATTTCAATGCTATTGTCTAAGTTAATTTATGGCCCCAATGGTCAATTTCTTTCAGTTCCCCATCCTTCTCCTTATCAGCTTAACACAAGAAAATTCAATCCTTGACCAATAGATCCCTATAAAATCCCATTAAGATATCATTTGGAAAGGGTTGGTAAATATTACTCAAGCAAGTAAGAAAATAATCAAGACCACTTAAGCAATCTTCTCTAGTTTTTTCATATAGCTAGCCTATACACTTTCAAGCCAATTCAAGTCCTTACACTAGCCCCTAGTCATCTCAAGCACACCTAATTTTTTCATTTCTTGCATTTTCATTCACTATTATACCAAGCACGCTTAAAGGGAGAACTAAATATGGCTTGACCCCTCCTTAGAGTATTGGTATGTAGGTAGTGTGCCCACACACAAGGTGCAAAGCACGTCCAATGCATATTACACACACTAACCCCTTTTCCCTATTTCCCAAAGTTTACTGTCAGGAATCTAGAACATGCTCTGATACCACTTGTCAGGAATCTAGAACAACAAACATGCTCTGATACCACTCGTTAGGATCTTGCTCCTCAGAAAGAGCACAGTATGATTACCAAATATAAGCAATTGAATATGCGAAAATAACCAGAAACACAAGTAACTAGAATTCACCAATAGCACAGAATATGAGAGACAATACACTATCTTGTATTAACACTATACAAAAAAGAATACATCAAAGAGCCGCCACACTCTTTCACCTCACAGAGATTTGCCACACCTCAAGTGTACATTAATTCTTCTCACACACACTCTCCTACACAAGAAAAATGGTCCCAATAACCAACTCACACACAGAATTGGTGTTCACCTCACCAACCAGTCAGTAATAACCCTGCCAGTACACCAAGCACTCTATAGCACTTCAAGCTGATCTCTCATGAACCTGCAACCTGCAATTCAAAGACCAAACTTACATGTAGATCCCCAATGAGCTTGCAACTCACAGATCTTACAACTAGAAGGAACTCTTCCTTTCTATCTCATGCCTTAAACAATACATGCCAATGGGTCTATAAATAGATCCCTAACTCAAACAATAACTTAGACTCTTAATTTAGACAATTATCCTCGCAGCCCAAGACTCTGGGTGGTCTTAACATGCAAACTCATCATTCACTTAACTAACTGTCCATGAAACGAACACTTCGGGAACACACAGGCGACCGACGCCGGTCCCTGCTAGTCTGGTTCTGCCGACGTCGGCCGACTTCCTACCGTCGATGGTGGCATTCTGCACTGGACTCTACCGATGTCGGTCCTGCTGCCGACACCGGTTCCTATAGAACTCAGCAACCATCTGTTCCTCAGTTTGCAAAGGTTGAAGCTTTTAGCTCCACAACCTAACAATCTCCCACTTGGAGATAAGTAGCTGCACCCTGTACCTGTACCTGTACCTGTACACCGTCTAGTTTGTTTCCTTGGCTTTGTATCCCTCCTCAATATCACTCTTGAAGACCAACCACCACAAAATCCATGGTGAAAAATATGTCATCCAAATTACCTGCAACATTCGCATCTACAACCATGTAGAAAAAGAACTTGACCCTGCATAGCATGTGCACCTGCTGCTGGTCCCACTGAACTGCCCTTCAGTATCACTCTCCCGGATTGACTCCAAACTTGTGACAACTCCCACTGCTTGGGAAAACTCAAGTTTAGTACATACCATGCACTCAACCTCATTATGTGAATCAAGACACCTGTTCTATGAACTGTCTAACCATCGGCGTGCTAACCGGTTTCACACAATCATCCTGAAACAAAGTCAACAAGACCTCCATGTCTCTAGAACACACTCATGCCAAAGAATCTTGCTGCTCCCAGATTCTCCATGACATACACCTGAACTAGCTTTACCTTTAGTTTATAAATACCTGTATATGTAACCCTACAACAAGCACATCATACAGAAAATAGGATAATGTAGCTAATATTATCCAGCCTGGTAAAGAGAAACACAATGATCAAACCTCCATTGCCCTGCAGCTAAAACAAGATCATATACCCTGATCTTCCATCTCACGTATCCATTTCCGCTCTTCTTCATCCTCAACATCCATTCATCTCTCAGTGCTTACTTCCAGCTGGAAACACTACCCAAAACACCTGTTTGGTTCTCCTCCAAGGAATCACATCCTCATTCATGTCAAGCTCCCACTGTTTCCTGGATCTACCTGTTCTGCTTCTTCAATAACTTCCTGGTCCTATTCCATAAGTGAGAAACAAGTAGTGTAAAGAAGGGAAATGATGAATTTAAGAACTTACTTACACCTTCAGTCCTCCATATGGGCGCTTGAGACTCCATGACAACTCGCTGTCCACCCAAAATTTGTCTCAGTAACCGATGCCGGTCACATCTCAGTCTACAGCCAACCAATGTCAATTCCCTGCGACTGCCTCCTTACCGACGTCGGTTTCCCCTGGCCGACGCCGATCTCTTTTCTGCCCTGAGTCACCGATGTCAGGCTGCACATAGCCGACGTCGGTCCCTGTCTAGACACCGATGCCGGTTTTCCTACCGACGTCGGTCTCTGTGTTTTTCTTGTGAGACCTGACTTTTTCCCGCGAGCTCTTTTTGGATCAAAACCTTGTCCAAATCACCCTTGCTCTGCTCAGAATTCCTCTGCACCTTATGCTGAACTCTGTCCGTCACTTTCTCCTTGAAAACCAAGGCTCTCCCGTTCTTGTCACTAACATCAGATTCCTCAAGAAACCTTACCTTCTTCTTCTGCATACAGAAACCACGATCCATGCCTTCCAAATCCAAAAGCATATTCTTTGACTCAAGAACTAGCATCTCCTTCTTATCTATGTGACCAAGCCTATCAAGCCACATCTCTGAATCTACAGCTGAAGTAGATAACCCAGAAAGAGAATCAGTAAAACAAGTAGATAGATAAAGCGTACCTACTTTCTTACCTCTAGCTACAACAAGTGTACCCTTGGTAACCTTCCAAGAGTCCGCTGTGAGAGTTACTGTGCAATCCTCTTCACCCAAACTTCTAACAGAAATCAGATTCCGCTTCAGAACTGGGACATGCATGACCTCCTTTAACACCCATGTGTCACCTGTCTGCAATTTCAGCTTCACTTTGCCTTTGCCAACAATCTGACAAGACTTACCATCCCCTACACAAATTTCTCCAAAGTCTCCCTGGACATACTCATGAAAAAATTCCCTATGTGGAGATGCATGAAAAGAGGCACCAGAATCTAATACCCAAGATTCTACTTTATCCAAAGAACATACCAGAGCATCCTATGCAACGTAACCCGCAACATCTGCTTCTTCTCCATGTTCTTCATGGTGATCTTCACCTGATCTGCAATCTCTCTTTAAGTGCCCTTGCTTTCCACATTTCCAGCAGGTTATTCTGCCATACTTGGACTTGGATCTTTTGCCTATCTTCAACCTTGATCTCCCACGCTCTGTCTTCTCTCTTGGCCTTCCTCTTCCTTCAACACTCAAAGCATCTCCAGATGATTCACCTATGCTTTTCCTGCGTATCTCTTCATTCAAGATCATGCTCACAACATCATCCACTTTTAAGACTTTTGAAGGAGACACAGTATTAGAAACTGCCATTACCAAACCTTCCCAACTTTCAGGTAATGAACACAAGATTAAGAGAGCTCTAAGTTCATCATCAAATACAATATTCACTGAACTTAACTGGTTTACCAAACCATGGAAATCACTAAGATGGCTATGAACAGATCCACCTTCCAACATTTGCAAATTAAATAAACGCTTCATAAGAAATACCTTATTAGAAGCCGAGGGTTTTTCATACAAATTTGCCAAAGATTTCATCAACTCCACCGTTGTCTTACACTGTGATAAGCTGGAAATCACAGATGAATCAAGACTCAATCTAACAGATCCCAGAGCCTTCTGATCAAGAACCTCCCATTCTTCATCTTTCATATCCAAGGGTTTGCTAGCAACCCCACCCAACGGTAAGTACAAATCTTTCTGATACAGATAGTCCTCAATCTGCATCCTCCATAATTGGTAGTTCTTGCCATTAAACTTTTCCATTCATAGTTGACTGTTTTCTGCCATTACTCAACTCCCACTCAAACAGAAGCCCTGTGAGTAACCTGTAATCAAAACACACTACCTAGATCTACACCAATCTGTTAGTATCCCAACCAAAAGCTCTGATACCACTTGTCAGGAATCTAGAACATGCTCTAATACCACTTGTCAGGAATCTAGAACAACAAACATGCTCTGATACCACTCGTTAGGATCTTGCTCCTCAGAAAGAGCACAGTATGATTACCAAATATAATCAATTGAATATGCGGAAATAACCAGAAACACAAGTAACTAGAATTCACCAATAGCACAGAATATGAGAGACAATACACTATCTTGTATTAACACTATACAGAAAAGAATACATCAAAGAGCCGCCACACTCTTTCACCTTACAGAGATTCGCCACACCTCAAGTGTACAGTAATTCTTCTCACACACACTCTCCTACACAAAAAAAATGGTCCCAACAACCAACTCACACACAGAATTGGTGTTCACCTCACCAACCAGTCAGTAATAACCCTGCCAGTACACCAAGCACTCTATAGCACTTCAAGCTGATCTCTCATGAACCTGCAACCTGCAATTCAAAGACCAAACTTACATGTAGATCCCCAATGAGCTTGCAACTCATAGATCTTACAACTAGAAGGAACTCTTCCTTTCTATCTCATGCCTTAAACAATACATGCCAATGGGTCTATAAATAGATCCCTAACTCAAACAATAACTTAGACTCTTAATTTAGACAATTATCATCGCAGCCCAAGACTCTGGGTGGTCTTAACATGCAAACTCATCGTTCACTTAACTAACTGTCCGTGAAATGAACACTTCGGGAACACACAGGCGACCGACGCCGGTCCCTGCTAGTCTGGTTCTGCCGACGTCGGCCGACTTCCTGCCGTCTCCGGTGGCATTCTGCACTGGACTCTGCCGACGTCGGTCCTGCTGCCGACACCGGTTCCTGTAGAACTCAGCAACCATCTGTTCCTCAGTTTGCAAAGGTTGAAGCTTTTAGCTCCACAACCTAACATTTACATTCAATTTCATAGAAAATACATACATATAAAATCAACTCTATAGGGAGTTCTATCAATATAAAGGCTCCAAAATTTGGCACACAGGCTCACACTGATCAAGAAAATAAAACCCAAAAATTTTAGATTCTCAAGACAATGGTTCAGGGTAGGACTACAGCATCAATACCACTCTTGTCCACTTTTGGTGCTCCTATCCAATCGAAAAATGAAATTTAAAATCCTATTTGTGATAGGATCTCAATCCTGCACACAAATTTCTAGGCCTTGTCTTAGATAGATTAGCACAAAATAAGATAAGTTTAATTTTCTCTCTCACTACTATTTTTAGAAAAGCTATAATTACAAATAAATTTCACAAATTAATAGATTTAATTTGGAATATTATTTACTAATTTTCTCTTACTCGGACCCTTTTATTATTTAGGAATTAAACATTAATTTCCCCAATAATAATAAAACACTTTGTTGAAAAATATGTATTATTTGATTAAGTTGATATCCAAATCTATTTTGGAGGCCATGGATCAAGATGGGATAAAATATAAATGATGTGATTTGATGACCTCAATCAATAGTTGAAGGGGATTGAGTGAATAATATTTAGAGATGAAAGTGAGATGCTTGGATGAAGTGGAATAAATTTGTATTTTGGTTCATTTAATGAAGGATTGCTTTAGTTTGATTTCATGTTTGACTTTGGATAAATGTGATGTGAGTCATTTGATAGTATGTCATAGGTGTCAATTGGATGAGTTTGATAAAATTTGATTTGGATGTGAGCTAGCTAAAATATTGATGATTGGACTTGATTAGGGTATAATAACCATTGACATTGATTTCATGTTTGGACTTGATGATGAGATAAGAAAATATCTTGAATTTGACTAAGACATGGGGGCTAGGTTTTACTAGCTAAAGAGACATGACTAGGCTTTAATTTACCTTTGATGTTATTGACTTGATTTAATTTAGACTAGCTTAAGTGATCAAATCATTTATTCAAATTATATTAGATGATTTAGATGATTTAGATTGGGTGGATGATTTGATTTGATTGTGTATGGTTTAAACTTGACTAGATTTGGATGAAAATAAGTTTATAATGGTGACTATGACATGTGAAGGGGTTAGTTCCTATCTATACCAAGGCAAGTGTTGTTGGGTCATTTTATGATCCAAAGTTTTTTTACTTAATTATTTATTAATTTATAATATTAGTTTTTGGGTTATTTGAAACCCATTGGTTTCTTTATAACCAGCTCGAGTAAGATTTATAATGCTTATGAATGTAAAAAAATAGTTTTATTCTTACATTAAATAAATTTTGATTGAATATTCCTCCAATAGTAGATCCATCAATGTTATCAGAGTCCAGATAAATCTATGTAGGAATATTAAAGGATAACACTAAAAAGTAGACCTATATAGTGCTTCAAACATCAATAATTTCATTTATTCTTAACCACAAAAGGTTGGTGTGATTTTGGCAAGTTGAAATATATTTTTTATAGTGGCACCACCTAGATAAGACCAAAATTATTAAATTTTTCATGTTGTACATTGATACAAGTTCTTCCACTAAACTCTTCCATTGTTGAAGAAATGGGACAGTTAATGATAACACAATTGAATATAAATATTGTTGATATTAAATGGTGGAATTTGTAAATATTTAGACTATATACCAGATAAAGATTAATGATGGTTGTTTGTAGTGATACAAACAAAATTGATCTATATCTTTTTAAGAAGTGAATGAGGTGATGAAAACTTTATTGAAATTGAAAGGGATTTTTCATTGAATTTTTTATACATTATATCAATCATAGATTGAAGTAGCATGGGTGTTTTGTGAGGTAATTGAGACATTATTTTTCTTCAACTCAAGGTCTAACTTTAATCTTCCTGTCTTTGGATATTTTTTATTGTTTAGATCAAAACCATCAATTTCTACTTGTTAGAGGACTTTTTAAAAAACCTAAACCTAGATGTAGTGTTTAAAATTGACAACCAAATGAGAATCCAATGTAATCAGTGCAATCCACTAGAAAAAGGTGTAAATATAAAGGAAATCACATTAATCCTTCATACATTACATGAGGTAAAAAAATTACATGTTTAAAATATTGTTCTTATTTTTTGTAAAATCAACCAACGTCTGGTTATATGAAATATTCTCCCACTAGATTTCAATATTCATTGTAGCTAAGTTGGTGTTATATATTTTACAAATACACAGATCAAAGGGAAGGTGCATGGTTCAATACCCTTTGGATTTATATTTTTTGGTTGAAGTTTTATTTTTTGACCTTATTTATTTTTTTATAATGACAAGATGAAAGGACCAATTGTAAAAGAAGAGTCTTTTTTTTAAATGGAGATATAAGGGTGTAAATAAAGATATAAGGTTTCATTAGTACAAATTTTTGATAAAGTTCCAGAATCGTAATATGTAAATAAAAGTTATTTTGTGGGTCAAGGCCAAACCTAGATAGTATTCTCTCTTTTTTGACCTGATTATCATTTGATAGTACCATGGTGAAAATTGTGAACTTAGTCACTAAAAATGGATGCTTATCACCTAAAAAATACAAGGAATGGAGCATAAACATGGAAAATACACTCCTTTTTAATGATTTTTGGTAAATAATAGAGAAAGACACTAAGCCACCCACTAAAGCTGTAAAATTGTTTGAGTATCAAAAATAAGATAAGTGTGCCCTTGATTTATTAAAATCATTCTACATTGCACAGGTAATCATTCATATCGAATCTATTAAATTTGGTACATGAAAAATATGGAAAGTATTAAATTATGTGACAAAGAACCTGCATATAAGAAGATTGACCTTTTTATGCAACTTTTTAATAATAAATTATCTAAGGATGAAGATTATATTAATATCTTTCTTGGATGAAAACATTGAAACAAGAATACTACATGACAAGTAAAAATATTTATGATTACATGTCTTGAGGTTTAATTAAAATATATTGAATCCAACAAAAAAATACAAAGCTGAGTTGCATATTTATACATACATATGAACTTGTAATAACTCCTAAAAAATAGGAGAAATAAAACTATAGAAGACTATAAAATCTCTCAAATATAAATTGGGAGTTACAATTACTAATAATAAAAGATTTTCAAGATTTACTAACCTAAATATCCTACCAATCTACCTACGATAAATAACCATATTACAATCAACTATTGAGTAATTTAATGTTACTCATTTATTATATAATAGTGAATTAATCACCCTAATATTACCCCCTTAATTCAGTATTGTCTCAAGTGAACAAGAGATAAATTCTCTAAATGCCTCAATTTTTTCTCGTGCAAGTGCTTTGATAAAAACATTTGTACATTGTTAATCTATCGAGTAATACTAGAGCTAGATGTTATTATTTTGAACATGTTCATAGATGAAATAAACTTTAACCTCAATGTGTTTATTTCATTCATGAAACACTAGATTGTGAATAAGCTTCACTACTCCTTCATTGTCTACATAAAGGATTGTTGGTTGATCTTGTAGTAATCCAAATCCTTCAAGTATATGTCTGAGCCAAATCACTTCATAGATAGCTCCTCCTATGATGTGGTATTTTTATATATGGAGGACCTTGAAACATAATTTTACTTCTTACTCCCCCATGATATCAGTTTAGATCCTAAAAAGAATACAAATCCTAAAGTGGATTTCATGTCATCAATGTTCCTTGCATGATCTAAAGTTGAGTATGTTGTAAAGAAGTTATCATTCTTTTTGTATTATAATCAAAAATTCATAGTTCCTCTAATTTAACTTAATACTTTCTTTGATTTTTTATAGTGACTGATCTTAAGCTCTTGCATGAACCTTGATAGATAACTGATAGCATAGTTGATGTCTAGCCTAGTGTAGGTCAGGTAAATGAGACTCTCCATCAACTATCGATATATATTTACATTTACCTATGGTGATGGATCTACTTGAGATAACTAAAGCTTTATCTCCATAGGTGTGGAAAATGATATTATATCCATCATTTGAAATTTATAGAGCATTATCCTAGTATATTTGAGCTGAGATACAAAAATGTGATTTTCTCTTTGTCAAACTTATAAATCAAGACAATAATTTAGAAGCTTGAGATCCATCATGTCAAATGATTGATTCAGATCTTTCTTTGTTAATTCAATCATCTTCACTAAACTATTAGTGATGACTAGATCATCAACATATATGACTACAATTACTATCTCCCCCTTGTTATTTGAAGTAGATATTTAGATCATATAAACTCTTTTTGAATCCATGTTTTAATAAATGCTCATCAATCTTGATATATCATGCCTTGGGATCCTATTTAAGACCATACATTGATTTAACAAGTCTACAAACTTTATCTTCTTTTCTAGATTTGACAAAACCTTATGGTTGAGTGATGTAGACTTCTTCTTATAAGTTCACATTAAGGAAGGTACTTTTCATGTCTATTTTATGGACTTTCCATCCAAACTATGTATCTAGAGCAAAAATCATCCTAATTATTTTGATCTTTGTTATGGGAGCAAATGTCTCCTCATATTCAATGCCTTCTTTCTAATCATACCCCTTTATAACCAATCTTTCCTTGTGCTTGTTGATACTACCATCTACTTTTTACTTCATCTTGAAGATCCATTTTCATCTGATGGGCTTCTTCCCTGGTGGAAGATCTACAAGCTAACATATTTTATTTTTCATCAATGAATTATATTTTGCATCCATTGCATCTTTCCAAGGTTATAACTATAGGGATTCCTAAACTATAGAGGGTTAGATAGATTCAAAAACTATACTCATTAAGGCCAAAATGACCTCACCACAAGCCATACTACAAGTCCTTGGTCCAGTGGTGGATGTGTTTGAAACATCATCCAACTTTGCATCTTTGAGAGTATTTGTATACCATTTAGGCATATGTTGAGTAGTTCTTGTGGGTGGTTAAGTTGAACCATTATTCTCATCATCATTATAGTATTCATCTAGGAGATCACCATCTTCTATATTTTCTATGGGGCTAATATTTTTATTAGGTACATTTTTAGAAAGAACTTTTACTTCTTTCTTTTCAATGAATTCAACATCCCTGCTAGTGTAGATTTGTCTAGTTTTTTGTATCCATGAGTCTATAGGCAAGTGATTCTTCATTGTATCCTAAGTTCACATTTTTTTGGCTTTCATATTAAGCTTAGTTTATTCTACTTTGGGAATGTGCATACTTTCTTGACATCCAAAAACTTGAAGATGTGCTATATATGGATTTTTCCCTGACCAAGATTTATGTGGTGTTACTCCATCAAGAGCTACAGTGGGTACTCTATTGAGTAGATATATGATAGTATTGGAAGCTTATTCCTAAAATGTCTTTGTCAAGTTGAGTCATGTATTATACTTCACACCATTTCTATAATAGTATGATTTCTCCATTTAATAACTACATTTTGATGTTGTGTATGTGGAGGTTTCATTTAATGATGAATATTGTTTGCTTTTAGAAAATGTTTAAACTCATTACTGGTGAATTCCCCTCCATGATCTATGCAAAGGGTATTTATGTGTCAACTAGATTCATTTTAAATAGCCATTTTAAACTGTTTGAAAGTTTCAAAAGCTTGATCCTTTATTTTCAGATAGTATATCCACATTTTTCTAGAACAATCATCAACAAAAATCATAAAGTACTTAAATCCAGCATGGCTAGGTGTCATTAGTCTGCACAGATCTATGTGAACTAGATCAAGTTTACCATTAAATCTATAGGAATTTTTATGAAATAAAATTTGATGTTGTTTTCATGTTAATCAATTAGAACATTTATCTTTACCTTTTTTAAGAGGTAGTAAGCCTCTTACCATGTCTTTGTGGTGGAGTGTGTTGAGATATTGAAAACTAATGTGGCCAAATCTCCTATGCAATATTTGTGTTGAGTCTATCTTTTAAAATTAGTGCTTGATTATTTCTCTAAATGAAATCAAGATGAAACATACAGTTCACATTGGATGCTCATGTAATAATTTTGGAGTTTCTGGATTTGTTTTTGATCAAACATAATTTGGTTCCACCTTTATAGTTTAAGTCAATCTTTAAATTATGGTCTAAGAGTTGACTTACTAATAATAATTTTTTGGTTAATCTAGGTACATATAGAACATCTATGATTTTACATATTTATGTGACTAGGGATTAGGCAATGTTGCTAATTCCTTACACACTGTATGAGGAATCATCACCCAAAGAAACATGGTTTTTATTAGGTGTGTCCTTCAAAGTGAAAAACTAATCTTTTCTACCTATCATGTGTCAGGTTGCACCTGAGTTAACATACCATATATCACTTTGCAATTTGGATACATCATGGGTATCTATAGAGCATAGGTAGTCATCTTCCTCATCATGTTCTTCTTATTCAACAATATTGCCTTATTGTTTTTATTTATTATACCAAGTCCCCTTTTTTTGTCCTTGTGACTTATTGAATGAACCAGGGGATGATTGTTGGTTAGTGAACTTTTGACCACTAGAAGATCCTTTTCTAAAGGTGTTATACCAATAATGTTTTAGGTCATGTCCTTGATGACCACAAATGATACATTATTTATATGACTTTCCTCCTAGTGAATTCTAATTTTAATTAGGCTTTAATGAAGATTTGACTAGTTTCTTGCCTTTTGTTGATGAAAAGCTAGTACATGTTCTTCTTGTTTATCATGAGTGTTGAAAGCCTCTTCCCATTGTAACATATTTACCAATTTTTCAAAACTTGGTTTTTATTATGTGACAGTCAGTGTGGTCACAAAAATCCTATATGAGGGTGGAAGTGCTCTCAAGATAATACATACAAGAGAGTCATCTAAAATTATCTCACCCAAGGATTGAAGTGATGTACTTAGCATTGCAACACATCTTAAAAAGTCCACTATTTCTCTCGATCTCAATTTGAGAGAGTGGAGTTGACTTTGTAAATGTAGAATTGTGCTCTCATTTTTGGCCTTATATATAGTTTGAAGCTTGTCCCAAGCTTCCTTAGTTGTTTTGGATTCACAAATGTGTGGTTGAACTTTATACGATACTCTAAACATGATAATCAACTTAGCCTTTTGATTGGCTTTGTTAAATTTACATTGTTGATGAATGTCAATTGCATGTCAGGTATATGAGCCATCTACTACAAACCAGATTTCTTCAAACTCTAGTTGAGTTTTAAGATTTTTCTTCTAAGGACAGTAGTTGTCACCTTTGAGTAACTATAAATTTGGTAGAAATAATTTTGGAGCCTATGTAGCCATTATCAATACTATAGGTGATGGATTGGTTCCTTATCACTCTAGATATATAGGTCTCTCTTTCTATCTACCATCAGACTAATATACCAAACTTTTCTTTGGTATAGAAAATAAGCTCACCCTTTTTATATAATCAATGGTATGAGAAAAAGGTGTAAACATATGAGAAATAATATAGTACTTAGTACCTAGATATTATTAAAAAGGGTTCATCCAATTATTAGCACCTACTTAGATGGGTTTTTGCATATGCATGCATAACTCTATTATATAGTTGGAAATACCACCAATCATGATTTACACCTTTTGATTGAAATGAATAGGTAGATGAAGGGAAGGCTATGAGTGAATGTGCCTTATTTCTCCCTAAAAATTTAGAGGGACAATGCCCAGACGTCATTGTTGTAACTATGTTAGGTTGTGTATGTAGTACTTCAAGCATGATGGCTTTACCTGTTAATGTGAGTTAGAGGTATAGCTATGACTGAACACTCTGTCAAGTTTGAAAAACTCATGATTTTGTGTAATATGTAATACAATTATAATATTTTTTAAAACAAATTTACAATTATTTTTATAAAATGAAATTTTACCTTTTTTTGTTTTGGGCTCTTTGGCATCTTTTTGGCATATATATATATATATATATATATATATATATATATATATATATATATATATATATATATATATACATATATATATATATATACATATATATATATATATATATATATATATATATATATATGTATATATATACATATATATATATATATATACATATATATATATATATACATATATATATACATATATATATATATACATATATATATATATATATATATACATACATATATATATACATATATATACATATATATATATATACATATATATACATATAGATATATATATATATATATATATACATATACATATATATATATATATATGTATATAATACATATATATATATATATATGTATATAATACATATATATATATATATATATATATATATATATATGTATATAATACATATATATATATATATATATATATATATATTCTACTAATTTAGTTAGTTCTACTAAGTGTTAACAGATTAGACAAAGTTGGAGGAGCTGCTAAAAATTTCTCTAAAAAATATTTTTGGGGGATTCGAACCTCCCACCTCCACTTTGATAAAAAATAATCTCACCAACTTGCCTATACATCAATACAATTTTTAATAAGACAACTTGTATTTGTATGCTAAAAATTCTATTTTTTAAGCAAAACCACTAGCTTCAATATACCATGGATTTGCTAATGAGTGGTATTTCATGAAATTTGTAGCAAACAAAATATTTATTAGGTAGTTTTGAGTAACAAATAGTAGTTTTAGGCAAATGAGAGGTGGTTTTGAGGATTTAACAAGCATTTTGAGGATTTAAAAATGGTTGGACACCTAAGAAAAGATTTAGGAACTATAGAATTAAAATTATAGGCTTAAAAAAAATAAACCAACCTCTTTTCAAGACAACTCCTTTCACTATGATGACAAGATAAATTTTTTTTAATATCCAATGCAGTCTATGTTTGTAGGCTCATGTCTCAAAATTCCTTTTTTTAATATCTTTTTTCAATGGTTTTTTATTGAAAAATATGGTCTCTAATGCTCACAATTACACCACACCTTACTCAATATTTTTTTTTTGTCTAAAATGATGAGACTAAAATTTCTAATGCCAAATTTTATATTATTTTTTAAAATTTTGATTTTAACTCATAATTTTAAAAAAAAATCATACTTCTTTTTATGTGAGCTTCAGATGGCTTCTGGCCTAGTGTGGGAGTGCGCGGGCTATTCCTCACATAACAAAACTTTGAAAATTTTGGGAGAGCTTGGGATTCTCCACAAACACAAGTTTAGATATTTTTTAATGGATCTAATATCAGATCTTGAGGTTCAATTAAAATATATTTAATCCAACAAAAAAAATACAAAGTTGACCTGTATATTTATATATACATATGAGCTCATAATAGATCCTAAAAAATAGGAGAGATAAAACTACAAAACACTATAAAATATCCCAAATATAAATCAAGAATTACAATTACTAACAATAAAATATTTTCAACATTTACTAACCTAAATAATCTACCTATGGTAAATAATCATATTACAATCAAATATTGAGTAATTTAATATTAATCATTTATTATTTAATGATAAATTAATCACCCAAATAGCATGCTCATTTATATCACATTAAATGGCCTCAATTTTACATACTCTAATTTTGTCTAAATATTATAGCTTAGTGATAATCTAAATGGTGTAACATTTGACTCTATTTATGAGTTGTTGACTTGGCATGAATAATAGTTTGTAAAGAAAAAGAGTACACCTACTAAAGAAGAACATAATACAAAGTCCAAGTCACATCATAGAAATCATCACCATGTATAAATGTAGTTTAATAAACATTCTTGAGACAATATCCACACCATTTTAGATAGTCTCCAAAACATTCTCATCGATACTCTCCAAAATCTTCAAACTACAAACATCACAATAGGTACACTTCTAATTCCAGTGATTTAGTTTCTTATGGATCTCATCATCATAGGGAAGAGATTATATGTTTAAAATGTGGTATTATTAGACATCTTGAAAATGTATGTCCTTTTTGATGACCCTATTCTCCACACAAAAAGAGAGATGAAGAAAATTTTGTGGATCATTATAGTGGAAGATACTCTAATTGCTATAACTATTTAGGTTATTCTGACACCTCCTCTAATCAATAAGCATCCTATATGGCCAAGATATATGGTTTTGATAGAATTAACAAGATGTTTTGAGTGATCAATAATCCTCTTTCTTGTGTGATCTACTAGGCTCAATATCAATATTTATAGTATTAAAATTTTTTGGCTTGAATTATTGCTTTCTTCTAGTTTTGGTTTTTTCTACTTAATATTCATGACATGAAGTAGATAGGTTTGTTTGATTGTGTTTCTCTCATTGAAAACATTTTCACCTCTCACCTAATAGGGGGAGAAGATATAACATTAGTTTGTCTTTGATCAATAATCAGTGATAGTATGAGTTGATAGGGGTTGCTATCACCTTCAATTTTTAAAAAAGGTCTTCAACATTTGTTGGACATTAGGAAGATTTGCCATACATAGTATAGGTTGGTCACTTGGATGGTATTATAAGTGGAGCCTTATGTGGATTGATGTGGGTTGATAATAATTAATCATGTTATAATATAGTATGGTATGATGATCATAGAGAATGATAAGGATTTGATTGTGTTCATCAACCTTTATCCCATAACTCTTAGGGTGGGATTATTTATGGAATGGCATTAGTTTTGATTAGTATCAAGAGGTATAATACACCAGTTTTAATTGCTTTAGAGTTTTTTCATGACCTTAGATTCATTTCTCCAATTCTTTCATACTCTATACCCCTTTGTATTGATGGGGAGTTTCTGGGCCATTTTATGGTCTAATGTTTTTTAATTAATTATTTATTTATTTTATTAGGTTGGTTTTTTGGGTTAGCTAAAACCCATTAGTTGGTTTTTTTATAACCAACTCGAGTAAGTTTTTCAAATCTTACAGATGTAAAAAAATAATTATATGCTTACATTAAATAAATTTTGATTAAATATTCCTCTAACAGTAAATCCATCAAGTGTATGGTTGATTTGGTTTGTGATTAGGGATGATTGTGTAATTGATGATATTATAGATGATTGATTGAGAAGTATGGATATGGATAAGCTTCGACTATATGTTATTAGACTTTATTTATAATTTTAACTTGTTGGGGGTTGGAATAAATATTTTGATTGATGTATAATTGGACTAAGGGATGAAAAGGGATGTTAGGATTAGGGGATGTTAGGTGAATTAGACATTTAGATCATGATTGAGGTTAACTTATGACTTGTTTGGTATGATGAAGGTATGTCTATGTCTTAGTTTAAATTATTTTTTTATGTTGACTTAGTTCTTATTTGGTGTGAATGTGTACAAATATCATGGGTCTAGACAACACTCAAACAAGATCATGCAAGAAAAAAACCTATGCTAGTAGATATGGGTGTGTAATGAAACTACAATCACATTGATCTACTGGCATAAAGTGGTGACTATTTTGGTCTCCTAACCCTAAATCTATGTTTGTATATGGTGAGTGTTCTTTGGGTATGTTGTTCCCCTGCACTAATATTTATTCATGGCTAAAGGTTTGAATCTAGGCTTGACACATATTTTTAAGGGAGTACCTTAAATACCTTTCATTACATGGGGCCTAAGTGTGTGTAAAGATTTTATCTAATGCTTATTATTAGAGTGTAACTTTATCACTTTATAAAAACCTTTAAGGGGAAATTTTCTAAGCTTTATGATAGCTCTCCTTGATATTTATGTTATGTCAAAATGTGGAGTTTGTATTAGTGCATGGTGATGAAATCCATGTCACAACCCACCTAAATACTATTGACAAGTGTGAGGGGATCAATTCTACCTCATGTTTCCCCTATAAAATTAAAATTGTATGGAGGTTTATTGACTATTTTTTATCCCCAAGGTCTCCCTATGGGTGTGAGGGAAGATAATACACAACCCTAACCTCAAGTGAAATAAATACATGAAAAAAGGATGTTTATACAAGATCACATGTAAGGTAACTTTGATTTATTTTGATCCCCAAGGTCACCATATGGATGTAATGGGATATCATGTACAATCAAGTTACCCAAAAAAGATTAATTATATTGAATTGACTAACTTGATTAAGATGTGATTATGATTCAAAAAAAATATTTACAAGGAGCTTTAAAGTAGTATTTTGATAGATGATCTTGAATGAAAACATGAAAAATAAATTATTATAAATAAAATCCACTACAACAAAGTCAAATCTATTATTTCATAGAGTTGTAAACACTATTTATGAAATATATATCACCTCAATATTTTACACTTGGAAAACATAGACCATGGTTGTTCCTTTTAGTTCTAGACCTTTCATACTTTTTGAAGTCTCACATATACTCTATATTATGCCCCTTGGCTTATATTTTAGTCTAACCAGTCTTCTGTTGATGACACACACTTTTATCTTGCTTAGAATTCTTAAAACCTTCTTATCTTTGACCTCTACAAGTTTTGAGCATGTACCTACTTTCCTAATCCTTGGATACTAATTTATGATACAAACACCTATGTTGATGCTAATGTATTTCCTTAGAAATGAAACATATCCTAATGGTTAGTTTAAACGCTTTAATGTGAGTTATTTGTCCAAAGGGATTGATATAAATACAGGATAAAACATCATTCATTCCTCACCTATGAAAACCTAGAATTCATACCAAATAGCATTTAAAGATCATTAACTTGAGTAAATATTCGCTATGTATTCCAATTTTCATATCAATCATAGGGATAACACATCTATAGGTTTGAATTACTAATGAGTATCATAATAGCTATATTTTTCAAGATACAAGTTAGGTCATTGTTTTAATTTATTATCATATAAGGTGTGATTCACACAAGAGCTAACATGTAAGGGATAACTACATCAATCTGAGGCACTCTTCATAGTATTGGATATGGAGGTAGTGCTAATTGACAATGAGGTATTTGGGGTTATCTCAACATCATGTGTTCACTAACCCATTTTTCCCCAAGGTCACTATGAATAAGAAGAACTAGGGTATGTTTAATTCATGAGGAGTGACAATCCATGGCCTATATTTAAATGCACTAGACTCAAGATAAAGATAAACCCATAAGCATCTAAGTGGTTGCATCCTATTTCAAAAGGTATTTCATATAGGACACTTACATCATGTTCAAATAGTAGCATTGATACAACCATCCTAGGTTGATGTTGGTGTCTACAGATCCAAAGTCACTCAATCCATAATCTGATGACTATTCTAAAATCATCTTTTAGTCTACTTCCTACCTATTCCATATCTAGAATTGCATTAGCATCAAAACAACATAAGTACATTACTTCTTTATAATTTCCATATATAACATAGTTGTACTTACTATTTTTAACATAACAAACATAATAAATTTAGTATATATTATATCTAAGTCTAACACCTAATTATCCTACTATATACTTGATTATCACCCTTGTGTTTATTCATTTTTATGTACCCCTTAAATAATTTTCTAGGTAACTTCAACTTAGACACAAATAGTTTAGGGTTAAATAAGGTCAAAACTACTATAGATAATTTAGTCATAATCAAAATCAATAAAAACTAATAAAGTCACCATTTACAATGACAGATCCACTAAAATAGAGTCAACCCCTCTACATGGGACAATTATTATAAAAAAAATAAAAACCACCAAAGATTTAGCAAATCCGCTACTACTTACAAAACTACCATAACATCTTTGAAAATTCAAAATATTTTTTCATGGGTGGATGCGTATTTTAATACCTTCATTTTTACACAAATAATATGTCAAATAGACACTCAAGTCAAAAGTTATGCCCTCTATAAGATGGTCTATTTAGTGTAAAATCATAGTGTAAAGCCATTTTTTGGGGTTATTAAAACTACTTCTAGGGTTAGCAAAGTTGCTTATAGATTTATCAAAGTTGTTACTAGCTACAAAATCACTTCTAGGGATAGTAAATCCACTTATGGGCATATAAAAACTACTTATGTGGATATCAAAGATACTGTTTGGAATAACAAAGCTACTTTTTCATAGAACAAAGTTGATTTTTCATCAAAAAGATGCTACACTAAAAAGGTTAGCCATAAATCAAAAAAAAAAGTTAATAACAAAACCACTTTTGTCTAATACAAAAGTGTTAATACAAGAACAAGCATGTAACTATAAAAAATAGACTAGAAAGCTAAGGAAATCAAAGCCACTATATAGTATTATGAAACCAATAATTAGTTATCAAATCCACTAATTATGAATACAAAACTACTAAAACACATACATGGATTTGATTTAGATGGAGAAAGGGTTAGTATAAATAAATAGTTATACATCAAAACTATGTTTAAACATGATGAAATTACCAGTGTCAATCATGAAGCCACATTTCTATAGTATCAACTTTGCAACCTACATAAAAAATAAATAAAAAAAGAAAAATTATTAGGAAGTACCATAAAACCATTAGCAGTTAGTAAAAATCATGAAAATGAGAGAAGCAGTTTTGATAAAACTATGTAAAAATTTAAATGGTTATGGTAACATAATGGTTAGTTTGGAATATGAGTGCACAATTTTTAATGGTTAATCTAAAATCAAGTTTCATAAGGCATAACTAATTTTACACAATCTGAAGCTAATTCTATTCTAAAAGTGGTTATTTTACCAAAATTTGAAGACTTCGACTACCAAATTTCTTCACTAAGGAACCTAAAAACTTTATAAAACACACTAGAATCCTAACAAATAATGGTTGAGGGATTTCCTCCCACTATGGTCACCAAAAATTGTATGTAAAAATTGGATGCAATATGCTAAGTTAGGAATAATAAAATGAAACTTAATATTCCTATCAGAGACCCAACCACACACCTCAAGACTAAGTAAATAAATAAAGAATTCACATGAAATGCAAATGAAAATACAAAAAACAAATTTACACCTCAATAAGCAATGAATCCTTCTCATTTGATAAAGTTTATGTGTTCATATAGACTTAGATATGATTGAATCTTGAAAATGGATGCTTGATTGATCTTGTGTGCTCAATACTTGGACATCATGTTGATATGATGATTGATTTGTTTTGACAAGATTATGGCACTGTGGTTTTACAAGATTTGACATGAAATCTCTTGGATTTGAATGGTGGTGTAGATGGATTTATATTTGGTTGATGATAGAATAGAGTGTTATATTTAATCCATAGAGGATGAAGATCAATGGATATGGGACTTAGAAGGAATTAAAAATATCTATAAATCTCTAAAAATGATTGTGGAGTGGCTCTAGAAAGTTTAGATCTTTCTTGATTTTATTAGGATTAATTGATGGAGATTATATGAGGATTAGTGATTTGATTTTTAGGAACTTAGTAGAGGTAAATGAGGGTAGGTGGTGAAGAATTTTAAATTCCTTAAGAATTGTGGTAGATTTATTAGTGTATAAATGGCATGATAAGGGGGAGATGAACTGGTATGAGGGATGTTATATGGTTATTGTGATGTGGGATATGTAATAATAGTATTAGAGTGATGTTAGGATTATGTTCGTATGATGTTGATGTGTGATAATGCTAATAATTATGGAATTAGTATAAGTGGATGATTTTAAAAGTAAACAATCATAATGGTGGGATCATTTAATAACTGAGAGATAAATCAAAGGTAAAGAGAAAAATAAAATTTTGGGATAGAATGGTGATGAAATTTAAGGTGAAATTATTTCCTTCTGATTACCAGATGGGTTTGTTCATAAAATTGTAGAATCTCTAACAAAAAGAGATGAACATAAAATAATATATTAATGATTTATATAGACTCACCATAATATTTTTACATGTGGAATACAATCTAGAGAAGTTAAAAATATATGGGAATAGTTTGCATCTTTTCATTCAAGATGAAAATAGTTTGTTTAACTTGAAAACTATAGAAGAATCCTATTAATCTGAATTAAAGGTGAAATAAACTTTGTCTAAAAAGCAAAAAAATAAACTCTAGAGGTACAGATAGGTCCTCAAGAGGAAGGAAATACAATGGTGGAAGAGAAAAATGGACTCATGTATGAGAACCAAATAACTCTCAAAAATAGAATCAAAATATAAGAGGATGAGGTTATTCTTCTCAAGGGAACAGATCCTTCAGAAGATGAAGAGGTAGAGGATTCATGATTAAGAACTTGAAATGTAATAAGTATGATATAAATAGAGATTTAAGTGTCTAAAATCACCTTATAATAATGTAGATTATATTTTTTGATTTTGTAGCACCTCATTCTTATACACTTGGAAAACTTAGACCTTGGGTATTTCTCTTAGTCTTACACATGCCTTACTTTTACAAGCCTCACATCTTATTTATCTTGTGTCCCTTGGCCTATATCTTAGTTTGACTAGACTTTTATTGATGACATATACATCCTATCTTTCCTAGAATGCTTAAAATGTACTTATCTTACACCTCTATAAATTCTGATCCTATACATGTTTTACTACTCCCTAGACAATAACATTCAGGAAAGCTAATAGCATTGACATTATTGTCCTACCTTGATCTAAGTGTCCAACTCCCTAAATTCATCCAATTTTCAAATGAAATGTATTCCAATGGTTGTCCTAAGTTATTTGATGTGAGTTGTTTCCCAATAGGATTGGTATAAATATAATGTCAACCCTTATTCATATATCACCTAGAAATGAAACCAAGAGACCAAGGAACTTATCAAAATCACTCTATCAAGAATTAAATTGATCAAAAATCTTCCCTTTTTCGACACCAAACATATGGATAACACATATATAGGTCTGATGTAATAAAGGAGTATTCATAAGGTATTATTTTCTAGGTTACAAATTAGGTCATTATTTTACTTACTTTACACACATTACATGATTCACACACAATCCAACATGTATGGGAGAACTACATGAGTCTGAGGCCCTTTTTTGGAGTATTGGATATTTAGACAATTCCCTTTGATAGTGGGGTCATTACATGTTACCTCAACCCCATGTGACCATGAACCCATTTTTATCCAAGGTCACATTGAAGATGGAAAGTTAGTGTTTTTACCATTTCATAAGGAGTGATAGTCCATGACCTAGATCTAAGTGCACTAGAGTAAAGGAAAATCCAAACCTAGAAGCATCCATATTGTCACATCCTATTTTAGTTGATATTTTGTATAGGACACTAGAGTCAAACATGGATGGTAGTGTCAATGTAATCATCCAAGGATGATGCAATTATCCAAAGAGCTAGAGGCACTAGATCTAAAATCTAAAAATTGTATTAGAACTATTTTCCCACCTAATTTGAGCTTGTTCTAGATCTAGATCTACATTAACATTAGATCCAACCAAGTACCTCATTTTATGTCATTTCTATATTTAGCATAGTTATACTTTTCATTAATAATTTATCCCAATTTAATAAATTTAGTATATGGTACATTTGATTTTAGCACTTTAATTGGCCTATTGTAGATCTGATATTCACCCTTGTGCCCTATAATTTCTATATCCTTAACCCTATCTACCCAAGTAGGATCCACATCCAAATTAGGATTAAATATTTGGTGAACCCAATCTTTGAACATCAAACCCTAGGTCATTAAGGGTTTTTTTATTTTTGTGATTGTTGTATTTTTTTGTAAATTTTAAACTTTCATTTATGAAGCAATGGAAAATGTTAGTGAAAAAAATTGATTCCATATGGAATATCAAGAATCATTGATTACTCATCTCAAAAATAATAAGGGATTGATAGATGTATTTTTTTATGTTATGAGAGATGAAATAAGTAAACAAGATAAAACCAAGACTACCTCACTTAGTAATGGTGAATCCTTAGAAGGAACTATAACCCATCCCATACTTATCAATCCACCTATATCTATTGGGGGCATAGATTATGTGTTTAAACCTTTGTTCCCTAAAACTACTATTGATACATCTATCATGGGATTACTAATGGTTTCATCTCAAATACCAGTTTCAATGCCCATTACTACTCAAAACATGTTTTCATCACCTTTAGTGACTACTCAAATTGTTAATCTAAATCACACTAGGCCTACAATTCAATCATTCCTTTAAGCTATAAAAACCTTGGAAGACAAGATTATAAACATTGAATAAAAGGCTTCAAAGTCTTCACATGTCATTGATTTCAAAGATGTGTTACATAACCTTCTTGTAATTGAAATCTCTTTGCACCCTTTGCCAACTAGATTTATTGCACCTAAGTTCACATATTATGATGGCAATGGTGGTCCTAGACAAAATCTTTGAACCTTCTATGAAGCATGCCTTTATTATACTTCCAATGATAAAATTTTAACCAAATTATTCCCAAGAAGTCTCAGGGACTATGCTTTGAGGTGGTTCTATGATTTACCTCTCCAATCCATTAAATAATTCAAACCTCTTGTAGAAAAATTATTGGCACACTTTTCCATTAACATTTTTGAAATGTTTTCCTTTGCCCAAATTTCAAGAATCAAACAAGAAACCAATGAAACTATCAATGAATATGTTTTAAGATACAAGATAATACTAGTCAAAATAACCAATCCTATGACAATCAAAGAGATGCAAGATATATTCAAACAAATTTTTTTGGATCCTTTACATGATTATTTTGTTTCCAATAAGTTTCAATCTTTTGATGAGTTATGCCATGTTATACGATATCTTTAAATAAAGCTTATACCATTTAATAAGCTCAAGTATGTAGTAAACACACTAGTTACATATATATCTAATATAAAATTTATGATCAAACCAAGTTATAAGGTAAAACCTCCTAAGATTAAAAATTAAACAACCATCATGGTTAACATAATTTCATAATAGTCTAATCATATTATTTTATCTAATGCACCAAGGAGATAGTTTACATGTCTATCTGAGCCTCCTGCTTCATTACTTCCATGGTTGCTAGAATGTCATCTTATATCTCTTTCTCCTCTTATAGAGATTGATATAAATAAACCTCTACCTAAAGTATATGATGAAAATTCTTATTGTGACTATCACCAAGGCCCTAGGAATTTTACAAATAAATATTTTACATTTTACAAATAAATATTTTACATTGTAGCATAATATTTAGGACCTCATCGATGACCAATATATTAGATTTGATGATCCTCCAAAGGAGTCAAGTTCACAACCTAGTGATCATCGTAATTAGAAGATATTTAACAATCCTTTATAAGACCATTTTAATAAGGAACCAAAATTCCAAATGGCATAGAATGCACATCCTGCTCCATCATATTATATACATCCACTAGATGGGGTTATTGGTACTTACATGTGACATATACCTCCTATGGTTCATAACATGTTTCCTTTTATTATAATGAAATTAAGGATGATGAATATGATCTTGTTTCTCTATTAATTTGAGTGCATCTTCATAAACACCCCATATGTAGTGTTATGATTAATAATGGTGAAAATGAAAATGTTTTCACCATGACATTACTTACACATCTAGATTATACTCATCATGATTTACACCCCTCTACTAGATTAGTCATAGCATTCGATGGGACCTCTCAAAATATTCTTGGTGAGATTGATCTACCTTTACAATTTGGTCCAGCACATGTGATTAGTACCTTTTTAGTTATAAATTCCATGAGTATCTTTGATATATTATTGGGAATACCTTGGATACACACTCTCAAGAAATACCTTCTACAATGCATGGGTGTGTCAAATACATTCATGCCAATCGAGTAATTATATTTTCTAGAGTTATACATGAGCATCCTCTTGAATAAGACAAATCTATACCTAGGCAATTAATTATCAATCCTATTAAGGATAATCCACTACAAAAGTGTAAGCAATAGGAAATCCCCTTTATTAGGTGGCTATTACTTGAGAGACATTTACATCAGAGATAGATAATGGATTCCATAGAATCCTTTTCCTCTATGCACCATATTCAAATGTCTAAAATAACTAAACATGTTCCTACTATTTCTATTCCAAAAAAACCACATAGTACATAGAGATGGGTTCCACAAACCCATAATCCTTTTATTGTTACTTCATGACCTTAGAGTCCTATTATACATATGTTAAGCATCACAGATCCTACAATGGTGGATATTTCACCTATGAATTCTCCTTGGTAGTATCACCAATTTATTGAAATGGGTTATAAGTGGGGAGATACCTATGATCATCCTTTGGATGAGATCATATGATGATCTTGTCTCTTTCAAAAATATTAAAAAAATCAAAACATTCAAAAAATAAAAAATCCAAAAATATTTTTTGATACCAACATGTTTTATTGGCTCCTTAGAATCTATGTGTTAATTCCATGTTGAGGGATAGCATATCATTTAATCCTACATTTTCATATACAAGCATACATAGATACATGAAAAACTCTTATTTTAGATGTTGGGCTTTCCCTGTACTCATGTCATATAAACATTGGGGGCATCTAATTATTTTATCTTGATACACATAAGTTATATGATTTGATGATCACTCTACACTATCATGCTTGAGATTGCATATGTACTTACACATGCCTATTATTCATTCTTATATCTTGCACATGGTACTTGATATGTTATACACTTAGAATTTTTTCCTAGCATATTTATTCCATGAGATACTATGACATGTTTATGTTGGTTACTTATCCTCTTACTTTATACAATTCCTTGATTGTTTTGCATTGTTATTATATTTCTTGTTTGATCATTTGAATATGCTTTATTGTGTGTGGCCCCTATGCCTATGTTTGCTTTCTTGGACATTTAAATATGTCATTTCTTGTTGTATGTACATTTGAATATGTCATTATTTAATTTGTATACACTTGAATAAGTCATGTCCATTCTATTTTATGGCATTTGAACATACCCCTTGTTTGTAATCTCCTTGGATCATTTCCTTTTGAATTACTTTTGAGTGTTCTTTTATATGTGCTTGTTTTCTTGTTGATCTTATACTATTACTATCTATACATTTCCATGATTTGTATCATGCATATTAGGCCTACATGTGATCACATTATTTTTATGTACTTCAATGATACATTTACCTAGACATATCCCTTATATATTCTACATGGTTACATTCACAAATTTTATAGTTATCTTACACTCTTAAGGTGAGGTAAATTCCAGGTACTATTTTCCCCTCACCTTAAAGGGGGGAATATTAGTGGGGTCATGATTGGGAAGAATTTTCTCCACATATTCAAAAAAAATATTTTCAATGGGGACATGTCATATAGACATAGTTTCCACACATTCACAATATTTAGATTTAGTGGGGGCATGTCATTTGGACATGGCTTCCACACATTCATAGTTTTTAGATTCAGTGGGTTCATGATTTGGAAGCATATTATCCACACTCATTTAATATTTGGTACTTATACTAGTTTGTAGATTCAGTGGGGGAATGTCATATGGACATGGCTTCCACACATTCATAGTTTTTAGATCCAATGGGGACATGCTTTGGAAGCATGTTCTCTACACTCATGTAGTAGTTGTTACTTATACTAATTTATAGATTCAGTGGGAGCATGTCATATGGACATGGCTTTCACACATTCATAGTTTCCAAAATTTAGTGGGGGCATGCTCTGCAATCATGTTCTCAACACCTATTTAGTATTTAACATCTCAAATTTATAATGGGGGCATGTTTTGGAAACATGTCTTCCACATTGCTACTTATACCAATTTCATATTTCTCCATATATAATGGGGTTATTTTTTGGAAGCATGTCCTCCATACTTACACAATTATCTAAATTGGAAAAAACACATATTTATTTGATTTATATTCACAGTTATGATAGAATCCTATACATGGTATCATTTTTATATATATTTTCAGCATGAGACATATCTAAGGTGCATATGTTATGTAGCATGTGCCTAAAATAAATTTTATATTCCAAAAACATTTCACATACTAATACCCCAAAAAAAATTATGAACTTTATTGAACCAATCTATGGAAATAGTTAGTTCACCTTTTGGTATGATTGATGTGATTAAATCACTCAATCTTGTCGAGCTTTCAGGTTGGACTTAATCATCCAACCTCACTAGGTTATAAGTATCATTGGGTTGATAAATTGATCTAATCTTAACTACCAAGTGGTAGCTCACTTTTGCTCCAAATTTGGGGGAATGTGCTTTTCAATATATCTCTTTATCTTTATCTCCTTGGATATATACACTTTAAATGTTTATCTATATTTATCCTAATCTCAGTTTTAGAGCCTTGCAATGATACATATTTTGAAAATTAACTTTCCAATAGTTAAGGTGATTACATTAACACACATATATACTCTTAAACCTTTCTCTTTAAATTTCAATCCATTTCAAATACTTTTAACCTAGATTATATGCATTGATTTGGTACTCTAACATGCTTTTGGTTTTAGGTCAATCACCAAGAAAGACAAGGTCTACATACACACCTAGGTACTTATTCCTTTCCTTTAAACTAGAAATTTCATTATATATTAAGGAAGGATGTGGATGATAATTTTGTGATTATGTATCACATCAATCTTGTGCACTTGGAAAACTTAGACCTTGTCTATTTATCTTAGTACTACACATGCCTTGCTTCCATAAGATTTGCATCTACTCTATCATATGCCCCTTGTCCTATCTTTTATTCTAGCCAATATTATATTGATGATACAAACATCCTATCTTTCCCAAAATTCTTAAAATGTACTTATCTTACACCTATACTATTTATGATCTTATACTTATTTTTCTAATATGTGGACACTAACATGTGGGACAGACAATAATTCAATGTTAATATCCTACCTTGACATAAGTGTGTATTTCCCTAAAGTCATCTAATTTACAAATGAAACATATTTTAATGGTTAGCCTAAGTGATTTAATGTGATTTATCTCCTAATAGGATTGGTATAAATATAATATCAACCCTCATTCATTTCACACATAGAAATTAGACTAAGAGACCAAGTCACTTATCAAAAGTACTATATCAAACATTTAATTGATTAAAAATCTTCCCTATTTCCACACCATTCATAGGTATAACACATATATAAGTATGAAGTAATAAAGGATAAGTCATAAGGTCTTATTTTCGAAGTTACAAATTAGGTCATTATTTTAATTTCTTTACACATATTGCATGACTCACACAAAACCAACATGCAGGGGAGAACTACATGAGTTTGAGGCCCTCTTTTGGAGTATTGAAAATTTAATTAGTTCCTTTTGATAATGGGGTAATTACAATTTATCTCAACATTATGTTCTCACTAACCCATTTTTTTCCAAGATCACATTAAATATGGAAAGTTAGGGTTTTTCCATTTCATAAGGAATGACAAGCCATGACCCAAATCTAAATGCACCATATAGTGAAGGTAAATCCAAACCTAGAAACATCCATGTGGTATCATCCAATTTAATCTAATATTCCATACAATACACTAGTGTTGAACAATGATAGTAGCATTGATGTAATCTTCCAAGGCTAACATAACTATTTAGAGAGCCAGAGGCACTAGATCTAGAATCTAATAATTATCATATAACTATATTCCTACCTAATTTCATCTTATTACAGATCTATATCTCCATGAGTATTAAATCCAACTAAGTTCTTCATTTTATGTCATTTTTATATCTAGCATAGTTGTACTTTCTATTAGTAGTTTATCTCAATTTTATAAATTCAATATATGGTACATCTAGGTTTATCACTTTAATTGGTCTAATATAGATCTAATTTTCAACTTTGTGCCCTATCATTTCTATATTCTTAACCCTATCTACCTAAGTAAGATCCAAATCTAAATTAGGGTTAAACAAATAGTATAAATATACCAGAATCGAGTAACCATATTTCTTGTGTAGAAAAAGAAAGTTTTAAGTATCTAACACTCATGGAAGATCTAAAACAAATAGAATCCATATTATAGGATAATTTATATTGATTAAAAATTGGGCTCAAAAGTTTAGTGCATATAACTCCATACAAGGTGTCATGGTTGCTTAAATCTCATCAAGTGATGGTGAATGAGGAATATATAGTAAGTTTTAAAATTCATTACTATAAAGATGATATTTTATGTAATATTCTTCCCCATGTATGTGTTTCATGTTTTTTTAAGGCCATGGTATTTTAATATAAGAATCATGAAAATTATAAAAACACCTACATAATTGTGATGGATAGAAATAGGTTCACTTTCAGCCCAATGAAGGATAGAGGAGAAAAGATGGATAATAGTCCTAAGGTGATGATGGTTTTTGATAAATATTTTTTTATGGTGGAAAATATTAAATAGATGTGATTTTATTTAATTCCAAATTCCATACAAGTTTTGATAGCCACTAAGGTGAGTGATCTTCTTATTAAAATTAAGAATTTATTAGAAGAACATTGACATTGAGTCAAGTGGATTTTTAGAGGGACTATGACCTATGAAGATAATTAGTCATCATATGGATCTAGTTATAATAAAAAAATTATAAACAAGGCAACTTATAGATTGACTCTAATGGAGAATGAAGAGATAAAGAGACAAGTGCATAAGTTTCTAGAAAAGGGTTTAATCCAAGTGAGTTTGAGTCCATGTACAGTCCCAGTTATGTTAGCACCTAATAAAGGTGGATAAAAGTACATATGTGTATTCAAGATCAATAAACAAGATCACCATTAAATATATTTTTCCATTACCAATAATGGATGACTCAATGGAGTGTGTTTGATAAAGCATAATACTTCATAGAGATAGATATGAAAATAAGATATCATCAAATTTTAATAAGGAAAGGTGATGAGTGGAAAAACAAATTAAATATAAATGATGGATTTTATGAGTGTTTGATTATTCCATTTAATTTATCAAATTCTCCAAGAAAATTCATGAGACTCATGAGTGAGGTATTGAGTTTGTTTATAGATAATTTTGTGAATGCTTATTTAGATGATATTTTAGTTTGTAGTTATTCTAAAGATGAGCATTTGAAATTTTTCATATTATTTTTGGAAGTTTAAAGAATAAATATTGAAGATCAATTTTGAAAAATGTATCTTCATTCAAGATGCACTACTATATTTTGGATTTTTTATGTCATAATATGGGTTTTAAATGGACCCTAAGAAGGTGAAATCAATTTTTGAGTGGCCTTCACCAAAGACTATGTTTGATGTAATAATTTCCATGGGTTAGAAAGTTTTGATATAAATTTTATCAAAAATAAATAGTGGCATATGTGCACCCATTAAAAATAGTATGAAATGAGATAAAAATAAATTTCAATGGAAAGCTATTAAATAATATAACTTTAAATTTTTAAATAAAAAAGGTGACTGAACACTCAATATTAGATTTTATATATTTTTAAAAAGTGTTTCAATTGGACTGTGATGTAAGGAGGATAACCATAAGAGTGTACTAATCTAAGATGGTAAGCCTATTTATTATTTTAGTGATAATTTAAATGAATATAAGATAATTTATTTAGTCTATGACTAAGAATTTTATGCAAAGGTGTAATCTCTTAAGAAATAGAGGCATTATTTTTATCCAAATAAATTTGTTTGGTCATTGATCATCAAGAATTGTAATTCTTAAATAACCAATTTAAATTAAATATAAAACACATAAAATGGGTAGAATTTCTTCAAATCTATTCATTTTTTAAAAATGTAGATGTAGGAAATCAAATAAAGTTGTCTATGCCTTAAATAGGAGAGTTCTTATTGTGAACAATGTTAGGATGGAGGTCATTGGGTTTGACTTAATAAAAAAATATTTGAGGAAGAATTAGATTTTAGAGATGCATGGAAAACATGCATAAATCCAAAAAATGTGGACAAAAATATATGTCTCAAGTATATGATTTAATATGGATATTTATTCAAAGGAAAGAGGTTATACATACCTCAAGGTTCCATGACAGAGAACATATTGAAATAAAACATAATAGAGGACTTATTGGTCACTTTGAGCATGATAAAACATTTTAAAAATTAAGTGAAAATTATTATTGAACATAGATGAGCATAGATGTGAATAATTTCATAAAAATATCTATATTTTGCCAACATGAAAAAGTAAAGTCATAATACATGACTATATAAGCCATTACCTATTTCAGATAGACCATGGGATGCATTGAGCATGAATTTCATTCTTGGGTTGATAAGAACTCAATGAGGTAATGAATATATTTTGGTTATTTTAGATATATTTTATAAAATGGCAAAAAATTTAGATTTTAATAATACTAGTGATGCCACAAATATTATGAACATGTTCTTTTAAGAGGTTTTGAGATTTCATGAGTTGCCAAAAATTATTGTATTAGATAGGGATATAAATTTTATTGGACACTTTTATAGGATGCTATGGAAAAATTTGAGCACAATATTGGACTTTATTTCAGCCTATAATTCTCAAATGGATTAGAAAATATAGGTTGTGAATCATAGTCTTGGCAATTTATAGAGATGTTTAGTTGGTAATAAGCCCAAACAGTGGGATTTCGTATCAGCACAAGTTGAATTTTCATATGATGATTTAGTTAATAAAATTATAAGTGTAATTAATTTATATAATTTTTATGGATTATACCTAAATGAGTGTGTGAACTAATATTAACATTTGATATGAATAGAATAAGTGCTAAATATGAAGAGTACACACAGGCTATACACTATGTGCATGGGGAAGTGAAAATAATATTGGATGAAAGTTCTATAAAATAAAAAGAGCGTGTTGATAAAAAAATAAAAGAGTATAATTTAAAAGTTATGGACTTGGTATTGATTCATTATCATAAGGAGAGGTTCTCCAAGGGTGAATATAATAATCTCAAATAGAATGAAATTAGGCCTTGCAAAATTTTAATAAGATTCTCAACCAATACTCACGAGATTGAGTTTCCAGATAAAGTTTTATATCACCTACCTTCAATGTTTATGATTTTTACATATATGTAGTAAGAAAATAAAATAAGGATAAATCATTGATTTTTAAACCATTGATTGGAATAAGAAATTTCCATCCAAGGCAAAGGATGAGATGGAAGCCTTTTTAGACTTATGAATTGGAAATAAAATAGAGGTAATGAGTACTATGAGTACTTGGTGAAATGGAAGGATTGAGAAGTTTGATATTAAACTTGGATGAATGATTTATAATTTTATAAACATGAAAAAAAATTGAAGAGATCATAGAGGGTTCATGATAGGCATTCATGGAAAATTTCATTTACCCTCAATTTATGTTGTAAGAGTGTCCAAGTTATACAATCAATATTGAATCACCCAAATATATAGTTTGGTTAGAATATTTTAAGACAAATGTTGAGCCTATTAGAGTCACTAAGACAAAGTTTTGGTTCTATTGTGTTGAAATTACCTCAAACATCATAGAGATCACATTAATATCTTTGTCAGGTCACATTTTATTTGAAACTCTTAGTTTTAGATTAATAAGTCCATAGAAAAATTTATTTTCTAAAATTTCAATGGAGGTCACACACATTTTATATTTTTAACTTTTTTACAAGTTTAATGGGAGCCACTTCAATTATCTAAATTTTTACATCTAAGTCTTAAACCCTGACAGAGTTTCTGTAAAACATAATGTGGTCCTTAACTATATTTTAATTCATAATAGATCCATGGAATTCACAATGGAAAAAATTAATCAAGTGATTTGGGAGTATATGATTGTAACAAACATCACAATTATGACCTACTCATATTTGATACAAGTCAATGGTGGGGACATAGTTGTGAGTGCATGTGTGACCAGTTTATTATGTGTATTTAATAAGTTCATAGGTTCATGGAGTACAGAGTTCCATGAAGTTTTTGGCTTCAATAAAATCCCCATAGATGATGGAATTCCAAGGATTTATTGACCTCAATAAATCCCCATAGATATAATAATCAAAGTCAAAATGGGGATCACATTGCCTAAAGGTGCATGTGTGATAATTATTAGGTGGATTTATAAATCCATTAGTTTGTAGGAATACATAGAGACATTTTTCACATGATGAACAAAAATGTAGAATTTGAGTAGGCATATATTCCATTCGATACTTCCTAATGGGAGGGGAGGATTTAGTATCTTTATAAATATCTAGGTGAGATATTTTGATTGAAAGTGGGCATGAGGAATATTATCACTTTTATGGGTATCTGTTATAGAAGAATAACTATAATTTTTTTTTGATAGTTCAATTGTATCATGTTTCATGCATTCACAATAACTTTGGTAAATTAAAGATCTAAGGTATCAGTAGTTAAAATTGGATATATCGTGACAAATAAGTGGTCTTTAATCTACATAGAAGACAAAGAGAAGATAGAAAACACAAATCTTAAGTCCTACAATTTGATTGAGAACATTGTGTTGTCCCCCAAAAGATATCACTCATTTTTGGGACAACATTTGAACTATTTTGGTCCTACAGACCAAAATTGTCTCTTCCCTTTTCAAAATTTGTCTTGGGCATTCAAATTCCTCATTTTTCAAGCGTCTCAAAAATCTACAGACTCTACAGGCTTAAATCTATGGACTCTGTAGGCTAGAATCTATGGACTCTGCAGGCTTGAATCTACAAACTCTATAGGGTAGAATCTATGGACTCAGTAGGAAGAGAAATCTATAGACTCTATAGGCCAAGTTCAATGGGCTTCATAGGTTGATTTATACAGACTCTTTGAAGTGCCTTGGTTCAATCAAAAATATTCATCGGCAAGCACCTAAGCAAAGAAAGCTTGAACCGTTGAACCATTGAACCACTTTGGTTTAAAGGTTCAACAAGTTCAAAATTCAAAAGGTTGGACCATCTTGGTTCAACAACAGGTTCAAACAAAGGAATGTTTCAATGGCTTGGTTCAACCAAGTGGTTCAATGCTTTGTTTCACTCAATTGGTTCATCCACTTTGTTTCAACATTTTGGTTCATCCTTTGGTTCAATCAAATGGTTTGTCAGTCAATTCAAGGATTTGTTTGAACTGTTGAACCAAAACTTGGTTCAAAAATTGGTTTAAACAAATGGTTCAAAGGTAGGTTCAATCAAGTGGTTCAATGCTCAGTTCATCTACTTGGTTCATTCAATTGGTTCATTGGCTTGAACCATTTTCATTCAAAGCTTAGTTCATCAGCTTGGTTCAATGTTTGGTTCAACCAAGCGGTACATTAGCTTGGGTCAACATTTGGTTTAACCAAGCAATTCATTGGCTTGATTCAATGTTTGGTTCAACCAAGTGGTTCATTTACTTGGTTCAATGAAGTGGTTCAATAGAGTGGTTCAATCAAATAGTTCAACAGCTTGGTTTAACCAAGTGATTCACTCAAACGATTCAAAGGAGCAGTTCAAAGGGTCATTTTCAAAGAGCCTCCCAAAGGACAAAGTGCCCTTGCGAAGGGCACTTGGATGACAAAAGTACCCTTTAGAAGGGTCATTTTCAAAAAAGGCCGCAAAGGTAAATTCTTTCAGAAATTTTCTTTAAGGAAAATAGTCATAATTATTTTGGACTTTTGTCCGAAGGAATTCCTTCAAACAAAAAGTCTGAAATAATTCAAGAACTGACTGCGGGAAGAAAACCTAAAGGAATTCTCAAAGGCAAATGGAACAAAATGGAAATTTTGAGGACTTTTTGTCTATGGGAAATTTTTGTAGACAATTTGTCTGTGGGAATAATACCTGCAGAGAAAGCCTGAGGAATCCACAGACAATTTGTCTGTGGGAAAATAACCCTGAAGACAACTCAAGAGACAGTCTGCTAAGGAAAAGGCCATGAGAAACTTCTAAGGTGAAGGCCACTGAAGGACCCTGAAGGGTAGGTGCCCTTGTGGGGGACTCTCAGCTGCCAAATTGAAGAGTCACCTTCCCTTCGAGAAAATCGGGAAGATGTAAAATAAGAAGCCTAAAGGCCATTTGAAGACTGCCTAAAGGGTAGATACCTTTGTGGGGGCTCTTCTCGACTCAAGATAGATCATTTTTTAAGGCCTAAAAGGGTATATTCTTTTCAAGAAAGTGCCAAATAGAAAAGCCAAAGAAGGACCAAGTAGTGATGGGCGCGCAAACATCAATTTTAAAGCTCATAAAATAACCGTTGATCCTTGTAATTTATAGACCTGAACGCATTCACAGGCTTTAAGGCCAGAACCAGTAGAAAGCAAGGAAGGAACAAAATAGAAAATTGAATCTAGGACTTGATTTAATTAACCAAAAAAGGAGGAATGATGAAGGTAGGATCAGATTGCCAAGTGGACATTGAAAGTTGCAAAATTTCAATAGCGTGACTTGTTTCTCTGCATTTATAAAATCAAATGGGTAAACGACCCTAAGTTCTAGCCTATCTTCTTAATAGATTCCAATGCAACATGATGTGTTACTATTCTTGAGTCCTTCTTGAAGAGGCTATTTAAGCGACTCTCTTTTATTGTAAATATATCTTTTTTTTGACAATCAGAACAAAACTCTGCCCAAATTGAAAGGCACTTCTGAGACTTTGAGCTCAATTTGTTTATCATATTTTGTTATTGGAAAAAAAAAGCAAGTGATTTTTCAGACTTTGTGCTGTAATATCTTTGTTGTTGAGGAAACTATTCTTATGTCTTTTTCCTTAATATATCTTCTATTCCTTTAATTCAACAAGTAGAATTAGTGATAGCAGTCAAGAAGGTGTCCTAAAGAGTCAACTATGGGGAGACTTTGTGCCCCCATAATTGCCTTTAGTGTGTTTTCTTTTCATTTCTTTGTAAAGGAATTTGGGAAAACTTTATGCCCTCATTGTCCTTCGTATCTTGCTCTTAAGCAATTTAGGTGAATACTTTATGTTGCATCTTGATTTGTTGGTTATTACATCCTTTGCTACATTTTTCAATTACTACCAGGAGTATTCTTGTGGTTTGTTGAATAGTAATTCTGAAAGAAGAGGAGTGTTGTCTATCATTTCCCTTGATTTTTTCCTTTGATTTACATGCATCATCTCTAAAGAAAGAGAGATGGATGGTTTGTCCTACTCTTGAGTATTATTTTCTATTTATATATATAGCATACCTATAGGGAACCTCCCCTTGATGAGAGCAGAGATCAGTCCCCTTCTGATGTGGTAAACCTACACATTTGGATGACTAATCTTCCTACTTTGGTTGATCAAACCTATTTTGTTTATCAGTATGTTGATCAACAAAATATTCAACCAACAATTTTTGGTGACTCCACTGGGGATATACATAATTCTATGTAATTTGGAACCTCAAGTTTTAGATTGAAACATCACCTATGTCTTACCTATTATCATTATAATCCTTATCTATTATAGTTTTTGGTGACTCCACTGGGGATATACCCATTATCCATTTATAATCTATCCATTCACCTCCACACTAATCGAGAAAGAATGCATAGTTTAAAGCCTCAAGCTTTAACTGAAGCAAGGTTAATTCTTTTCCATTTTTGTTTCACAATCTGGCAAATTCAAGGTATACATGAAGCCAAAGGGCTAAAGGTATCATTGACCCTATATTCAAGTTGGTACAACAAAGTGATTTTGATCTATTTCCTTCACCATATCGTCTCTAATGAACCAAGAGTTTTCCTCCTACTAAAGTTATATCTCCATTGCTAGACGAAGTATCTACTTCTACTGTTAATAAAGCTTCGCCAATAATTACCCCTCTAAGATTTGTTATTCCTCCTTTTCATAATCCTACAATGGCAGTTCAAGGCCCCTAGAGTAAATGCTTTTGGTCCTCTCAATCTTACTCCACCTCTACATGAGCTTCCATGCAAATCAAGGAAGAATTTCCCCAAATTCTATGGTGATGGGAAAGTTCATCTTGATGAGCACATTACAGCCTTCAGCATAGCTTGTGGAGTAATCAGAGTAGAATTTGAAGATGTAGTAGTTAGGATTTTTCTAGAGACACTACAAGGTGTTGCTACATATTGGTTTTATCATCTACAGGCTCGATCAGTGACTGATTAGAATACTCTCAAAGATAAGTTTGAAGCCAGATTCAAACTTACAAAAGATGTACATGCACTTCTAGCTCAACTTACACAAATGAAGAAAGAGCCTCATGAACCAATGAGAGACTTCATAACCAAATTTGACAAACTGAGGAACAAGATTCTTGTAATAGCTTGACCTACAGCTGAGAATCTCAAATGCTTCTTCATTAATTCTTAGTTACCTAAAGTTAATTTTCTTTTGAGACGTGTTGGTCAAATAGATCTTATTGCAGCTCAACTTTTGGCCACTGAGGTAGAAGATGATCTCATCTTAGTAGGGAAAATAAGAAGAGATCCAAATAAAAATAGACCTTCATCATCTTCTGAATATGCATCTACAGACACCACTGATCCAATGGTGCAAAAGCTAGCAAATGAAGTGCTAGCCTTGAAAAAGCAAATGGTGCAAGGAATGTCTTCTGCTCCTTCATACAGAGATATGCCAAGAAGGACATTCCCAAATTAGTCATATCAGGGAAATGTTGCTAGGAATCAAGGGAAATAGAATCACCTTCCTCCCCCATAAGGGAAACTTGCCTGGAAGCTCCTCCAGCCAATTCAGTAGTTAGATATTTGGAAATAGAACATGCTTTCTCTTTCCAACCTGAGTTAAAGCAAGAAAATGATGCTGATCTCTTCTTGGAGGATCAAGAAGAATCAGCTAGCAACTCTCACATTGGTTTCCTAAACTACCAGGATGAACCCAAAAGCAAAGGAGAAGCTTTTGATGGATCATATGTAGTGTTTACCAGGTCCAAGAACCAATCAGTCCAGCAAGTTGATAAAGGGAAGACAGAAGAGCAACCACAACCAAAAATCATGATTGCTAAGTGTGGAACCATTCTGCCTTTTCAGTCAAAGGATCTGGTAATCACCCAAAAGGTAAGTACATCAGTTTCACCTTCACCTTTTACTCCCATTTCACAAACTAGCCCTCCTCCCATCCCTCCTAAAACCTAAAAGGTTGAAATGCTTTCTTCTATTCCTAGTCTAATTTAGCCATTTGACATAATTGATCGTGTCAAGAAGACCAAAATATAAATGTCTGAATTTGAATATTTGCAAGCTAATCCTGATCAATTAGATAAGTCAATCTAATGTGTCAAGAACCAGACCATCCCTGCAAGACAAGAGGTAAAGAAAATAATTCTTGATTCCCCAAAGAACATGCCCATTCCAAATAATTTTGTCATTACTCCTCCAGTTGCTCTTGGGAAAATAGAACCTTTCTATGTTTCCCTATAAATAAATGGTTATCAGCTCAACAATTGCATCATTAATTCTAGGGCATCTGACAATGTCATGCATACTAAAGTAGCTGAGTCTCTAGGTCTCACATTGACCAAAACCTTTGGAAGATGTTTCTCCATGGAGAACAAGCAAGTACCATTGTTGAGACAAATCAAAGATGCCCAATTTGAATTGGAAGCCTTTCTAGACAAGAGAATTAGGATGACTATCTTGGTGGCTGATGTCCTAGCATCATATGGCATTTTGCTTAGACAAAATTTTTGCAAGGATGTGGGAGGAGAACTAAGCATGGACCTATCTGAAGTAAGGATCCCTGTCTAAGGCGTGATGAAGAGATTGCCCCTAAAAAGGAGGCAAAATACGTGGTCATCCAAACATCAGCCCCTACAACACAAATTCTGCTTGAGTCTTCAGGTAGGGGTAATTATTTCTTTACCATAGAGTATGTTCATGTTTCTATAGATGAAAGTCCTATAGCTAAAAATCTAGGAATTGATCCAAACAAGACTTCAAGGGAATTGGTAGGTCATAGTACAAGTAAGGAAGGATCTTCCATCTCTAATGAAGAGAAATCTTATAGGAGATCAGCTTTTAATGATGCTTCAATCCTAAAATCTAATGACAACAATTTTTCCACCAATAATGGAGTTGGGACTATGTTGATATCTCCTCAAGGAGATATTCTTCCTTCATGAAATTTGCAAGTTAGCAACACCAACAACACAGCTAGATGTGAATCTCTATTGCTCAAATTGAAGATTACTCAAGATGAAGAAATCAAACTCCTTCACATCAAAGGAGATGTTAAGTTGATAATTTTTTAGGAGTTTGATATGGACAATCCAATCATGTGCTGGACTGGACCAGTAGAACAACAAGTTATGATGGTGGACCATGCTGATGCAAACCAAAATCAGGCAAAGGAACCCTTCGTAGGGAGAGCAAGGAGTTATAGCTTTCAAATTGAAGACCACATCCTGCCATGGGGCAAGAAGAAAAAGGAGTTAACAGGAAGATGCAAAAAATTAGTTTCCTGGTGGAGAGCTCCATTCGCCTGTCACTATTTCTGGGGACAAAATTTCTTCTTGCCAATTTACCAAGATGGCACACTATTTTCACTATCTCTAAAAAAGTAGCATCTAAAATACTTCAATTCTTGAAGTATTAGATCATTGCATTTGTATATATGTATATTTGTATAGTTTTTAATTCTATTTTGTTTTGTTTGTTTCCTTTTTTGATGCATTTCATTTTTGGTTAGCATGCCTCCATAGCCCAATGGTACACATGAAGACACTGGAGATTCTGGATTTTACTCCTTTCAATTCTTTTTGCAATTAACAAAAGTTCCCCAACTGGAGCTAGTTGTTGTCCCCTAAAAAATATCACTCATTTTTTGGACAACATTTGAACTATTTTGGTCCTACAGACCAAAATTGTCTCTTCCCTTTTCAAAATTTGTCCTAGGAATTCAAATTCCTCATTTTTCAAGCTTCTCAAAAATCTATGAACTCTGCAGGCTTAAATCTATGGACTCTGCAGGCTAGAATCTACGAACTCTATAGGCTTGAATCTACGAACTATGTAGGCTAGAATCTACAGACTCTGTAGGAAGAGAAATCTATGGACTTTGCAGGCCAAGTTCAATGGGCTTCATAGGTTTATTTCTATGAACTCTTTCAAGTGCCTTGGTTCAATCAAAAATCTTCATCGGCAAGCACCTAAGCAAAGAGAGCTAGAACCGTTGAACCATTGAACCACTTTGGTTTAAAGGTTCAACAAGTTCAAAATTCAAAAGGATGAACCATCTTGGTTCAATGGTGGGTTCAATCAAAGGAATGGTTTAATGGCTTGGTTCAACCAAGTGATTCAACGCTTTGTTTCACTCAGTTGGTTCATCTGCTTTGTTTCAATGTTTTGGTTCAATCAAATGGTTCATCAGTCAGTTTAAGGCTTTGTTTAAACCATTGAACCAAAACTTGGTTCAATGGTTGGTTTAAACAAATGGTTCAAAGGTAGGTTTAATCAAGTGGTTCAATGCTCAGTTCATCTACTTGGTTCATTCAATTGGTTCATCGGCTTGAACCATTTTCATTCAAAGCTTGGTTCATCAGCTTGGTTCAATGTTTGGTTCAACCAAGTGGTTCATTGGCTTGGTTCAATGTTTGGTTCAACCAAGTGGTTCATTGGCTTGGTTCAAAATTTGGTTCAACCAAGCGGTTCATTGACTTGGTTCAATCAAGTGGTTCAATGGAGCGATTCAATCAAATGGTTCAACAACTTGGTTCAACCAAGCGATTCACTTAGAAAATTCAAAGGAGCAGTTCAAAGGGTCATTTTCAAAGAGCCTCCCAAAGGAAAAAATGCCCTTGTGAAGGGCACTTGGATGACAAAAGTACCCTTCGAAAGGGTCATTTTCAAAAAATGCCACAAAGGTAAATTCTTTCAGAAATTTTGTTTAAGGCAAATTGTCATAATTCTTTTAGAATTTTTTTTGAAGGAATTCCTTCGAACAAAAAGTCTAAAAGAATTCAAGAACTGACTGCGGGAAGAAAACTTGAAGGAAATTATCAAAGGAAAATGGAACAAAATGGAAATTCTATGGACTTTTTGTCTGTGGGAAATTTCCATGGACAATTTGTCCACGGGAAATTATCTACAGACAATTTGTCCACAGGAAAATGCCCCCAGAGACAGCCTGAGAGACAGTCCACTAAGGAAAAGGTTGCAAGAAACTTCTAAGGTGAAGGCCAGCGAAGGACCCTGAAGGGCAGGTGCCCTTGCAAGGGACTCTTGGCTGCCAAATTGAAGAGTCACCTTCCCTTTGGGAAGATGTAAAATAAGAAGCTCGAAGGCCATCTGAAGACCACCTGAAGCGCAGATACCTTTGTGGGGGCTCTTCTAGACTCAAGACAGATCATTTCTTAAGGCCCAAAAGGGCAGATTCTTTTTGGGAAAGTGCCAAATAGAAAAGCCAAAGAAGGACCAAGTAGTGATGGGCACACGAATGTCAATTTTAAAGCTCATAAAATAGTTGTTAATCCTTGTAATTTATAGACCCAAATGTATTCACAGGATTTAAGGCCAAAACCACTAGAAAGTAATGAAGGAACAGAATAGCAAATTGAATCCAGGACCTGATTTAATTAACTAGAAAAGGAGGAATGATGAAGGTAGGATCAGATTGCCAGGTGGACATTGAAAGTTACAAACTTTCAATAACATGACTTGTTTCTTTGCATTGATAAAATTAAATGGGTAAATGCCCCTAAGTTCTAGCCTATCTTCTTAATAGATTCCAATGCAACATGATGTGTTACTATTCTCGAGTCCTTCTCTAAGAGGCTATATAAGGTACTCTCTTTTATTGTAAATATATCTCTTTTTTAAAAATCAAAATGAAACTCTGCCCAAATTGAAAGGCACTTTTGAGACTTTGAGCTCAGTTTGTTTATCATATTTTGTTATTGGAATAAGAAAGCAAGTGATTTTTTAGACTTTGTGCTGTAATATCTTTGTTGTTGAGGAAAATATTCTTATGTCTTTTTCCTTAATATATCTTTTGTTCCTTTAATTTAACAAGTAGAATTAGTGATAGCAGTCAAGAAGGTGTCTTGAAGAGTCAACTGTGGAGAGACTTTGTGCCCCCATAATTTCCTTTAGTGTGTTTTCTTTTCATTTCTATGTAAAGGACTTTGGGAAGACTTTGTGCCCTCATTGTCCTTTGTATCTTACTCTTGAGCAATTCAGGTGAAGACTTTGTGTTGCATCTTGATTTGTTGGTTATTACATCCTTTGCTACATTTTGCAATTACTACCAGGAGTACTCTTGTGGTTTGCTGAATAGTACTTTTGAAAGAAGAGAAGTGTTGTCTGTCATTTCCCTTGAGTTTTTCCTTTGATTTACATGCATCATCTCTGAAGAAAGAGAGATGGATGGTTTGTCCTACCCTTGATTATTATTTTCTATTTATATATATATATATATATATATATATATATATATATATATATATATATAGCATACCTATAGGGAACCTCCCCTTGATGAGAGGAGAGATCAGTCCCCTTCTGATGTGGTAAACCTACACATTTGGATGACTAATCTTCCTATTTTGGCTGATTAGACCTATTTTATTTATCAGTACGCTGATCAAAAAAATATTCAACCAACACATTATAATCCAAATTTTATTTTGTGATTATAATCATGTCTCCAATTCAAAAAAATATGTATTTGTCTCTGCTTTTGAGTCTTGTGTCCCATGCATTAGAGAGTGAGAGAATATCACTACTAAGGAGTGATTTAGTCATTAAATTGGCCACCTAATTCCCACCTACACCAATAACATTCTTCTAATAATTGATTAATAAAATTGATTATGAAGTGATCATGTATATTCTTGTATCTACTACATTCTATAAAAGGCAAAGGTTTATTAATTAGTCATTATACTCCAAATATGACTATAACCAAACACATATAATATACATCAAAAATAGTATTTATGTGATAACATATACATGAACAAATAAATATGATTGATTATATCCATTTATAGAATAACAAGTCATTTAAAATCTTATATGCAAGTTATAACCAAGCTTTACAATATAATTACATAGCTATATGTCATTTCTTATATCATATTTTCTGATTTATAGACAAAATGAGATGATATATTAAACATGCAATTCATAAATATTATAGGAAGTCAATACTAACACCACGTTGATTATGAAATGTTTAAATTAAATGGGGATTGAGTAATATGATCCCATATGTAATAACCCCACTGGGTTTTACTAGAATAAGGTAAAAAAATTAAACATTTACTGAATTCAATTTACAAATTTCATCACACTAAAATCATAACATAGTGATTTTTAACTGAATACATTAGTTTAAGTTAACCATAATCAAGGTCAAGAGCTAATATATTTAAATAATGATCAAAATATCAATTACAATGTCGATTATGAAAATGAATACTGTATTTATTTTTTAAAATAAGATTTACAAATTTAGCCACTGCTGATACAATGTTACAACCAACTTCTATAGTGGTTAAATATGAAAAAATAGTATAATTTCAACATAATACAAGGCTTAACAATAATTTACAATTATACAATGCTCCATAGACCATGTGAGTGTCATCAAACTTGAAACATCCTTAAGTAATCATGAGTGCAGTCACTAGTGAAGTACTGCTAAGGGGAGGGATAGAATCATTTGAGTGCTTTTCCACACCAACCATGGACCATCGATCCCCCACAAAATATCCAAACAAGGGAATGGTCCTACCTTTATTTATGGGTAGGTAATGATGGTGAAATAATGAAGAGGATAAACTACAATTCATGTGTTGTAATATAAAGATTATATGCACCATATCATAAATAAACTTGTTTTAACATGATATCATACAAAACATGTAAACTAAATCAAACAGATGAAATAAAAATGTTTAACCATAAACACTAATTTGGCTAAAGTTTTCTTATATTTATTTGATATTGAGGATCAATCAATTTAATACACACCATTCAATCAAATTACACCATATCTACATATTTGATCTGTAAACCAGCACTAATTTTCATGCCAAAAAGTTTACCTTGGATACTTTGTAGGAAATTATTAAATATACAGATAATTATTCTATAAAACAATCAAATTAAATTAAAATCAATATAAGAATACCAACCACACTGTATAGGATTTGATTATAGAGTTTAGAAATGCCTACGTCTCTGGGTTCACAAATTAGTTAAACCAATTTATTATAAAATGTCTGTAAGTACAAGGCAACCCTTATATAACAATAATGAATTCATGTTTTATGAAACTTTAAATAATCTCGGTAAACCCACAAATAGATTCTCCACCTTCCCAAAAAACACCTATGGATGTCTTCTACTCAAAAATCTCACTTCTAGGAATCAAAATCAATGTCATGTAGAATCAAACCTTGACAATCAACATATGGTTGGAACTGGCTTAGAAACTAGAACAAATCTCTAGTTTACACCAAGAGCTAAAAATGCCTCTAGATGCCTTGAATCAGAGGAAGAGTAGAAGTGGGTCCTTATGCCTTCACTGAGGACTCCATTCATTGTATATTAAAATATAAATTCCCTCCTTTGATATCATTTATGGATCACATGGTATAATGGTGGGGTACTTCCTTCTTTTACATGGAGGTAGAGGTTCAAATCTCCCACTCCACACTTTGCTTATTCTGCCCAACTTCCAAAACCCATGTCTTCAAATGCCATATTGAGCACTTTATATATTGTTTGCATTAGTGGGTGTGATGGTAAAATCATTATCCTTTTACCCTACATGGAAATGGTTTGAATCCCATCATCAATGGATTGTTATACATTTAATCCTACATGGCTCATGGGTCAATCACCATTGGTTTTAATATAGCTTTGGAAGGCTTATTTGGGTATGTTGATAAGTCTTTTATCCCATATTTACAGTGGGTTCTCCAACTTGAATCTTTAAATAGACTCCCATCACCACTAATACATGGTCTTTGAGCCACTTTAGATGCTTCTCTATCCATATGAAAGTTAAAGCTTTATCCATATCAGTCGGTAAACTTAGTGGTGTCATGACCAAATCTTGGCATGGATTATTTGGTTGACTACATGGAATTTGGAAACTTTGATGGTTGAACATGGATGAACTGTGGCATGGAACGTGGATGAACTATGACATGGAATGTGGCAAACTTGGAAGGTATGTTGAATGGTGACATTTCATACCATGCTGGTAGACTCAGGCTTATCCATCTAGGTTGCCATCTAGGGTAAAATATAATCTCAAACTATCATGCTCCATTCATCCCATTCAGGTTGCCATCTGGGGTCAATTTAAACCTAGATCATGTTGGGAATTTTAGGAACCCATTCAAGGTAAATATTGTCTAAATTTAGATTAATTTAGATCCCATTTAGGTTGGTTGGCTCAAAATCAAGATTTGTCATTCCAACTCAGTCTTCACCCTAACTCACCTCCTTTAGATACCCTAGCTTGGTCTTGGTTGGAATTTTGGCTCTCCACCCTAACTTGGGTCAGCATCCCAACTCAACTCACTATCCAGCTCAGGTTTGTATCCTAACTTGGGCTTGAGTTGAATTTTTTTTTTACCTTATATAGGAATAAGGTGGTGGCAAGTGACGTGGTGGCTTAAGGACCCACCATTTGATCCACTCACCACTCATAACTTATCATCGTCCAACTAGAAGTTCCATAAAAACCATGTTTCTACCCTGTTCAATCTTCAACACATGATATTTAGTGCATACAAGCTCCATTTTATGAACTATGAAATGTATTGGAAAGATCTCAAAGATCTCTTTATTGTGACAATGCTCATCCTATAATTTGAAAACTTATTTTTTGGAGAAAAATATAGATCCTCCTAGATCAATCTTCCCTACTAAAAGGGATTTTGGTCCACCAAAATTTGGTACCCAATTTGCTCCTCTATAATGCCAGTTGGTTTTGGAGAATTCCAATGGGTATTTATCAATCTATAAATTTCCTCAACTACATCAATTTATTGATCACTTATTTTACAAACCTCTACTATTACATGGCCATCAATAGCCTCTACTAAGATGTGATGACTTCATCTATTGCACAGTTTCACCAGAACCTCTTTAGAAATAAGCCTAGTGATCTCTTAGCACATCTATCAATGTCTCCATCTACTGTATGGCCTTTAAATAAGTATGTGTGGACCAAGTGATTTCTTGGGTGTTTTGCAAAATAATACTTACAGAAAGAAGTATACCATAATCTACATATACTTTTGTTAATGGAAAATGTCTACCCAAAAATGTGAGAAGATAAATTGAGTATCATAAACCTATCACTCAATATTTCTCTATAGGTGACTTCCATAACATAATAAACTATAATTATATATTGCATGTATATATAGATATAAATAGTGCCTTTTGGGTCTTTTAAAACTGTGCATGATGTATGTCACAATATTTCTCGTATGGGTTTTATTCATACATCTAACTTAGCACATTGTTTATGTTATTTTAATAACTATATACAAATAGATAACTTAAAATACATCAAATATTCCTTACCAATTATAGGATCATGGTGTGGGCTTGAATCCTTCAATAGTCTCTTTATAGATCATCATGTGGCTCATCTTCAAGTTCTTGATGGTCTCCTGGTACATACGAGTCCAATGTCTGAATAGAATCATCATGATTGGGTCTAGAGACCTATCATATCTCAAACTGCATGATCCAAGTGTGATCTAAGTGAATCTTGATGCTATCATCTTTTAAAAATTCTTACCAAGAGAAGAGATATAAATTTCCCAAAACCATCTCGTTCATCTCTAATGGGATGATATTGAGAGTCACCATGTCTGACAAATGTCTCCCAACTACAAATCACAAGGTGTAACAACATATTTCCATACCTTAGATAATACCATTCCTCATGCCAACTATTTTAGTATGTAGTAGTGGCCCTATTCGTAAACCCAATCGATGTACTATGTTAGCAGTCACATAACCTATTCTGATGTCTTCACCAAAAAACATTCTAATGACACATCCCTTTATAACAACTAGAATATTTTGTTTGGAGGCTCTCATAGATTATAAGATAATATGTAGAAGTCCAGATGGTGTCTTCTATCAAACTTGGGATTTTGAATGTTGACTGGTAATTAGGATAGCAGTATTCTTTCCTCTACCCATGTTCCTCTATTGGAATCACTATAGTGCACGGTTAGGATGCCGTAACTAATAATGTTCTACCACATGTCCACATCTTTATCAATGACTACATATTAGACTGGTTGAAGTACTAATATCATCTAGATGACATTTTTTTCATCTTGAATCTTCTTCTAACTAATTAGAAAGAGAGTCAACTTTCTACTAGGGTTCAATGATCTACTGATCCTAAGTACATTGATGGGCACTCATGTTCAGCACCATGATGCTTAGTTTCACTATCCATTATGCCTACTCTCATCAGTGTGACACAATCATTTGTATCACTGATCCCAATATCATTAGTATCATGGGAAACTACATCCACAAATACAAATCCATGGCAAAGCTAGTCCCAATAGCCACAAAAGGCAAGAACCGCTTTGATACCAAAATTGATCTATAAACTAGTACTAATTTTCATGTCAAAAATTTTACCTTAGATACTTTGTAGGAAATTATTAAATATATAGATAATTATTTTTTAAAACAATCAACTTAAATGAAAATCAATGCAAGAATACCAAGTACACTACATAGGAGTTGATTACAGAATTTGGCAATGCCTACGTCTCTGGGTTCACAAATTAGTTGAACCAACTCATTATAAAATGTCTACAAGTACAAGGCAACCCTTATAAAACAATAATGAATTCATGTTTTATGAACCTTTGAAGAATCTCAGTAAACCCACAAAATGATTATCCACCTTCCTAAAAAAAACCTATGGATGTCTTCTACTCAAAAATCTCACTTCTAGGCATCAAAATTAGAGACAAACAAAATATAACCTTGACATTCAACATATGGTTGGAACTGGCTCATAAACTAGAATAAATCTCTAGTTTACACTGAGAACTAAAAATGCTTTTAGATGCCTCAAATCGGAGGAAGAGAAGAATTGGGTCCTTATGCCTTCACTGAGGACTCCATTCATTGTATATTAAAATACAATTTCCCTCCTTTCATATCATTTATGGATCGCATGATATAACATTGGGGCACCTCCTTCTTTTACACGAAGGCATATGTTCAAATCTCCCACTCTAAGCTTTGTTTATTCTGCCCAACTTCCAAAACCCATGTCATTAAATTCCATATCAAACATTTTATATAGTGCTTGCATTATCAGGTGTCATGGTAAAATCATTATCCTTTTACCCTGCTTGGAAATGGTTTTAATCCTATCAGTGATCATTTTTTATGCATTTAATTTTACATGGCTCATGGGTCAATCACCATTGGTTTTAATATAGCTTTGGAAGGCTTATTTGGGTATGCTGATAAGTCTTTTATCCCAGATTTATTGTGGGTTCTCTTACTTGAGTCTTTAAATAGACTCCCATCTCTAGTACTACATGGTCTTTAGGCCACTTTAGATGCTTCACCATCCATGTGAAAGTTGAAGCTCTATCCATATCGGTTGGTAAACTCAATGGTGTCATGACAAAATCTTGGCATGGATTATTTAGTCAACTATGTGGCATTTAAAATCTTCAATGGTCAAACGTGGATGAACGGTGGCATGGAACATGGATAAACCATGGCATAGTACATGGCAAGCTTGGAAGTTATGTCAAATGGTGACATTTCATTTCATGTTGGTAGACTCGGGCTTATCCATCTAGGTTACCATCTGGGGTAAAATATAATCCCAAACCATCATGCTCTATTCATCCCATTTGGGTTGCCATCTGAGGTCAATTTAGACCTAAATCATGTTGGGAATTTTGGGAACCCATCTGGGGTAAATCTTGTCCTAATATGTGTTAACTTGGATCTTATCTGGGTTAGTTGGCTCAAACTTAGGTTTTTGTATTCCAACTCAGTCTTCACCTAAACTTTCCTCCTTCAGATACCCCAACTTAGTCTTGGTTGGAAGTTGGCCTCTCCACCCCAACTCGGGTTAGTATCCCAACTTGACTCATTATCCAAATTAAGTTTGTATCCTAACTCAGGCTTGAGTTGATAAATTTTTTTACCTTATGGAGGAATAAGGTGGTGCAAATCCATGTGGTGGATTGAGGATAGACCATGTGATCCACTTAAAACTCACCACTTATCATCATCTAACTAGAAGTTCCATCCAAACCATGTTTATGCCTTATTCGATCTTCAACACATGATATTTGGTACATATGAGCTACATTTTTCAATATATGAAATGCATTGAGAATCTCTTAACAAGATCTTTATCATAACAATTCTCATCTTGTAATTTTATTACTTATTTTTTAGAGCAAAATATAGATCCTCCTAGATCAATCCTCCATACTAAAAGGGCTTTTGGTCCACCAAAAGCTGGTACTCAATTTGCTCCTCTATAATGCCAATTAGTTTTAGAGAATTCTAATGGGTCTTTATCAATCTATTAGGTTCCTCAATTACATCAATCTATTGATTACTTCTTTTGTAAACCTATGCTATTGCATAGCCATCAATAGCCTCTACTAGGATGTGATGACTTCATCTACTACATAGTTTCACCAAATCCTCTTCATAGATAAGCCTAGTGATCTCTTAGCACATCCATCAATATCTCCTCCTGCTTTATGGCCTTTACAAAAGTACATGTGGACCAAGTGCTTTCTTGGGTTTTCTAAAAAATAACACTTATAGAAAGAATTATACCCTAATCTTCATATACTTTTGTTAATGAAAAATGTCTACCCAAAAATGTGAGAAGATAAATTGAGTATCATAAACTTGTCACTCAATATTTCTCTATAGGTGACTTCTATAACATAACAAATTACAATAATATAATGCATGTATATATAAATAAAAATAGTGCCCTATGGGTCTTTTACAACTGTGCATGATGTATTTCATAATATTGTCTGTATGGGTCTTATTCATACATCTAGCTTAGCACATTATTTATGCTAGTTTTATAACTATATAAAAATAGATAACCTAGAATACATCAAAGATTCCTTACTATCTATAGGATCCTAGTGTGGGCCTGACTGCTTCAGTAGTCACTTTATAGATCATCATGTGACTCATCTTCAAGTTCTTTAAGGTCTCCTAGTACATACAAGTGCAATGTCTAACTAGAATCATCGTGATTGGGTCTAGAAACCTATCTCATCTCAAACTACATCATCCAAGTGTGTTCCAAGCAAATCTCAATGCTATCATCTTTAAAAAATATTTATCAAGAGAAGAGATATAAATTTACCAAATGCATCTCATTCAGCTCCAATGGTATGAAATCAAGAGTCACAGTGTCTAAGAAATGTCTCCCAACTACAAATCATAAGGTGCAAAAACATATTGCCATACCTCAAATAATACCATTCCTCATGACAAATATTTTAGTATGTGGTAGTGGAATTATTGGCAAGCCCAATAGATGTACTAAATTAGTGGTCACATATCCTATTTTGATAACTTCATCAAAAACAAGTTTAATGACACATCCCTCTACAACAACTAGAATATTTTGTTTAGAGACTCTCACAGATAATAAGATAATATCTAGAGGTCCAAAAGGTATCCTCTATCAAAATAGGGATTTTTAATGTTGAATGGTACTTGGGATAGTAGGAATCTTTCCTCTACCCATGTTCCTCTATTGGAACCACTATGGTGCATAATCAAGATGTCACAACCAACAATGCCATATGTCCATGTCTCGATTAATGACTTTATATTGGACTGGATAAAGAATTGGGATCATCTAGATGATGTTTCTTCCATATTGACTCTTCTTCTAACTAATCAAAAAGAGATTCAACTTTTTATCAAAGTTTAATGATCTATTGATCCTAAGTACATTGATGGGCACTCATGTTCACCACCATGGTGTTCAGTTCCACTATCTGTTGTGCCTACTCCCATTGGTGTGACATGATCATTTGTATCATTAATCCCAATATTATTAGTATCATGGGCAACTACATCTACATATACAAATCCATTGCTAAGCTGGTCCTAATAGCCACAAAAGGCAAGAACTGCTCTGACACCAAAATTGATCTATAAACTAGCACTAATTTTCATGCCAAAAAGTTTACCTTAGATAATTCATAGATAATTATTAAATATATCAATAATTAATCTATAAAACAATCAAATTAAATGAAAATCAATGCAATAATACCAACCACACCACACAAGAGTTGATTACAAAGTTTGATAATGCCTACGTCTCTAGGTTCACAAATAAGTTGAACCAATTCATTATAAAATGTCTAAAAGTACAAGGTAACCTTTATAGAACAATAATAAATTCATGTTTTATGGACCTTCAAATAATCTTGGTAAACCCATAAACAGATTCTCCACCTTCTTGAAAAAAACCTCTTGATGTATTCTACTCAAAAATATCACTTTCAGGCATCAAAATTGGTATCAAATGGAATCAAACCTTGACATTCAACATATGGTTATAACTGGCTCAAAAACTAGAACAAATCTCTAGTTTACACCAAGAGCTGAAAATGCCCCTAGATGCCTCAAATTAGAGGAAGAGCAAAAGTGGGTCCTTATGCCTTCACTGAGGACTCCATTTGTTGTATATTAAAATACAATTTCCCTCCTTTCATACCATTTATGGATCTTATGGTATAATGGTGTGGCACCTCCTTATTTTACATGAAGGTAGAGGTTCAAATCTCCCACTCCATGATTTTCTTATTCTTCCCAACTTCCAAAACCCATGTCTTCAAATACCATATCGAGCACTTTATATAGTGCTTTCATTATCAGGTGTGACGGTAAAATCATTATCCTTTTACACTACTTGGAAATGGTTTGAATCCCATTAGTGATGGATTTTTATGCATTTAATCCCACATGGCTCATAGGTCAATCACCATTGATTTTAATATAGTTTTAGAAGGCTTATTTAGGTATGTTGATAAGTCTTTTATCCCACATTTACCATGGTTTATCCAACTTGAGTCTTTAAATAAACTCCCATCACCACTACTACATGGTCTTTGGGCCACTTTTGATTCTTCCCCATCCGTGTGTAAGTTGAAGCTCTATCCATATCATTTGGTAGACTTGGTGGTGTCATGACCAAATCTTGGCATGAATTATTCAATCGACTGCATGGCATTTGAAAACTTTGATAGTTGAGCATGGATGAACTGTGGCAAGCTTGGAAGGTATGTTGAATGGTGACATTTTTTTCCACACTAGTAGACTTAAGCTTATCCATTTGGGTTGCCATCTGAGGTAAAATGTAATCCTGAACCATCATGCTCTATTCATCCCATTCAGGTTGCCATCTGGGGTCAATTTAGACCCAGATCATGTTGGGAATTTTGGGAACCCATATGAGATAAATCTTGTCCTAGTCCATGTTTACTTGGATCCCATCTAGGTTGGTTAGCTCAAACTTAGGCTTTGGCGTTCCAACTTGGTCTTCACGCCAACTCTCCTCCTTTAAATACCCTAACTTGGTCTTGGTTGGAGTTGGGCTTTCCACCCCAACTCGGATCAGCATCCCAACTCGACTCTCTATCCAACTCAAGTTTGTATCCCAACTCAGGCTCAAGTTGACAATTTTTTTATCTTATGGAGGAATAAGGTGGTGACAATCCATGTGGTAGCTTGAGGACCCACCATGTGATCCACTCACCACTCACCACTTGTTATCATCCAACTAGAATTTCCATCCAAACCATGTTTCTACCTTGTTTGATCTTCAACATGTGATATTTAGCGTATACAAGCACCATTTTATGAACTATGAAATGCATCATAAATCTCTCAAAGAGATCTTTATTGTGATAGTGCTCATCCTATAATTTGACTACTTATTTTTTGAAGCAAAATATATATCCTCCTGGATCAATATTAGTGACACTAATTAAGTAAGTTAAATTGATCTCACTCACTTATTTAGGGCCTTTAATACCATATTGGTTCATATATTTAAAAATATTAAAACTAATAGCTTTCATAATGAGTTTTTCCCTACTTATAGATACATTATGTGCTAATACAATAAAGTCTCAAACTACTTGCATTTAATCATCAAATGAAACATAGTAGTTCCAACCATCTAATTGTATTTATAGCATAATATCAACTATACAAATAGATTTCAAAATAGTCAACCATTTGGGTAAAACTAAGCATCATACTTTAATTTTTACTAAATTATTTACACAAAATTTTTATCTTAATGTTATTCATTTATCTAACATTATTTACAAACTTACCCTAAAATCACTTTATTTCCATATACTTCAAGTGCATCAATAAGCTTATTCAAATACTAGCCAACATTAATATGGTTTATATTTACATATGTGTTTAAATTCTAAATAACTCACAGACCAACTAAGTACCCCCAAATAATACACGATCATAACAAATCCAGTCACATTTATATATATGAAAGGATATATTTATTTATATATCAACAAGGTGTCATAAGTCATATTTTGGTCTCTTTATATGAGTATAAATGTATATATAATAATTCTACACAATATTATTATATTCATTATGAACTTTACCCTTATTCATAACCACATGATATGGTATTTCATGTTATAACTACAGTAATTATCAGTCAACAGTCATTCACCATTTAAAGTGTCCTTACAATTCCACATAAAATAAAATTATATATGTAAATAGAAGAACCATAAACTTAGACATAAACACTTCCTTGTGTGTGTGTGTGTGTGTGTGTGTGTGTGTGTGTGTGTGTGTGTGTGTGTGTGTGTGTGTGTGTGTGTGTGTGTGTGTGTGTGTGTGTGTGTGTTTGTGTGTGTTTGTGTGTGTGTGTGTGTGTGTGTGTGTGTGTGTGTGTGTGTGTGTGTGTGTGTGTGTGTGTGTGTGTGTGTGTGTGTTTGTGTGTGTGTGTGTGTGTGTACAGGCCATGAAAAAACCATCCATGTCCTATAAAGTATATGAATATACCTATGTATATCTATACATATCATTGACATTTCCTATTCATAATCTTAACAAGAAGAATTAAACTAGATCTCATATTAATTTGGTTATAATGGAAATCCTAAAGTTGAGTTAATTTATATGAAAACATTCAACCTATCTACAAGTTTATATTTGTCTAGTTCTTCATAATTTTTCATCTCAAACTATCTATATACACACAACCATGCCCTAAATTTATGTTTAATATAAAATTGAATCAATTTATCATAAAAACAAGCCAAAATTTTGTTTGATGAAAGGGATGACTCGATACTAATTTTAAAGATTGAGTTTACCCTTACATACCAAGTCATGCCCTACTTGGGTTTTTGTTATAAAATCTTGACTCAATTTTAAAATAAAAATAACTCAATATATATTTGTATATGAAAATAAATGATTCAATATTATTGTTAAAAGATTGAACTTAAACCAAAACCTAGATTTATATTTAAACTCAACTATAAAATCCATTTACTCACAAATTTACCCTATGTATCTATGGCAGGGTTTTTCTATTTTCCAAAACTCAACAATTCATGTTTACACAACTCATTCAAAATTCATCTATTCCACTAGCCATTGTACACTACACAAAATTGTATACATTAAAACTCCATTCAATATTTTTGGCAAAGGATTCACATTACATAATCATTTGATTAGGGTTTATAGAGTTATATATTTATATATATGTATGGGCCAAGCCCATCCCTAGTGCTAAGTCTATAGCCCTATTTTTCCTACAATTTCATAACAATGAAAAATGAAGCACTGTTCAAAATAATTTACCATTTTTAGTTGATTTAATTCATAAAATACTCAATATTAATTTAACCAACAAAAACCCCTACCTATTAAATAAATACATATCTATGTTAAACGGGTGATGCTCCTTGCAATATTTATCAAACCCTTTATTTTTCTTTCTTTCTCTTTCTTTTTCTTCCTTCATCTACCGTGTCTATCCAAGAATGTCTTCCTCCATATTATTCTCTTGCATATTATTTTCATGTCAATGAAAAACCCCAATATCTCTGCCAAAACTCTTTGTGTTCATAATGAGCTCGATGAAATATCCATGCATATAAAACCAACTGATAGAATTTATGGTAATCACTCAATGCTTTTACATACAAATCCAAAAAAAGTGTTTATTTTACAATGTGGCTCAAATATGTCAAGTCAATGCCACAAAAAAGCCTAAATTTGTAAACTTTCAACATAATAATAATCATTTTAAGAATTATGTAAATTAACATGGAGTTCCACAATAATCATCTAAACATTATAACTAAATAGTATTGACTTAGCACAATAATCTTGTCTAAATCAACTTATAACCACACCTTACTAAATAGTCAAATTAGTAATCAACTAATAAAAAAAATAATTAAGTCCCCTTCTTTTCCTCTAGAAATATATTTATTATAAAACACTTGCCCCACACTCTCATAGTTAATAATGACTCAGGGAAGGAAATAACATTTGCAAAAATATTCACAAACATCTAAAATATAGTAGCAAGGAGATTTAAGGGTCTGAAAGCATAAGTTATGGCAACATAATCACATGAATTAATCTAAGTAACATGACATACACGAATTTCAATCTTGAAATTGAAAACACACAACCATATTAGAGTATGGTACCCATATGCAAACCAACCATATTCAAATACAACAAACATAATAAAAACTAAAAGCAAATACAAGCTATTAAAATCAAATAATGAATAAAAAATAGATTATATTACTTATGGTGTGTGCAGGTTTCTTGGTTTTCACTCTATCATCCCCCAAATTACCTCCATCTACTCCACCCTCTCTGATGATACTCTCCCTCCATCATAGTCTGAGGTACGAACTCTATCTTGTATCCACCTCATAATAAAAAAAGGTAGTTATCTTGAATCAAGATAAAATCCATAATATACTATTATAAAGAACTAAATAATCATGATCATTATATACATAACATTCAATTATAACTAACTCAATAAGTTAATGACAATGCAAATAAGCAACATATAATTATCCATATAGTAGTATATACAATCCAGCTTATCAAAATAGTAATTAACCAAACAATAACCATAAAATACACAAGTAAATATGTTATCAAGTCTAGAGAAGAATCAGGATGTAACATCCTTCCCCCCTAAAGTTGGTCATCATCTTGATGACACTTATTTTTACATAAGTTTTAAAATTAAACATTATTCAACAAAAAATAAATAATATCCAATAAAAATATTAAGTAAACAAATGTGTAAATAGCCTATATAACACACCATAATCCTCCCAGGGGGCACTATCTAAAGAATATTGATTCCATTGTGACACTTATTTATTATGCAAACTAAGTTTGTGAGTGTTAATTATTCTGACTAGTTCTACTATGACCACCTTGGAATCTAAAACCTATAAAGCATTCCAATCTAATACTTGATAAAGATCAGAAACATACTTTTTAAGATAGGATACATGGAAAACATTATGCAATAGATCTAGTGCTAGTGGCAAAGTAAGCCTATATGCTACATGATTGATTACTTCCAGAACCTTGAAGGGCCCCACATATCTTGATGAAAAATTCATTGATTTACCAAAGTTAATTTAACTTTTCTAAGACTTAACCAACATAATTAGTTTATCACCAACAAAAAACTATCTTGATATTATTTTTAGATTAGCATAAATTTTATGTCTATCATTGGCCTTAGCCAACCTTTTCCTAATTATTTTAACTTGGTCTTCCATCTCCACAAGCATTTTAGGTCCATATACTACTTTGTCTTCTAATATGTTCCAATTGATTGGTGTTCTACACCTTATTTCATATAATGCCTTAAACACAACCATTTTTAATGTTTATTAGTATGAGTTGTTGTAGGCGAACTCAACCAATGGAAGTTACTCATCCCACTTGTATTGTTGATCCATGTAATACACTCGAAGGAGATATTATAAAACTTTGTTAACCTTCTCTATTTGTCCATCTATTTTTGAGTGATATGTAATACTAAAATTAAATTGCATGCCCAAAGATAAATTTTAATTCAACCAAAATATAGAAGTCATTCTTAGATCTTGATCAAATATGGTCTTTTATGGAAATCCATGCAATCAATATACCTATTTCATGAATCTCTATCATCAGTCAAGTTCCCTATTATGAATTAAGCTACCTCGATTAGTTTGTCAACTACCACCAATATCATATCATGATGGTTCTATGATAATGACAAACCTTGGACAAAGTCCATAATAATTACCTACCACTTCTATTCTAGTATATCATGAGGATATAACAATCCTTCTGGATGCACATTTTCATCCTTTACATGTTGATAATCTAGACACCGAGATATGAAATCTATTGCATCTTTTATAATTCTTTTCTAGAAATAGAGAGGTCTTAGCTCAACCATGAGCTTAATTACTCTAGGATGTCTTGAATAAGGGGCATTGTGTAATTCCTTTAGCATTATTATCTTCAAATTATCTATATTAGGTACATACATCTTACTATTATGCCTCAAAAGACCATCATTCTCTAACTTAAACCCTTTAAGTGTAGGATTATGAGCATCCTCTGATAATGCTTTCTTAACTTTCTCATAGAATTCATCTCTGAGGGATAATTTAATTACCTAATCATGGAAATTAATCTTGATCATATACAAGGCTATTATGTACCTTATATGACTTAGGGCATATGTAACTCTATTTTCCTTTCCCTTGATATAATTAATGTTAAAATCATAATTAGATAAGAATTCTAACTAATGTCTCTGATGTGCATTTAGGTTCGGTTGGGTAAAGATATACTTGAGTACTAAGTTATCAATCTTGATTTCAAATAGTTTCTTCAATAGATCATGCCTCTAAACTTGTAAGGCATGTACTATTATATCAAATTTTAGATCATGAGAGGCATAATTTACCTCATAAGGCTTAAGTTTTTATGGACTCATATGCTAAAACTAAACCATCATCCATAATAACTCCTCTAAGTCATCCATAGACACATCAGTGATTACTGAGAACCGACCATTAGGATTGGGGACTCTTAGCATAGGTTCTGAAGTAAGAATCCTTTTCATATTTTAAAAAGGATTTTTCACATTTGCCTAACCAAACAGAACTCAGATTCTTCCACTAAAAAGAGATAATTGGGTTAACTATTTTTGAGAAATTTAGAAAAAACTTCCTTTAATAACTTGTTGATCACATAAAACTTCTCACCTCATGCACAATTTTAGGTGTTTCCCATTCCATTATGGCTCTTATATTCACTAGATCAACTAAAATTATATTTATAGAGATAATGTGTCCCAAATATTTCACTTTCCCTCAATAAAAATGCATATTTGGATAACTTACCATATAATTTGTGCTTTTGTAACTACTATAAAACTAATTCTATATGTTGAAGATGTTCTTCCTCATTATTATAATAAATGAGGATATCATCTAAAAAAACTAACACAAAGTGGTCTAGATAACCCCTCAACACACTATTCATGAGATTCCTAAATGTTGTCAGAGCATTTGTTAACCCAAAAAGCAACACTATAAATTCATAGTGCCCATACTAGGTTTTGAACATTGTTTTGGTAATATCCTCATCTCTAATTCTTAGCTAATAATACCCTACTCAAAGATTAATATTAGAGGAAACTGTTACCGCTTGCATCTAATCAAAGAGATCATTAATGCAATGTAATGGATACTAGTTCTTGATTATCACCTTGTTCAACATCTTATAATTAATACACAGGCAAAGATTACCATTATTCTTCTTAATGAACACCACTAGTGCACCCCATGATGACACACTTAGTTGAATCAACCCTTTTGATAAAAAAATATTATAGTTTAGCTTTCAAATCAACCAATTCTATAGTTTTCATCTATTATGGTACCTTGGACTATGGTTTAGATCCAAGTACTATGTCAATCGATAAATCAAACTCACATTTAGGTGGTAATCCCAGTAATTCCTCTAGAAACACATCTTGAAAGTTCCTAAGAAAATGAAAATCCTTAATGGATGGTTACTTATATTCCTCCATATCATTTATTTTTTATAATAAATGCATGACATCCTTTTCTCTGAGCTTTCTTGAGTTGAATTATGGAAATTTACCTAAGTTTCAACTCTCTTTTCTCACCCTGAAGTTGTGTCTAATTTCCAAAATCATCTTGGCACTCTACCTTATTGAGATAAAAATCAACCTTAGCTTTATCCTCTTCAAGCCAATTTACTCTTATGATCAAATCATATGACCCTAGTGGTGTAGCATATATATCCACTATTGTAGTGAATTTTGGTAACCTAATCTCAGCTTCCACTAGACACTTATCAACCTTAACCTTTGATTTATTCTCATACTATACTAACTATGAATTTTCCATAATTCCAACTTTTATAGACAACTTATTAAGAATTATAGGATGAATAAAACATTCAGTAGGCATAGTGTCAATCAAAATTAAAATTAGATGATCAAATAAAATACCAATCATTTTAATAGGAGAATCTTGGAGCTCAGCTTGATGATCATCATTAGTTGTATGAATCCTCTATTAAAAAATTCCCTTTTTAAATTAGAACCCTTGTTCTTACCCTCTAATTTACCTAGAGTACACTCCCTAGTGTAATGATCATCTCCACATATGAAGGATCCTTTAAGTGGTCCTCTCCTATCTAATTGTTGGTTCCCCTTGAAACCTCCCTTGAAACCATTTCTAGGTTTCCTATTTCTTGAGCTACTATTTAAATTAGAATTTTGGTTCTTAAATTAGTTCTTGGAGTCTCCAATCCTCTTCCAATTCTTCTTTTTGAAATTTTTTTTATGACCACCAAACTTCTTAAATTTATCTCTAACTCGAGCAAGATATTATATCTTCTACTCCTACTTAACTACTTTTTAAAGACTTGATCCATGGTAGATGGCCCATGCACATCCACCTCACAACCATTTTGAGGTTTTAATCCCATAATAAACTTCTTGATGTGAAACCTCTCATCAACCTGATACTGAGGGGCATACTTTAGAATCTTAGTGAATTGATCCTAGTATTCATTCACAAAAAGGTCGCATTACTTAAGGTTCTAAAAATTTGTCAACTTATGATCTAATTATAGTTAAGGAAGCCACCATGACCTAAAAAATGTCATGAATTACTCTTATGTGGTGGTGGTAGAGTCAAGGTTCATATTAAGCTTCTTATTTTTCCACCATGTTGGTGCTTCTCCAGCAAGATGATATGCTCTCTAAACTACCTTAGTGACTTTAGAGTAATTTCAATTCCCTAAATAATTCTCCATCTTTGTTATCTATTCTTCATCTCCATCTCCCAAAATGTTTATATAAAACTTGGGTGGATTCACCTTTTTTATATCTCATGTCAGCTTTGTAGTTACTTAAGCTCTTGCATTTATGGTAGCTCCTCATGCCTATGATCTTAAGGATTGTTTTGTTCAGCAGGATGATCCTTAAGTTCTTCATAATTATTCTCTTCAACATGCCCATGCACTTCCTATTATAAGGTCATGATTTAGTCCCTAGTTTTTTACATGGTTATGAGGATATAATCCAACTTCGTAGCTTGCTTAGTAGAAAATTGGTTTGGATCCACTAGATGGTTAGTGTTTGAAGTACCCTCACCTCTAGGCCTACCCTAAACCATTCTTATTAGTTAACAGGAAAATACACTTTCATTAGTGGATTCATTAAGTCCTAGAGTTTGAACCTCATCTCTAATACCACAATGTAACAACTCCATTGAGTTTTACTAGAATAACATAAAAAAATCAAAACATTTACATGAATTCAATTTATAGATTCCATCACATTGAAATCATAACATAGTGATTTTTAACTAAACACATTAGTTTAAGTTAACCATAAGCAAATTCAAGAGCTAATCTATTTAGATAATGATCACAAGATCAAGTATAACTTTGATTATGAAAATAAATACTATATTTATTTCATAAAAAAAGATTTAAAAATTTAGCCACTAATGATACAATATTACAACCAACTATTGTAGTGGTTAAATATAACAAAATAGTATAATTTTAACATAATACAAGGTTTAATAATAATTTATAATTATACAATGCTCCAGCTCTATGTGATAATGTAGTGGAAAAAAACATAGCGGTAAAAAAGGTAATGTTAAAAATGTAGTATGACAAAAATGTTGTCAGGATAAAACATAGAGAGGAAAAAATGTAGTGGTATTGGTAATGTCATAAAAATATCATGAAGAGTATAATTGTGACATTTTAGTTATTATTACATTGTTTACTTCTTGTCTAGTTCATTTTGGTGATATTAGTAAATTTTATGGTGGAAACATAATACACCAAATTATAAGTAAAATAATATAGAAAAATGTGATTTCATGAGTTTGGACCTTTAGTTTAAATTTTGTATCATCTTCTATGTGAGCGCATCCTTTATTATGTTTTATTCCTATGACATTTTGTCCTTGCTACATTTTTATTTGCTATGTTTTATCCTCACTACATTTTTCATGCTCAATTTTTAACCTCTACATTTTTGTCTATTACTTTTTTGATAGATGCCCAATGCTCCATGAGGTATGTGAGTATCATAAAATTCAAAACATCCGCAAGTACTTGTGAGTGTAGTCACTAGTGAATTACTACTAAAGGGAGGGAGAGCATCATCTAAATGTTTTTTCACACCAATCATAGACCATTGATCCCCTGCACAATCTCCCAACAAGGTAATGGCCCTCCCTTCATGGATGGGTAGATAATGATGGTGCAAGAATTAAGAGTGTCAACTAGAACCCATGTGTTGTAATATAACTATTACATACATCATATCATAAATAAACCCATTCTAATGTGATATCATACAAAACATGTAAACTAAATCAAATAGATGAAATGACAACGTTTAACCATAGACACTACTTTGGCCAAAGTTTTATTATAGTTATTTGATCTTGAAGATTAGTAAATTTCATACATACCACTCAATCAGATTACACCATGTGTGTGTATTAGTGACACTAATTAAGTGGAATCCATCTCACTCATTTATTTAGGTTTTTTAACACCATATTGGTTCATTTATTTAAAAATATTAAAATCGACATATTTCATAATATTTTTTTCACTACTAATAGATAAATTATATACTAATACAATAAAGTCTCAAAATACTTGCATTTAATCCACCAAATACAACATAATAGTTCCAATAATCTAATTTTATTTATAGCATAATATCATCTATACAAATAGATTTAGAAACAATCAACCATTCAGGTAAAACTAATCATCATACTTTAAGTTTTACTAAATTATTTACATGCAACTTTTATATTAATGTTATTCATCCATCTAACATTATTTACAAGTTTATCTAAAATCATTTTATTTTTGTATACTCAAAGTGCATCAATAAAATTATTCAAATACTAACCAACATTAATATAGTTTGTATTTATTCACAATTACTACATATTTAGAAGTTCATTGAATCCATTATTTTCACATATAAATTTATCCTTGATAATTCAAGTAAACAAATGTACTCATATTTATTTGTTATATCATATAACGTGCTTAATCTTCCATAAATAAAATGCATAATTGTATATGGTATACTTGATTTAGAATATTAGTCTATCAACGATTCACAAGTATCACATGTAAATATATGCATATTTGATCACTCAACTATATTACTAAATTTAATTATTTTCTAAAATCAAACAAATAATAAATTTTAGTTGTACAATTGTGTTTAAATTCCAAACAACTCACATATGAACTAAGTACCCCCAAATAGTACATAGTCATAACAAATCCAGTCACATTTATATATATACATATTTCAATATATATGAAAGGATATATTTATTTATATATCAACAAGTTTCCATAAGTCCTACCACAGTCTATTTATATGAGTATAAATGTATATATAAAAATTTTACACAATGGTAATATATTCACTAAGATCTTTACCCTTATTCATAACCATACAAAATGGGATTTTTTATTATAATTACAGTAATAACCAATCAACACTCAATCACCATTTAAAGTTTCCTCATGGTTCCATGTAATATAAACACAATTATATATGTAAGTATAATAACCATAAACATAAACACAAACCTATCCCAGTATAAATATAAAAGATATATTCATATCTATAAGGCATGAGAAACCCATCCATGCCCTATAAAGTATATGAATATACCTATGTATATCTATACATTTCATTGTCATTTCCTATTCATAAGCTTAACAATAAGAATTAAACCATCTCTCATATTAATTTTTTTTAAATGTAAATCCTAAATTTGAGTTAATTTATATGAAAACATTCAACTTATCTACAGGTTTATATCTATCTGGTTCTTCATAATTTTTCATCTCAAATTGTCCTTATACACATAGTCATGCCTTAAATTTGGGTTTAATATAAACTTGAACCAATCTATCATAAAAAATAAGTAAAATGTTTTTATGATGAAAGGGTTGACTTGATACTAGTTTTAAAGATTGAGTTTAACCTTATATACCCAACCATGCCCAACTTGGAATTTTGTTACAAAATCTTGACTTGGTTTTAACATAGAAATAATTAAGTATATATTTGTATATGAAAATAAACAATTCAATATTATGGTTAAAATATTAAGCTTAAATGAAAACCCAAATTTGTATTTAAACTCAACTATCAAATCCATTTAATCAAAAATTTACTCTAGGTATATATGGCAAGGCTTACTATTTTCCAAAACTCAAATATTCATGTTTACATGTCTCATTCAAAACTCCTCTATTCTACTAGCCATTATACACTACACATAATTTTCTACATTAAAACTCAGTTAATTATTTTTGGCAAAGGATTCACATTACATATCCATTTTATTAGGGTATCTATATTCATATATTTGGTTATGTGGATGGGACAAGCCCATCCCTAATGCCAAGTATATAACCCTATTTTTCTTACAATTTTGTAACAATGAAAAACAAAACCCTATTAAAAAAAAATCAATAATTTTATTTGATTTAATTCATACAATACTTGAGATTTTGATTAAGTGTATGAAGGTATTATATTTTTAGGAAGGATGGACGTGAGTGAGGGCTCCGGTGGCCTGCGTGGGGTGGAACCACCCGCAGCTAGATAATCTATACCTGGTGGCAGCTCACATGAGGCAAGAAAGGAGGCATTTTATGTGGGAAAGCGCGCTAGGATCATTAAAGTCAATGGCTACTTTCCTCGCAGCCAAGACAGACCTGTGTTAGTTATCCCGTCAGATACTGTTAAATAAGATGTTGAATATTTGGCTTCTCATGTGCTAATCTGCAAGTTTCTTGAAATTCGCATATCCCAATCGGCTTTGGAAGCCTAGATTTGCCGATCATGGCAGATTGAAGGAGATTTTGACATCATGCTAGCTTGTAACAGCTATTTAATGGTTAATTTCACTTGCATTTATAATAGAAATAGGATTTTTGAGGGTGGCCCATACTTTTACGACTGTATTGGCCTTTTTATAAAACTCTGACATGTGGGGTTTAATTCTGCTGAGGATCTTCCTTCATGAGTTCCTATTTGGGTCTGCCTTCTGAGGCTACCTCTAGAATTCTGGCATGAGGATATCCTACACTAGATTAGAGCCATGATTGGAACACCAGTTGTAATTGCTCACTAATCTGTAGATAAGAAGGTAATCTCTTATGCACGCATCTGTGTTGATATTGATATAAACAACCCTCTGCCAGACTCTATTGAAATATGCTTAGGTTCATCCTCATGGATTTAGCAAATTGATTATGATTCTATCCCCTTCTGGTGTCGTATCTATCATGTGTATGGACTTCTTCAGTGGAAATGCCCTCATGCACCCAAAGGCTCAGGTACTTCTAAGGGATCAGCTAGTCCGCGAATTGCCAATGTAGGTATGAGGAATGGATAGCCTGACCCTATCGATAGCAAAAATGGATAGCCAGATAGTGTAGCAAAGGGGAAAGCCCTCTTGAATACCCCTAGTTTGGAGCAAGGCCAGTCTGACTCTACAAGACTTGAAAGGGATGGTTTTACCCCAGTTCGCCATCGCACAAGAGGGAGAGGTCAAAAGTGCTCTCATCTAGACTGACAAGGAGATGCAGGTTTCAACCACTTTGAAGTTCTTGATAACATGATCATAGAGGAGGGTACTCTGATAGTGGAGTAGTGTGGGATGCTAGATCTGGAAGGAAGGAATTATATTCCTAATGATTCCTAGGACATCGCCACTCAACAAACTTTGGAATCTATTCTTGACCCAGAGAACAAAGCCCTTGTGGTGGCACCCACATAGGACAAAGATATACGCTAGGTAGATTTGGTAAAAGAAGTGGAAGTTCTTAGCAAAGAAAAAGGACCTTCTTCCACTCTTGGTCTAATGTAGAGACCTTTTAAGAAGGTATCCTTCTCCACACCTTCCCGAGTAGGATGCAGAAAGGATCAAGAGAGGATTAAACTCACAGGAGATCTACTGGTAGAGTCAGGGGTGGTGAAGACCATGGATGAACATTTTCCTCACTCCACTCAGTGATTATTCTATCATGGAATGGGAGGGGGTTGAATAGCATCCCTAGACAAAAGGCTATTTAGAAGCTGGTGAGAGATCATTCTCTTGACATTCTCTACATTCAGGAGACCAAACTCTTTGTTGACTCTTTGTTTACTTGCTGCCCCAATATTTGGTTATGTGGCTAATGCTAGGTTATTGGCACCTTGGGGACTTTAGGTGGTCTTGCTATGTGTTGGGATCTAAGAAGAGTCATGCCACACCTTTGGCTATCCTATATCTCATCCCTCTTTATGGTTGCTTCCTCCTTGGAGACTGGCGAGATGATTCTAGTTACTAATGTATATGCCCCAATTGATCTCCCAAGTTAGCTCAAGCTTTGAGACCATATCTGATATGTACGAAGCTACCACCACTTCTTGCCCTGGGTTATAGCTAGGGATTTTAATTTTATTCTCATCCTAGAGGAGAAGAGAGGTGGACTAGCTCGGTTGGGACCTTCTTCAAAGCTATTTCGACAAAATATTGATCAGTTACATCTTTTGGATGTTAAACCCCTCAATGGCTTTTTCACATGGAACAATCATAGGATGGGAGATGTGGCCATCTCAAAATGCCTGGATAGATTCTTAGTCTCATGTTATTGGTGCTCTAGTTCATTCTCTCTCTCCTCTAATATTCTTGACTGGCGGGGGTCTGACCATTGGCCTATCATGCTCTTTGTGAGACATATTATTGCTCTTAAGAAGCCCCCTTTCAAATTTCAACTAATGTGGCTTCGTGACACTTCCCTCCATGATTTAATAATAGGCTGGTGGTAGCAAGGGACACCGAATTATGGCACATCTATGTTTTTGTTTACTAAGAAGCTCCAGTATGTGAAAAATAAATTAAAGTATTAGAACTTACACTGTTTTGGTAATCTCCATACTAGGAAGAGGAGGGCACAAGACCAATTGGATGCCATCACCAGATAGATTTGTGACCTTAGATTGTTAGAAGCCCTACATTCGGCTAAGTTTCAAGCTTCTACGAAACTGATGGAATGGGAGCTTCATGAAGAGATTTATTGGAAACAAAAGGCTCGTGTAGACTAGCTTTAGGAGGGTGACAAGAACATGGCCTTCTTCCATAACTCTATTTAGAATCACCGTAACAGGAGCTTCATCTCATCCCTAGATACTTTGGATGGTAGAAGCTTGACTTCCTCCCAAGACATATCTAGGGAAGCTATATGGTTCTATTCTGCTCTCTTCGTGAATGATACTCCTCCTGACGAGCTTGTTGAAGGTACTATTTTATCTTGTATTCCCCCTATTATGTCTTCAAAAATGAATGACTCCCTTATGCAGCCTATTAGTATGTCAAAATTGGAGAGAGTGGTCTTTGGTATGAAGAAAGGTAAGGCTCTGGGACCAGATGGATTCCCTGTGGAATTTTTTCAAGAATTTTGTGATGTCATTAATCAGGACCTCTTGGGGGTAATTCAGGAGTCCTACTCCAACAAAGAAATGCTCTAGGCCCTGAATGCTACTTTTTTGGTGCTCATTCTGAAGCACAAACAAGCTAACCATTTGGAATATTTTAGACCTATTGCTCTCTGCAACATTGTCTACAAGATTATCACTAAACTTATTACAGAGAGGCTTAAAATCTGCCTTCCCAAGCTCATCTCTGAGGAGCAAGGGGGATTCATTACTGGTAAGCAAATTCTAGATGGAGTAGTTATAGCATCTAAATTTATCCATTCTATGAGTATTTCCCATGACCGTGCTATGTTTGTCAAACTTGATATGGCTAAGGCATATGACAGAGTCAACTGGGGATTCCTGCATAAAGTTCTTTAGGCTTTTGGCTTTAATCAAGACTGGATCAGTTAGGTGCTTAGCTGTGTTATGACCCCTTCTTTCTCCATCCTTATCAATGGTGCTCCCTCTGAGATTTTTGGCACCTCTAGAGGACTTCTTCAGGGAGACCCTCTTTCTCCATATTTGTTTATTATTCTGGCAGAAGGCCTTGGGCATCTTATTAAGCTTTGGGCTTCTCAGCATGTGTTACAAGGCTGGCAGTGGAGAAATAGATTACCTACTTTATCCCACCTCTAGTTTGTGGATGACACTTCCCTGGTGGGGAGAGCTCAAATCTGGGAAGCTAAAGTTTTTTGGCTCACTCTGGACACTTATATGGTGGCTTCTAGATAGATGATTAATGACCACAAATCCTCCATTGTGTTTTTTAACACCCCCAAGCCTATTCAGTGGAGGATTATGGCTATCATGAGGTTTCAAACACAATATCTTCCTCTTACCTACCTTGGGTTCCCTATTGTGGTAGGAAGACAACCAAAGCTCTTTTGGCAGAGGGTGTTGGACAAACTTAGACAAAAAGTTAATCACTAGACTCACAGATGGCTCTCCACTGCCAATAGGGTGACACTCTTGCAATCAATGATTCAAGCCCTCCCCATTTATCATAGTATGGTGTAGGCTGCCCTAGGGTACTTCCTGAAGGAATTCGATGCTCTTTCTCATCAATTTTTGTGGAGTGGCAATTTGCTTAACACCAAATGGAGCCTGCTTAACTGGGACACCATTTGTCAGCCAAAAAAGGAAGGCAACCTTGGGCTGTGCTCTGCAATTCTATGTAGTCAAGCTCTTGCTGCCAAACTCTATTGGCACTGGTGCTCCAATTTGGCCCAACTCTAGGCCCACATTTTGGCCTTTAAATACTACCCTGGGGAGAAGCCTGAGGTTATTCCAAGACTCCCCCTTGAGGGAAGAGGGTCGATGGTTTGGAACACCCTCAAGTGGGGAGCTCAACTGGTGAAGAACAACCTTTTTTGGAGTTACTCCTGGGATGGGTATCCCCCTCTCTTATCCTCTCATCCACATTTGTAGCTTCTCTATGATGATATGCTTGATGTTGGTTGGAACATGGTGGATCAATATAAGGAGGCCATCAGGTTGGGCACTGTAGTGGGGTATCGATGGAATAATTCCTTGGACTGGCCACTAGGAGGTTCTATTAAGGATCGGCTGGAGTTATCTTTGATATTGGCCTCTAAGGAATGCAGTTCCCTGTAGGGATGTGATGTTCTATCTTAGGGAGGAGATCCCTCAGGGAAGTATTCTATTTCTACTAGATACCTTGCTCTGACTAAACATCTCCTTGGAGAGGTGGTGATCCCTTGGGGGACCAAAGTTTGGAACAGCTATTCTTGGCCCAAGTGTAACTTCTTTCTCTGGGTGTTGGTTCACAACAGATGTCTTACCTGGGACAATCTCTACAAACAGGGTTTCCAGGGGCCCTCTATGTGTGTTCTTTGCCACAGCAGTGTGGAGACTATCTCCCATCTTTTCTTTCAGTGTCCTATTGCCAAACTAATTTGGCATTTTTGGTGGGATGTATGGGATTGCCCATGCTGGCACGTATCTTGTTTAGCTGAATTCTAGGACTATTTGGGTCATCCCCCCTCTCAGGCTTCTTTTCTCTAGGTCACTTGGCGCATTGGCCCATCTTTTACCCTGTGGCAGCTGTGGCTAGAGAGGAACAGACAGATTTTCTAGGGTACCAGTATTAAGATTATCATCTTGTGGGGGAGAATTCTAAGCTCTCTTTTTAAAATGCTTCATGCTAAGTGCAACCTGGCAGTGGACTTGAGTTTAGCCGATGCCAAGGTGTATGCCCACTTGGCCCCTACCACCCCTAGGGGTACTCCCCTCGCCCCTCATACTATAGCCTATGCTCGTGGTCAGTCTAAGCATCCTGTTGATAGGATGGGTCGGTGGTCTCCCCGTGAGGCTGGCTAGCCAAAAATCAACACTGATAGGTCATCTCATGGGAATCCTGGACCAGCTAGGATCAGTGGGGTGGGTCGTGACAAATCTGGTCAGGTGATTTTCTTCTTCTCTATTCACAAGGGATGGTATACTAATAACTTCATGGAAGCTCTTGCAATTTTGGTTGATGTCCAATAGTGTTGTTCTCTCGATTGGAATAGAATCATTTGTGAATCTGACTCACAAGTTGTTATTAATATGTTGAATGATCAAAATTTTGAAATTGTTGATTGGCATTTGGCTGGAGTGGTGCATCAGCTCCTTCAGCTCTGTACTTCTTTAGAGTTTGTTTCCTTTAGGTATATTCCCTGCGAATGGAATGGGGTGGCTGACTGCTTAGCCAAATGAGCTTCCGAGCATGGGCTGCCTTGGAACATTTTAGAACATAGGATGCTGCCTCTGGATTTATCCCAAAAGCTAGATCAGCTGATTGACCAGGATAAACTTATGTAACTTTGTTCTTTCTTCAGTTTTAATAATATGTTTACCCCTTGTAGTTAAAAAAAATTCATACAATACTCAATACATATTTAACCAAAAAAAAAACCCTACCTATTAAATAAATGCATGGCTATGTGAAACTAATTGTGTTCCTTGAAATCTTCCTTGAACCCTTTGTTTTTTCTTTCTTTCTCTTTCTTTTTATTCCTTCATCCTTCGTGTCTGTCTAGGCATGTCTTCCTCCATCTTATTCTCCTTCATGTTATTTTCATGCCCTTAAAAACCCCCAATATCTCCACCAAAACTCTTTGTTTTCATAATGATCTTGACAAAATATCTATGTATGTAAAACCAAATGGAAAAATTATGATAATCACTTTATGTTTTTACCATGCTAATCTAAAAATAAGTGTTTTTTTTTCAAAGTGGTTCAAATAGATAAATTCAATGCCTCACAAAACCCTAATTTTTTGAACTTTTATCATAATAATAATCCTTTTAAGCATTATGAACATTAACATTAACTTCCACAATAATCATCTAAACATTATAAATAAATAGTATTGACTTAGCACAATAATCATGTCTAAAAAAACTTATAACCACACCTTGATAACTAATCAAATTAGTAATAAACTAATAATCAAAACAATTAAGTCCCATTCTTTTACTATAGCCATGTATTTATTATAAAACACTTTCCCCACACTATCATAGCTAATAATCATTCAAGTAAGGAAAGAACGTTTGCAAAAATATTCACAAACATCCAAAAGATAGTATCAAGGACATTAAAAGGTCACGAAGCACAAGTTATGGAAACATAATAACATACATGACTTTCAATCTTGTAGTTACAAACACACAACCAGATTAGAGTATGGTACCCATTTGGAAACCAACCATATTCAATTATAGAACACATAACGACAACTAAAAGCAACTATAGGATATTCAAATCAAATAATGAATAAAAATCATATTCTATTATTTGTGGTGTGTACAAGGTTCTTAGTTTGCACTCTATCATCCTCCAAACTACCTTCATCTACTCCACCCTCTCTGATGATTCTCTCCCTCAATCATAGTCTGAGGGATGGACTCTATCCTGCATCCACCTTAGAACAACAAAGGTAGTTAGCTTGAATCAAGATAAAATCAACAATTTACTAATGTGATGAACTAAGTAATCATTATCATTATGTACATAACATACAAGTACAACTAACTCAACAAGTTAATGATTATTCAAATAAGAAACATATAACTATCCATACATTAGTATATAAAATATAGCTTATTAAAACAATAATTAACAAAAAAATAACCACAAAATCCACAAGTCAATAGGTTATCAAGTCTATTGAAGAATCATGATGTAACACCATCCATTGGTGGCCCTTACCACCCAAACCATCATCCTAAACAAGAAATAATCCCCCAAATAGAAGGATACCTTAATTAAATAATATAAAAGTGTAATGAAATATAATATAGAGATAGAGTTATATGCTTATAGTTACATAATCAAAATAATAAATAGGGTTCTCCAAAAAATAAATAAATTAATATTTTTAACATAATGCACAAAACACACACACCATTGAGCTCACAACATTCTAGACATACAACCTATCAAATTTTTGCAAGCCATTTGAGGGTAAAAACCTCATTTCTCAAATTATAGCCATTTTATGGCAGTAAGCAATATGATTCATTAACCACATTTATCAATCAATGAGAGAAATAAATAGGGTTTGATTTTTTAATAAAATATAAAATAACCAAATTTTGATATCAATATAGGATAAACATTATAATAGAGAGAGAGAGAGAGAGAGAGAGAGAGAGAGAGAGAGAGAGAGAGAGAGAGAGAGAGAGAGAGAGAGAGAGAGAGAGAGAGAGAGAGAGAGAGAGAGAGAGAGAGAGAGAGAGAGATCCAAGTTATGAATATTTGATAGTGGAGATGATATAGAGAATGGTAAGGTCAAATATGGGATCATGAAATTATGGTATGCCTAGCAAGATATAAATTTTTTCTTCTCCACTTAGTTATCTCTACCAATAATTATTTCACCATTTCCCCTAGCTTTAGTAGTGATAAAAATGATAAGGATAAGAAATTAAAAAAACAAAACCTACTTCTTGATTTGATGAATGCTTTTAATCTCAAAGTTTGTCAAATTAGACTTAATTTTTATGGATATATCATTGCATTTCTCCCTTGATTATATTTCCCTTTTATAAACCTTCCAAATCCAATAGATACATATTTAAAATACTCATCAAAAAATCTATTAAAGTGAATATATTAGATATGGAAAAGTGGGGAGCTAAATATAGTAATTCTCGTCATGCCATAATGATTTATTTCATAGTTCCCATAGTAGGGATCAACCCACTACCTTCACTCTTTCTATTTTTTTCCTTTTCTTTATTTCTATTACCTCCATTTATTCCTTTCTTGAGTACAATACCTTCATGGATTTAACCATTAAAAACCTTTTTAAATAAAAATAACACTTTTACAAATATTGGGAACAATAATCATGTTTCTAAAGTCAAGGATGTGACCCTAAAGTGGTCACCAAAATTTTATAAGATAAGTACTATAAGTGCCTATGTCACATAAGCTAAAAAATTGCACCTTAGCACTAAGTGGTTGTTGTTAATGTTCCATATTAAATCAAAATTCACAACAAGCCTTCATAACCAAGTACATGTGAAAACATTATATATACAATGAGCACAAAATGCCAAAAATCTTTTTTTCTTCCTTTATTTTTCTAAGGATTTGAAGCAAATATTTCAAGAAAAATTGTTCTTAGTCACCCCAAATGCACAAGAGGTGAATATAAACTCTCCTTCAACTCAAAATATCTAGTGACACTATGTTAATCATGTATGATCAAATATTATTTGTTATCAAACTAAATCTACCCTAGTATAGGGCCATGACACAAAACATCAAGTAATGATGTATGCACAAAATTAGTTTAAAAACATTATGAAATAAAAAATAAGATAATGATGTAAAATAATTTCTCTCTCATTCATAATACCTATATTTTGTTGCATAATTTTTCATCATACTCTTTCACCATTAGGCCTAGCTCATGTATTCATTGTTACTACCTGAACACATGAAAAAAATCATCAATAGTACTTGAATAAGAATGAAAAAATATATTTTTTTGTAGACAATAAATAATTGAATTTAATCAACTAAAAATATGAATTATTGAATATAATTTAATAAAAAATCATTAAATTTAAGTAACTCATGAGATAAGTATAATCCAATTCTAAAAATAAAGTGAACCCCATAAAAATAACAAGCAAATATTATTACCATTATGATGTTTTCACATTATTCAAGGGATATAAAACTAAAATATGACATCATTCCCCCTTAAAGGAGGCATAATCTAGGTTCTTGCACAAAAAAGTGAGGTTGGTGTCACTATAAAATATTTGCTTCTTCCCATGTGTAACTTTTCTCATTAAGTTGGTCCCATTAGACTAACACTTGATGAATGTCTTGTATTCATAGTTTAATGGTATGATGGGATAAGATATTAACTAGGTATAGTTTAATTCTCTCCTCTTTCACTACCTATGCATTATGTTTTTACTCTAATTTGGATTAGAAACCCTAATATGATAGAAATTATTAGAATAATGACTTAATTCAAATTTGCAAAATATATAAAAATATACATGTTAAATATAGTAATGAATTTACAAATGAGGTAAGAAGTCTCTTAACTTATTTTTCACATTTATATGAACTTTGGTTATCTAAATTATGTGTCTAAAAATACAACACCTTCGATTTATATATGATCTATCTTATCCTACATTTTTCTACTCATTTTTTACCCATTTGGTCAGTATCAATAGTCAATATTGACTGTAGTGGTCAGAATTGGCCCTACAGCCAATGAGAAACTATTTTATTATATGGAAATATGACTATATATATAATGTCTATTTCTAATTGTATCCACTTCTAGAATTATGTGGGTGAACTTGTGTATATAAGCCCTAATTTTTTACAAGGAATTCGATATCAAGTGAGGGGTGTCAGGTGAAAGAGTTCAGTCAGAATAACCCTGGTCAATCCCCATTGATATACCAAGCACTACACTCCATTTCCATTAATATGAAGAGGGCTCAAATTCAAATTTAATTCTCCTATCAAAGTGTATGTGTGTAATTGTATATGCAAGCCTAAATTATATTTATCCTATCTTACCCTTCGTACTAGCATGAAAATATGAATTAACCCTTTCAAACTTTAGATTCATATCTAATAATTTTTTAGGTGAAATGTATAATATTATCTATCTCTAGTGAATGTAATGTCCTAGTCCCAAAATACCTCACACTAGATTTATATATATATAGGAGTCTCTAACTTTGAATTAAGGACCTAATATAGCGTAAAATCCAATAAAAAAGTTGAAACATGCCCAAATAATGGTCACAAAGTGAAACATGTCCAAAATAAATTAAAATTAGACCTATGCCAGTTCAACTATATTTTATTAGTATCTAAAATTGATACTAATCATAAATATTAGAATAGACCCACAAATTAAAAGACTCTATAGTGACAAGGAGAGCCATATATATGTATTATGTCATGTGAAGTTGGTCATGATAGAATAAGGGTGTCACCCATCCAAATATAATCAATAAGACAATAAAAATGTCAACAAAAATGTTCCACTATGTACTTAATTTTTTATTTGAGATCTATACATGTAAATTTGCTTACAAGTGTTATGAAATAAGTCTTGTAACAAATTTAGGTATCTATATATTATTTCAATCCAAAATATGAGATAGCTAAAATATATATTTTCTTAAAAAATCAGCGTGAAACAATTCATGGGTCCTAAAAATAGTTTGAAGAAGAGCTAGACAATAATCAACATGGATAATCTTTTCCATAATGTCGTATAGATTGAAAAAGTGTGGAGCCAGTTTGGTTAACTTACCAAAATTAATAGAACTTTTATGAGGTCTAACTCTTATATTAAATTTTCCCAAACTGTTAATTCTCTAGGATATTTTTTCAAGCCTATTGTGTTTATCAAAGGAAGCATTCAACCTCTGACAACTAAGAACCATCTAAGTGTAATAATAATGTAAAGTTTTAGGTCCTATAGCTACTCAATTTTTCAAACATTCCCAACTAGGTGGAGTTTGGAATTTTCATACATATAAATCTTAAAAGGGATCCATCTTAATCATATAATGTTAAGTATTGTTATAATAAAATTCAACTAAGTGGAGATAATCCTCTCACTTATTTTATTGATCTATTTAATTCATTCTTAACATATCTTATACCTTGTTTTAGAATTTCAATTTGATCATTCATTTATGATTGGTCTACAAAATTATATTTATAAACATGTTCTAAAATTAGCAGTTGAGGTCTATTAAAACCTTGAAGTGAATAACTTACCTCTATTAGAGATGATAGCTTTAGGAAATCCATGAAGGTGAAAAACTTCCTTCATAAATATCTCATAAAGAGTTTGGGCATTATTAATAATATTTCCTGTAGTAAAATGTGAACCTTGGTGAATTTATAAATTACCTTAAAAATAGTATCATGTTGGCCTCAATACTTAGGTAGTCTTGATATGAAATCTATGGAAATCATAACCCATTTATATTTTGGTACATAATGAGGATAGATCAAACCAACTAGATGATAATCCTTAGCTTTAACTCATTGGTAGTCCAAACATTTGGCTACAAAATAAACCACCTCCTTCTTTAATTTAGGCCAAAAATAGAACCTTTTGAATTTATATGTCATTTTGGTGACACTCAGATGAGTAAAATGAGGTGCAGTATGGACTTCTTTGAACACTTTCTCTATTATATTATCAGAATTAGGAGTATAAATTTTCATTTGATGCCTCAAAATTCCATATAATCCTAATGAATAATTGAAAAAATTATTACCCATGATTTATTTGGCTAATTTTGAAAAAAAAATGCAAATACCATCAATTAAATGTTATTCCAATACATAATTTATGAAATCATATCTCAAAATAAAAAGTGAAATAATATATGTGTGTTTGTTGATGCATCAACAATGTAATTTTTATTACATTTAACATATTAAATTTCCATATCAAAATTATTGATAAATTACAAACATCTTCATTTCATTGCATTGAGATCATCTGTGAATACAAGTGATCAAGGCTACAATAATCTAATTTCACCTTGAAATGTTTCCCAAGCATAAAATGATTCTAATGATTGAGTGCATGAATTTTTTCTAAGTCAATATCATGAGTGAGATAATTATTTGCATGCTCTTTGATTTTTCAATACTCATAAGCAACCATTTGGCCATCTTAAAAAAAAATGCCTCTAAAACCATTAATTGATGCATTAATCTAGATTTTAAAGTTACCATTAGGATCTGAAATAACAAGGATAACTATATAAGTTAATAATTCCTTGAGATTTTGAAAATATTCTTCATGTTGAGGATTCCAAACAAACTTCTTTCCTTTTAGATATAAGGAATAAATGGGATTATCCACTATAAAAAAATAACAAATATTGGCAGTACCCAACCAATCCCATGAAGCTTCATACTTCATGAACAATTATAGAAGTAGATAACTCCTTAATGGCTTTTATCCTATCATAATCAAGTAAAATACATTATTTATAAATTTCATACCCCAAGTAATGAATTTTATCTTGATAAAAATATCATTTATAAATCTTACCATATAACTTTGTTTCCTTAGTCTTTGCAAGACTATGTGTAAATCTTTCTCATGTTTGGATTTATTTTTTTAGAATAGATCAAAATATCATATAAAAATACTAACACAAATTGATCAAATAAATCTCTAAATATAATATTTATTGAATTCATAAATGATGCAAGTGCATTGGTTAATCCAAATGGCATGATAATGAACTTATAATGGCCATGTCAAGTTCTAAAATTTATCTTATGCACATCTTATTATTTGATTAATATTTTACATTAACTCAATTGAATATCAATATTAGATAAAATTGAAATGTCTCTCATCTGATCAAAGAATCACCAATCCTTAGCAAAGGATACTTTTTCTTGATTGTGAATTTATTTAGCATATTATAGTTAATGAAAAATATTAATGTTCCATCCTTATTTTTTATGATGATAACAGAAGCACCCCAAGGTGAAACACCTAGCCTTATTTACACTTTATTCATGAAATATTGAAATTGAACCATGATATCTTTCAAATCTTCCACTTTAATCTTATATGTGTCTTTAGATGTGGCTATAAATCTAGGTATAATATCACATAAAAATTATAACTCCCTAACAAGTGGTAAGCCTAGAATTTATTATTTGAATGCATCCTTTTCAATCTTGTAAGACTAGAAAGTATCTTATAAAATGTTATTTCTATTTATAAATATCTTTAATTTTAATAATGTAAAGCATGTATCCTTTACAAACTCTTTTATTTAGCCACAAGGTTAAAATGATATTACAAGCTACGAGTATGAAGATACCCTATGTTTTTAACATATTACTAAAATATTCAATACTTTGCACCTTTTTTATAAAATAATCAAGTCTAGTTTGATGTTATTATAACCAATCCATACCAAGAATCAGGTCATAAAACCTTAAAGGTACCAAAAATAAGTTTAACTTGGTCTTAAAGATACATAGATCAAGTTAATCTCATTCTATGTATTTTAAAACTAAAATCCTTGTGTTTGTGCCAAACTCTTTTTCTCATCCTTATCTTAATGTAGTGGGTTTAAATTTACATTACAAGCAATGCAAGGATAAATAAAATTATCTATTTTACCAAAAATAGTTAAAATAACCAAGGAAAAACCATAAATTATAACTCAAGTTCAATTAAAGTGGATTGAAAATATGGATTATGATTTTCAATTATTGCATACACTTTATGGTTGGTAGGCTTATTGTTCCATAACTTAGGATGATCTCTTTTGTCATGATTATCACCACATTCACAACATTAAACAACTCTTTATAGAGGTAAAAGTATTGATTTAATGCCAGTGGCTGGTCCAAGGTGATTATATTGAGGTTTGTTTTGGTTTCTATGGCTTGGCCTTGGAAAATTTTGAGGTTTTAAACCTCTATTCATATTATAAAATATGTTATAATTAGTTTTGTTTTTCAAAAAAAAAAATTGTCCTTCCTCTTAAAATTCTTCCCACCATCAAATATATAGGGTTTAAGCTTGGACTACAACCTGAATTCTTGTCTATCCTTAAGATGATACTTCTCTTTCTCCTCAACCCTATGGGAATATTCAAATTCTACACCTAGAGTGTATGGATTAGTCATGTCTACATCATGCATTAGGGCCTCACATAAGCCCAATTTTAACTCAGTTAATTTTATATCCTCATCATGAATATAATTAACATAACATAAGAGATTGATATACTTGTTATCATATTTAGTTATAGTCATAGTAGTTGAAACATAGTGATATTATACTCTTTGTAAATGGCATTCCAATGCATCTTCCCAAATTACCTCTTAAAGGTCTCTTGAGTGAGATTCAGAGGTCCATACCCCTTCAGAGCATAGAGATGATTCTACCATAATTCAAAATCACCTACAACCTATTAGTATCTAATACATGTTTTGATACTAATTCTCATATTATACAGGATAAAAAATTGCATGTTCACCAACCATTCTTCAACAACATCTCCAAGTTCTCCCCTAACATAAATATAATTTTTAAGTTTCTTCATCTCTTTGATAATAGGATCAAGTACATGTTGAGGTTTAATAAGTACATCTTATACTCCCATGTGATTTTATTCTAGTCAATTGTCAATATTATGACCAATTATATTATCCATCTAGTTTTCTTGAGATTTTAGTATTTCTTAGATGGTGGTGAAAACCCAAACAATATTGATAGATTATTATTAGTACTAGAATTTTTATAAATACCATTGATGTTTGAATTTCCATCTAATGGAGGGTTTTTGGGACCCTCGCCTCTTTTAGGTCATGTTCTCACCATACTGAGATACAGAAGCCAACATTAGAGAAACATCTTCACTAGAGATACCTAGGGTAGGAACTTGTGTTTTTATACCACTATCATATCCTCAAAAATTCAAACCTATATTTTTTTAATAATAAAGGATATAAAGGTTTTTTCACAACTCAACCAACCACAAATTTTTTGTTTACTTATTTCTATTACTTTCATGATACCACACATTTAACTTGGCATTGTTCCCATGGAAAAACATGAAAATTTATAAAGAGACAATAAGAATAGTTATTTTAAAGGAAAAATGTGTCCATAACTAGTCTTTAAACATTTTGATAAAGTTACTGTAGGGCTTCCAACTTCACCTTATGAGATTGAGAATAAAATGTCAGGTTTGAGGATGATATTAGACAAGCCACTCCCATATATTGATTAAATTAAATTAAGTTAGACATAATCACCTTAGTTTACCTCAATAAAAATAACATATTATAATTTTTCCTCTCAGGATTTATCCAATTATAGTCACAAAGGCCTACTTGGAGTTCTGTTAAGGTTAGGGATGGATCTAACTCCCTTAGAGCATTACTTAGATGATAGATACTAAATTTAATGATTATGAATATCGATGATTTGTTGTTTAATAAAATTGGTTTAATAGATATAATGACATTTATTGATTTCATATCACCATATCCAATTCAAAACCCAACTAAAATCTCATTTAGCACTAGCAAGTTTAATATGATCAAATGAACTATTTTCCAAGAATAGTAAAATAAGTACCAGTTTTAGTTATCAGTCTCATATCACATAGCTCTTTATTTTAACCAGTATATATATTCCAATGAATACACATAAGGTAATTTCCCAAGTTAAAAAATACTAAAATAGATATTTAAACCTTTGTGCAGATATTTCTAGTCACTTTATATCCTAGAATTTAGATTCCAATGGGACAATAATGTTAATAAGTGATCTAGGATTATTTGAGACACAAAATATTATTGTATTTATTGGGTTTTTATAATATATCCTTATGTTAATTTCAAAAAATTGTGCATTAAATTAAGTACCCATGTGCCAAAGGAAAATATCCATGTATATTTTGCATCACCACACAACTCTTGTAATTCACCACTACAAACCTTGCAAGGTAGTTTATGAGGTCTTTGGAGTGTTTATGGGGTTGATAATTCCTACCCACATATATTTACCTATGTAAAACTATATATGATGAGATGATATTTTCCAAAAGGTACTAAGATCCATAATCAAATCATACCCAAAGAAGTTAGGTCATGCCAAGTGAATTGGTTACTCTGGAATCTACATTATTATTGGATATTATTTTGTTAGTGTGATATATTGTTATTTTATTATTTGTGTGTGTCTAAGTGATTTTTTATCCAAATCACTACCATTATATTAGGAGATAGAATAGGCCTCATTATTCATAGTATATTCTATTCTTATATATTTTTATGTTTGTCAATAATGAAATATATGAAATTTATTTTGTAAACTCTGACAATTTTCTTAGATTTGGTATCAGAGCATATTATAATATGATTCATTAAGTATTTAATGGGCATATTAAAATTCATACTTTCTCTTGGTGATTTTATTTATTATTTATTTGAATTCATGTTTACATATTTTAAGATAATAATTTATTTTCCTATGGGCCGAATCATCTATTAATGAGCATCTACTTTTTCCAATGAATGGTCATTTATTCCATACTACATTCAAATATTTACACTTACTCTCTGTCCACCATGATTTTCCACCAAATCTTGTGCATCTTTTGTAAAATTGGGTTACAATATTTTAATCTTAAGATTCTCAATACACTCTCAACCGATCGCATATTCCATCTTCCACTCTCATTAAAATGCATTCATTTATGCCATTCATGTGATTTGCTTTGCATTCAGATTTTATTACCACAGTAACAATTATTTTTTAAATCTTGAAAAGTATGTATTGATTAAATTATTATGGAATTGTGCATCAAAGTCTTTCTACCTAGGCGTACATCCAAATATCATATATTGTGTAGTATCCATGTCACCAATATCTATGTAGTTATATCTATCTATTCCTTACTCTCATATGCACCTAATTATGTTATCTTGAGTATTAATCTAAATCGTGTTAAGTCTCATTTATTTGCTATTATCACTCATATGTGCACCCCTAAAATCATGTGTACTTATTCTCACTCCTATTAATATAATGAAGGTTTGCATCATATATTTTTGAATCTTTGTAAGAATTGTAGTTTTTTTTGTAGTTTTTGAGTTAATGAGGCCATAGATGTGTGTTTTCCATATTTTATCACTTTCCTTGTTTTTAAAATTTGTGAAAATATATAATATCCATAAATTATTGACACATAATTCACTCTTACATACAAGGATTCTTCACATTCTTCAAGAATGCAACATGATTAAATACACTCTTACTTCTCAGAATTAGAGTACAAGGATCACATATATTCTTTGGGATTTTTAGGCATCATAAAATATTCTACACTTTGATATAAGGAATAGTGGAACACTCTCAAGCATCACAAGTTAATTTGTCAACACCTATAGTATAGTAACATTGGCATTTCATACAATGCACCACATCAATAAACCCAATGATAGATGTACATATATTTTAATGGATTTGACATCTTACATTATTTCTCAGGAATAGGAGTTGGCATCACCACACCACTAGATTTTATGACTCCAACATTTTTTCACGCCCTTATCATGGAACCCAAAGTTAACATCAATGGGGATAATCACTCATTAGGAGGGAGAATTGATCTTGGATGATTTGAGACATAGGATCTTACCATAGTTATCAAGTGTTACTCATTTATCCTTTTGATAACATCAAAAACTTTTGTATCAAGTTCAACGCCCAGGTACCAAAGGGAAAGATTCCAAGCATCTCCTACATCACTATGTATGTCTTGTAGTTTATCACTACAAATCTTGCAAGTAAGTTTCAAATGTCTTCAATGTTTACGGGGATCGATCGGTCTTCTAACATAGTTTTATCTATGTGAACTTTTATATGATGATGGGTTAAATCACATAAGTGAGTCCCACTTGGATGCCAAGTCCATCCAAATATGAAAATAAAAAATGGGTTCATTCTAATCCCCTTCATTATAACCCACCGTGTTCTAACCCACCTTGTTCTAACCCACCTCATTCTAACCCTCACATGTACTTTTTTAATGGGCTTATAAAAAAGGAGGTTAGAATGAAGGGAGTTCAAATGAAGGGTCTCAAATATGTATGTTTTAGATTAAGGTAAAAATAAGTTTTGAAGGGACCCTGAAACCCTGAAACAAAGGAAGAAGGATATAACAATAACGCCCCACATGAAAAACAAACCTAACACCTACTGCAGAGCAGTATCAAAAATAGGTTTTGCAGGGACCTGAAACCACAAATCAAGATCATCAAAAGAAAGATCCTAGGTTTTACAGAGACCTAGAAACTCAAATACGTTAAGAAAGCAAAGAACTAGAAAATGGAACCAGTTATAACATCCAACAAAAAGGACTAAAATAGAAAGAACAGAAAGACCCTATTCTTCTAATTCTAGGATCATCTTCACCGCTTCCTTTCCAATCACAACAGTGTCCTGTATGGATATTGTAGCTGACGTAGCAGCCTCTTGCATTGCTTTCTTCCTCAATCTCTATTTGGTCCTCTTACTAGGCCCCTCCAAAGATTTTATTTCCTCATTAGCTCATTTTCCAAGGTTTATAGCAGCTGCATATATGCTAGAAGTAACCTCCTCCATCTTCATTCCGCTTTCCTTAATAAGCCTTCTAAGATTGTTCTCATAATCTCTAAGTTTGATAGGAATATCTCTCATCTGCATTTCCATATTATTAATTTTATTCTGATCAGCTTCTTGATTATGTTCCATTCTTTCCATTCTCTTCCTAAGGCCCATTATTTACTTATACATCCACGAGTCAACTTGGAGAATAGCATCTACTTTGCATTTGGCCAAATTCATGAAGGGAAGCCTCATGTCACTCTGCCAAACGTCACTAAAATCTTCAGTGTTCTCTTTTGGATTAAGTTCATCCTTTTTAGTTTGATCCTCCCTTTCTGTTCTTTTCTATTCTTTAGTTTCAATAGGGTTTTTGTTGTGGACAAGATCATCCTTTACTTATTCTCTAGTTTCCATTACATGATAGGCATCCTGAACCATATGTTCCTTCTCTATTTTTGAAGCAGGATCCTCAAATAAAACATCCATTTCTTTTTCACTTCCCCCCAACACTTGCTGATTATCCTCATGATCAGAGTTTTTCTGTTCTATTTTTTCCTCTATTGTGTCCCCTTCTTTTTCATTTTCACTTTTGTCTTTACCTTCCATATTAGAGCTGCAATCCCCACTATCCATTCCTTCCTCTTCCTCCATGCTCTCCTCCTCAGAACTTTATGTACTTTCCCACTCAGTTTCCTCATCAATAATCTATTTTTTAAAGCTGGAGGATTTAGGTTTAACTTTTTCTTTTCCCTTTACAGTTTCATTCTTCTTACTCTGTGAATCCTTATTTTTGTCTGAATAAGGATTCAGGACAATGGCATTGTTTTTGTAGAAACCTTCTATAATTAGGATCAATCCTTCATGTAATATAGGGCGAGACTCCTTTTTTCTATGAGAAAACAAACTTTGGAGCAGCGAGAAGCGCAACTAGAAAGGGAAGGAGATTCTAGCTTTGTGCCTAAAGTAATTAAGAAAGACAAAATGAAATTTATGGACTCTTTTGCTTCTACCATCTAGTATAAAATACTCACGGGTGCAACCTAAGACGTCTCTCCAGATTCCTTTAATCTGCTCCAAGTCAAAAAAATCTCCACTCTTTTCCAACTGCTGCTCCTCAGTGTCTATCTTTGAGAATTTACTATATGCCTCATTAGATATACTAGTTTGCTTAGAGAATTTTATACCCTCCATTGGAAGCCCCGTAACCTCCACAATGAATTCCTCGGTGAGCTTCATCATGATACCATGGAGGGTTACCCTGTCATCTACCTAATTTTTGAAAAATGTCATTGTTATGTGGGGTTTAGAACCATGCAGCCGCTCCAAGTAACTCATTACCTTCCCTCTCTAAAGAGTCTTCCAAACATCATGTTTTGCCTTCTAGTCTTTGCAACTTTTAGGTTCCTTCTTCCTTGGTTCACCTTTCATTTTGTAGGCCATACAGTATTCTAGCACCACCCAAACACTAATTACTAAGCAATGAAACCAGTTGTTATCAACTTGTAATGGAACTCACCTATTTTTTGGCACATGCAATAACCGCTTTACATTCTCATGAATGTATCTGTTTAATGATAGTAATCTTTCCACCATGAGACCACTCCACCAAATCATTAACTTGGTATTCTAGGAAGATCTTCCCCTCCTTTGAATGAATGGCATCATAATTAATAAGTGCTTTGAGATCAACATACTTATTTAATGCATCCTTCCATCTCACCTTATGCCCTGTTCGAATAGCATGATTAGCTATCCAGTCAGCAACCCCATTAGCTTCACGGTAAGTATGGGTTATGGTTACTTTTTCAAATTTTTGAATTAAGGCTTTAATTTCCATCACCATTGCCTCTATAGACCATGAAATTTAATTTTTATTATTTATGATATTCAAGGAGTCACCTTCCAACCATAATTTGGAAAATCCCGACTCAACAGCTAGTTTAATGGTATGAAGGGCTGCAGTAGCTTCAGTAATATGACTATTCGACTTACCAATAGGGATAGCAATAGCATCAATTACGTTTCCCATATGATCTCTCAAGACTCCTCCACAACCTGCTTTTCTCAGATTCCCTTTAGCAGCTCCATCAAATTTTCCTTTGATCCATCCACAAGGGGGGACATTCCATTTTACACCTAATCTTGGATTATCAGTTTTCACATTAGGCCTTTTAGATCTTAAGGGATTATCAATTTGAAAGGTTGGATTAGGATCCCTCTGTGATATAAAATTATCCTTTATTTCTCTAATAATATTCTAACCCAACACCCATCCTGGAAGTTCTTTACTTCTAAATATTCTATTGTTTCTTTCTTTCCATATGCCCCACCAAATATGAGGAAGTGTTAATTTCTAGAAAAAAAGAACATCAATATTCTTAGAGGGACAATTCCAACTTTTAAAAGATAGATCCACACTTTTTTGATGGACCCATGCTATACCCCAAAGATTAAGGATCTCATTCCAAACTTGCTGCGTATAAGAACAGTGCACAAACATATGATCTCTATCTTCAAAACCATTTTTGCATAGAATACACCTATTAACCACATTTATTCCTCTTTTTTGCAAGTTTTCAAGAGTCAAGATTTTATTTTGAAGTAGAGTCCAATAGAAGATTTTAATTTTGGGGATAAGCCCCTTGATCCAGGCATATGACCACAAAGGTTGATTACCATTCCCCTTTGAAATAAAAATAGTAGAAACTTTAAACTAACCACTAGGATCATCATGCCAGATAATCTTATCCTCAAGATAAGGATAAAGAGAGATAGCATTGAGGGATAATTATATATTACTAAAATTTTGATCGACATCAGTTATATTCACCCAGGAATTGTTCTGCCAATACTGATTGACAAATATACCATATCTTTGCTTACATCGATCAACTACATCCTTATCTTGAAAATCTTCAATATATGTATGTTATACATGTAGTTAATTTTAATAAAGTAGCAAATGAAATGATGTATTTTGAGGGAGTTAGAATGAAGGTGGTTCGAATAAACCCCATTCATTCTAAACCCCTGTGGCATCAAATCTTAACCCATTCAAGTGGTAAGCTACTATATGCCTTAAATTGCCAATTTCAGATGCCATATATTAGGGTGAAAAAATAAAACAAAAACATGTGGCTCTACATATAAATGGGTCCTTTTTTGATATTTCTAATAATATGATTTCATATAACTTTTAATAATATTTAATATTTATTTTTATTTATTTAGTAAAATATACTTATTTATAAAATTAGGTACCATATGTTTGAGGCCCTAGGAAAAATAGAATACTATGGACAAAAAAATTTGAAAACTATCATTGCACTTGAATTTAATATCATTGTTACAATGGTGAGAAAATCAATCCATTTTGATGCGCACGCACACACACACACACACACACACACACACACACACACACACACACACACACATACAATTTAAATTTTAATTAATTAATTAATTAATGATCAGGGTGGGTAATATCAAAACTTATGATTTTTCCTTATATATATATATATATATATATATATATATATATATATATATATATATATCATAAGGAGAAATCATAAGTTTTGATATTACCCACCCTGATCATTAATTAATTAATTAAAATTTAATTTTTCATTAAAATTTTATTTTAAAAAAAGTGATCTTACACTACGTCCATATTTCTATAACTTTCCAAGAAATCTTGAGAAAATATTATGATTTGATAAGATTATGAGGAGAAATCAAGAACTCAATAAAACTTTTAGTATATTAAACATACACACTTTGTATTTAGTTATTAAAAATCTATTTTATATTTTTATATTTTTTTGAATAATAAATTTAATCTACACTTAAAATGCAATGTTTCATTATTTTACACCATTTTCACATTTTATACGATTAAGTCACTATTGTCTATACAAATTGAGAAATGTTCACATTTAAATTTTTTGTTGTCCCCTTTGTACCAAAAAGTGGGACACACTATTAAGCTTCAACCCTAATATGACTTTTGTGGAAAGGTATTATGATACAAAATTAGAGCATACACATAATATTTTGGTCATACCAAGTGAATTGACTTACTCTATAATTTTTTAGCATCTCCTTACACATTTTTTAGCTTTTTATGATCATCCCAAGTTAGTGCAATTCACTAAGGAAATATTTTTCACATTACATGGAAAGCATAACCTATGTATCTTTAAGATCTTATAGAGACTCTTTTTACTCATGTGTGCTTAAAAAACACCAAGACAAATCACCATGGTAATTTATGGCACTAGTATAGCCTTTGTTGTATCATTGTATGCTTCTATAGCATTAGGACAAACACTTCATATCACTCTAGTCATGTGCATGACTCAGCATCTTTGTAGCATCTTAATCTAAGAATACATACATGCAACACCCATGGAAGTGTACATATCATACCTAAAAGGAAATTAAACCATCACATAGGTAGAATATGAACCATTCTTATAATTGTCAACTTCTATAACTGTCTATCATAACTTATTCTTTGTAATGATATATATTTTAATACTTCAAAATTTATGGGGGGTAGACACATAAAAGACCCACATAATGACCAAGTGTCAATTTTCCTCTTTCTTAATCTTTAATTTCTATAGCATCATTAATATGTGTATGCCTCAAACATATCATATCATATGGTCTCTTCTTAGAATAGGTAAATTACCTAGGATTTTACCCCTCAGTGATCATAATAACCTATTTTCCCCACCTTATCTGATGATTCCACAGTCTAGATGAAATAGTCAAGATTTTTTCCCACTTATGATCACAATAACTTGTATTCATTGTATTAATATGTATTGTACACATACATACATTTAATTATTCTTTTTATTGAATATAAATGGCACCATTCTACCAATAGATTATGTTTAATGTGTAATGGTTATTTTTTAATCTATTTTCTTAGATTTCATTACATGTTCTACAATTTTTTAGCTTTGTTTGAATTTGATTACACATATAACCACATTAAATATATTTAATTTAATTTCCACATGGTCTCCTCTTGGGTCATGGATCAATAAGTGACCCAATCCATAGTATCTCAATTTTTATTATACTCGAGAGAATCAAAATGAGTGACTTTTGCCAAAATAATCAAATTTTAATTAATCTCTTTTTAAATAATAGAACATATTTTAATGATTTATTTTATCAATGATAACTCTTATGTCATGCTTTAATACCTCAACTAATTATCTATGTAAATCAGTATATTCAATTTCATCCCATTAGATTATGACAAGTACATAGTTAATCTTACCTAGGATAGTGGTATATTATCACAACAATAGTAAATAAATAGGGGTACTTATCTACCAAATTTATAGAAGAAATTATGTATCATATTAGATATAAAAATTCATAATATCATATATACCTAACCAAATTAATTGCCAAAATATCACTTATAGTTTCCAATTCAACTTTATCTAGCAAAATCAACACACACAAACATCAATAATAACCATATAATTATATCCCTTAACAATATTTTCATGGTTCTCTCTAAAAATTTATTATAGTGATAGAACAAAGGATAGAGTATTACTTGTAAGTTACTTAATAGTATCTTTCATGTAGATAATAAGTATACCATTACTCTAATACTAAGACATTTAACCTAACCAGTTAAGTAATCAATTAATAAATAACATAATGATATAATTTACCATAATGAAGAAAGTGAGATTTGAAATATCTTGTAATCAAATACACAAAATCATTACTCTACTAAAACATGGTAATCAACTGTACCAATAGCCTCATGATCATTACATATACCAAACATCAATAAATCACAAGTATTATAGTTTCTTATACAAGGTTAGGTCATTTACCATATCAACATACATAGACTAAATATTACCATTGCCTGATCGAAACAAAGTACTTAAGGTATGCACTTACTAAGACATACCAAACCATCTAAATATCAAGTTATGCTAATATCTTTAGATAAATATAAAGTTAAAATGATTCATCTAATTCATGTATCTAAATAAATTTACTATAGTAAAATAATAGTGGTTTCAAAATGAAATTATCACTCAAGAAAAACTAAGTGCACCAGGTTACCCAACCAACTTCATACTATAATACACTACTTTATATATTACCACAATTTTAGGTTTTTTATCAAGCTACAAGTCCAGAATAGGATAGAGTATACTTTGACTCTTTTAACCCTTAATTTAAGGTGGTACATGATTTATTATAATCGAACCTTCATTGTTCATTAAAATTTAATAAGTATCCTAAGGTATAATTATTTTAGGTCATCACATAAAAATAATCAACATTAATACCTAGTCAAATAACCTAAAACATTTAAATCTAACTAGTACATTCATTCATGATTCAAACATAACATTCACTTACCATAGTCATGTTACCACAATAAATAAGTTATATTGAACCTTTCCTTGGAAGGTTATTTATATGATATTTCATGCTTAGAAATATAAAAAATATATATAACACAATCCAATAGAGTTAAACAACCAAATATTCATATACCACCATATTGATCATGGTATATACTAAACACCTACCAAGATTTTCATTATAAAATAAAAGGAGTAAAATGCATTCATTTTTCAAGTGTATTGTTATAGTATAAGGGGGAACAATCATCCATAAATGGAAATGGAGTAAATTAAATATCTTCATGCCTATTTTAGTAGCATGTGCTATGTAAATATTGATGTCATTAATTAAATTATAGAATATCAATTCACAAGTTTTTTTCTAGGTGATGCAATATTTCATGATGTACATGAAATCTTGCATTACCTAGAAAAATATAGTAAGAATATTTTTAGAAGCTATCAAGACAAATGTCAAGCCTATTATAGTCATTGAGACTAGGTTCTAGGTTCACAGAATTGTAGCAACCTCAAAATCCATAGAGATCATATATATCTCTACATTGGGTCACATGTTATTTGAAACACTTATTTGTAGTTTAATTGGGCCACACACATACTTATCTAAGTTTCATGATTTCTTCACATATATTTTCCATAATTACAATGGATACCACACACATTTTCTATTATCAAATTTATTTGAAACTCTAACAAGGGCCACATCAATTATAAATATATTTATGGCTAATTCTTAAAGACCCACATAGTTTTTGGTGGATGTGATGGGATCCTTAACTATTTTATACTTCAAAACAAATCCATGGAGTTTTTAGTGTAAAAAATTGATCACATGAGTTTGATATTGTGAAAATTTTCTCAATTATGATCTATTTCATGGCCTCAAGAAAACCCCATAGAATCATAATGGTAAAAGGTGATCATGTGAGTCTATTAGTCCAATATTATGATAAGTGTAAAAATCACGGTCTACTTATGTAGGTCACAAGTCAATGGTGGGGCCAATTTTGAGTGAATGCATGAAAAAATCATTAAGTGGATTTAATAAGACCAAGGGTCCATAGATTATGGTGTTCCATGGAGTTTTTAGCCTTAACAAATCCCTATGAATATCATAGTCAAAGTCAAGGCAGGGACCACATCTCCTAAATTCAAACACATGATAACTATTAATTATATTTGATAAATCCATGTGTCCACAATAATACATATAGATAAAGTTTTTAGGTTAAATGACACATCATAATTTGAGCAGTCATATCTTCCATGAGAGACATCCAAATAAGGTGTTTTTGGTCATTAAAAAGCTCTTGGTGAGAGATTTTGATTGTCAGTGGCCATGATTAAAATGATCAATTGTTTGGACGGATATTCATATAGGAATAATCATGAATCATTTTGATGGTAGTTCAATTGGATCTTATTCCAAGTGTACATAATTAATTCAATAATTTGAAGAGTTAATGGGTCATTAATTCAAAATGGATCCTTTAAAATGTGAAGGGGGTGTTTGATCTGCATAAAGGATAGAGAGAATATATGGAATGTGTATTTTAAGTCCTAAAAGTTTTGGGAGAACATTGTGAAATGAGTAAGATTATCCTATCCATCAGTGGCCCTTACCACCCCAACCATCATCTTAAACATAATAGAGTCCCCTCAAATAGAATGAGATCATGATTAAAGAATATAAAATGTAATGAAATGAGAGATAGATTAATATTCTTATAGTTATACCATAAAAACAAGAATTAGGATTATTCAAACAAGTTAACAAATCAAAATTTTTAACATAATTCATAAAACATAAATAAAAATGAGCTTACAACATTCTAGGCATATAACCTATCAAAATTTGTTAACCATTTAAGGGTAACAACCACATTTCTTAACTATAAGTCATATTATTATATTAAGGAAGTGGAATCACTAACCACATATAAAAAATAATGAGATAATAAACTAGGTTTTTATGTTGCAATCAAATACCAAATAATCATGCAATATCAATCTAGGATAAACATCAAAGTAGAGAGGTAGATATATATATATATATATATATATATATATATATATATATATATATATATATGCTACAAAAAATTTATAAAATGGATCATGTAGAGAAGATGAAGGTGATTTGTGGGATCACGTAAGGCATGGGATTTCTAGCACAATAAAAATTTCTACCTTCTCCACTTGCTTCTTTCTAAAAACTAATATTTCACCATGGCATGCAACTACAATATCCATTAAAACTATAAATATAAGAAATATAAATAACGACATGTACTTCTTAGTTTTATGGCTTATTTAAGTGTTGTCACTTGGATCTTGCAACCATTTTATCAATAAACTAATCCATTGAAATAATGGTATCATCCCCAAGATGTGTAAACTTGGCTTCTTGGGATGAACCTTCAAAGAAGGCCAACTTCCTTCCTAAACTATTTGCACCAAATTTAAGATCAACTTTAGGGCCAAAATAATGCTAAATTAACCTATTTATAGATAAAACTATGATTTTTGGTCATGAAAAAGGGAAGAGTATGAATAAAAATATAAAATAGGTGATGTACCAAGTCTAGATATATCTTCCACTTACTTGGAACATCATAAGAGTACCTATAAAGACTGGTAATTCTCATATACAATCTTCAAATTAAACCTCTCTTGTATAAGTGTTTTAAATAGAGGTAGGAGAATTTAAATATAACTAGGAGGGGTCATCATCCACATTAAAAAAGGTTATAATGGTGATTTTACATGGTTAATTATTACATAATTCCAATAATACACAATATTCAACCTACAAAATATGGTATTATTGCATAGAGGTGAGGAGAATTAGACAAAAACTCAAGAGAAAATGGATTTTCTAAATGTAAAGATAAATAATTCATGTAATTCACACAATATTAAAGTACATAAATAAGTTAAATTTACTCTTTTACTGATTACAAGGCATCAAGAAAACATTAAAAGACTCAAATTAAGTATATTTTTGTCATAACCAAGAGGAGGAACCCTAAAAATAGTCTTTTATAGCACTATATATAATAAAATGAGTTGAGAAAGGAGAGGAGAGAAATAAAATAGACCTCATAAATGCCTCCATCACTCCACAAATGATCCCATGTAGAAAAGAGACTAATTAAATGGATTCATTAATCTCTCTCCAATGTATTAGGCCTACTCCATGGAGATCTCAAAGGATGGTTGGCATAGTAGTGGGAGTGGAGACCTTATTCTTTGTTATTTTTGTCCTTTGTAAGGCTTGTGGATGATGGATGTACTCCTTCAATTCTACCACATTATTTATAAACTCATTACTTAGCATCCTTAACTTGCCCACATCCTCATGCATGCATGGTAGAGATAATCTAACTCAAGTTGGCTTACCATGATTTCCATGATTATTGAATATTTGACCTGAAAATAGACTTCATATGCGCACTTAGAGCCTTAGGTTGAATTTTCATGAATACCACTTCATGGATGGATTTACATATCTCTAAGGGTATTTTTTAATGCCTTCATACCTCTCTCATGATTTTTATGACCACTTACTCCATTCATTATCATGTTAGATAGGTTGTAGAACATGGATTATCTAAAATCATCTTTAAAATTTAGGTGAATATCTCTTATAGAGGTTGATAATCTATTACATATTCATCTTTTCCCATTAGAGATCTTAAATAAGCTAATAAGCATGTATTCTCATGCTTGGAAAGTTTTATTTCATCTTACCATTTACCCTTAAAACCTACAAGTGTCTTAAAGGTCCTTGTCCTTGTGTCCTTATAAACCTAAAATATCCCTCACTTTATAAATTAGAAACCATGATTTTGGTAGTCTTTCAAGATCACATAAGATACCTTTTATCTCTTAAGAGGCCTTTAAAACTCTTCTTACCTTTATGGTAGCCTTATATCTAGCTATAGGACTTAACTCATCTCTATCTAGCCTTATACCTTGTCAGATAAGATTAATAACCTATTTTTTATAGGTATTATTTATCATTACAACCTATTATAACTTTATATCATCTCAAATCTTCCTAATAAAACTTGTAACCTAGTTACAAACCTATTGAATATGCCCACAGGCCTGTAGGCAATCTTGTGAACGTATGAAAACTTGATTTGAGGTTTGAAACCTATAAATATACATGTGTAAGTCATGAAATCTTGCATGAAGGGTTAGGTAACCCTCCTCCATATCTTTAGGCTTACTTATAGTTCATCTTGAAAACATGAAGAGCTAGTAGAAACTCATTGATTGTTTGCAAAAGGTATTAACCTATAGATTGCTTTTCAGAAGCCTTGACATCTCCAAACATGTCTTGTAGGTTTATAAATATTCTTGATTAAACTCAATAAATTACCTCCTCTTTTCCAACCTCTTGAAGATCTTATTCAATACCTATAACTTGTTTACAATGATTCACAAATTTAAAGGAGATCCTTTTTAATGTATGTAGACCTGCAACTTTCATTGCTTCACCTTGAAAACCTATAGGTTATCTTGAAGAGTGTTTAAAGGTATGTTTAAAACTTTTAGAAAGGTACATAGACATATATTATCATGATATAACCCTAAACCCTACACTATCAAGCTTTAAATAATCTTCACCATTCTTGGATCTTATTTTGGAGGTATGAGATCATGAAAGAAGTCTATTACAAGCCTAAGAATGAAGGTTTTATCTCAACCCTACCTTCAGATATGCACTTTCTCACAATTGGTTCTAAATAAACCTACCTCTCCATTACCAAGGATATTTTGTATATCATTATAGGCCTATAACTTTTTTAGAAGGTTTTGAGACCGTAATATCTTGATCTAGCTTCAGATTCACCATAGAAGACATGCAGGCATGTTATATCTTTGACCATGTCTTCAAGCTAATGAAACTTTCTTGATCAATATTAAACCATGGATCTCATCTTTTAATATTCATGTTTTTAGGTTTTGGGTCTTAAAAGACATTTTGAAAGAGTTTCAAACCTGATGGAGCTCTTGAACTTTGTTAAAACACATCTAAGCTGACTTCAGTCTTATAACTTGTTTCAAAAGGTCTTGAAACTTCAATATCTTTGTCTTCTCTACTTATAAGATCATTGAGACACATTTCATACCCTATTTTATACTTGCATCTATAGTTAATTCATGCTACAACCATGAATTTCTACCCAAACTTTCACTGCAAACCTTCACACTTATTTTTGAAAATATGTTGCAGATCATGGTTTATGTGTTGAGATCATTTCACCCTATTTAAGATTCTTGTAGGTCTATAGATAAATTTTCATGAGAGTTTATCACTTTAGAACCCATGAAACCCTATTTCATAATGTTAGGTCTTAAGACCATAGGACTTGATCTTGAAATCAAGCTTGCAGGTCTTGTTGGGGATATAAACTTTCGAAACATCTTCTACAGACCTATAGGTGTTATTAGACCATGTCTTAGAGTTTGCCTTAGCATTTTATCTTCATGAAATTTTCTATATCCTACCATAGATCTGAGATCATAATATTTAAAAATTTATGACATTGTAATGTGATTGGAACCCTATAAATAGGCCTCTTTAGATTCTTAGTGAGGGTTTGAGGCTCATGGAAACCTTGTTTAAATTGAAAAACATTTTTTCATTATTGTAGACCTAAAAGTGAGTATTTGAAGCCTAACTTCTTACAAACCTCACTATCTATGAAATCCATTGGTATCCCTTCAAAACTTTTTCAAAATTCTTAAACCATGATTTTTAGGCCTCTTTAGGGAATATAAGATCATGTTTCCACCTTTAAAATAAAGAAACATCCCCTAAAGTCTACAACTTCTCAACTTACAGAACTATCAAGACCCTATGTCTTTATTTCCCTACCTTGTATGATTATGTGAAGGGTTTGTCATATCTAAGGTATGTTTCAAATCCTTAATCATGCCTAGGAACCTCTCTCTCTTCATTGGCATACTTGTAGATGCTAAGGAAAGTCATATACACCTACACATATCTTTTTTTAGGGAAAAAAACTCTAGAAACATGTCACTACCTTCTTGAAAACCTCACTTTTGGTCCTCATAGACATTTTATAGGCTTATGATCCTCTTGAGATGATATGTATCATCATGAATATCCAATGACATGTTTAAAACCTTACTACTTTGTCTATAGACCTGTAGATGAGTTCTTGACAACTTGAAAACCTTGTAAACTACCTAAAACCATTAATAGTTCTTGAAAACATGCTCTAAGATATCCATGATTCACTACTACCTTCATGAAATCCTTATAAAGGGTCTATAAAACTTTTTTATTTTACATAACCTTGAAACCCATTCAAAATGTGAAATCCCAATCTTAGGGTTTTGGAGAGGTTTAAGCTTTATTTGTAATCTTCTTGATGGAATGACTAGTTTATTTCCTTATTCATTGATATGTTCATTATTATTAAAATCCTTGTGACCCTCTTAACACCCTCCAAGACTTGTTTTTAGCCATGCATTTTTAGGAAAAAAATAGGACATGATTGGTTTTGTAAGATGGAAACCTGTAAATATGGTTTCTAGGATATGTTTTATGGTTTAGACCTGATCTTATTTTTTTAGGGTCATCACTTGACCACATATGATCCCCTTTATTTCTTCAAATCCTTTTTTTATTTTGGATCCTATGGAAGGTATTGTAAATTCATCATAATCCTTCAATATTATGTTTTTTAGATTGTAGACTTTATTTCAATCCCTTAAAGGCCTTTCCTTGGAAGGATTTTAATAATCCATGTTTTTTTATTCATAAAATCACTCTTATCATCACAACCTCCTTATACCCAAGGAGAATGCCTGAGAATTATGGTATTAAGACTATAACCTCTTGGTTTTAAGCTCAAGGTCTTGAATTATTTTTGAAACCATGATGGAAACCTTGTATTTAGTGATTTGATCTTGAGAGTTTCTCCAACAGACCTCCAAAAATGCTCTTGATAACCTTACAACCTACAACATGATTCAAAGTTATAATTTCTTCATTACAATCTCATGAAATATCAAAACATAACTGTAATCTCTCATAACAATGAAGACTACCTTGAATAAGGTCTTAAATATAGGTAATAGTTTGATCATGGTCTTAATACTCTCTTCCCACATTTTGATATGAATTACACCAAGAAATAGGAGTGGAGGGAAAACCAAGTCAAATGCACTCTTGACATATGTATGGACTTGAGAGATTGTGAAGGAACATAAAACTTATAAATGAATTTTGAGAAACTTTATATAATATTTCACCCCTTCTAAGATGACCCTAATGAGTGACTTAAGACCCTTTGACCATATCATGACCTCATGAGTGAATTTTAAGACTCCCTTGTTATATTTCTCATTGAAAAGTAATTGAATGGGCCTTCAAAAGAATAATATGACCCTAGTGACTATTCTATTAGGCCTTCTAATAAGATTTTACATTGAGGGCTAGTTTGAATGCTTTTAGTCATAAAAATGAGACTTGGTAAGGTTAAAAACCTAATATAAGACCTTTAACACACTTTTTTACATTGAAAACCACTCCAATAGGCCTGATATAAGGTTAATGTCAACCTATAACCTCATAAAATTATTTTTATATCTCCCATGGTGCATTGAAATGTTCAAATAATCTTAATGACCCTAACATACCTATCCTTAGGCTAACATAGTCATCTTAAAGGTGTTGATAGGACTATACTCAGTTTATCTAATAAGAGAAATGATTTATCCCATGTATGTTATGTGTCAAGAGATCAAGGTGACTTGAATATTCAACATTATAATGACTTACATGGGATGATTTCTTGCTAAGTATGGATCCCGTAATATTAAGCATCTATTGGGCATAAAATTCTCATAAGCTTCAATACAACTCATTATAAAAGTGCAAACATGGATGAAACATGTTGAACAAGCCCTTGAATGAACTAAATTCCTTAAAACACACAATAAATAACCAAATAACAACAACAAATAAACACTTAATAAGGATGGGAAACCACTACACTATTTAGAAAACAATGTGCTAACATCACTTGGAGGGATAAGATAGCTAACCTACAATGTACAAGTTTTGAAAATGACTTCAAAATATGGTTTTAGGTGTACTATCCACTAGCATAGGCATAATTTGTCCAATCATCTGAGGTCAAAACAAAAACCTCTAAGGTCTTAGTAGTTTCATGTAATAATGCCATCATATCTCCTATAAAAACCAATAAAATATATATTTTTAGATTGAATGCATACCTTACCAACATTCAAAATTTTACCATTAGAGATGGAAACTAGTTCATAGTTATCATCCTTTATTATAATTTTCCTTCTCTCACCTTTGAGATGATCATCTAAGTTGAATATGATCTCCAAATCCACTAACGCTTTTGGTAACTCATTAGTATCCAACTATACAATCTAATCACCATAAGTTTATTATTCCCATGATTGATTTTTATAAGAAGAATCAACCTCTTCCGCTAATTTCCATGATGTCCCTTCTCTTTGATGATGTCCTTGGGTGTGTCAAATAGATCTCTAACTATTGTAAGTCCATCAGTATCATTGTTTTACTCTTTAGGGACTGTTGGCTTACTAAAAGCCTCAAACGCCTTAGTGAGGTCAAATTACAGCTTCCATATTTCATAAATATATTCTTTAGGCTCCAAATCTCTATCAATATCTCTTGAAGATTCAAAATATTTAGTATAATAGATTCCTCTTCAAAGATGCAAAAGTTACCCAATATTATGTCTTCCACATGATCATATGGATCAAAACCATGGTGGTCATTTGCCCACTCATCAAGTAAGATATCTATAACCTCCTCCAAATTTTTGGTAGTATCATTAAGGATATAACTCTCATATTTATAATACATGGTGTAATTCATAGGGGTTGGACTAAGGGAACATGGCTCAATGTGGTCTCTAGAAATAGGCTCGATTTTGATAATTATTTTGGTACCATATATAGCCCTAAGCGACATGTGTGACCAATATAATGATTTATACCCACTCATCTTTGTAGTGAAATCCATATAAAGGCATAGAGAAAAGTAAGGAGGAAGGTTTATTACTGAATCATCTTAGGAGATGGAGAGGCTTGGGTAAGTATGAAGTTTAAAGATGAGATTCTTGATGACTCCTACCATGTTAATAGTAGTACCATCAAGTTGCACAACCCCTTTTGTGATTGGAGTGTATTCAATGCATAATATATTAGATACCTTATTAGGAATAACTATATTTATTTTCCCTAGATATATCATGCAATTGTGTATAATATGTTTTCTAATGATGAGATAAAAATAAAATAGAGGTGGTTTATTTACCTTACTTTCATTTTCACCCTTTAGTTGGCATAAAATGGTAAGAAAAACTGATGTATTCTTTGCTAATCTATGAAGATAAAAGTCTTTTAAGGCTTCTTGTAGAAAATTCCTTTGATAAGGAATAGAAAGAGCCTCCCACATGGTCACATTTATATTTTTCCTATTTATTTTTTCTATTACGTTGAAATGGATTTGTCATCCTTTTGACTAAAAGTTTGGAACAACAACGCCTTCCATTTGATGTTGGCTGATTTAAAGCTAAGGCTCTTTTTGAACAGTTTGATTTGCTTGTACTAGAGGTTCCCCAATAGTTAATTTCTCCTTGGTAGCTTCATTAAGAACTTGGGAGGTGGGAGCTTGACCAACTAGAGGAGATGGCTCTCCTTCCATTACTCTTATCTTAGACCTTGTATAATAAGTAATTAGGTTATTTCCCTTATTTATCACCTCATTTTTATTCATACCACATAAGTCATTATCTTCCCAATTCAAAAGGATAGGTTCACCTTACACTTGTGCTTACTCATGCACCTCTTCTCATTAGGAGGGGCATCAGATGTAATTGGCTAGTTGGTTTCTACAAGAATGGGTTCCAAAATAGGATGAATTGGTGGAGGTTTAGGAAATAATGGCATTGGAGGTCTAGGGGATATCTTTCCATCTTAGATTAAGTTATTTTAAACCCTTATGACAATGTCATATGCAGCTGGTAAAACAATACCTCTCACAGACCAAATCATGATAGTAATGTCACTATTCAAAGACTTCAAGTAGTATAAGAATGTAGTATTTGGACTAGGATTTACCAAGGGTGGGATTATATCCCATTTATTTTGGAACCTAAAGTTTAATTCCACCATATATTTATGAGGAGATATCTTTATGGTAGTAAGTTGTTCCATAAGAGAAAGATGATCACTCGTCTTCAAAATGATGGAAAAGCCTCTCTTCCAACTCATCCTAATTATGTATTATTCTAGGTGACAAACCCTTATACCATTTAATATCCCTTCCTTTTAAGGAGGTGGTAAGAAATATCATGGACACATTGCCTTGAGTGATGTTGTGGACTACACATATGTTGGCAATGTTTTATATGTGCTCTATGGTAGTGGTAGTATCCTCACTAATGAAAAATGGTATGATTTTGAGAGTTGTAATTGGGATCTTCTCATATTAGTTAAATAACAAAGAATTACCTCCATTTAAGGTAATAAATATTTGATTTATTTTGGCTTCCATATGAGGAATAGGATTCAACCTCTCTATTGGTCTGGGAAACCTACCAAAAGGAGGTGTAGATTAAGCCCTTTGGAAATGCTATCTAAAAATTATACCCATTCTTTTATGAGACATTAATAATGTATTTTTTCTTCTTCTAAGAGATAATGACAATTAAACAAACTAAAAACTAGTACCTCTTGTTGGAAACACATCCTTGAACCATTAAGGTAATACAAAGATATAGAAATGCATAAAGAGTTATCCACATGAGCATAACACAAAAACACACATATGAGTGAGAAACCCTTAAGGGGGATAAAAACCAATCATCTCTAAAAATGTAACATAGTCCTATAATTCAAAATATCATAATTTTTTGAAGCACCAACTCCACATGGAGAAACAACCCCAACTAGCTAAGTACCAACCAAGTTAGGCTATAACAAGTACCAACTTGCAAGGAAGATCCAACCCCCTAGATGACTTAGCACCAACTTAGCCACCTGATTGATTTTATCACCTTAATAATACCTTATTTTTCATATAATATATTATTATTACCTTCTTTATATATTTTCTATCTTTTATCCCTCTCAAACTGCCTTCTAGGCTCCTTCGCTCAACTAGGTCTCTTCAAGACTGATTAGGTTATATAATCTTCATCTTCATATGAATACACAATATAAAATATTCATTATATATCTTATAAAATCCTCTAATTTTATATAATACCTCCTTATACTCAATAATGTGTTATTTCATTCTCTAGCACATCGAACTCTCTAACAAACCTAAATAGGTCTAAACTGCCTTGCATATATAATAGTCTCTTGTTCATACACCACTTGGTATACCACACACACTTAACCTCTTATTTTTTACATGTAATAGGTATTATTTATTGTTATTAACATGTTTCAATCATAATTTTATCACACATTGGTTAGCCATAGCTCAATTATGCCTTACTCCTATTTAGGACTCATGGAGACCTAACAGCATTAGGTCATGTTTTTAACATGTAGAACATGATCTCTTAGAACAAATTAAAATTATATATATATACCAATATTATTTAAAATAAACTTTAAATATGTCCAAAATAACATCTCATAATCTGAACAACACATTATAGATTCAACTACTTTATAAAACATTCCTTACAACTCATTATCTCATTAATCTTATGTGTACTCAAACTCTATTTGATCTTTGTCATGCTTGATAACCTACATGTCATGTAAAAAAAACATACAAAAAATGTTTATATAATATATATGACCTTAATTTCATCTTGATTCACTTGTAACACTCTGACTCAATGACCAACATTGGTCTTACTCACCCTTTAGGTTTCATAGAGACCTACTTCATTAGGTCTGCTCTCTTAATGCTGAGAATTAATCTTTTTGGATTCATATGTCATTATCCAACCATAAAAAACCAATTAAAAAATTTAAATTGAGTTATTATTACCTCTTATGTTCTTGGTTATATCTACATCTTTTGTTCATACCCTAAATCGCTCTTTAGGACAAACTACCCTATTAGGCATGTATACCCTAGAAGCTATCTTGCAAGAATGAAGTTAAATAACTCATTTATAAGATATACAATGAAAAATTAAACATATATACATATAATAAATTACCTCATGAACATCCCCAACTAATTTTAACAAATTTACTCAGAAAATAATGGCTCAAGAATAACTCTACAAATTGCTCACTTAGAACTACCAAAATACTAAAAAACATAGTCATAAGGAATCAAACTTCAACCACCTATGTAAACATTTTTATTGAATATTTGTGCATTAAAATGATCCTATGACATATTTATATCATAATAAAATGAAAAATTCATAAGGTCTAATGGAAAATATTGGTCTTACAGACCAATTCCTTGACTTACAGTCTCATAGTCCAATCCTGAACAAACAAGCCATTTTGTGAACACATTTTCTTCACTTACACTGACCTTAAAACTTATACCAAGGATTATCATGACTTAAAATTAATTAATAACAAATACATGTACTTTTGTGCTTTAACTACCATGAAAACACATTCCAATTCATCTTTTCACTAGTACCTAGGTTTTTCACTATTTGCACCATCAAGCTTGTTAGCCATTAGCTAACTTGGATGACTGGTTTAACACATTTTAGGGATATAAATTGTATAAAAATATTATTTTACATGAAACATTATTCTCTACCTTCTTCCTCTAGTCATTTTTTTATTATGTCTAATGTAACTTTTGACTTCTATAACAACTTCTTCAAAAATAAGCCTATAACTCAACATTTTATCTCTCTTATATCTAAATAATACCAATTAGAGGCACCTGGTAGAGTCCAATACAATATAAAATATCTTACCTAATCATACCAATCCATTTTGGGTACTTTTGATCAACATCTTCAACATTGGGTCCCTATTAGGGTTCTAAAAGGGTTTAAACCTATTTTCATTCTTAACGATCATTCATAAAACATAATCTCAAACACTCTTAAATCTGATCATGGCCCCTTATTAGGCCACATTCTCTCTTTTTGCTCTGTAGACCTTGACCTACAAACTACATTAGGTATTAAAATTGACCTTCAAGACTTTTTCCATGCACTCTCCACATAAATAACATAATCAATTAACCTCTTTCATGATTAAATAGTTTCATAAATCCTTAATATGCCTTTACAATAGATCATTATGCCTCATTAGGTCAAGCATGGTTTAGGACTGGTCTAGTTACAGACTTCAAATCAAGATCTTACCCCTATAGGATCACCTTGAGACTCTCCTTGATTACTCTAAACCTTAATCACATGCCTTAAATTCTAGTAAAATAATGTCATATATTTTTACATACATCTTCATGCTCACCATTCACATGCCTCTTCATGACATGACTATGCTTGTTATACATTATACCTTCGATGTTTGATGTGTACAAATAAACTAAGACATTAATTGTCTTTAAATTTTCTCTTTCAATAATGACCTAGTCACATCACATACTATAAATATTTACTTGATCACCTTTTCACATTTCACACTACCAACAACACTCTTTTCTCTCATGACCACACACTTCTTTCATGAATGACCTCACTCATGACAACTCTCCCATGTAGCTAGTCACTATCAATTTCACTTTGCCAACTATCTCTATTAACCTTTAACATCCACATTATTCAAGATGAATATTCATAAGATGTTCCTTGATATCAATCTTGATCTCTAATCAATAGAGAAGACAATGTTTAACAATCCCACCTTGTCATATCATGCACATACCTTAACGACCACTCATCATGCATCTTCACTAGATAAATTTTAACATCAATGACATCAACCTTGACATCAATTACAACACTTCTCAACAAACTCCCCCTTTTTCATTTATGTCAAACATACTACATCTTGATCATTTTCATCTCCCAAATTTAGTTCTTTCTCCCCTTATGATATTAATGACAAAGGGTCTTCCATAAACCACCACCTGATCCTTAGACCTCAAGAAACCATGATTCTTATGACTTATACCTCATTTTCTTGACACTTCACAACATATACCTATAAATATCTCCTTTAGTTGATGTTTCTCCTCATAGACACCAGATGAAAACCACTTTCATAAAATGATCATTCTCTCAAAAAGATACATCTCCCTCTGGTATTCATTCTCCCAGAACTAGCTCTTCCTTTATGTACCTTGATGCCATAGATATGAATGATATCCATCTTGATTTTTATGTTCAATCTTCATAAAAATCCACCATGCTCTCAGATCTATCCAAAATCTCCAACTTATCTTCATGAATTTGCATACCTTCTCTACACTACACACCTACTCTTAAATCTCATGAATCATCTGAATAGCTCCCCCTTTATCCTTACATCTTATCCTCATCACTTGAGTCATTAGGACTCTCAAAACATCATAAATTTTTTTAATCATCTTGATACAAATACCAATTCTTAACATAAATCAAGTTTAGATATCAACTAATAGAATCACAAATAGATACTTGATTACTTCTTGTATACCAATTGACTACTTTTTAACCTCAAAATCTTGATGTCAACCTTAAATATATCACCATGATTCCTATTAACTTTAAACCTTAGAGATACTCAGATCCCTAAACTCTTAGACTACTCACAACAATGCAAAAGGAAATCTAAAAATGAATCATGCACAAACTTTCAATTTCTATACCATGGCTCCTCATGAACTGATCTTTAGAAACAATGCTTATACTAACCAAAATATCTTTCACCTTGTCATATACATATGATATATAAATAACATAACTCATACCTTACAACATAGATAACCTAGAATTCTCTCAAGATGAATCTTTCTTTGACTGTAACCTCCTACTTCTACAGATAAATAAGTGTCTCCATGAATCTTAATGGAGTCACCCCTTTTCATAGGTCACTAAAACACTATGAAATCAAGAGATTCATAGATCTCCAATCCACTCTTCTTATACATCTTTCAATCATGATATTTATAGTCCTTATTTATAATCCACTTAGGCTTCACTAAAGCATTTAACTCATCCTTCTTACTTTTGATTGTCGTGTCAATATATGCAGATAAAAAATGTTCTTGACATTCTTTCACATCTTATCCTTGATCCATCTTAGAAAATATTCCATTTTGAATAGTAGATTGATCTTGACTCACCTTTACTATCTTTGGTTTCCATACATATGTTTGACCCCACTCATGTATTCTAGGAGTTCCATATACCTTATTAAGTCTTTAGGGCCTTCTAACTCTATTAGGATAGAATATTACAATGTGTCCCATATTATGACAAATATAGAAAATAACCTTGGTGTTCTTACCTCTTGATTTATCACTCTTTATCCCATGATCTAATGACAACTCACCCTTTACGACCATTCTATAATCACTTTATCTATGACCAAAGATATGATAATCAAAATAACAACCATTGAAAGAATTAGAATACCTCATTGCATTGGGTTGCCTGATTAATCTCATCATTTTTAATTTCATTTTGGTGCCCTTAAATTATTCTAACTTCTCATACTCTTTCTTAATCTTTTTCATCTTGTCTATAATCTTCTCATGCTCAACCTTCAAAGAATCTAGCTGTGTCTTCAACTGGTCATATTCAACTTCCTTTGACCTAAACCTTATGTTGAAACCTTCTAACTAATTCTTGAGATTATTCATAGTCTTATTTTGATGCTTAAAATCATTAAGGGCAACTATTATTTTAGCTTCTAGGTCTACTTTAGCTTCTCCTTCTTCACTATCATAATATACTTCTTCATCATACATGTTGTCTTCTTCTTTTTGATTACTAGACATCTTGTGCTTCGTAGGATCACCTTCAAGTTGTTAGACTTGATTTAATGGACCAAGATCTGATACCAATCATTAGAAAAAAAATTAATGAGAATGGGTTGAATCAATCTCCTAAAACTTTACTTCACATGTACTTTAACATTCCTTGAACCATCAAAGCAATACAAAGATATAGCAATGCATAAAAAATCATTCACATGAGTATAACACAAAAACACACATATGAGTGGGAAAACCTCAAGAGGAATGAAACCCACTAATACATAAAAATGGACTACATTCCTATAATTCAAAATTTCACAATGTTTTGAAGCACCAACTCCACATGGAGCACTAACCCCAACTAACTAAGCACCAACCTAGCTAGGTTTTAGCAAGCACCAACTTGCAAGGAGGCTCCAATCCCCTAGATGATTCGACACCAACATAGCCACCTAATTTATTTTATCACCTTAAATAGACTTTATTTCTCATTAATATATTATGATCACCTTCTTTATCTCTTATCTCTCTTATATCCCTCTCAAAATGCCTTTTAGGCTTCTTCGCTCAACTAGGTCTCTTCAAGACTGATTAGGTCATATGACATTGAAATTCATATGTAAACACACTATAAAACCTTAATTATATATCCTATACACTCATATGATGGTATAAAATACCTCTTTATTCTCAAAAATATGTTATTTCATTCACTTGCACATCTAACTCTCTAACAAACCCAAATAGGCCTAAACCACCTTGCATATATACTAGTCTCTTGTTCATACACCACAGGGTTGGCCACACACCCTTAAAATATTATTTTAGATATTTAATAATTCTTATGAATTATTATTAACATGTTTTAATCATAATTTTATCACACATTGTTTGGCTATAACTTAACTATGCCTTACTCCTCTTTAGGACTCATGGAGACCTAATTGCATTAGGTCTGTCTTATAATGTGTAGAACATGATCCCTTCAAACACCTTAAAATTTTATAGATACCAATATTATTTAAAATACACTTTAAATAGATCTCAAATAACCTCTTCTGAGTTGAACAACATATTATAGATTGAACTACTTCATGAAACACTCCTTGTAGCTCATTGTCTCATTAGACCTGTGTATACTCAAACATTATCTAATCTTTGTCATGCTTGATCACCATCATGTCATGTAACCAAAACATACAAAAAAAATTTATAGAATATATATGACCTTAATGTCATATTCATTCAATTTTAACACCCTGATTCAATGACCAACATTGGTTTTACTCACCCTTTAGGTCTCATAGATACCTACTTCATTAGGTATTCTCTCTTAACACTGAGACTTGATCTTCTTGGATTCATATGGCCTTATAAAACCATAAAAAACAACTAAAAAAAATTTTAAATTACTTATTTTTACCTCTTCCATGCTTGGTTATATATTCATCCTTTGTTCATACCCTAAATCCTTCTTTAGGACAAACTACCCTATTAAGCATGTTCACCTCAGAAACTATCTTGTAAGAATGAAATTTAATAACTAATTTAGAAGCTATCCCATGAAAAATGAAACATATATACATATACTAAATTACCTCATTAACATCCCCAACTACTTGGAATAACTTCACTCAGACAATAATGGTTCAATAACAACTCTACAACTTGCTCACTTAGAACTACCATAATACTCAAAAACATAGTCATAAGGAATTAGACTTCAACCACCTGTGTAGACACTTTTCATTGACTCTTTATGAATTTAATTTATCCTATTACATCTTCATAGAATCCTCAAATGAAAAACACACAAGTTCTAATGGTAAATATTGGTCTTACAGACCAATTCCTTAACTTACAGTCTCAGTCCAATCCTGAATAGACAAGACATTCTTTGAACACAATTTATTCAATTACACTAACATCCAAAACTCATACTAATAATTATCATGAATTAAAATTAATTAATAAAAAATACATGTACTTTTTTTCATCAAACTACTTTTAAAACAAATTCCAACTCATCTTTTCACTACTGCCTGGGTTTTTCATGGTTTGCACCATTAGGCATGTTAGCAACTAGCTAAATTGGATGACTAGTTTAGCACATTATAGGGATATAACTTGTCCATAAACCTTCATTTACATGAAAAATGAGTCTATACCTTCTTCTTCTATTCATTTTCTTATTATGTCTAATATAAATTTTGACTTCTACTGTAACTTATTCAAAAACAAGCTTGTAACTCAACATTTTATCTTTCCTCTCTCTAACAAATACCACATAGAGGTACCTAGGAGAGTGCACTAATATCCAATATATTAAATAATCATACCGATCCATTATGGTCACTTTTAATCAACATATTCAACATTGGTCCTTATTAGGGTTCTAAGAGGGTTTAAACCTGTTTCTATTCTTAACAGGCGTTCATAAAGAATAGCCCCTCAATCTAAAAAATAATGCCTAAACTTTTTATTTAGGACCATTCCCCATGTTCCATGAATATCTTAGGTTTTCATGTAAATTTTTGATGAGCTAATGATCATAAAAAATCCTTCATGGGTTGAGAACCCTTCATTCTAAGCACTTGAGAGACCTCCAAACAACTTTTCATACTTTATCCTTCATAATATGACCTAAAAATGCATGATCATACTTGAAAAAACATACCTCACCTATTGAAATTCTTAAATAATCTAAAAAACTCTGATATCTGATCATGACCCCTCATTAGGCCACACTCTCTCTCTTTACTCTCTAGACCTTGACCTACAAACCACATTGGTCTTAAAACTAACCTTCAAGCCTCTTTCCATGCACTCTCCACCTCATTCACATACTAAATCAACATCTCTCATCCTAAAATAGTACCATACATCCTTCATATGCCTTGACAATAGATCATGATGCCTCATTAGTCCAGGTAGGGTCTAGGATTGATCTAGTTATAAACTTAGACTAAATGTCTTACCCTTGTAGGCTCACCTTAAAACTCTCCTTGATGCCTATACCCCTTGCTCACATGCCTTACATGCTAATCAAACAATTTCATAAATTTTCACATACATCTTCATGCTCACCATGTAAATGCCTCTTCATGACATGACTATGCTTGTTATGTACTTTACCCTCCATGTTTGACCTATACCAATGAACTAAGACATTAGTTATCTTCAAATTCTCTCTTTCAATAATTACCTAGTCATATCACATTATTTTAATATGTACTTGATCACCTTGTCACATTTCACATTGCCAATAACACTCTTTTCTCTCATAACCACGCACTTCTTTCATAAATTACCTCACTCATGACAACTCTTCCATGCACTTAGTCACTACCGCCTATACTCTACCAACTATTTCTATTTACCTTTAACATCCACCTTATGAAATATTCATCTTCAAAATATGCTCCTTGATATCAATCTTGATCACTAATCAATAGAGAAATCAACAACCCCACCTTCTCATATCATATGCATACCTCAATGACCACTCACCATTCACATTCATTAGATGCACCTTGAAATTAATGACAACACTTTTTAACACCTCTTATATAATCCCTTATTTCCTTTAGTGTGAAAATGTAGGACTGATCTAGAATTAGACACAAATGGAATCACTAGGTGCCTCTAAAATGTTTTCAATTCTTGTACTTACTAAGGAACAACACCAAGTCCTCATTTTCATTCTCTAACTCTATAGAACTTGGTCTTACTGAGAATGTCAAAAACTATTATCACTTATATCTTACACCTATTTGATCTATTAAAACAATGGGTTCATCCCCAAGGTGTCATACCTTGGCTCCTTGGTATGAACCTCTGAATAAGGTTGTATTCCTTCCTATACTATGTGCACCTAATTTAAGATCAACTATGGGACTGAAAAATGCTAAATGGACCTATTTACAGCTAAAACTATGATTTTTGGCAATGGAAAAGGGAAGAGTATGAATTCAAACTAAAAAAGATCTGATGCACCAAGTCTATAGATCTCCTCCACTTGCTTGGAATAACATAAAATAACTTATAAGAACTGGTAATTCTCATACACAATCTTCAAATTAAACCTCTCTTGCATAAGTGTTTTGTATAGAGGTAGGAGACTTAAAATATAAATAGGAGGGGTCATCATCCACCTTTAAAAAGGATATAATGGTGATTTTACACAACTAATTCTTGTAGAAGTCTAGTAATACATAGTATACAACCTAAAAAAATGGTATTCTTGCATAGAGGTGAGGGGAATTAGACAAGTCAATATAAAATAGTTTTTCCACATGAAAAGATCAATAATTCATGGAATACACATAAGATGCAATTATTTGAATAAGTTAAATTCAATATTTTATTTATTCTAAGGCATCAAGCCAATATTACAAGACTCAAAATAAGCAATTTTTTCCATACCCAAGAGGAGGGACCCTAAAAATAGTATTTTTTAGCCCTATATATAAGAAAATGAGATGAGAAAGGAGAGGATAAAAATCAAAGAGACCTTATTAATGTTTCCACCATTCCATCAATCATCCCATATAGAAAATAGATATGGAAAATGGAGTCATTAATCTCTCTCCAATGTATTAGACCTGCTCCATGAAGATCTCCAAGGATGGTTGTCATAGTAGTGGGATTGGAGACCCTATTCTTTGTTACTATTTTCCTTTGTAAGGCTTAAGGATGATGGATTTTCTCCTTCAATGTTTCCACATTCTTCAAAAACTCATGTCTTAATAGCCTTAACTTACCCACCTCCTCAGGCATGCATACTAGAGAGAATCTAACTCAAGTTGACTTGTCATTACTATCATGTTTATTGAATATTCGACCCAAAAAATAGAATTCATATTCCCACTTAAAGCTTTAGGTTGAATTTTCATGACTACCACTTCATAGAGGGATTTACATATCTCTAAGGGTAGTTTTCAATGTCTCCATACCTCTCTCATGTTTTTCATGACCACTTACTCCATCCATACTCATTCTAGATAGGTTTTATAAGCATCGATTATCTGAAATTAGCTTTAAATTTTAGGTGATGGTATATTTTAGGGGTTGAGAATATGGCACATTTTCATATTTTCCCATGAGATCTCTTTAAAAATATAAAAAAAATGTATTCTCATGCATGGAAATTCCTATTTCATCTTACCATTCACCTTGTAAATCTAAAATAAGTTTGTTAGAGGTCATTTTCCTCATGTCCTCATAGACTTGCAATCTTCCTCTACCTAAAACTTGGTAAACATGATGTTGGTAGTTTTTGAATATCACACAATCTACCTATTATCTCCTAAGATACCTTCAAAACTCTCCATACCTTTATGGCAATCTTATATCTAGATAGTAGACTTAGTTCATCTTTGTCTAGCCTTATATATTATCAAGAAGCTTAAGAACCTATTTGATATAGGTCTACTTTATCATTACAATCTCTTCTAATTGTAGATTAGCTCAAATCTTCTTAATAAAACTTGTAACCTAGTTATAAACTTGTTGAATATACCCACACGCCTGTAGGCAATCTTATGAACCTATGAAAACTTGATTTGAGGTTTAAACCCTAAAAAAATACATGGGGAAGTATTGAAATATTGAATTAATGGTAAGGTAACCCTCATCCATAGTTTCAAGCATACTTGGATTTCATCTTGAAAACATGGAGATCTAATATAGACTCATTGACTATTTGTAAAAGGTCTTAACTTGTAGATTACTCTTGAGAATCATTGACATCTCCAAACATGTCTTGTAGGTTTTTAAATATAATTGATTTAACTCAAGAAATTACCTCCTCTTCTTCAACATCATGAATATCTTATTCAAGACCTTCAACTTGTTCATAAGGGTTCTAAAATCTAAAGGAGATATTTTTTAATGTATGCAGACCTAAAACTTTCATTTCTTCATCTTGTAAACCTACAAGTGGTCTTGGAGAGTGATTAGAGGTGTGTTTAAAACTTATAATAAGGTATGCATACATATATTATCATGATATAACCCTAAACCCTACACTATCAATCATGTAGGCATCTTCACCATGCTTGAAACTTATCTAAGAGGTATGAGATCTTGAAAGAAGTCTACTACAAGTTTGAGAATGAAGGTTTTGGCTCCACCCTACCTTCAGACATGCACTTTCTAACAATCAATTTTGAATAAATCTACCTCTCCATTACCAAGGAGCTTTTGGAAATATTTTTAGTCATGTAACTTATTTAGAAGGTCTTAAGACCTTAATATCTTGATCTAGCTTCAGATTCACCATAAAAGACATGTAGGCCTATTATATCTTTGACCATGCCTTCAAACTAATTAAACTTGATTCATCAGCCTTGAACCATGGATCTCATCCTGTAGTAGTTATGTTTGTAGGGGTTTGAGTCTCAAAATACCTTTTGAAATAATTACAAACTTGATAGAGATCGTAAACTTTTCTAAAACCAATCTAAGGTGATTGCAGGCCTGTAACTTATTTTAGAAGGTCTTGAAACTTTAATATCTTGATATCATCTACTTATAGGATCATCAAGACACTTTACATACCTTATTTTATACTTTTATCTATATTTAAATCATGTTACAACCATGAATTTATACCCAAACTTGTTTTGTAAACCTTTACACTTATTTTTCAAAATATGTTACAGGTTTTGGTTTATGTGTTGAAGTCATTTCACCTTGTTTGAGTTGTCTACAGGTCTATAGATAAATTTACATGAGATTTTTTCACTCTACAACCCTTCAAACCCTATTTCAAAATCTTAGGTCTTAAAACTATAGTAATTAGATCTTGAAATCAAGCCTATAAGTCTTATTGGGGTTTTAAACTTTGGAAACATATTCTACAAACCTGTAAGTGATATTAGACCATGTCCTAGAGATTCCTTGGAATTTTATCTTCATGTAACTTTTTATGTCATGCCATATACCTGAGCTCATAATATTTCAATTTTTGTAACATTGGAATGTGCTTGGAACCCTATAGACAGGCCTCTTTGGCTTCTTAGTGAGGGTTTTAAGCTCATGAAAACCTTGTTCAACTTTAAAAAAACTTATTTTTCATTTTTGTAGACCTAAAAGTGAGTATTTTAAGCCTAAAATTTTTCATTAACCTCCCTATCCATGTAATCCATTGGAAACCCCTTACAACTTATTTTAAATTCTTAAACCATAATCTACATGCCTCTTTGGGGACTCATAGATCATGTTTCTACCTTGAAAATCAAGAACCTCCCATAAATTCTAAAACTCATTAACTTGAAGACCTTTCAAGACCCTAATTCAAGCTTTTATGAATGGTTTTTCATAACTAAGGGATGTTTCAAATCCTTGATCATGTTTGGGAACCTCTCTCTCTTCATTGGCAAGCATGTAGATGGTAAGGAAAGTCATATAAGCATGCACATATCTTATTTGAGGTAAAAAAAACCCTTAAAACATTCCAATACCTTTTTTAAAACCTCACTCTTCGATGTGGCATACATTATAAAATCATGTGATCCTCTTGAAATGATCTAGATTGTCATGAAAATCCTCTAACATGTTTGAAACCTTCCTACTTGGTTTGCAAACCTATAAATGAGTTCTTAACAACTTTATAACCTTGAAAACTACATGTAACCATTGATACTTCTTGAAAACATGATCAAAAATCTCCATGATTCACTATTGCCTTCATGAAAACCTTAGAAAGGGTATAAAATTCATTTTGATATTCCACAACCTTGAAAGCCATTCAAAAAGGTGAAATCCCAGTCTTAAGATTTTAGAGAGGTTTAAGATTTATTTAAAAACCTCTTAATGGAATGGAATTTTTATTTCCTTCTCCAATCTCATCATAATTAGTAGATTCCTTAAAATTCTATTAATTTCCTCCAATATTTGTTTTAAACCATGCATTTACAAAACAAACCTAGGATGTGATTGGTTTTACAAGATGAAAACCCTACAAACATAGTTTATGGGATATAATTTATGATTTAAACCTGATATTATTTCTTTAGGTTCATCACTTGAACATATATGATCTCCTTGATTTATTAAAAACCTTTTTATGATTTGGGATCCTAAGAAAGGCCATACAAATGCATCAAAATCATGCAATATTGTGTTCTTCAGCTTGTTTTCAAAGGATTTAAACTTTATTTTAATCACTTAAAGGCCTTTCCTTGGAAGACTACAATCATCTATGGTTTTTTTATTCATTAAAGCACTATTGTCATCACAACCTCCTTATTCCCTTTGATAATACCTAAAACATGTGGTACTAAGACTACAACCTCATGCTTTAAAGCTCAAGGTATTGAAGGAGCTTAGAAACCATGATGAAAACCTCATATTTAGTGACTTTATATTGATATTTTATCTAATACACTTATAAAAATTATCTTGATAACTTTACAACCTATAACATGCTTCAAAGTTCTACTTTCTTCATTACAATCTCATGAAATCTCTAAATATGATTGTAATATCTTAAAATAATGAATATTACCCTAAATATGGGCTTAAATATAGGTAATAGTTTGATCATGGTTTGAATACACTCTTCTCATGTTGGGATATGGATAAGTACACCAAGAAATAGGAGCAGAAAGAAAATCAAGTCAAATGCACTCTTGACAATATGTACAGACATGAGAGTTTGTGGTGGAGTTTAAAACTTCTAAATGACATTTATGAAACTTTATAGAATAGTTCACCCCATCTAAGATGACCCTAATTAGTTACTTAATATCCTTTGACCCTATCATGATTTCATGAGTTCCTTTTAAGACTCCCTTGTTCTATTTCTCATTGAAATTTAATTGAATAGGCCTTCAAAAGGCTAATGTGTTCCTAGTGACTGACCTATTAGGCCTTTTAATAATATTTTGCATTGAGGGATATTTTGAATGCTTTTAGTCATAAAATGAGACTAGATAAGGTTTAAAAACTTATATAAAACCTTTAACACACATTTTTACATTTAATACCTCTCCAATAGGCCTACTATAAGGTTATTGTCAACCTATAACCTCAAAAAGTGATTATTAGATCTCCCATCATGGAGAAAAATGTTCAAGGAATCTCAATGACCCAAATATACCTATACTTAGGCTAGCACAGTAATCTTGAAGTTGTTACTAGGACCATACTCAATGGATCTAACAATATAAATGATCTATCCCATGCATGTCATGTGTCAAGAGATCAAGGTGACTTTAATAGTTAACATTAAGCTCAAAGGTTGAAAATAAATGTTCGATTATTATGGATTTCTCATTTATTTTCTCTCTTTCACAAATTTCCCTTTTGGAAACCTTGTAAATACACTATGTACCTAGATAAAATCCCTAATCAATAACTCCATTAAATAAAAAATAAGAGAGTGAAAATTGGGGAGCTCAAACTATTACTGCCCATCATGCCCTTATTATCTATTCCACACTTCGTGCAGTAGGGCTTAGCTTGCTACCTTCACTCTTTATATTTGATTCCTTATCTTCTTTTTTTATATTCCCTCCATTTCTTCCTAGTTCAATGTTAATGCCTTCATGTATTTTTAATCATTAAAACCATTTTTTTAAAAATAAATCCTTTACATATATTTTTAATAATCATTATGTTTGTAAATTCAAGGGTGTGACCCTAAATAGGTCATCAAACATTATTATTATAAGCATTATAAGTGCTTGTGTCACATAAACTAAGCAATGGCACCTTAGCACTAAGTGGTGTTTATTAATGTGCCACAAAAAATGAAGTTAATAGAATTTATGCACTATTAAGAAATTATGAAAACATTAAAACATTAGATACATAATAAGCACCAAGTTCCAAAAATCTTCTTTTCTTTTTTTATTTTGTTAATGACTTGAAAAAATTCTCTCAAGAAAAATTATTCTTAGACTTAGAGACCCTAAATGTAAAAGAGGTGCATCCAAACTTACCTTCAACTTAGAAAAACTAGTGGTGATATGCTAACCATATCTAATAAAATTTGATATATTATTTAATTTAAAAAACCCTAGTATAAGGCCATGAAATAACACATCCAAAAAGGATGTATGCTCAGCAGCAATTTAAACACATTATGAGATAAAAAATAAGGTAATGGTCAAAAAAAATTATCTCTCGTTGATTAAACCTATATATACATTTATGTCACTATGCCATTTCTCTATCATACTCTTTTACCCTTAGTCATATATTATCTATTAAATGGTACAACCTAAAAACATGAAAACAAACATCGACATTACCTAAATGAGAAGTATAAAATATATACTATTGTAGATAGTAAATAAATAAATGTAATCAATTGTAAAAGAAATGAATTACAAAGGCTAAGTTAGTGAAAAAATCATTAAATTCAAGTAACTCATGGTATCATTATAATCCATTTCTAAATATTAAGAGCAACCCATAAAAATAACAAACAAATATTATTACAATTGTGTTGTATTCACATTATTCAATGGCTAAAAAATTAGGATATGACAACATATGACCACCAAGTCTAAAAAATCAATGCATTAAAAATGGACACCCTTAAAATGTTGAATATCAAAGGCTATGCAAACAAACCATCAAATATATGAGTGTCTCAAATGAGATGAAATTATCATCAGACTTATGTGATTAGGGGGAAAAGAGAAGAAAATAATTGTTAGGTGTGCTTACTTAGATGAAGGAAAGAGAAAGCTCTAAATATGTAATGAAAAAAAATGAAAATAAAATAATTTCAAACTCATGACCATATATTTCATCAGTATAAAAATATTAAAACAATTATTAAAATTTTATTTTTTGTTATGGAAAGCATGTATATGGACTTTTGGAATGTGCAAAAGTTTTTTGCTTGTCTCTTACAAATTGGCTCTATTTTCCAAATTATTGGATGTAGTGTAAAATTGTTTCCAAGAGATTCATATTAGGTTAATATTTGGTAAATGTTGTTTACAAATCTAAAACCTAATCATATTTGAAATTCATGTTTTTTGAGCTCCTTAAAAAAATGAAAACTTACAGTTGTCCTCAATCACTATGTATAACTTGGTGAACAAAAAATATATGTTTTCCTTAAACATGAGATGAATGTGATGCATAATTATATGTCATAATCACCAATACTATATATTTATAGGAGTGAAAAATTACTTTTCATACCATCAAGTGTATTTTTGTATGTGTGCATCATTTTACATTTTAGTTTACTATATCTGCACCTATTTATCAAGACATTGATTACTTATATACATTCATGATTTTTTAAAAGTAGGCCAAGATTTATCAAAATTTCAAACCCATAACTTAATTAAATCCTATTACACCATCTCTATTCTTCATCCATCAAGAAATTGTAGGTTCGTACTTAAATATTTTTGCTTTTATGCACACATGCATTCACACACTTGCACATCAAAGTGGGGCATTATGTAGACACCTAATTTTTGTACAATACCCTTTTCCATTATGTATTTGTCATTAATTTACACATTTGATCCACTTGTGTACATTTGAAAAAAAATTACCAGTTTCAACCCACATTATAGTCTCATTAGCCTTTATTCATGTAGATTTTGACACATCCTTAACTTATAAGATGTATAGCGATATGTGTGGCTAATGTTTGGCCTACATCATTTTTTATCTTATCTTATCAAATTTATATATGTTTTCATATTATTATTAGGGTTGGCCTATGGATTAACCATAACATAAGTAGGTTATATATAGTAGTTAGATGTTAATACTTTGATCATATTATTAACAATTATATTCTCAGTGTATGGTTGTGGAGGTTCCCCTTGAGGTGGCTCAGTCTTATTTATCAAGTATTGTTCTCTATTTTTTATTATTTTTTTATATATTCTTATTTTGTTCTCACTATTGCACTATATTATTGCTAATTTAATCATGATTTTTACATTTATATCTATTATTATGAAATATATTGATATATATAAGTAATTTAATTACAAGTGGTATCAGATCTTTGATTTGGGCAAGGTTCTATGACATAATTTTTTATTTAGATCTAGCATCTATGAAATCAAGGATAAAAAGTATAACTTTTGATTCAATAATTAAAAAAAAACTATCATTATAGTATTGCTTGATGTTTTTATTAAAAAAATCTAGAATTTTTTTCACCCCAATGCAAATTAGCTGTCTTTGGTTTCATCTCGATGAAATGATTATAGTGGTATAAGCCTTTGGTACAATTTTATTGGTCCAAAAATCCTCCGCCTTAAATTCCAAACCCTAAACCATGGAGTTTGTGCATGGTCAATCCAAACATTTGAGGTAGAGGAAAAGGACAAACCACTTTAGGAAAAACATTTAATAAAGAAGACATGGAGTATGAAACTCCTAGTTCAAGGGGTTTTGTGTTGGTTACCCAATTCTAATCAAATATGCAAAGCATGGTGAAAAAATAAGATCTATATGTGGTCAAAGGGAGCATGGATATAATGAATTTTAAGCTGAGCACCATAAATTAGACATTGGAAACTCTCTTGGCTCAATTTTTGACAATTCCATCACCAAATAATTTTCCATAGGGCCATTAAAATTTTCCAAAATAAAATAATAAAAGCTCAAATATAGGTTCAAGGAACATGTTACCAAAAGTGTAAGCATGTAAGTTTGGTGGTAATGATTCAGTCACCTAGATCAATAAAATGGAAACTTTATTTTATGTCCATCAAACCCCATGTGCATATAAGGTGTGTATAGCATCTCTATAATTATAACCATAGTAATAAATTTTGTATAGATAGTTATGTGCTCAAAAAAATAAGAGCCTTACTATTATTTTATCAATTTTTATTGATGAGCTACAAATGCACTACTACAACAATGTTACAAATAAATATTTTAGACAATTATCAATATTGATACAAATGAAGACTATCAAATATTACATTCAAAAATGTTATAACCTCTCTTTTCACATAGATGACATCACAAAATACAACCTAAATGACCTATTCTTGGGCAGGTTCAAGGAGAATCCAACTTTATGTTTAATTTTTTAATCTAAGTTCAATATCAGTCCATGGTATATATATCTAGAGCATATGAAATATATCTAGCCAAAGGTAGGCTTTCACTACTGGTACAAAGTGAATTAATCTAGAAAAATTATTCCCTTAACCAACCATATTGACTCCTCATAAAATTAAAGATAAACAAGAAAAAGGGTTATGTTTCAAATGTGATATAAAATGAAACAAAGGACATACATGTGTTGAGAAGAAATTTTTATACATTGAAGGTGATGATGAAGAAAAATATTATTATGAAGTATTAGGTGAGGGTGAGGAAAATACAAAGGAGGAATATGAATATTCCAAGAAATTTATCTCATTCCATGTACTTTCAGGTATTAGCACTCCACAAACCCTCAAGGTTGTGGGTTTCCTCAAAAAATAGATGTTGACAATACTAATTGACTCAAGGAGTTTACATAACTTCATAAAAAATAATTTTCCAACACACTTAAATTATTTTCTTTATCTGACTCTAAAATTCCATGCCATGGTTAAATGATGGTAGCACAGTCAATTGTTTGGGGTAATGCCACAGTATCAAAATTATCGTAAGAGATTATAGGCTATACTATCTTATGTTTTTTAATACTATGGGTGGGGATGACATATATTTGAGATTCCAATGGCTCACAACCTTGGGAACAATAAAAATTAATTTCAAATGGTTATTCATGCATTTTCATTTTTAATTTAATAAAATTGAGTTGCATGGATAATGTGTGAAGTATCCACAACTGGTTAGTTCTCATCCATTGTAGAATATTATTAAAAATGAGGAAGATGGGTTTTCAGCACAACTATTTTCCTTAGAATTACAACCAATAAAGATGCCTACATATCCTCATCTATATAATATTAATTATAAAAACTATTATTGTTATATCAATTCCAAAATGAATACCATCATAAAGGGACATGCTCATTCTATTTGATTGATACAATGGATTCAACCAAAAATCATTAGACCATATAAATACCCATATGTCTAGAAGAGTGATATTTGAAATATGGTACAAGAAATGTTAGAGGCTAGTATTATCTAGAATAGCTAAAGTGCATATTCATCCCCTATGTTAATGGTGTATGATAAGGATGATACCAATAGGATGCATCTAGATTATAGAAAAATCAATAAGTACACCATAAAATATAAGTTTGTTATTCTAGTAATTGATTATTCAAGAGAATAATTGCATGATATTATCTACCTTAAAAAATTAGATATTCATTCAAGCTACCATCAAATTTAGATCATAGATGAACATATACATAGGAGAACTTTTAAAACTTGTGAAGGTCATTATAAATTTTTGGTAATGCCTTTTGGTCTCATATATGCACCATATACATTCTAAAGTTTGAGGAAAACTATCATTAAGTATTTTTAGTAGTAATTTGTCTTAGTTTTTTATGACATACTAATATACATTAAGACATGGGAAAAATACCTGTAGCATGTGAATCAAGTATTGATAATTCTTAAAAAATATCAAATTATAAGAGGTAGGGTACTTGGGTCATATTATGTCATGTGAATGTGTCAATATATACCCTCACATATTAAGGCCTTGATAGAATGAAAAAATTTTAAAACCTTAAATAACATCCAAGATTTTTTTAGGATGATAGGTTACTACCGTTAGTTTGTGAAAATTATGGAAATATAGTAGCACCACTCATATATTTTTTGAATAATGATTACTTCCATTGGAATGATGTTTCTACCAATGCATTTGATAAAGTAAATGCATGTGATCCACTCTAGTTTTGGTTATTCTATATTTTTTAAAGACCTTCATTGTTTAATGTGATGTGTAAAAATATGGGATGGAGATAATACTCAATCAAGAAGGGATACCCCTTACATTTTGAGATTTATCAACTCAAGATTATTAATTTTATAAAGCCTAAATATGAGAAAGAGATTATGGTTATTCTTCATGTAGTCAAATAATGGATACCTTATCTAATGGATCGACACTATAAGGTGAAAACTAATTATGATAGTCTAAAATGCTTCTTGGAATAAAGGATGTCATCTGAAGAATTATAAAAATGGGTAACCAAAATACTAGGGTATTAATTTTAAATCATAAATAAGAAATGAAATGATAATTTAACAAAATATACACAATATAAGAATAATGAATCCATGAAGGCATTATTACACGTAATGTCCACATGGAAAGTAGATTTTTTGGAATAATTGTCATTGATGTCAAAGGAATTGTAACGGATATGAACAAAAATGTCAAATGGAATTGTTATTGGAAGTGAATGGAATTATTTATGAAAGTGAATGAAAGTGTTGTCGAAAGTGAATAGAATTATTGATGGAAGTGAACAAAATTGTTGACATAAATGTCAACGATCATATCTTTTGGTGAAGAGGTGCCTCTTAGATGGGATGCCTCATTTGAGAAATTTTTAAAGGCTATATAAGGGAGAATAGATGTGCAAGTATTACAAGCATTTTATTTTAATAAAGATCATATAATTGTGAGAAAGAAAAGAAGAGTAGAAAATGAAATAGAATCTCTCTTAAGAAAAGAAGTGTGAAAGGTAGATTTATTTTAATGAAGAATATCATTTGAGAATTGTGAAAGAGAGGAGAGAAGAAAGTATATAATAAAATTAGTGAGAGAGAAAGTGAAAGATAATCAAGTCCATAATTTGATTGAAGAAGCAATCCTAGATGGTCGAATTAATTTGGCTTGGGGTTGGTGCCTCATAGCCTAGGGGTTGGTGCTCCTATGGGTCAGTGCTCACAAATTGGTTTGGTTGGTGCTTGGTGAAGGGGATTGGTATCTCTAGTGGGTGGGTCCTCACAAATTGATTGAATTGGTGTTTGGTTTGTGGATTTGTGTCTCTAATAGGTTGGCACCTGCAAATATTTTAAAAGAGTTATATATAAAAGCAATATTTTGTCATGTTTTTCTCTCGAAAGGGTTTCCATGTAAATCATGTGTTATCTTGTGTTATTAATTGCTAGATCTTGAATGTTTATGGTTGTTGTGGTTGATTAAATTGAAAATATTAAAAGGTTATCTTATATTGATTTACCCCCCCTCTCAGTATAAGCATGTGCTTAACAATTGGTATCATAGTGGTTCCTTTAGAATTAGTCTAACCACTAGAAGGTAGATCCCAAAAGCATAAGATGACCAAGCAACTAAGGAAGGAGAACCAAGAGTTGAAATTTGTGGTCAAGGGTCTTATGGAATAGGTATGTATCTTGGAGTCTAATTTTGTTGTAGAAGAAAAAAAAGATAAGATGTCTATTCAAGATCATAAGAATCAACTAGAGGTTGCATATTCAAGTTTAAAATCAAGAGAAGAAGAGTGTAATCAGTTGAAGGCTAAGTTAGGTTATTTTAAGTATAATCATGAGAGGCTCATGATTAAGGTTGAGAAATATCATGAGATATCAATCCAAAGTGATAAGGATACAAGTTTTAAGGGCAACTTAAAGAAGCTTATCAGGCAGCCCAATGCCTTCAAGTTTTTTAATTATTTTCATGGTCATTATTTTGTTTGTCATCATGTTAGTCATAGGGAAAGATATTGTTTGAGGAGAATCAATCATTCAAAGAGAGATCTCAGTCACCTTCAAGTAAAAGGTATGAGAAATTTTTCTTGATTTTATTTTCATAAGGTTAGCCATATTGCTAAATTATGTCCAAATGGAGTAAGGAGATCCTCAAGGTATGTCCCTAGAAGGTATGAGAAGGGCCAAACTCAGGTTTAGAGACATAAGATAGTAAAGTTTGATCAGATTGAGTCTAAGAGTGAGAATGGATTACTTTTTATATTAGAGAAAGAATCAGATATGAAGGACTGTGTGAAACTCTTGTTATCAAGAGTTTTACAAAATATAGTGAATACTAGTCCCAAGCAACCTAAAGATCAAAGAGAATTTCTTATTACAATTGATCATGAGCCTTATCAATATTCCATATTATTAGTTTCTAATGATAGTGCATTGGAAGGTAAGATAGTTGCAATAGTTGAGAAAATGAACAACATCATGGATGTTGAGGTTAGTGAGTCAAAGAAGTTAGACATGCCTAAATGGATTCTAAGAGAAATAAATTAGTCTCATGGATGAAAAATAATCAAGGAAGTAATAGAGGAGATGTGGTCATCTCTTAGGTTCACTTTTTTCTAGGACCCTTTGTGTGGGGTGTCTCTTCTAGGCTTCAAGGAGACACTTTACAAAAAGAGGAAGCATGGTGGATGCTTGTTAGGTCTTGGCTATGTTATATGAAAATAAATTCATGAAGGAGAGTTGATATCTCAATTTGCGTATCATTTTGAGGTATCTTGATATGGTATAGTATCTTGAGAGATCTTATGAGCATAGATTCAAGTAAGTCTAGTTATTTTGAGCATATTCTTGATGTTCAAATTAGTAGTAGTTGTGAGCTTCATATGAGAAGGTGTATTGATCTTTGAAAGAGGTCTCTTGGGTCCAAGAAGTTTAGAGATTGATATGAAGTTGATAGCTTATGCAAGGGTGAAGTTATATTTAAATAAGGTATGTCAAATCTTGTGAGAATTTGTGCATGTTTTGGTTGATATATTTTGGTTTTTGGCTTCAAGTGGTGTGATTAAGAGGAGAATGGATTTAGGGGGAGATAACTCAAGTCCTTTGAGAATAATGTGAAGTATAGACTTGTTTCTTAGCGTGAGATGAGTCAAAGAGTAGATCTATGAGTATTTTTTTAGGTTCAAGGATCAAGATGGCTATATATGAATGAGTTTGTGAGATTTTGTATAACCCTTTGCCATTTATGTCAAAGGGTGGGAATTGAAGGTAAGGGGAGTAAAGGAGGAGAACCATAGCAAGGGAGAGTTCATATACTAATTCATAGGGATTTCCATCAATGATAAAGGGCGAGATTATTGGAATTATTATCATTGATGTCAAAGAAATTATAATGGATATGAAAGGAAATGTCAAACAAAATTATTGTTAGAATTGAACGAAATTGTTGAAAGAAGTGAATGGAAGTGTTTTTAGAAGTGAACAGAATTATTTTCAAAAATGAATAGAATTTTTGATGGAAATGTCAGTGGTCACATCTTTTGGTGAAGAGGTCCTCTTAGATGGGACACCTCCTTTGAGAAGTTTTTAAAGGATATATAAGGGATAATAGATGTTAAAGTATTATAAGCATTTGATTTGAATGAAGATCATATAAGTGTGAGAGAGAATGAAGAGAAGAGTAGAAATTGAAATAGAATCTCTCTTAAGAAAAGAAGTGTGAAGGGTAGATTTATGTTAATTAAGAATATCATTTGAGAATTATGAAAGAGAGGAGAGTAGAAAGTATATAATAAAATTAGTGAGAGAGAAAGTGAAATATAATCAAAGACATTATTCGATTGAAGAAGCAATCATAGATGGTGGAATTGATTTGGCTTGGGGTCAGTGCCTCATAGTCTAGGGGTTGGTGCTCCTGTGGGTTAGTGCTCATGAATTGGTTGGGTTGGTTCTTGGTGAAGGGGATATATGTCTCTAGTGGATAGGTGCTCACAAATTGACTAAGTTAGTGCTTGGTTTATGGATTGGTATCTCCATTAGGTTGGTTCTTACAAACATTATAAAAGAGTTATATATATAAAATAAATATTTTGTCATGGTTTTCTCCCAAAAAGGTTTCCACGTAAATCTTGTGTTCTATTGTGTTATTAATTTCTATATCTTAAATGTTGATGGTTGTTGTGGTTTATTAAATTGAAAAGATTAAAAGGTTATCATATACTGGTTCAACCCCCCTTTTAGTATAAGCATGTGATTAACAAGATTTAGGTGGATGAGGTAAGATCGAGATGGGAAAATAATAATTATATGCAAGTTTTAATTCAATAGCTCTAGTAGGCTTCTAATGTCTCTGATAAATTTAATTCAAAAAGGAATGAATTGTGGTATGAAAATATATCATACTTGTGTAATAATTTTGACCTCAAAAATAAAATCCTTACAGATCTCTACACACCTCTAGTAGGGGGACTTTAGTATATTTTTTGTAAATTATCATATAAATAAGAAAAAATTATTTTGGGAAGGACTCGAGATGGGTATCCATAAATTTATGGAAGAATGCATGGTGTGTCAAAAAATAAGGGTGACATGATTAAGAACTTAGGTCTTCTACAATACTTATCTATTCATATCTAAATGTGGGATGAGGTTTCCATGGATGTCATAATAGGTTTTCCTAGGTCATAGGGTAAAAATTTTATCTTGTTAATTTTGGATAGGCTCAAAAAATACACCCATTTTTTAATATTGTCTTAGTCATTTGTAGTTAGCATAGTAGTAAATGATTTTTAAGATATAGTTCAAAAAATACATGGTATCTGCAAAATCATAGTAAATGATCATGATCTTATCTTTATCAATAAATTATGGATTGATTTATTCTCATTTTTGGGTACTTATTTGGCTCATATCTCATCATACAATCCTTAATCTGATGGAAAAACATAGGTGGTAAAAAAATCCTAGAGGGTTATCTCCATTGTTTTGCATCAAATAAATAGGAAAGATGAATTCATTAGCTGCCACTAGTAGAATGGTGCTATAATACTTCCTTTCATACATCATCCAAAAAGTCTCCATTTGTGGTATTGTATGGGAACCAACCCCCAGCCATAACCTCATCCTTGATGGTATAACTAAGGGTTCAATTTATTGAGGAACACCTACAACACTAGTACATGGTACTTGTTAGTCCAAGAGAGAATTTGGCAATGGCACAAAACTGAATGAAGTAGTAAATAGATCAATATTGTAGTGAGAGACATTTTGAAGTGGGTGATTGGATATTTGTGTGTGTACATTAATAAAATAAAATTTTGTTGAATACAAAAAAGGATAACAAAATTTCTCCTAAAAATTACAACTATTATTAGATCTTCTAAAAAATCAGGAGTGTCACATACAATATGAAACTACCTTAGTCTACATGCATACATCTAATATTTCATGTCTCCTACTTAAACAAGGTAATTAGATAAACAAATATCTACCCAAACTAAGTTATGAGAGTTGGTTGAGAAAGGCAGAGTCATTTTGGAACCTAAGGATATCATTTAAACTTGCACTAAAAGGTTACAACATAGGGATATTGAGTAATCAATCAATTAGAGGAATATGATGAGCAAGGATGGAACATGGGAGGATGAAGCATTCTTGTAGAAACATCTTGAGTTATTCCACATTAAGGGAAATTTTGTTTTGAATGGGAGTGTCATGCTACACCTTTAACCTATAATGTTTCTAAGGACATGTGTGGACAATTTGTGGCCTACATGACATTTTATATTATTGTTTCACATTTTTATATGTTATCATATTGTTATTAGTGTCAACCTGTGGTGTAACTATAGCCTAATCAAGGTATTTATAGGAGGTAGTGGTGAGTAATTAATTGTTATGAAATTACTTAGGTAATTTACACCAACGAAATATTGAAAACATATCAACAAAAATTAATCATATAAATAAGATCAGAATAAGTAGACCACAACAATAATTAGAAAAAGAGCAGAATACTTAGTGAATATCACAACCACATCAAGGGAGAAACCTCCATATAATACAATAAGAATAAAATTTGTAACATAATGGTATTAAATTACTATCCACTACATTGTATATTTATTATAATTTATCCATGTTTATCACATATGATAACCCTACTAACAATATAAGAAACTAGAGAAAGTAACAGTAAAAGGACAATGGTTATGGAGGCCATAATTCAGCCACACATGTCCTTAGATATGTTATAGGTTAAGGGCATAACATGCCCTTCCCATTCAAAAAAATGTTTCCCTCAGCATTTAACAATTTTTTATGTTATTTTATAAATATTTCATCCTCCCATGTTGCATCCTTAATATCCTCATTCTTCCATTTGATCAAATACTTCTTAATCTCTCATGTTCATAGTCTTTTTCTATGTGTTTGAAGTATCTCCTCAGGTTCCAAAATTACTCTACTTTCCTCATAAAATTAATGTAACTTATTATTTATATATAATTTTTGTCCAATTACCATATTCAAACAAGAAACACGAAATACTATATGAATGAGGTTAGATTGGGGTAACTCCAACTTGTATGTTACACTGACATTTTTTTGTAGGATCTAATAAGGGTCATAATACTTAGGAAAAAATTGTTATCCTTTTTTTTACCTCAGGTAAATTTAATTTTATGTTTGTCAGCATATAAATAACTAATAACCCACTTCAAAATAACTCTCACTACAATGATAATCCACTTGTTTCTTCATTCAATTATGTGTCATAGTTAAGGTCTCTATGAGACTAGATAGTACTTATTGCTAGTGTTGAATGTGATCTTCCATGGCTTGAACCTTAGGATTAACCCTCATAAATGAAGTTATGGATGGGGGTTGGTACCCACAGAGTTACATAAATGGATATATTTTGTATTAGGGTGGAAGTAAGTGTTATATCATCATTATGCTAGTGGAAACCAATGAACCCATCTCTCTTGTTTATTTGATGTAATACAACAAAGATAATCTTCTAGTGATTTTTTTACCACATCTATTTTTTGTTTAGATTTAAGATGATAGGATGAAATATGGGCCAACTAAGTACCCAAACATGAGAATAAATCAGTCCAAATTTTAGTGGTAAATATTTAATCATGATCACTCATAATGATCTTGAGGGTACATTGCAACTTTTGAATTATATCTAAAAAATTATCATATACTATACTAGATACAAATGGTTATGACAAGGATAAAAATGAGTATATTCTATGAGCATATACATAATTACCATGATTAAATTTTAACCTCCATACCTCAACAACCCTATAATGAAATATATGGATACCTCCCTCCACCTCTAACTAGGAATAGATGAGGATTACAAAAGAACTGGTGTCGTAATAGTTTCACCCTTGTTGTATTGACACACCATACATTCAAAAAAAAATCATGTGCATCCCATTTGATTCTTTACTAAAAAAATCATTCATTATTCTATGATAGGTTTTTAAAAATCTTGAGTGACCCCCCCATTGGAGATGCATGAAGCTCTATAAATATATTATGTTTGAGGGTGAAATTATTGCATAGGTATAATTTATCTTTATACCATAATTTATTCCCTTTTTACTCATTTTTTTATGAGGCACATGAACCTTTCTAAGTATTTTGAATTGGAGCTTGTGTATCATTGTCATTCTCCCATTTAGATCTTGCCTCTTCCAATAAATCTACCTACCAAATAGTCAGTGCACATATCAATTCCTATGTGAATTCATCACTTTTGGATAGTGCATCTAATACATCATTATTTTTTCCTTTCTTATAAATAATTTCAATTTCATATCCCAATAATTTATTCATCCATGTCTTTTACTCTTCAAATGAAAACCATTCCTCTAAAAAATATTTTAGGCTATCATGATCAGTCTTTACTTTCAAGTGTCTACCCACTAAATAAATTCTCCATTACTTGACCACATGAAGAATAGACATAATTTATTTTCTAAATATCAGCTCTAGCCTATTCTTACCCCTGAGTTAATGACACTCAAATGCAAGGAGTCTTTCTTATTTCATGAGTATTGTCCCCATGCCATATCATGATGCATCACATTCAATAATAAAAGTTTTTTAAAACTCTAGGGTAGCTAAAATTGGAGTGGTGTACATTTACTCCTTTAGCTTCTCAAAGGCCTTGGTATTTGTTTCATTATAGTGGAAATAATCCTTATTTAACAAGGTTGTGATTAGTTCTACTATGCTAATAAAAGTTTTAAAATAATTATGATAGTAACCTTTTAGCCCCAAAACTCCTCAGAGGTTCTTAAGGGTTTTTGGCACCTACCACTCTATCATATCCTCAAACTTATAAGGTTATAATTTTACTCCTTAATTTTAAATAATATGACCCAATTATAAAACAACATTTTGAAGGTTATTCATAAATGTGTTGTTGTCCTAGAATAAAAAATACCTATTTCACATGCTACAAATGTTCTTATCAATATTTAATATATATGAGGATGTCATAAAAAATACCAACACAAATTTCCTCAAAAAAGACCTAAAATTAGTGTTCATCAAACTTTAAAATGAAGATGATGAATTTATTAGACCAAAAGTCATGTCCAAAAACTTATAATGGCATTCATGATTGGTAAAATATGTTTTATGGATACCCTCATCTTTAATCCAAATTTTATGGTACCCATAATGAAGATCTAGTTTTGTAAAATATACGTCACCATGTAACCCATCTATCAAACTGTGATATGTAACTTATAATTTATGGTGAACTTGTTGAGTTCTTTGTAGTCTAGGAACATCTTCCAAGTATCATCCATAATATGTACCATGACCATAATTTATTAATATTCACTTTTCCTATTCTTGATAATACCCACCCTTAGCATATCATGTATCATATTTTCAATTTCACTCTTCCAGACATATAGGTACCTATATGGTCATATTTTTGGTGGTTGACTCCCAGGAAGCATTCAAATAGCATGATCTTATTATCTTCTTGGTGGTATTCCTTTTTTAATTTCTCCAAAAATAGTTAAGAGGTCATCAATAATATTCTATAGATCAGGGTGTGTATGTGCCTTTGTTGGTTGAACTTCTATGGAAAATAATCTAGCTACAAATTCTTCAAACCTTTTTTTTATAATCTTCTAAATCTACTGAGAACTAACCAATTGTGGATATTTTACCTCTAATTCTCATAATTCAAATGTCCTACCTTCATAGTGAATGCATATAAAAACTCTTATAAATTTGTCACTATTATGTATAAGGTTTTGATCCATTAGACTCCCAAAATAATGGTTTCTCCACCCATGTAAATAAAATATATAGAGGAATATACAATATATTCTCCCATTGCTATTTGATACTATGACATTTCCTTGAATATTTTATTATACCACCATTGACAATCATGATCTTAAATTCAAAGGGTAAATATAATAGCTCAAGAATGGTGCCAACTTATTATTGATGAAATTATGAGTACTCCCTGATTCAATCAAAATTATCACCTTTTTCTTCTTGAGTAAATCCATGACCTTAAGAATTTGTGGAGTGTTGATACTAGAAAGTGTGTAGCATGAGATAGTTGTTATGAACTATTTTGATTCTAATTCATCATATTTTTCTTCCTCATTATTCCATTCAATGTATAAAAATGTATTCTTAGTGTATTTATGTCCTTTTCTTCGTTTTTAACATAATTGAAACATAAACCTTTTTATATTTTCTCTTTAATTTATTTAAGAGTCAATCTGGTAGGTTATGGGAATGATTGTGTTGAAATAATGCACTCTTTGTTAGTATTAAAAATCCTTTTGACCATAACATGTTCTTCTACCTTATGTGCAAAAAATATGGATTCTAACAAATAGTTTGGATTAAACATGTGAACATGAACTTGGATGCTATCCTTGAGGCCACCTAAGAACATATCATTCATGTTTTCTTTTATGATGTCATCTATTCATAAGGATAGGTCCTATAATTATTGAATATAATCCTTGAAAATCCCTATTTTTCATAGCTTCATTTATTGACTAAAATATTTATCTATTACACTATTATGGTAGTGCATCCACATCTCATTTTTTAACACTCACCAAATAACATTAAAACCTTTTCTTTTCTTTTGAGTGCAAATCCATTTGTACCAAATTAATTTAGATGGTTTTCAATATGGGGTTTAATATAATTCAAATATATTTTCCATTTGATTGATCAAGGTGACTATATCCTTACCATCAAACTTTCACACTTCCACTTTGGAAGTATGTTCCTTGAACCTATATATGGGATTTGATTGTTCTAGTTGGGTACCCATGAATGGCCAAAATGGGTGTTATTTGGTGGTTGATTTTTGTTTGTATTCAATGAGTTCAAACTCCTTGACACTTTAGTTTGAAATTTGGCCATAATTCCTCACATTGTGTCCATATCTCTAGTTATCTTATCCAAATATTATTTGTTAGCCATGTTTTGCACCTTTGTCTAAAAGTGGGAGTACACATCAATATCCCTTAAGTCAAAAGTTTATAAATTCATGTCTTCCTTGCTCAATGTTTTTATCAGAGTGACATGACATTTCCCATAACCTTGGGTGTTCAATCTCACCATACACGAACTATAAGTTTTTGGGCCCAAAAAAAATTGTACAAAGGGATTATACCATTATGAAAAATCCAATAATTATTAATTCATATGAGGGTGCAAAAAAATATGGACTTAAAAAAACTCAATAAATATTATGTTGATGAAAAAATAAATTATTCCCCAATCACAAGTTATGTTTTTTTATCCTTCAACTAACATAACAATTGTTACACTGAATAAAAACTATGTTGCATAATATTTCCCAAATCAAAACTCTAATACCACTTATAATGAAATTACTTAGCTAAGTCACACAAAAAGGAATATTTATAATAGACCAACAATGATATATTGTATAAATAAGAGTAGAATAAGGATATCCACAATAATAATTGGCATAAGAGAATAATTCTTAGTAACTATGAGTAATCCAATTTGAGGAATAATATTCATATAATTCAATAAGAATATAATTCATAATATGATTATATCAAATTAGTATCCACTACCTATTATATATACTCTACTCTAGCCATGGCTATTTCATCAGTTAACCCTACTAACAATATAAGATCCTAAATACATGTGACAAGATAAGGACAATGGTTATGGAGGACATAAGTAAGCCACACATATTCCTAGACACACTATAGGTTAAGGGCATAACATTGATAATAATAAAAGTTATATTCTCATTGCATGGTTGTGGGGGATTCCCCCTCAAAGTGGATCAATTTTATTTATCAATTATTATGATATATTATCAATTATTATTGTGGATATACTTATTGTGTTCTTATTATTGTGTTATATTTCTCTTAATATGTTCATGGTGTTTACATTTATATCCAATTTTTTGAACTATCTTGATCAATCTAAATAATTTCATTACATATTTACTTAAACACACCTCAAATTTGTCATTTTTAACCCAAGATCCCATTTAATCATCCTCTTATGAGATTGGTCTATGTTATAAGCCTTTTTCATCAAGGTCAAAATTGGTGATCTACTAATTTTTATCTAGTCAAAATAAGTGACCCACCAACTCTATCCCTCATCACTTTGTGGGTTCATTCCCTCTTGGTCTAATTCCTTGTGACTTGATTTTTTCATATAACTATCTTTTAGGTTTGACCTATTTTTAAATTTTCCTACGATCCCTATATATAAAAATATATCCTTAGTCATTCCTCACTAGGACATTACATCTTAGATAAAATAAATCTATTAAAAGCATTTTTATAGCTCATAATCATCAAGTCTTATCAATATTTGTGTGCATTTATCCAAGGAGTCTACATACTAAGCCTACATTACATCACCATGGTTCCAAGTCTTGTGCCATCACATCTTATGCCAAAATAAGGTCATATCAAATAATATATTTGTATGTGATTATCTAGGGAGATGAAGTGAATTATTATCTCTTGTTTGGATTAGAATTCACTTAAAATAACTAGAAATACAATGACTTTGATTATAAGCATGTGAGATATGTAGCTACAATTCCTTAAGAGATTTTCTGAGTTGGCTATCTTGAACATAATATTTTTTTGTAAATTTATTATCAAACCAAATAAATTAATTATTTTATTATAATCACAAAAGATAAATGATAATCTAGATCAGTCTCAGTCCATAAAAAAAATTAATGTAATAGCATCTAGGTCCATGTATAATATTGTATCAGTAAAAAAATTAGTAATAAATTATGATGACATATTTTATTATTTTGATAGTCTATAGCATATTTTAAAGCATCAATATTATTATTATTTGAGTTTCATAAAGTTTTGGTTTTTCATTACATAGACCATTTAATGAATCATAGATCATTTGAAAACCCTATAATAAAATTTAATAGCATTCTTGAAATATTATTAGAATCATGATACAAAGGTTTTCATGTAAAATGGTGGCTAAAAAGTCTTGTGATCTCATAATAATTTCTTTAATATTAATACTAATCATTTGGACACTTTTCATGGATAAGTGGTAACACATTGGGATGAGGCTTATGAGGACATTACAAGTAGGTATTTATGATGTGTTATGATGCATTGACTATGTGATACATTGTTTTGAGATGTTTTATTATCGGGACTCATGTTCAATTATTTAATTTAGGGACTTATGTGCATTTAGTTATTATAGTGCATCTTGATGTGTCAATAACATTTAATATTTGTGTCCTTAGTGGATTGTTGAAATAAATCAATATAAATGGGTGGATTTTGTATCTATATAAACACATATTATTAAATTCAAAAGGCATTCAGTTCCAAATCAATGAATAGTTTAAGAGTGGTTATAAGGAGTATTAAAATAGAGATTTATGTGTAATAAATAGGAAGGGATATTGGAATTGATTCACTTGACTGACATTGTAGTGTTAATATGTCATTTGTAAACCCACGATCATTGGTTGAATTATACTTATTTTAAGACTATATCATTGGAAATCAGTTTGATATTGTGTAATCTCTTTTTGAATCAATAAAATTAAGTTATTTTTTTATATTTCCATTATGTTGTTATGGTTTGTGTATTAGAATACATAAATTAATTGGTATCTCTCACTATCACTACATCATTTGGTAGCAAAGCAAGGAAAACAACTCTAGGATTGAGAGATTGAGGTTGGTGTTCTCCATTATTTGTGAATGTGGGTAGATAACATATAATCACGTAAAATAGGTGTGTGTAAGATTGAAAGTGGTTCAATAGTAGATTTAAAAGTTGTGAAAAAACAAGATGTCACTAAGAAGAGCAGGATGAATGTGCATAGTAGTTTAAAATATGAATGGAAGACTACATGAGATCATAGAAATGTTTTAAATTATGTAGACAAGGTTGGTTATAGTAAAGGAGGATAAAATAAGAGGATTCAACCCAAGGGATGATGTGAGAGATGTAAAGGTTGAATCGCAAGAGGGTGATGATGAATAATAAAATCTAATGCGATAGTGATTGGATGAGGGATAAGAGAGGCTTATTAAATCCATGTATAATATTTTATGAGTAACCAAAATGAATTTTTCATGTTATATTAGAACATTAAATCTAGAAGAGTTCATAGATTGATTAATAGATATGTAAGAATACTTTAATTTTGATGAAGTAGCAGATGAGTGTAAGACAAATTTTATGCAGATAAAGTTTAAGGGACATGCATATTTATGGTAGAAGGAGGTATATCTTGATAGGTATCACTAGGTTAAATAAAAAATAACACATTTGGAAAGGATTGTTGCAAAATTAAAATCTAAGATTTTACCTAGATATTATAAGTTGGATCTATATTTAGAGATTATCAGTTGTATCTATTGAATAAGTTGTAAAATTTGTGACAAAACTAGCTAAGTGTGAAATATTATACAAATAAATTCTATAATATCACTATCTAATCTAGTCATAGTGAGATGGACCAAGAGAAGGTAATGTGGTACATTAATGGACTATTATGGGTCATCTAAGATAAAATTAGCATAGTTATTGCAGACAAGTGAAGGAACTGTATTAGTGGGTGATAAGAGTAGAATAAAATTTATCACATAAAAAAGGTATTTCTATAAGTAAATAAAATACTAGTGGTACCAAAGAAAAACCAACCAAATAGAGTGATGAAGATGCAAGCACCATAAAAGTGTCACAAGTAATGGGAAGATCATCATCCACAAGAGGTGGAAAAGGAAGAGGTAGAGATGGAAGATTCAAAGGAATATATCTCAAATGTGTGGAGGTAGGACATCATGAATTTTAATGCCCTCATGCATAATTAAATGGTGGAAAAAGAGGAATTGGTGGTTCATAAGTCTTATAAATAAGTGTGGAATATGAAGAGATGAATTTGCATCATATAGATGAAATTAAATAGGGGAAAGTTTACTGGTAGGAAGGATAATCTTGAAGGTTATATGAAAGACTGAAGATATGAAGCACCATAAATAAATTTTCTAAACCAAGTGTAGGATAAGAGGTATATGTTCTAGAGTTGTGGTAGATAGTGGAAGCACAGATAATTTAGTATCTACAAATATGGTGAGGAAACTAGTATTAATTAGAAAGGTGTACATCTAATACCATACAGAGTGGAATAGTTGATAGAGGTCCTAGAAAATTTTGTGAAGGAACAATGTAAAGTGGAGGTGATGATTGGTAGCTCCACAAATAAGGTCTTGTGTGATGTGTTATATATATATGCATGTCATGTTGTATTTTTAAGGTCATGGTAGTATGACCATAAGATGTTATATGATGGGAGAGATAATGCATTGTAAGTAAAGAAGGGTGGATGAGTCCATATCCTAAATCCACTAAAGATGGAAAATAGGGAGGATGTGCACTAAATTAATTTGGTCATGCATAATATCAAGGATTATTTATAGGAGATAGAGTGAGAAAAGATGAAAAGTAGCATTGCATAGAGGGAAGAGAGTGGTTATGGGAATAAAAAGAATATTTCCACAAAAAATAAGGTGAACAAGAGGGAAAACCATAAACACAAGAATTTTTTAGTGGGTATTTTTTTAGCTAAGGAGTGGAAGAGTCAATTGTGAATCACAAATAGACCAGGTTAATGCAAGGATAGTTTTACTTGTCGTAATAGTGAGATAAATTTAGATGGGGGGATCAATTTTTTTCCCAGTTTGTTAACCAAGTGAACTGGAAAGTGAGATTCATCTTAAATCATTAAAATTTATGCCAATACTTTTGGATAGGATAAAAATATTGTGTTTCTCACTCAGCCTAAGTGTGTGATCACCATGCTTACACACTTTCTTACTTGGGGTGTATGATATAAGAGTATTATGGTTCACATGTAATCTTGCATCAACCAAAAACATGAGTAGTTAGTAATAAATTAAGGTGAAGTATTTTGTTGTTCTGATAGTCTATGACACATTTTCAAGCATCAATATTTTTATTTGAGTTACAACAAGTTTTTATTATTCATTACATAGACTATGTGATGAATCAAAAATCATTTTAAACCCCTATGATAAAATGTGGTATCATTCTTGAAATGATATGAGAATCATGGTACAAAGGTTTTCATGGAAAATGGTGGATACAAAGTCCTACAATCTTATGCGATAGTATTTAAGCTTAATACTAGTCATTTGGATGCTTTGCATGGATAAGTTTTAACATGTTGGTATGAGGTTTATGAGGACATTGGGAATAGTTATATGTGATGCATTATAGTGCATTTATTATGTGAAACATTATTTGAGATGCATTATTATGACTTGTGTTCATTTAATGATTATAGGGAGTTGTGTGCATTTAATGATTCTAGCTCATCTTGATGTGTCAAGAACATTTAATAATTTTGGCCTTAGTTGGTTTTTGAAAGAAAATAATGCATATGGGTGGATTATGTATCTATATAAACACATCCTCTTAAATTGAAAAGGAACTCAATTCTAGATCAAGAAATAGTTAAAGAGTAGTTAGCAGTGTTATGATAGAGATATATGTGAAAGGTCTAAGAGGGATTATTGGATTTGAGTCACTTTCATAACACTAGGGTGTTAATTTGTTATTTTTAAGCTTGAGAGAATTAGTGGGACTATATTTTTTGTAATGTTATATCATTAGAAATCAATTTTATGTTGTGTAATCTCTTTTTAAAGTAATAAAATTATGTTATTGTTGGTTTGTGTTATGTGGTAGAAGACATATATTAATTGGTATCTCTAATGACAATTGCATCAATAACCCTCAAAATTATATAGCCCAAAAAATATTAGAAAACATAATCACTAAATGAGGAAACAAATGAGCATCATAATCGACCATCAAATAATTTTGACCTGTAGACACCCAAATTTTGTATAGGCTTTGTTTATATGATGATTTAATGTGACTTTACATATATATATTTTAAATGGTGCATATTAAACATTTTTACCTTAGGCCAAAATGGGTCAACCCCCTATAGTTATAATCTTGTATAGGGGCTTTTTATAATGTCATAGGGTATGTTATAGTTCATCTTATGTTATTCTAGCTTTAGTCATAGTCTAGCTTAGTCTTTGTGTCATTTTGTGTCTTAGGGGTCATTTTAGAGTCATACATACAAGTGGTAGGCCTTCATGGTGATCAATGAAATTAAATACTAGGGACAAGTTCACATAGGCTTCATAAGTTCATTCAGAGCTGCAAAAGTTTAGGAACAAGCTTTATGAAGCTAGACCATCATTAGGACATCATGAAGAACTAGACTAGATAACTTGCTTGTGTAATTTATAAATATGCTCAAAAATCCTCATATGACCATCATACCATGTGCAATCAATTTTCTTAATGCCAAGATCATTCTTTGTAAGTTTCATATCTCGATGAGTCTTCTATCTCAAGATCTAAGCCTTCAAAGTTTAACTTGGCAATTCTAAGGGGCTAGGCCATCTTATACATTACACAAGAATGAATGGACCAGTTCACTTATGTATTTAATAAATGCAACTCAAAAAATTTCATGAGCTAAAGGATTGCAGCACCATGGATTTTTTTGTGCTAGGAACATCCTTTAAAAATTTCATACCCATGCGAGATTTTTAGCTTAAGTTATAAGCATGTAAATTTAGACTTACAAGATGGGATGTTCATGAAAATGTCAAAATAAATCTCAAAATTTATCTATTGGGGTCCTTAATTTGATGTTCATATATACATCAATGATGGTCACGTGAATTTCAAATGATAGGTGTGCAGATGTCAAATTTAGGCCACAGTAATCATTCATTAGAACTTAAATTTGTTGGTCACACGAACATCAATGAAATTTATATGAAATTCAAATGATAGGTGTGTGGACATCAATTTTAATCTTGTAAATTAGTCTTTGGATTTTAAATAGTGGTTCCCATCATACCTAATAGTTGGAATCTAATCATACGAAGTATATTAATGGCACATGAGCAAGTTAAAAACTCAAGGAACTTGAGAGGCCATCAGATGGCATAAGCATGTAAAGTAGTAGAGTGACAATAGGATCCTAGATCAACACATGATTGATAAGTGGCATAAGCATGTTCAAGCTAATATAAGATTGATGGAGTGTGTTTAATCATACAAATTAAGATCAACAGTGTGAGAGAAGTCAAGAAGTCAATAGGGATCTATAATGCTAATGAGAGTAAAGATAGGTTGGAGCATGTTGATTGGCCTAAGAAATTTTTGTTAGGCAAAGTCAAACCAAAGGAGAATTTTTTGACTGAGGAAAACAAGGTCTTGCAAGGGTCATAATTTTTCCATTACAGCTTAATTAAATTCCAAGGAGCAGACATAGCCATCTAGTAAATTATAGAGAACATAAAGGGATGCCATTAAAGTTGAATATGGACCTCTGGTTTAACCTTTTATAGATTTTAGGGTTTATTTTGCAACTATGTTCACTATTATTAAAGGGATCTATGTACATAGTGAATCCTCAGTTCCTACAATGACATAATAGGTCTATTCGGACCTATTTAGATCAAAAAAGGGGGATATATAGTTTATAGGTCTACATCGACATAATGACTATAGGAAAACCAATAGTCTAAGATTGGTTTTTTCTCTATAGTGGACCTATGAACATGGGGATGAGTTTAGGCATGATATAGTTTGAACAAGAGCTAGCATTTCAAAGGATGCCACAAAGGCATACACATGGACCCCAATGGTTTCATCTTTAGAACCAATTACATGAAAAGGGCCTTTTTCTCCACTTTTTCATGCCATGACAAACTAATTAGGATTATTTAACAACAAAAAAAAATTCTAATAGATTGATTTGATTATTCTAACTACATTTATTCCAAGACCCAGCTCAAAACAACTTGATCCCATCATTGCAATCATCAGGTAGCATCAATGAAAGAATAATTTAACTATGTAATAGAATGAAGTAACCTGGATCAATCATAAATATTGAATGAGCATAATTATATAATTAGTTTTAATTATGGTTTAAATGAAGTTGAACTCATTTGATTCCCCTTTGGACTTATATTTTCCCACTTCTCTCTTAAGTGTTATAAGTAGCTACCATTTTGGAATTTATAAAAAATTCCACTCCATGTATGGCAAAGACCTACTATAATGATGTCATATTTTTTTTAAACATTAATGCAAATCTGATTTTGAGTTCTTGAATAACTTTTTAAGTGTGGAAGTGATGTATGGTGATGCAAAATGATGATTCTCTATCCTTTCTTCCCTTATCCTTTCATGTTTGTGCAAGATTTCCTATTCTAATAGGTCATATGAACTATTTTCAAGTGTATGAGCCTATATTTTAATTGTACAATGATCCTTAATATCTTCAACTATCCTATGCTTAACTTACCTTGGATAGATCTCATGCATCTCACCTCCATATTGAAATACTCATGTTAGAATCCATAGGACTTGGAAGTTAATTTGTGTGTCTTGTTTCTTAGTGAAGGAAAGTATGATGGTCATATAGAAGACATCTTGTTGTATCACCCCCTTATATTAGGTTCATTTTATGAAACTTCTAACTCTTTTCCCCATAAACAACTAGTTAAATAGATGTGATCATTTCAAGATACATTCAGAGAGCTAGCCCTTAAATCTAGAGGCTCACTTCCATTATAAGTACACCCACATACTTGTAAGTGTTCCCATGTTGCCCAAATTTGGAAGAGGCTTGAACACCTTCTTCTAGGGTGCAAGATTTGGTGACAACAGTGCATAAGGCCCTTATTAGCACATTTGTCTTGGTCTTGGGTCTCCTTATCTACTTTACTTGACTTTTTAGTCTTTTGGTTTATTTTTTTCATCTGTATTGTCTTTGTCATAAGGATACCTAATCTTGTTTTCTTATTTATAAGTTTTTTATAGCTTTAGGATAATTTTTTTAGTTATAGATGTATCCAGTTACTGATATCATCTAGAATGTCAATAAACATCCTAGCGTATCTTTCAGGTCTACTTTGGGTCAAATTACCTTTTAGGGAAATTTATTTTACACGTTTGGATCTTATTTGGTTGGATTTTTCATGCCAATATTTACCAAATTAAAAATTGATAACCCTATATAAAAATACCTTAGACGCATTTAAGGATAATCTCTCACTAATTATATAAAGGCACACTTAGAGAGCATAGTAATTTAACTTATTATTATTCAAACTCTATAGTTTCTAAAAGATATATTTATTTTCATGTTTGTACCAAAGGATGACCCACAATAAATTACACTCAAACTTGCATTCCCATGAGTAGGATAACCACATATGGTTTGATCTCTCTTCAAGGTATTTTTATTTTAGGCAATGTTCAGTTAGTCACCAAGGATTGGTTGAGGTCAGTCTAACCCAACCCACTAACACCTTTTTCTAAGTCACATTGGTCTTAAGAGCACAAGATTAGGCTTTGGATCAAGAAGAATGAAAACAGTTTTTTTTGTAGGTCCAATTATTTATGAACACACGAGGTATTTGTAGATGCAAGCACAATAATCTAAACTATCATAGACCTACATATATTTTTTGGAAGAACCTGGTGCATAACATATATATCTAGTTTCCATACACATCTATAGAGAATTAGACATGTCATGTTCATTTTACATAATCTATTTCTTGATGTGAGCCAACACAGAGAGCATATTTGACAACTATGACAAAATAGAACACAAAATAAAGTCTTAAACAAGCTAAGTACCCAATTCCTTTATTTATTTCTATAAATAGTAAATTTTAATAAATAATAGTTACAATAATATTTTATTAATTTAGACATAAATTATGTAATCTAATTAGGCTAAATGTTTTGAATTATTTAGAATACTAAGTCCAAAATAAGTTAAAACATCTTAATGAACATTTTCTTTGTCCATAACATAACACACCCTAGGTTCTCTTAGGGTTTCTTCCTTTTATCAATGGGGTTTTATATTTATATATTTAGATCTAATTTTTTATTTCCCTTACACAAGTGGCCTTTTCATAGTTCTCTATACTGCAAACCCTAGATTTATATATTTTCTCTCATACTAGGAGTAGGGTTTATGTTTGTATTCTTTGTCATCATAGGGTTTGGTAACTTTTCCATGAGCATGCATCTTAAAAAATATAATAGGTCTAATCCTATGGATACCTTATTATCTACCCATGGCATACCTTATTTCTACTATAATGAATGAACAAATTAAGTTGTAGATAATCATGTGTATGTACCTAACAACAATGCTTATGTAGATGAATAATATGTTTTTTTAAGTGAAGGGAATGACTATAATAGCTATGATCATGATGATGTTAAATATTTATGTTAATGATTTATCTTACTATAATTTTAGTGAAGATAAAAATACAATAGGATTAAATTCAATAATTAAATTATCCTTTGCCTTTTCTAAATTATTCCAATAATCATACACCATAACAAGAATAGATTAACACTAGATTTTTATACACCCCAATTTGGCCACAACTGGATTCCAACTAGACTTTAGATTGATTTCTACCAAATAATGCAAATTAAGCCTAGGAATCACTAAATGTCCCAATTTTGTCCACACATCATAAATTAGTGCTCATAATCATTTTGAGGCATCCTTACTTGGGGTATTATCCTATACATAATAGTAACTTCTCACAGATTCATCTCCAGTCACATTGTGACCTAAAAACTGGTAGATTGGATTTTGGACCCATTAAGCGGGGCACTTGACCAATTTCTAAAATGCTAAAATACTAAGTAGAATGAATCAATGAATCAAACCAAATTAAAAGCTTAAGTGAATTTTCCATGTGAAATTAGTGAAAACAAATTTTACAAAAATAAAAATTCAATAAATATGAGGTCATGATAACATCATCATCCTCAAAGTCAAGGAATTAAAATATCTCCATAAATGTAATAAATTCTAAAATGGAGAGCCATGCCTAATAAATGGGATCTCTATCCCAAAAGTGATTATTTTAGATAATTTGGGCTTATCTATAGTCCTATTGAAAAACAAATATCAATAATACACCTACATTATTCAAAATTTATAATTTTAAATTCTTTCCAATATAATAAATGGGGAATAGATCCAAATTATTACCATACTCTTTGCATATAACTTGGTAGAAACTAAAACTATTCATTTTCAAATATTATCTCCCATCTAATTTAGGGGCATAAGTCCAGATTATCTGAAATAGTCCTTCAAACATTAAATGGATGTCCCATCCTTAACTCAACTAGGGTTAGCCTTAACTCACCTAGGGTTAGTTCAAACTCAACCATGGTTAATTATAACCTAACTAAACTTGGGTTAGAGTTAACTTTGGAGGTTATAAATATAAGGCCTCACCCATTGATCTTTAATCTTTTTATATACAATGTTCTATGCCAAAATACCTCCAAAAATCTCTATTGTAGTGTTATCATGCCCATTTCATAAGTCAAGCCAAGCCAAAGCTAACCAACATTACCAAGTTGCCAAGGAGAAGTGGATCAATGGAACTTCATTAACAAATATTTCTTAATCACATAGCTGAGCACATCAATCCATGGCCAACTCATAACACTTACTCTCATAGAAGGTAAGATCTCTTATTTTGATTTCATTTTGTTATTAATTTATGTAGGTGTCTAAATCTTTGAGTGTCAAGTCTAGAGGTGTTAGTCTTTAGTGTGTTTGTTTTGATTTATTTTCTTGACTAACATGATACTAATGTCCCCTCTATGTCAAATTCCTTGATCACATTAATTGCATGCCTGGTGGGATGACGTGTCCCACAAGCATGAATGGAGTACCTTGGGATCCTTTTAGAGCTAAGAATATTTCATTGTAGAGATTAATTTCATGATTTATTGCAAACTTTTCCATTTTTACTTATGATTGCATATTCATGACTACATAATTGTGAATTTGGCAAGGTAAACCATGAAATCATCAACCAAATTTTTGAATTTGTCTTATAAAACTATGAAATTGCTCTGATTTAGCCTGAATGCTATAAAACTATGAAATCAATCTCGAAAATGATGAAATCATCAAGTAAAAAATGAAATCATTTTATAGGAAAAAGGGTCTTTTCTTTGATTTTTTTAAAACTAATTGTATAATTGACTCATGTTTATGAATTCATCAATTATAGTAGTAAATTTGTTATTTTCAGTAGTGAAATCATATTTTAGAGGAGTAAAATTGCATTTTAAGGCTATGAATTCATTCTGCCTAGCTATAAATTCATCTTACCAAGCAGCAAAATCATTTTTTCTGACCATTAAATTGCCATAAATATATGAAATCATTCCTGTATGTTTCTATTTTTTGTAACAAGTTTCCCAAAATTATGAAATTGCCACTTGAATTACAAAATTATCACCTAAAGTGAGAAATTACTTGCCTAAACTACAAATTTATCTATCAGAGTAGTGAAATCATCAAACTGGGTTGCAAAATCATTCAAAGACCATGAAATTACCCACTATGAGTTTTAAGCTTTTGAGTTTAATTATATTTTTATAACAAAACAATTTCATGGTTTTTAGTTTACTACGTAACTGCACAATCATTCTAGAGAGGTGATTTTATTGTTTTTGGGGCTAATTTTCAAGGATGTCACCTTTTTCAAGCAATAAGAGAACCTGTTAACACTTTTTACAAGACCCAAAGGCTAAGGAAAGATATTTTTATCACTTTAAATCTTCAAATTACATTTACATTTTGTGCTTAAAAATCATCGTAGTCATTTTTTTTTTTAATTCATGAGTACCAACAAAGCTAAGGGGATAAATTTCACATCACATTTTACTTGGTGTTTTTAAAATAAACTCAAACTTAGACTAAACTCTCTTAAGAGCTTGATTGTTTATCATTTCACTTGTTATTTGTGTTATTTTTGTAAAATAGACTTAGTGTGTATGCTCTCCCCCATCCCCTTTAGGGAACTCAGGTGACCAAAAGTGCTTTGTCAATTGATTTTATCACTTAGTCCAAGCATAGAAGGAATGTCTCTAAGGAACTCCCAAAGATATGAGTGACTTGGGTAATCCTAAAATGACCTTAAAGTCTTTCTATATTTATTTCTTGCATCTTAGCATGTATAAAAGATTTCATCATCTCCCCATAAGTTTTTTAAGGAAACATGGACCCAATAGTTCATCTCCTAGCATCATTTCAACCCTACTCCATGGCAGTGTATATAAATTAGGGTACATGCTACTTTTATTTCTAGGGGGATGAGTGACTAGCCTCTTCGATCATAATAAAATCTTGAGTTAGGTTTGGTTAAACATCAGACTCCACTAATAAGTGCATGGATGGAGTCATTATGCAAAGGAATAAACCTTTGCATAGTAAGGTAGCTACTATGAACTCAATTAACATGATTGCATCTCTAGTTTTAACCACACTTGGGACCATCTAGAATGCATAAAACTTATAGTTTTTATAAAAACCCTACTTATCACATAAATATTATCAATGTAAGGAAAGTAGCCTAAAGTTCCATGTTATCATACAAACTCTTGAGAAGAGGGGGCCTAAAACCCTACTTTTCATGCACATCTAAATTTTTGTATTAATAAAATATTTCCTCTTAATAAGGAGTATATAGATGTAATTTGACAATATGAAGCAACCTTATCAATTTTTAGGAATAGTATGATACACCTAGCTATGTTTGTGTTTTTCCCTTTTTACTTGCATTATTTTGAGTCAAAAATTATTTTTATTGTCAAAACTACATCCAAAATGAGTCATGAGTCAATCACATGTTTATACACCCCTCTTATCCTAAAGAGGTGTTATGTCATTTGTTTGATGCCATGCTATACCTTAGTCATTTTTCAAACTTTGTGTGTGTGTGTGTCACTTGTTTAAAAGGGGCATCATTATGTTTCCCATTTCATTCCAAGTCATTGCTTTAGAGTTTTGGAAACAAACCATTTGTCATACCTTTTAAGTGAGGTTGCATCGTTACACTACTCACATTGTTTTAAAGACCTTTTTCCTTGGTTCAAATTGAGTTTAAAACCACATATGCCTTTTGGTCTATGTTCAATATCATTATTCCACCCACTTTTTCCTAGAATATTATTTACTTGCGAAACCAAGTCTTATTAATCAATTTTTAAATTGGTCTTATGAAGTTTAGATTCAAATGTTGATTGGTTTATTCCTATGCCTCACTTAATTTTGGCTTAGATGTTCACCTCTCACTTTTGGATTATGCAACTTGGACTAATTCCTTATTTAATTTGAATATCTTTTGTGCCTATATTTAGGAAGTGATCTTTTTCATGTACCTTGCATCTCTTTTAGTTCTTATAACTAAGGTTAAAACTCTCTCTCCAATTACAACATCAAGCACAATTAGTTTAAATTTGAATCTTGCTCATCACTTAGGCTTGAATGTTTTACTCCTCATCCTTATTTTTGCCTACTTAGAATCGATTTTCTCAATTATTTTTATGCATATGCCTAAAGTATATTGTATTTTACTAATGGTCAAGTTTGTGTTTGAATTTCTATGCCTATTTTGAGTATTAAGTGTTTCAAATTGCTAGATCAATTGCCTAACATTTTACCTTTTTAGACCTAGTTATTTTTAAGTCTACCTTTTGTATCATGTTTCCAAAACACCTAGAATTTTACCATTTTATACCTAGTTTGTTTTGAGTCTAGCTTTGTGTCATGTTCCCAAAGACTTGGCATTTACCTTTCATTTTTTTTTTTAGACCCAATTATTTTGAGCCTAGATTTTTTCCTTGTTACGAAAGACCTATCAACCTTTTCTATTTTTAGACCTATATTAGAGTTTTTTGAAACACTTTTTACCAATAATAGCATTTATATTTGTATTTGAATTGACCATTTGTGTGAGATATTTGAAATTAGACCTTGAGGACATTTTAGACTAAGTTTATCAATGACAATTTTGGAGAACAACTCCATCCCTAGGCCAATTTTAGACCATTTATCATTTAGACCACATTTTAAGAGTTTACAGAACTCTAGACCTCTTTTTTTTGAAACATTAGTCATGGATTTAGATATGCTTCACTACACTCGTAGTGGAGCCATGTACAATTTGGATTATGATAACATGGTCACAAGGGATAACTTTATTCAAGACCCATATGGTGATGATGTAGTTTGTGAGATGGATCCTTATCCTCCTTAAACTACTCAATATGTGAAAAAAATTCAATATTTTTTAGCACACTATTTGGTTAACACACCTCCATATTTATAACAAGACCAAGAACAAATGGCTCAATATCTACTCAATATCTAGCTAGTGTGTCATTGGTTGTGGAATAAATTTAAGTCTAATCATACTACATAACCATGACATCAACATATGACTCATATCTATTTAATAATCACTTGATTAAAAATAAGGATGAGATTTTAATTAGAAACATGGAGGTAGGGGCCAATTTTCCAGTAGACTTCCCTCATGAAAACCTACCCAGTCTAGTCAGAGTGTCGATAAGTGTACCTTATGCCAAAATTATGGAATAGTCCTCTATTATTTATCCTCAAGCACTCATGTTAGTTTCATACCAACAAACATATATGATTACAAGAGGAAAGGGCCCCATGGAAGACCAATTCACACAAATTCAAAAAACATATCAAACCTACCTAAACCTAGCATGAAATTTCAATGCCATGCCCATATAGAATTCTCCTCTCATAGAGCTAACTCCTTCAATAGGAGTTATATTTGATTCAATGGGTCAAGATAATATAGGTATAGACCCATTTGACCAAGTTACTTTAGTAGGTAACATGTTTAATATCCCTTTCTTTGAAGAAGTAAGTGTGGCCTCTACTCAAGGCAATGTGCAAAATCTATTAAATAAAACACATGTCTTCTAATGTAGGTCAAGATGAGACAAATGCACCAACAAATAATCAACAAAAAAAATTACCTATATTCAATACTATGAGAGGCTTTGAATAGCAGGGGGAAGGAATTCCTACTTCCCAACCATAGTAGATTGCTCCCAATCCTTAAGCATGCAATAATAGGGGGTAAGTAATCAAGCATCGGCTAATATTTTATCTCAATAATAAGTGATGAATGTTATCCCACCTTAATAGGTGATTTTTAATATTCAACGACAATAGGCACAGTCTAATTTATTACCTCCATAGAGGTAGAACACTATGCTACCTCAATAGGGGGAAACAAATTTTCCACCTCAATAGGTAGTGATAAATGTACCTCAATAATTGTAGACCAATATACCTCTATAATTGTAAACATTGTCTAATCAACATGTTTTTTTTGGTCAAAGATAAATTCCAAACACCCAATAAGCATCTAGTTTACAATAGGTGTTTACATAATAAATAAGTACCAATGTCTAACAAGTACCTATTCAGCAACCATTACCTTTTACTCATTAAGTTCCATAGATCTAAAAATAGGACCTTGGTCAACAATAAGTTCCTTTTATTCATCCACATTTTAATAGTTGATAACCTACTCAACCTCAATAGGCACACTACCTTACCCAAATCCATGTCCTTCCATCCTAACCCCATTTCCCTTAGACCCAAGGCTATATACCGAATCTGAACTAGAATGCCTTCCAAAAATGTGTGTAATATCAGTAGCTACATTCCAATCCATAGATGCATATTATTGGTCAGTTCACCCATCAAATTAATATTCTACCATAAACCATTCCTTCATTGTACCCTGATCAAGGTAATCCAACTTTGATTATTTATCCACCACCTTAATTGAATGTACCATCTAGTTTATTGGCCCAAGAACTGTAATAAATGAAGGATGAAATTTATACCATTAAAATAGGGAAGCAAACTAAGAAATTAAAATTAGATGATGTGTGTTCATACCCATTTAATATGGAGTATCTTCAATTACCATTTCTTCCTAGTTATAAACCACCAAATTTTGAGAAGTACAAGGATAAAGGAGACCCTAAGGTGCATCTAACAGAGTTATTTATCACTTTTCATCTAGTGTCTTATAGTGACATTTACCTACTCCTTTCATTTATTTGAAGTCTAGTTGGATAGGATTTGGAGTGGTTCCTCAAGTTGTAAAAAAAAAGTATCTAATTTTGATGATCTCCCAGACAAGTTTATGTAACATTTCTCCTATAATCGTGAGCATGAGCTTTCATTAGTAAATTTGACATAGGCCAAGAAAAAATTTGGAGAGAGCTTTGAAAGCTACTTATAAAGATGGAAAGTGATTTTAAGTCACTTTACCCAAAAATTACTAGATAAATAATTAGCTTCTGTATTTACTAAAAATTTACATAGTGATATATCCTATCATTTAGAGCTTCAGTGTGCACACAACTTCAAGGAGACTATTGAGAAAGGTATACAAATTAAAAATTCCCTTATCAACAAAGGGACTATCAAGATGACCTCCTCAAATTAAAATTAGAATTAAAATGTAGACCCAATTCAAAACCCTAACCTATTCCAAGTGTAACCATTGGTACCAACTCAAGATAACAACTATGAAAATCCCAAGCCATACAACTGCAACAAGAATGTTATTGGTAATAGAGTAACTAAGTCATACCATGTCTAAATAGTGTAAACATAATCTTCTCAACCTATGCTATAAATATATCTTATTCCTCATTAGTAGCCTATTAAGAAACCACAGCCTATACTACAACCTAGACCATCTCTTTAAATGCCACAACAACCACCTTTACAAACCCCTCCTCCAAGAAGAAGGGCCACTCCTCGAGTCTTTAATGACCTTGGTGAACCCATTTAAGTAGTGTTTCACAAGTTATCCAAGGCCAATATGATTAGTTGGCTAATTCCAAAACATTATCCTAAGGGTATACCATATCCATGCTAGTACAAAGAGTGTGAATTCTATAAACACCATCATGTCCATGGATATTCTATAGATCATTATGTGTAGCTAAAGTACCTTATTCAAAACATGTTAGAAAATGGAGAAATCCAATTGGATAATAGATCATCTACATCCAATCAAAATCTATGTATCTACCAAAATCCTTTTCCATAGCATAATATTGCCAATCAATACCAGCAACAATGAAGACCACAACAATAACAATATTAGTATTAGCAACAACCACAACAAAATTAGCAGCAACAACAATGTCAACCAAATGGGAGGAACCAAGGCCAAAATGACCCCAATAACTAATAGACTTACCATGTAGTTACACATGACTAAAATAAAGTTTTAGGTCATATTGAGGGTGGGCATATTTCTACCATTACCATAAATCCTAAACCAAGTGCCAATAGACCAAAACCATTACCAAACAATACCAATCAACCTACTTATTCTATTAATCCTTCCTTGACCTATGATTTCAACCAAGCATAATAGCAACCAAGGATTACCATTTTTGGACCTTATTCTAATAACTCTTCATTACCCCATGACCATAACCAAGTGCATTGGCAATCAAGAATTATCCTCTCTAGGCTATCCTCCATCTTTTTATAGTAGCAACGGTCTTGTATTTAATCCCAATTATGCAATCATAGCTTGGTAGTCTAAGATTACCATTCCATGCCCACAGCCTCCTACCAATGAACAAATCCAACCCATTGTGCTAGTTAGGAACAAAAAAACAATTGTTAAAGAAAAGATATATGATACTGTGGAACAACTCCAAAATACACCCACATAAATCTCCGTTTTAGATTTGTTATGTATGTCTACCATCCATAATAATATCCTAACATAACTCTTAGGCCAATCCCTCATTCTAAATGACATAACCCCAAACAAATTCCAAGATTTATTTGGACACCTAGCCCTAGGCCAACAGTTGACCTTAAACCAAAGTGATATGTCATCCCATGGCCCTCTCCATATCACCCTTTTATACATTCAATTTGTCATCACATGACACAAATTCAAACATGTTCTTATAGACAATGGATCAGGCCTAAATATTATCTTTCTAAATCTCATCAAGCATCTGGGATATACAATAACTAATCTATAGCTAGAAACTATCACTATTAAGGCCTACGAAAATGAAGAATAGGAATCACAAGGAACCATAAGCTTGTCAATGATCATTGGGCCTTTGACCCATGATACACTTTTCCATGTGTTGTACCTAGACTTATCATACATTTTTCTTTGGGGTAGACCATAGATACATGAAATCCATGAAATTCCTTCAACATTACACTAGTGTATCAAGTTTCCTCATTTAGGGATGGATGTAACTATCCATGGAGATCTATATCCATATGAACATGTTGTAGGTTTGTCAATTATGTCTCAAAATTAACCAAGGTTGTTGATGAGGTTTCATGTGTGTTAGATTGACAATGACAAAGTGTGTTTCAAGTTGATTCAATGTTCTTACATGGTTCTTCAATGTTTGACTAAGTGAGGTAATTTATTGATGATATTAATGGTATGGATATGTTTTAGAGACCCTATGGGATGTTATGAGTGCTTAGAGTGATTATATAATTGAACGAGATTCATTAGAACATTCATATGAATGTCTAAGCTCAAGTAGTCATCTTGATAGATAAAACTAAGTGATAAGATTGATGAAGTAATTTTTCTCACATGAGAAGGTTTCAATATCAAATTGATATATGGATAGATCCACCTATTTGAAGAGATCATATGGTTAAATTTTGAGGTCTGGATATGCAACGTAGCAAAAGTTACTTAGGTGCATAGTTGGCTTCTCAGATAGAATTTACTAAATTTCCATATTTAGCCAAATTTGTAAGAAGATATCTAATAGTGATCATTTAATCGGATCACATATATATGGGAGCATTCAATTTGACCAAATAAGGATCTAATAGAACATGTGATCATATTAGATAGTGATCCAATGATGTACATGAAGTCAATATGTCAAAGGTACCTAAGATTGCACATGATAGTGACATGTGTCTTAATCTCAATGATTTGACATAATATCATATCATGTAGGTGATCATATAGATGGATATCAATGGAATGCATCAGGTCAAATAGTTAATGTGCATAGAAGGCATGTAGAGTTTCCAAGTGGAATGATCATGGAAGCGAGGATCTAAGATCAATGGTGAGAGATTATAGGTTAAAGTCAAGAGACTTTTGATGAATATCGATGGTGCTTATTTTTTTGAAGTTATCAAGGATCATGAGATGATGACAAAGTGTCCAATGTTTAGTGTCTGAACAGTGATTGTTGGAATTTGAATATTCAAATTTGTGAAGGAAAATTAGTCTATAGTTTTTGAGCTATATATTTTGATCTAATATGAATTTCATGGTGGTATAAAAATAAAAGTTGAAGAGGACTTCAATGCACATCTATAAAATATTATTATAAGGTTTTAATGTTTTTAAAAGTGTAAATATGGATATTTAAATTTGACTATTTGTTTGATCATGGTGTTACTATGTACAAGACCACTGTTTGAGTAAATTATACTTTAGCATAAGAGTGTTTTTCTAGATGTATTCATTTTAATATGTCGTAGAGGTCATATAAAATGGAACCATGTATTTTAAAGTTATCTTGTGTTCTTGTTTTACTCTATAAAGTGTTAAAAGGGTAATAGGTCTCCATGAGACCTATAAGGGCTACTAAGGCCTAATTAAAAAGTGTAGTTACTTAAGTGTGACCCATGGATCTTATGGTTGACCTGTAAGGATGGTATTGAGCTATGTGTTAGCATGATAAGTATTAAGGGCTAAGGCAAGTATTATGTCCAACCTAGAGGTTGATATTTATGAAGACTCTATAAAGAGTGGAGACCAAGGCAATGGTTTCTAGACTTGAGTGTGTTGTGAGAGTAAAAGATAGAGATGAAGGAAAAATATCAAAGGGAGTGTGTTTAGTGGATGAAATGAAGTACAGAGTAAATTAAGGATGAGTGAAGAAGCCTAGAGTGATACAAAAAGTGTGTCTGTATGCATTGCTTGTATGAACAAGTTTGAGAGTGTGTGATGAGTTGAAAGAGAGAGTAGAGTTGAGCAAGTGTGGAATCGAGTGAGGGAAAAAACCTTTGGAAGAAGAAGGTATAGACCATTTAGGACCATTAGAGTGTGATAAATATTAGACATGTTTATTTGATCAAGTTGATATAGATGAACACATAGGTCATTAAACGTAATAAGCCTAGAAGAGATTGATTGAGTGAGTAAGCCCTAGAAGTTGTTTGAGAGAGATAGAAGGTTGAAGAAGAGTGTAAGAAAGAAAAGTCCATCATTAGGCATAAAAGACATCAAATCATAGGTAGGGATCTAATCAAGGTAGTTGAGTGAGTTCTTGGTTGCCTATGGGGTTTGTTCTTCCTTGTGGGATGGGTGTCTTGCTAAATTAAGGGATGGGTGTTCCTTGATTAATTGGTACTAGTCTAAAATTGGATCTTGTCATTATAAGATTGTAGTCCATCTTGCAAATTCTAGTGGAAGAGGGTTTCCCATGTAAATCTTGTGTTATGTGTGTGATCTTACTTATCTTTCTTGTTCATTGCTATAAATTATGTGTATGCTTCATGAATGCTAATATTATTTAGTTAAGGGTTTGAAAGGATGGGAATTAAAGTTTGAATTATCTAGCATCATTGATTCAACCCCCCTTAGTGATTATACCTCTAAAAGAACACTATAATCATTTTAAGGTAGAATATAAAATCTAAAACTACCATTTTGGTTTAGACCCAATACCCAAGAATGGCAAAGAGATACTTGTCAAATTTCTAGAGGCTAATTGTATAGACCCTGATATCCTTACCTTATCTTCACATACACTAACTCTCTAAGTGTCTAACATCTTACCATTTTAGATAATGGTCTAGGAGAGTATTTAACCCAAGACAAATTTCATATTTCCAAGCTTCCATAGAACCCCAAGTCCTATGGAAGACCTAAAGCTAATCCCACTTGCATAAAATGGAAGGGAAAAGGCTAGATTCATAGTCCAACACCTAATATTTTCACACCAGCCACTAGCCAAGAAGAGGACCCACTAGTCAATGATTATTCTTGGTTGTAAAATGATAAATTAGCCAATTTCTACCATAGTCCAAAATATCCCATCCTTAATAGGGTCATTTATAATAAAGCCTATGAAAGAAGAGGCATGGGGGGAAACTAGTAGGGTAATCTTGAGCCCATTTCTATGACCAGATATAAAGGAACCTATGGTCTCAAATTTAAACCACCTAGGAGTGACCCTATATATCTTATTCATGTTCTAATACTAATGTTTAGTGATGATGATGTTGGTAGCAAATCTAAGTTTAATCATAGCATTTACAAGGACCTTACCAATACTAATCTATTTGACCAACATACTATTTGCATCATCTAGTAATCCAACATTCCACACTTCCCCTTTATCATCCTTAACTCATAAACTGGGACCAAAAACAATCAACAGTGCCTATAGATGAGTTTGAGAATGATGAGGCCTTTTTCAATTTTCTAGGCCTAACATATAATGTTTTGTTGGGACACCATAAACAAGGGTTTTCTATCAAATTGGATCTTGCAGCCTATTTTGAATAACAAGTGAACACTCTTAGCCAAAAATAAAATAAAAAACATTGAGGTCTCAAAGTGAAAACCTATTTGAGGCACTTTTAGACTAGGTTAACATTAAAGAAAAGGCCAGTCTTTTGGTGAAAACCTAATTCAAGATCCACTATATGGGGGTTTTCACCTTTCCTTAAATGAAGCTTAGGAGACCACAAATAGAAAACTTGATTTTGGTTCTAAGTTTAGTTTAGAAAAACAACATGCCTTTGATCGTATTTCCCAAGAATTTCCTATAATATTTGTGACATGGCTATTACTACCATTAGGAGATTTAGATTCATCATATTTAAGAGAGCTCAAAGAATCAGTTTGAAAAGAGGACATTTCTCTTGTAGGCCAATTCACACCTTTTCCAACCATTCTGGAAGATGGATCGACTCTCCTAGAAGAAGACATTACGGAAGTCAACATCAGGACTTTAGATGACCTGAAGTGGATCAAATTAGGCATGTCCCTCATTGAGGAGTAACATGACGTTTTTGTATCTCTTTTGAGGAAGTTTATTGAAATTTTTGCTTGGGCCTATTCAAACATGCTAGGTTTGGACCCTGCCTTAGTTTTACACCACCTTTTTGTACATCCTGATGCCAAACCTATGAAATAGAAACTGCATAATATGCATTCTCATATTGTTGTATTAGTAAATAAAGAGTTGGAAAAACTCTAAAAAATAAGATACATCTAACTGGTTAACTATTCAGAGTGGATCTCAAACATTGTGCTTGTAATGAAAAATCCAAAAGGAATTAGAATTTGAACTAATTTTAGATACATCAATACGTCCTACCCCAAGTATGACTTTTCTTTGTTGAATATTGACATGATAGTTGACTCTACATCTGGGTACGAGATTTTTTCCCTTATAGATGGATTTTTAAGATATAATCAAATTAGGATTATGATAGAAGACCAACATAAGATATATTTCACCACTCTTTTGGGAATTTTTTACTATTAGGTTATGTCATTTGTCCTTAAGAATGTTGAGGACACATATCAAAGAGCCATGACCATCATATTTCATCACATGATGCATGATATTGTTGAAGACTATGTCGATGACATATTAGGTAAATAAAAGACCCATGTAGATCATCCAATTGTGCTATGAATAATATTTGAAAGGATTCATGAGTACAAAGCTAGACTCAATCTCAAGAAGTGCATATTTGGTGTCACTTCAGGAAAATTATTAGGTTTTATTGTCTCTCACCAAGGCATTGAATTTGATCCTACTAAAATACAATTCATTATTGATATGCTTCCACCTTCAAATTTAAATCAAATTAATTTGTAGGGAAAAATATAGTCCATCATATGCTTCATTTCATATCTGGTTGATAAATGACATCCCTTCACTCACTTTTTGATTAAAGCTCTTACATTTCTTTGGGATGAAGAATGCTAGAAATCCTTTCAACACCTAAAATAATATATTACCAATCCACCTATTTTGTTACCACTAATTCCAAGGATGCCATTTTTGATATACCTATATTCTACTATCAAATCCATGGGGGCAATTCTATCTCATCATGATGAGAATGGGAAAGAGCATATCGTGTACTATCTAAGTCATACATTGGTCACATATGAACACAACTATACATCAATAGAAAAAGATATAAAAATATTGTTTAGTTATGGGTTTTTTAGCCCGAAAGATGAATTATTACATGTTTAAAAACAAGACCATAGTCATTGCCAAGGTAGATTTCCTTAAGTATCTATTATCCAAGACAGCTTCATAGGGCCACATGGCTAAATGGATCATGCTACTGAGTGAGTTCAAGATTGAGTACATCAATCATAAGGCTATAAAGGGACAACTAATTATAGACAAGATTTTTGAAGCTCCCCTTTAGATATTAAACCACTCACTTTTCAATTCTTATATAATTCAATCATGACCATCATAGAAACACCTCCTGAGGAACCATAGTGGAAGTTTTATTTTTATGGATCATTCAATTCCCATGGATTAGGGGTAGGACTATTATTTATTACACCACAAGGGGATCTTATTCCCAAATAATTTTTTATAAATTTTCCTCATACTAATAACCTGGTTGAATACAAAGCACTCATCACAAATTATGGACAAATTACGTTACATACCACTTTAAGACCTCTTTAAGACAAATTATGGACTATTAGGCAGTACAATGAAATAGTCATGTCACAGTTTATGGTGATTCTAAGTTAATAAAAAATTATGTTCCATACCACTTTAAGACCAAATATTAAAATATGGTACCATAAAAATCCATTATGGACATTCCCAAATAGTAGATTACCCACATACAATTTGAACACATACCTCAAGCTAGTAATAGAATAGTGGATACCATGGCCACCATTAGTTATTTTATCCATAGTATAGATAAGGAAAAATAATATCAATTATTTATTGAACATATTCTATCACTTTATAATTAACTTTCAATTGTCACAATGATCTATGATATTGTTGGTCCAAGTTCTATTGGGTACTATTAACAATTTTACCTCCATTGGTCAAATTTACTTATGTACAAGTTTTCAAGAAAAATAAATTCATGGATTAAATATCTAAAAATGAAATATAAACATCATAAAATATTAATAAATTAAAAATCATGCTCAATAATAACTCACAAGTCCAAATTTTGATAGAGGTTTCTTTTATTCCTCCAACTAGCTATTTGCAAGCTAGTGAAGGTGATTTTTAGATGTTTGATACATGAAGGTGAAAATAGGTTGGATAAAAAAGGATTAGATATATTTTTAAGCCCATATTAACTCAATATTACATGCATTTTTTTTAGGTTATAGTGGTGTCAATTTATGAACAATCATTAAGAGAGCAGGGGCTCTAAAACCCTTATTAAACTCTCATTTGCTTGATTTTAAGTAGTATGTTTAAATTTTTGAGTTATTTGTTACAAAATAAAGGTGGTTTTATATATTATGTAACATATAATACCTTTATACACCTTTATAAATCAAAATTTCATGGAAAATTATGGATAAAGGCAAAAGATTAAGCATTGGGGTTTTGAGCAAGCAAGAGAGACAGTCAAAAAAGTCAAGTTTTAAGTGATTTAAGTGATTTTTTGAAGTATAAAATATGATCCAAAACTTATTTCATCTTAAAACATCAATAATAACTCAATTACCCTTCTCAGGTTATTTTTAGATCATGAACACATACACAGTTAACTTTAGAGCTCAATAAATTTTATTTTACTAGCATTTAGACCTTAAAATAAATATTTCTATATGTTTCTTAAATTCCTCTAAAATTTTTATTTTTACACATGGTCAAATTTTGCATATATCAAAATTCATAGCATAAAACTACAAACTGGTCTTCCCTCACAAATTCAAATATTTGAATTCCAATAGTCACTAAGCAACTGTTAAACTTCAAACATGTTGTAATCATCTTGTGTCCTCACATCTTTTGATCATATACACATTGTCCATCTTCTTGGAATTATATTACTCTTTACCTTTTCTTATTTTTAAACATCGATCACTTGTCCTCATCTCATTGCTTCTTGACAATTTGAAACAAATGTGCTCCATCAATCTCTTTGAGAGTAGCTTAGACTTTAACCTGATTTAACATTAGACACTTTGACCTATTTGACACTATATGCATCATTTATCTACATGTATGAACACCCACTCACCATTGATCTTTATCTAATAAGTTTCATGCTTGTCATTAGATCTCTAATAAGAATAACGCTCACCATTAGATCTTTATCTAGTCAAAATAGTTTCTTGGAGTATATATGTGATGGGATTAAACGTGCATCGTTAGATCTCCCTTTGTAAAATTGGATAAGTATGGAAAATTAGTGAGCTGCTATCTGAGAAGCCAAATTTTCACCTTAATAAATTTTGCTCCACGCAACCTCATGACTTGAAACTTGAACCACATGATCACCTTTCATAGGGGAATCTATCCATATATCAAGCTTCTCCTAGAACCTTCACACATGTGAAATATAATGCCATAAAACTACCTAATTAACTCTACTTAAACTTAGGGATTAAGCTCAAATTAATTTCATTCCATATATTTGTGATGAGATTAAATGCAAACCATTAGATCTCCTTTGCAAATTTGGCTAAGTATGGGAAAACATTGCAAACTACCTAAGAAGGCAACTTTGCATAGTTATATCTTTTGATCCATTCAACCACATGACCTAAAACTTGGACCATAGAAAATTGGGACTAATGTGATCACACCCATATGATAAACTCCCTTTGATTCATCCATACATGTAAATGGTGATGTCATCAAACTACCAACTCAAATTTTTATGTCATAGAATCAACTATGCCAAGAAGAACATAATTAAGAACCAGATGAATACCATGCACTTACATAAGATCTCCAATCATCCTATAAATTTGAAAATACCCCTCACTCATTCTCAATAATTCATACCCATCCCTAATCATTCTAAAATTGAAGATCAACTAAGCCTATTTCAAGCATACTATGACAAGCACATTGCACACTTTGTCATTGACACTTAGACTATCAAAACACTTCATCCAGTCACCTAGACACCTCCATGATGTCATTAAAAACTCTCCAAAAATCTCTTTCTTTGTCATTGATGTCAACACCCATCATATATCTCACCTTCCTTCTCTCTTTTTAATCACTCTCATAATAAGAACCTTCTCCCTCTTTTGACACAATGATAAAGTGGGCACAAACTAATATTGAGGACTTAAAAATACTATCAACAGGAGAGGACCACTTTATAACTATGATAAAAATTCCCCTTACCTTGAGCCTACCTCTTCTTGCTTGACAACTTACTCTTGCTACATACCAACACTCTTTTTAACCAAGCACTTCAATCAATGAAGTAAGAACACACAAAAACACTAAAATATATTGGAACTCACCAAGAAATATCTAAGAGGGACTCCCCCTAATAAATTTGATCCATTACACTTCTTGAGCATCTTCAGATCTTCACACACCATATAGAACCACCACACAATATTACTAGCCTTCTCTCCCAAGCCACCTCAATGACCACCAATAGAACTTCATGCCATTTACCAAATATTAAACATGATATAAAAAACTTGATAACTCACCTTGAAACACTCATGCCTTTATATTTTTTGAAACTAAGCAAAAACACCAAATCTTCACAATAGGCCTATATAGACTCCTTGTAGCCCTACCTGGAGCTTGTAGAGCCTACAAATTTTAGTAGACATAATTTCAAGTCCTAAAAATTCATATTTAGAGAAATCTCATATGCCCCCTTAATTTCACAAAGTTTCATCACCTATATCCTTCTCTAAAAGATAATTCCTTCATAAATCTAGTAGCCAATTAAGCCTCCATTTTGACAAAAACTTGAATAATTTGAAAAACACTAACCTTCAAATATTTATGAATCTTGTTTTCACAACCCATTTGGACCATTAAACCAATTAAGATTCCCATACCATAACTCATAAGGGAAACCACTTTTATAGCATAGGCCAAATTTCTAGAATCTTAAAACAAACAAGGTCAACAAACCTCCTTCTGGTCAACGCCCAACTCTAAAACTTATTTCACACCTGAAGATAATCATCACACACTTTTAGACCAATATTTAAGCATCCATACTATTAGGAACCCATACATCTTATAACCCATTATAGGCCTGCTTGCCCTTAAGCCAAAACTGAGAGAAATGAGAGCACTTAAAAATATCCAAATTAACTTCAACATACCTTTAGACCACAAAACGACTTAGAATATGATATAATAAGGTCAAAATACCTTTCTATACAAACTTTTAAATACTTCTTTTCCACTAGGAAACCTTCAATCTGACCTTACATACTACTCCAACTTTAAGACCAAAGTCCCTAAATACACCTTCAACACACATCCTTGCTTCTTCACAAGAAAGATGTCTCCTAAGAAGCATAGACAAAGATACCCTAATTCACATGGTTCCTTAGAATAATGTGAAACTAGGTGTTGCCCATAACTCATCATACTCCTCCTCCTTGGTCATCTAATACTAATAGTTCTTCATCTTCTTCTTAGGCTTAAAATAAAAAACTTGCTCATACACTACAACATTCTCCTTCTCTTCTAAGACTGTATTAACAAGACATAGGGATAACATAGATTCATGACATACCTTTTTAGTTAAATAATCTTCCTTTTAGTTTAGAACCTCATCACTAGGTATTGACAATTGATGTTCTTTGCATGAAACTTTCTCAACAATAGCAAGATGTTCACTTGAATCCATACACACCTTAAAACTAGCCTCAACTAGAACCTTGGTCTTATCCTTGAGTTTGGTCTCTTCATTTACAACATGAGCAAATAATGATATCCCTTGGTACTCTTCAATTATTGTAGCATTCTCCACCATATAAAATAGATTACTTAGACCTGCAGACTCATCATGACTCACACTTACCACTTTTGGTTTCTATGAGTTAACTTGCCTTATTTCTTTCACTCTAGGAGCTTGATTAAACCTATCCTATCTTGTAGGTATTTTCTTGTAGAATCTAGCAATGTGACCTCTTTGATAGTTGAAGCACACTATACCTTTTGCAAGAAGCTTATCATGTCTTTCTTGATTAAAATAAAATCTTGCAATATGTCCATTATTTTAACAATTGAAACAAACTAATCCTTTTGAATAAGAGTCACTTTTTAATTGATGACCCCCATCATAGTTTCATGAAAATTAATTTCTAATAGGTCTCTTTCATTCTCTAACTCTATGCTAAAACTGATTACATTTATAATAGTAACTATTAAAACTTACATACCACATGCCATTTGGTTGTCTAATCTAATTGGTCTTCATTTTACCACCATCTTCATTCCTTGACTGATTGTTGACCTTCAAGGTCTGATTTACATTAATCTTCATCTTGGTTTGAGATACATTTTCTAGTTCTTATTTATATCCAAGACCATTTCTATCAATTACATGCTTTTGATCACTCAAAATATTGTCTAGATCACTTGAGCTATTTTCAAATATCACAAATGACTTCATATTACTATATGTCTTCTCTAACTCATCTTTTAATGACTCATTTTCAATTGCATACCTTGAACATTCATCTTCTTTAGCTTTTAGACTTGTAGATAGATTTTTCAATTGACAACTGAGATGCTTGACTATATCTTCATGCTCCTTGGTGTCTTCATTCATTCCTTCCTCTCAAACACACTGAATTTCTCTTCATATTCCTTGATTTGAGACTTCATCTTCTTGTTAATATTTTTCTCAATCTTCATTTCTTTAAGAGCACTCATCAATTCAATCTCATAGTCCACCTCATCCTTATCATTATCTGAATCACTCCAAGTAGACTCTTTTTGATATGATTAACTACATTCCTTAGCCATGAAGAGGGATTTATCTTCAATAGGACCATCATCTTCATGATCATACTCTGAGTCACTGCCTTCACTCTCATTTAATGAGCTTTAATATTTATTGGTGTAGAGACTCTTCTTGTCCTTGAAGTACTTCTTGTTGTCAAACCTTTCAAATCCCTTTTTGCTTTTATTAGTCCTAAATTATCTCTTGACATCATCATGACCTTGACCATGATCTTCATCATCATTATTATTACTTTTATGAGGGAATTTATTAGCAAAATGTCCTACCTCTCCATAATTAAAGCATTTTAAGGGTAGTTTACCCTTATACTTACCTGACCCTATTTTTAATTTCTTTGTAGACAAAGCAATTATTTCATCTTCATCAATATCAAATATGTCATCTTCCTTGAGTTTATTAACTTAGAAATTATTCTTTGGTTTCATTTCTATCTTGAATCATTCATCCTTTTTTAGTGGTATATCATCATTTACTCTCATCTCATAGGTAGTAAGAATGCCATGCAATTCATCTATATTTAACTAAGTAAGATCATGAATTTATTCTATAGCAGACACTTTTGAATCAAACTTAAGAGAGAGAGACCTTAATATATTTTAAACTAAAGTGGCTTCTTCAAGCATCTCTCTAAGACCTCTGATGATGTTCTCAATCTCATCAACTCTTTATAGAAAGGATGCCACAGAATCTTCTTCCTTCATCTTAAGACTCTCAAATTGCCTTCAGTGAGACTACAACTTTACCAACATAACCTTTTAATCTCCTTCATAAATAGTCTTCAATTTATCTCACATTTCCTTGGTAGATATACAATGTATTGCCTTAGTATGTTTAGTCTCTAAAAGACCACAAGTGATAACATTCATTACCTTAGAATTTTTCTCAAACAACTTCTTATCTGTAGCACTAGATGGATAAATAATATCTACAAAATAACCACCCATAAAATATTTCCAAGTGTCAAACCATAGGGACATGATGTAGGTCCTCATTCTCATACTCTAAAAATCATAATTAGATTCATTGAACATTGATGATTGCTTAGTGTTAAAACCTACTTACATTTGATGGCTTCCCATATTGTACCTTGGATCTCCTTCAAGCTATCAAACCTTTACCAAAGGACCTACTCTGATAATAATTGTTAGAGGTAAAAACCACTATGGGGGGTGAATCAGTGGTGGAAAATTATCCAATTCAATTTACAAACCCTTCAAACACTTAAACATTCAATACAACCATTCATGAAGCATTCAAGATGTTTATAGCAATGAACAGATAGATAATGCAAGATTACACACATAACACAAGATCTATGTGGGAAACCATCTTGGAGAATTAAACCCACTCTTAAGCCTACAAATACATGTACTACTTGTCCTATTAGAATTATATAAACATCATACTTTAATGAAACACTAGTTCCATAAGGAGAACCTACCTCTAGTATGGTCAAGTCCTTTTGGCCAGACTTTAGTGAAACACATGTTCCATAATGAACACTTTCCCCTAGGATGGTTAAGTACTTTTGACCTAAATTTAGTAAACCATGCATTTCATAAGGATCACTTTCCCTTAAGATGGTCAAGTCCTTCTAACTTAGATATTGATCACCCTCCCAACACCTATGATATGAACATCTCTTGATCACTGATTACCTACCAATCTAATGAAGACACCCTATAAACATATCCCCCTTCACTTCTTCATACACTCATAAACATCCTAAACCACTTTTTGGATCACTATCCACTTCTCAATAATAATTCTACCACATCCTCAATAATATGACTAAATGGTCATACATAGACCACACTCTGATCTACCTTTCAAATCAACCACCAAACTTACATAGATATCATCTTTTCTTTTCTCACACTCAAGTCATCCAAAACACCCTTTTGGATCAATCTAGACCTCTTCGCTCATCCTCAATCTTCAAACCTACAAGAGTACTATTGTGACATCAGAAATATGACCTATAGGTCATACACACAGTCATCAACCTACTCTGCTCTATAACCCATCCACTTGGCACACACCCTTTCTTCTTTCCTTTTCTCTTCAACTCTCACACACACCTCTTATATCAATTCTTCAAACCTATAGATCATTATTTATGACATTAGAAATAATACCTATAGGTCATACACATAGTCATCAACCTACTCTATTCTTCAATCCATCCACTAGCTACCCTTACTTTCCTTCACCTCTCAAGTATATACTCTTCCTCCACTTATATCCCTTTCTCACAAGTATATAAATCATCACCTTTTATTTGACCTTTTATATATCCTTCATGATTATTATCTTCTTAGTTAGCCACAATACTTGCCTTAGCCCTTAAGACATATAACATAGCTCAATACCACTCTCACAGGTTAACCATAGCAACTATGGGTCACACTTAAGTATCTACACCTTTTAATTAGGTCTTATTATCCCTTATAGGTCTTGTGGAGACCTGATCACTCCTTTATCACTTCAACGAGCAAATTAAGAACAAAAGAACAATTTTACATACATAGACCCATGCCACATAACCTCTAGATCTTCCTTAAGTGACAACATCCATCATAGAACCCTTATAATATAAAAAAATTATCTCAAAAATTATGAAACATTCATCAGGACAAAAATCATTCTCAAGAACAACTCACAAGTCCAAATTTTAATAGAGGTTTCTTTTATTCCTCTAATTGCAAGCTAGTAAAGGCAATTTACAAATGTTCGATACATGAAGGTGAAGAGGAATTGGATCAAAAATTAATAGATATATTTTGGGTCCCATATGTCCTAAATATTCCATGCATTTTTTTCAGGTTATAATGGTGTAAATTTATGAAGTATCATTAAGAGAGTAGGTGCTTTGAAACCCTTCTTAAACTCTCATTTGCTTGATTATAAGTAGTATGTTTATATTTTTGAGTTTTTTTTTACAAAATAAATTTGTTTTTATCTATTATTGAACATATAATACCTTTTTACACCTTTATAAATCAAAATTTCATGGAAAATTATGGATAAAGGCAAAGGATCAAGCATCAGGGTTTTGAGCAAGCAAGAGAGACAGATAGAAAATTCAAGTTTTAAGTTGTTTAAGTGATTTTTTGAGAACATAAAATTATTATAATAATAATAATATGGGTTATTATAGGTCATAATTAAAATATAATTAGGTAATTTATGCCTCATAAAACTCAATAAAATTACAAAACATAGAATTACAAGCTTTTATAAGTGAAATTGGGTAAACTAGTCAACACCAACAAGTGCATATTTTGAGTTTTTTAAATGAAAACTCTTGAAATTTTACATGAGGGTATATTTTTATGTAATTGAATATTTATTTTAATTTTTTAATATATATTATAATAGATAAAACTCTAATATATAGGTCTGATCATGAAGAGAATGAAGGTTTCTTCACTTTTTTACTGACAAATGGAGTTGGAAATAGGTGTTTTAGGTCCCTCCAATGGAAAAATTTGATTTAAGAGTGTGAATAATTTATTTATAGTATAAATAAATTATCATTCAATGAAAACAAATTCAAAATAATCTCATCTCATTGAAAAATATCTCTAGGTAATCCCTAGGGTAGCAAGCAGGCACTTTTTGTGAACTTTTTCTTAGGGAGTTTGGTGAAGATTTTTGGATATTTTTTAAATTTTATAGGTCATCCCAATTTATACCTATCCAAAAATCATAGTATTATTTTTTTCAGTCCTGTAACTCATTTAGACCCCTCAATCTAAATCAATATTTCTTGAGAACAAGAAAGCATATGAGAGCATAAAATGGTGTTTTTTGGAGTTGTACATGGATTTTGGAAATTAAATTTTTTTTAAAGGGATGTGATACCATGTTTATTATTTTAAAATAATTATTTTTCTCCTTATTTATTTAAATTATGAATATCTATCAAGTTTTTAGCTCTCACAGTACATTCAAGAAGCTTATCAAAGTTGCACAAGATAGGCATATGGAAGAACTAGTTTGAAAATATGCTTTGGTCATCTTCAAGTATATAATCATCAATAATATTCAATGGATAATTAAAAATATACATGATCCCATCTATCTAACTTGTGTGTCCCATTGTGGGCTAATTTTAGCAACTACAAGCCAACTTCAAAGAGCCTTCAATTAGCCCTACAAAAGTGAAGTTTCAAAATATGTAAGGGTGGATAAGCAGGGTTAAGGTCTTGATCAAATTCAGAGCCTTATTTTTATGCAATATATCCCTCTCAGACATCCACATGTATCCCACTTCTACTATGCCTCCTTTTGGGCTATTTTAGAAGAGACATGAGGCCAAACATACATGCAAATTACATGAAAGATATGTTAGATTTAAAAACCTCTGAGAGGGGGGGTGAATCAGTGGTGGAAAATAATCTAATTCAATTTCCAAACCATTTAAACACTTAAGCATTCAATACAAACATTAATGAAGCATTCAATATGTTTATAGAAATAAATAAATAGATAATGCAAGAATACACACATACACAAGATATATGTGAGAAACCCTCTTGGGAACCCACTCTCAAGCCTAGAAACACATGGACTACTTATCCTGTAATAAGTATAAAAATATGAAACTTTAGTGAAACACCTATTTCACAAGGATCACCTATCCCTAGGATGATCAAGTCCTTCTGACCAAACTTTAGTGAACCACTTGTTCTATAAGGAGCACCTACCCCTAGGATGGTCAAGTCCTTCTGACCTAAATTTAGTAAAACACATGTTTCACAAAGAGCACCTTCCCTTAGGATGGTCAAGTTTTATTAACCTAGATGTTGATCACCCTCCCACCACATATGATATGAACATCTCATGATCATTGAATGCCTGCCAATATAATGAAGACACCTTGAAAACATATCCCCTTCCCTTCTTCACACACTCACAAACATCCAAAACCACCTTTTGGATCACTCTACACTTCTCAACAACAACTCTATCACACATATATATACCTCTCAAATCAACCACACATACCACACTCTGATCTACCTCTCAAATCAACCACCAAGCTCACATAGACATCATATTTTATTTTCTCACACTCAAGGCATCCAAAACATCCTTTTGGATCAATATAGACCTCTTCACTCATCCTCAATATTCAAACATACAAGATAACTATTATAACATAATAAATATAAGCTATAGGTCATACACACATTCATCAACCTACTTTTCTCTACAACCCATCCATTGGGCACACACCCTTTCTTCTTTCCTTTGTTCTTCAACTCTCACACACACCTCTTCTCTCAAGTCTTCAAACTTGTAAGAGCACTATTTATAACATCATAAATATGACCTATATGTCATACACATATTCATAAACCTACTTTTTTCTTCAATTCATCCACTAGGTACCCTTACTCTCCTTCACCTCTCAAGTTTATACTCTTCCTCCACTTAGATCCCTTTCTCAAAAGTCTAGAAATCATCGCATTCAATTTCACCTTTTATAGATCCTTCATGATTATTATCTTCTTGGTCAGACATAATATTTTCCTAATCCCTTAATATATGTAACATATGTCAATACCACTCTCACAGGTCATCCATAGTAACTATAGGTCATACTTAAGCAGTTACACCTTTCAATTAGGCCTTAGTAGACCTTATAGGTCTCATGGAGACCTATTCACTCCTTTATCACTTCAAAAATAAAATTAAGAATAAAATAACACTTTAAAATATATATACACATGCCACATAACCTATAAGTCCTTAAGTGACAACATCCATCATAGCACCCTTCTGCTACAACATAATTATCCCAAATATCATTTTGTACATATGATCACTAAGAACAAACATACATTCAACTTCTAAGCCTTTTATCTTATATAATATGTATTGGTCAAACCTTAATAATCCACATATATGGTCATCATTAATTTTGCAACATGATCTAACACTTAGTTCATCTTAAAACATCAAAATTCCATCAAGAACAACTCAATTACCCTTCTCAAGTTATTTTCAGATCATGAACACATACATAATTAAATTTTGTATCTCAATAAATTTGATTATAAAATAATTAATACCTTAAAATAAATATTTATATATGTGCCTTAAAGTCCTCTACAAATTTTGTTTTTACACCATGGTTAAATTCTACATATATCAAAAGTTATAGCACAAAAACCACAAACTAGTCTTCCCTCACAAATTCAAATATTTGAATTCCAACGATCACTAAACAATTGTAAAACTTTTAACATGTTTTCATCATCCCGTGTCCTCACATATTTTGATCAAATATGCACCATATATCTCCTTGGAATCAGTTTGGTCTTTACCTTTGCTTACTGTTAAATATCAAGTACTTGTCATCATCTCACTAGTTTCTAATAATTTAGAACAAATGTGCTTCATCAATCTTTACAAGAGTAGCCTAGAATTTAACTTGATTTAACATTAGACACTTTGACTTCTTAGACATAATACACATCATTTATATACATGTATGAACACCCACTCATCAATTATCTTTATCGAATAAGTTTCACTCTTGTCATTAGATCTCCAATAAGAATAATGCTCATTGTTATATCCTTATCTAGTCAAATTAGTTTCATGTCATAGATTTGTGATGCGATTAAATGTGTACCATTATATCTCCCTTTCTAAAATTGGCTAAGTATGGGAACTTAGTGAACTTCTATCTACGAAACCAATTTTTCACCTTAATAACTTTTTCTTCATTCAACCTCATAACTTGAAACTAAGACCACATGATCACCTTTCACACAAGAATCCATCCATATATCAAGATAATCCTGGAACCTTCAAATGTGTGAAATATCCATCAAATTTCTTACTTGGATCTACTTGAACTTATACATTAATCTCAGATTAATTTTACATTGTAAATATGTGATGTGATTAAATATGCATCATTAGATCTCCTTTACAATTTTGGCTAAGAATGGGAAAACATTGCAAACTATTGGCAAGCCAAATTTTCATAGTTATATATTTTTCTCCCCTCAATCTAATGACCTAAAACCTGGACCATATCAACTTGGGACTAATTTGATCACATCCATATGACAAGAAACTCCCTTCTCATGTTTTTATATCATAGAACCAACTATGCCAAGAAGAACATAATGAAGAACCAGATGAATACCATGCACTTCCACAACCTCTCCAATCATCTTTTACCTCTTATAGGACCCCCCACACATGTTCAATACTTTAGACCCATCACTAATCATGCCAAAACTAAAGATTAACCAAGCCTACTTTAAGCATACTAGGATAATCATACTATACACTTTGTCATTGACACTTATACTATAAGACACTTCATCTAATTACCTATAAACCTCTATGACATCAATTAAAACTATCCAAAAAACTCCCCATTTATCATTGATGTCAACACCCATCATATAGCTCACCTTCCTTCTCTCTTTTTAATCACTCTCATAATAAGAACCTTCTCCCCCTTTTGACACAATGACAAAGTGGCACAAACTAATATTGAGGACCTGAAAAGACTACCAACATGAGAGGACCACCTTATAAATATGATAAAAACTCCCCTTACCTTGAGCTTACCTCTTCTTGCCTTGAAAACTTCCTCTTGCTACATGCCAACACTCTTTTCAACCAAGCACTACAACCAATGAAGAAAGAACACATAAAAACACTAAAATCTGATGGAACTCATAAATAAAATACTAAGAGGGACTCCCCCTAATATATTTGAGCCATTACACCTCTTGAGCATCTTCAGATCTTCACACACCATGTAGATCCACCACACAAGCTTACTAGCCTTCTCTCTCAAGCGACCTCAAGGACCACCAATAAAAATTCATGCCACTCACCAAATAGGAAAATTTATCTAAACAAACCTAATAACTCACCTTAAAACACTCATGCCTTATTATTTTGGAGAAACTAAGCAAAAACATCAAATCTTCACACTAGGCTTGTCTAGACTCCTTGTAGCCCTACCTAGAACTTGTAAAGCTCACAACTTTTAGTTGATATAATTTCAAGACCTAAAACTTCATATCTAGAGCACTCTCATATGATACCTTAATCACACCAATTTTCATCACATAGATCCTCCTTTGTAACATACTTATTTCACAAATTTACTAACTAATAAGGCCTCCATTTTGACAAAAGCTTGAATAATTTGAAAAACATAAACCTTCAAATCTATGTGAATCTCAATTTAATAACTCATTTTTCCCATTCAACCTATTAATAAGCCTTAGTCCTCAACTCATAAGGCAAACCACTTTTCTAACATAGCTCAAAAATATAGAATCTCAAAACAAATAAGGTCAACATACCTCCTTCTAGTCAACACCCACTTCTAAAACTTCTTGTACACCTCAAGAAAACCATCACACACTTCTAGACCAAGATTTGAGCCTCCATACTATTAGGAACCCATACATCCTATAACCCATTTTAGGGCTACTTACCCTTAAACCAAAACTAAGAAAATTAAGAGCACTCAAAAATCTCCAATTTAACTTCAACATACCTTTAGACCACAAAACCACTTGGAACATGCTAGAATAAGGTCAACAGACCTTTATATTCAAACTCTAAAATCCTCCTTTGCCACTAGGAAACTTACAACCTGACCTTGCAAACTACTCCAACTCTAGGACCAAAGTCCCTGAATACACCTTGAGCACACATACTTGTTTCTCCACAAGAAAGATGTCTCCTAATAATCATAGTCATAAACACCCTACTTCATATGGTTCCTTAGAACAATGTGAAACTAGGAGTTTCCCATAACTCCTCATATTCCTTCTCCTCCTTGGTCATTTGATACTAGTAGTTATTCTTATTCTTCTTCTTCTTCTTCTTCTTCTTCTTAAGCTTAAGAAAAATAATTTGATCATCCACTACAAAATTATCTTTCTATTATAAGACTGTATGGACAACACATGGGGATAACATAGATTCATGACATACCTTTTCAATTGAAGAATCTTCCTTGCAGTTCAAAACCTCATCACTAGGTATTGACAATTGATGTTATTTGAATGAAACCTAATAAACAACATTAGGATCTTCACTTGAATCCTTACATACCTTAGAACTAGCCTCAATTATCACCTTGGTATTCTCCTTGATCTTGGTCTCTTCATTCACAACATGAGCAAATAATGAGAGCCCTTGGCACTCTTCAACTTTTGTAGCATTCTCCACCATAGAAAATAGATTACTTGGACCTATAGACTCATCATGACTCACACCTACCACTTTTGGTTTCCATGAGTTAACTTTCCTTCTTTTTTTCACTCTAGAAGCTTGATTAAACCTATTATGTCTTGTAGGTCTTTTCTTGAAATATCTAGTAATGTGACCTCTTTATTGACAGTTGAAGCACACTATACCTTTTGTAAGAAGATTATAATGCCTTTCCTAATTAGAACAAAATCTTGAAATATGTCTATTCTTTTGAAAATTGAAACAAACTAATCCTTTTAAATAAGAATCACCTTTTGATAAATTATCCCCATCATATTTCCATAAAAACTCATTTCTAATAGGTCTCTTACATTCTCTAGTTGTATGCCCAAACTGATTACATGTGTAATAATAACCATTGGAAATTTCATATTGCATGGCATTTAGTTGTCTAATCTTATTTGTCTTCATTTTACCACCATCTTCACTCCTTGACTAATTCTTGACCTTCAAGGTCTAATTTATATTAGTCTTCATCTTATATTGAGTTGCATTTTCTGGTTCTTTATATCCAAGACCAGTTCTATCACTTGTATGCTTTTGATCACTAAGAATATTATCTAGATCACTTGAGATATTTTCAAATCTCATAAAGAACTTCATCTTACTAGATGTCTTCTCTAACTCATCTTTTAATGACTCATTTTCAATTGCATGCCTTGAACATTCATCTTCTTTAGCTTTTAGACTTATAGATAGGGTTTACAATTGACAACTGAGATTCTTAACTATATCTTCATGTTCTTTGGTGTCTTCATTCATTCTTACCTCAAACACACTTAATTTCTCTTCATATTCCTTGATTTAATACTTCATCTTCTTTTTAATCTTCTTCTCAATCTTTAGTTCTTCAAGAGTATTCATCAATTTAATCTCATAGTCCACCTCATCTTTATCATCATTTGAATCACTTCAAGTAGACTCATTTTGATATAATCAACTACCTTCCTTAACCATGAAGAGGGATTTATCTTAAATAAGACCATAATCTTCATGATCATACTCTGAGTCACTGTCTTCACTCTCATCTAATGAGCTACAATATTTATTGGTGTATAGACTCTTCTTGTCCTTGACATACTTCTTGTTGTCAAACCTTTTGAATCCCTTCTTGATTTTATCAATCATGAATGATCTCTTGCCATCATTATTACCTTGACCATACTCTTCATCATCATTATTATTATGATTATGAGGTAATTTATTAGCAAACTATCCTACCTCTCCATAATTGAAGCATTTTAAGGGTAGTTTACCCTTATACTTGCCTGACCTTATTTTCAATTTCTTTGTAGACAAAGCAATTATTTTATCTTCATCAATATTAGATATGTCATCCTCCTTGAGGTTATTACATTAGAACTTCTTCCTTGGATTCATTTTTATCTTGAATGTTGCTTCCTTATTTAGTGGTATATCATAATTTACTCTCATCTCATAGGTAATAAGGATCCCATGCAATTCATCCATCTTCAACTAAGTAAGATAATGACTTTTTTCTAAAACAAACACTTTTGAATCAAAATTAAGATAAAGAGACCTTAATACCTTTTTAACTATAGTATCTTCTTCAAGATTCTCTCCAAGACCTCTGATAATGTTCACAATCTCATCAATTCTCTATAAAAAGGATGCCATGAAATCTTCTTCCTTCATCTTAAGACTCTCAAATTATCTTTGGTGAGTCTAAAAATTTTCCAACTTAACCTTTGAATCTCCTTCATAAATATTCTTCAATTTATCCGACATTTCCTTGGCAGATACGTAATGGATCACCTTGGTGAATTCAGTCTTTGAAAGACCACAAATGATAGTATTCATTGACTTAGAATTATTCTCAAACAACTTCTTATCTACAATACTAGATGGAGGAATAGTAGGTTTAGAATAACAATCCACAATATATTTCAAATTGTTAAACCCTAGGGATATGATGTAGGTCCTCATTATCACACTCCAAAAAAATATTGGATACATTGAACATCAGTGCTTGTTTAGTGGAAAAACCTACTTGCATTTGATGGCTACCCATATTTTACCTTGGATCTCCTTCAAGTTTTCAAGCCTTTACCAAAGGACTTAATTTGATATCAATTTTTATAGGTACAAACCAATGAGAGGGGGGGTGAATTAGTGGTGGCAAACAATCCAATTCAATTTAAAAACCCTTCAAACACTTAATCATTTAATATAACCATTCATGAAGCATTCAAAATGTTTACAAAAATAAACAAATAGATAATTCAAGATTACACACACAACACAAGATTTATATGGGAAAACCTTTTGGGTAATAAAACCCACTCTCAAGCCTATAAACACATGGACTACTTATCCTATAATAAGTATGCAGACATGAGACTTTAGTGAAACACCTATTCCAAAAGGAGTACTTGCCCATAGGATGGTCACGTCCTTCTGACCAAACTTTAGTGAAATACCTATTCCAAAAGGAGCACCTACCCCTAGGATGGTCAAGTCCTTCTAACCAAACTTTAGTGAAACACTTATTCCACAAGGAGCACCTGCCCCTAGGATGGTCAAGTCCTTCTAACTTGAATTTAGTGAAACACATATTTCACAAGGACCACCTACCCCTAAGATGTTCATGTCTTTGTAACCTAGATGTTAAGCACCCTTCTAACACCTATGATATGAACATCTCCTGATCATTGATTGCCTACCAATCTAATGAAGACATCCTACAAACACAACCTCCTTCACTTCTTCATACACTCATAAACATCCAAAACCACCTTTTGGATCACTCTACACTTCTCAACAACAACTCTATCACATCCTTAATAATTTGACCAAATGGTCATACATAAATACCACACTCTAATTTTTCTCTCAAATCAACCACCAAGCTCACATAGACATCATAATTTCTTCTCTCACACTCAAGGCATCCAAAACATCCTTTTAGATCACTCTAGACCTCTTCATTCATCTTCAATCTTCAAACCTATGAGAGCACTATTCTAACATTATAAGTATGGACTATAGGTCATACACATAGTCATCAACCTACTCTACTCTACAACCCATTCACTAGGCACACACCCTTTCTTCTTTCCTTTCTCTTTGTTTCTCACGCACACCTCTTCTCTCAAGTCTTAAAACCTATAAGATCATTTTTTATGACATCAAAAATATTATCTATAGGTCATACACACAATCATAAACTTTATCTATTCTTCAATCTATCAAATAGGCACCATTACTCTCCTTCACCTCTCAACTCTATTAACTTTCTCCACTTAGAGCCCTTTCTCACAAGTCTATAAATCATCAACTTCTATTGAGCCTTCATGATTATTATCTTCTTGCTTGGCCATAATACTTGATCCAAAACTTGGAAGCTTTGGTTGAAAGATAATTCAAGAAACAAGAACAACATAATTGAAATAATGCTATCTCTGAGAAGAGATGTTTTATTGCTCAAAATTGCATATACAACATATGTCTATCTCTGGGAAGAGATGTCTAATTTCCATTTTGGGTTAAATATTCATTTATAAATATTTTTAAGGTAGTATTAAGATGTTTAAGGTCACCAATATTGAGAGATATTAATTTTTTAGACTTCCATGATTGACAATAATATAGAATTTGAGGAATTACTATTTTTAGAAACTTACTATTTTTAAACTCCTCTACTAAAATTAAAATTTGGGGAACTTCCATTTGGTTTTCAAGGGTCATAACCCATCAATCAAATCTATATGAAATCTCATGATTTTACCCTAATTATTATCTTTCCAATGGTTCAAATGGGGATTCAAATAGAGCTATAGTGCAAAAGTTGTGGCTCCCAGATGTTCTATCACCAATTGGGGTAGAACCGTCACTTGAGTTATCGCCTGAAATATTGGTCGGATCATTCCTCCCTCTTTGAGAAGAAATGGTCCCCATTGCATCAATATTTTTCATCAAGTATGGAAGTTTTATTTTGATTTAATTCCTGATGCATACTTGTAATGGACTGTGCTTTGTGAAGATGTGCTTTGTGGAGCTGTGCAGGGCCTGATTGTTCACCATTTCTATCTGACCATCAGTCTATGGATGGAAGGCCATGAACTTATTTAGCTTGGTATCTATTTACTTTTGTTTTTATGTTTTTTTTGTAGTGAGGGATATAACATTGGCCCTTTTGGATTCATGTGGCTTGACCACCATGAGCATGAATTTCTTAACACTAATTAGGGAGACAGATGTAGAAGGTGGTACCTCTGGTACCCTGTAGCACCGTGTTCCAAGAATGAAGGTGATACTTCAAGTTATTAATTCATATATTCCATGTTGATCATACATGAATGGATGACCCAATATTACATCACAAACATTTAGATTGACTACATCACATAAGACCTCATCTTGGAAAGGTTTTATTGCATATGAGAGAAGACATTGGTGGGTGACATAGATGTTTCTCCCTGGACTCAACCATCTAATGCTATATGGATTTGGGTGAGGATTCATGTACAAATTTAGGCTTTTCACAACATTAGAAGATATTAAATTCTTTTGACTCTCACTATAAAGAATGAAATGTAGAGGCTCACCTTTCACCCATAACTTAGAGTGAAACAACCTTTCCTTGTCATCTAGACTCTCCTTGTGGGTCTATGATGAAGCAATGATGGCATCAAGCTTAGCATCTACAATATATTCTTCATCCTCTTTGATTTTAGGGTGTGTATGAGGTAGAGTAGTATATTTTAAGGATTGTGACTCAGAAAGTAGGGACTTGATGGCTCAACATTCTTCTTTGGAGTGTGTTCTAGATTTGTGGTAATCACACTATTTCCTAGTCTTCCCTTCCTTTTGCTTCCAATTTTGGCCTCATGTTTGACCTTCTTTGTCACTTGTCCATTTTGAAGGATAAATCTTCATATTTATTCTTCCATACTTCTACTCAATCTTCACCACAAACTTGTATGCCTCACCGAGGGTTTCCAAATTGAAGAGTTCCATCTCCCCCCATATATACCATTGTATTCCACCATGATATTTGATAACCTTATGTTTCTCACTTTCCTGGATGCCCAATCTCATAGATAGAGAATGAAAAATATTAGTGTAATCTTGAATAGACCATTCTTTACCTTGGTAAAGTTATTGCCACTCTATATACAAATTATCATATGTTCCAATGGGGTAGTATTCTTTCTTTACAGCTTCTATGAAATCATCCAAGGTAGGTTTCACCTCAAGGCCAATATCATCTGTATTGAATCTCTTCTTGTACACTTCCCACCAATTTTTGATAGGAAATGATGCTTTCAAAAGATAAAAAGTGATCTTCTCTTTATCAGTGAATTTATTTACTAAAAAGTATGAAGATAATTGATCCAACCAATTTTCTACTACATCGGCATTGATTTTGCCTTCAAATGTATGGATATCAAAATTCACTTGAACCTTGAAGGGTATTGGGGCACTAAAATGAGGTGGGTGCAGATGAGGAGCCATAATTTCCCATCAAGATTTGTTGGATAACTTAGGCAAATTATTGTATCATCTATGCTTATTGTTGTTATAGGGATTCATTCACCATTTCCTTGAAAAGATCAGATGTCTCGATGTTAACTACCATTTGAGGTCATATAGAGTGAATAGGTGGAAAGTTTGGAAGCTCTATTGTTTTTCACCCAAGCTTTTTATATCCTGAACTCATCCTCAATATCATACACTCTTAAGATAAACTACTCTGATACCACTAATCCAAAACTCAGAAGCTATGGTTAAAAGATAATTTAAGAAACAAGAACAACACAATTGAAATAATGTTATCTCTGAGAAGAGATATTTTATTGCTCAAAATTGTAGATACAACATATGCCTATCTCTGAGAAGAGATGTCTAATTTCTATTTTGGGTTACATCTTAATTTATACAAATTTTTAAGGTAGGAGGAGGATGTGGAAGGTCACCAATCTTGAGTGAGATTAATTGGTTCAACTTCCATGATTTACAACAATACAGAATTTGAAGAATTACTATTTTTAGACTACTCTACTAAAATTGAAATTTGAGACACTTCCATTTTATTTTTGGGGGTCAAAACCTATCGAGTAGAACTCAGTGCCATCTCATGCTCTACTCTACAACCCATCCACTAGGCACACACCCTTTCTTCTTTCCTTTGCTCTTCAACTCTCACACACACCTCTTCTCTCAAGTCTCCAAACCTATAAGAGCATATTTTATGACATCAAAAATATTACCTATAGATCATACACACAATCATAAACTTGATCTATTCTTCAATCCATCCACTAGGCACCATTACTCTCCTTTTCCTCTCAACTCTATTAACTTTCTCCACTTATAACCCTTTCTCACAAGTCTATAAATCATCACCTTTTATTGAGCCTTCATGAGTATTATCTTCTTGGTTGGCCATAATACTTGCCTTTGCCCTTAAGACATCTAACATAGCTCAATACCACTCTAATAGGTCATCCATATCAAATATGGGCCACACTTAAGTATATACACCTTTAAATTAGGCCTTATTATCCCTTATAGGTCTCATGGAGACCTATTCACTCCTTTATCACTTCAATGAGCAAATTAAGAACAAAATAAATCAGAACCTCCTTCAATGAAAACATCTATCATAAAACCCTTATGTTATATAAAAATTATCTAAAACATTATAAAACATTCATTAGGCTAAAAATCATGCTCATAAACAACTCACTAGTCCAAATTTTGAGAGAGGTTTCTTTTATTCCTCTAACTAGTTATTTGCATGCTAGTGAAGGCAATTTTTAAATGCTCGATACATGAAGGTGAAGAAGAGTTGGATAAAAAATAATTATATATATTTTCAGACCCATATAAACTCAATATTTCATGCATTTTTTTCATATTACAGTGGTGTAAATTTATGAACAATCATTAAGAGATTAGGTGCTCTAAAACCTTTCATAAACTCTCATTTACTCAATTTTAAGTAGTATGTTTGAATTTTTGAGTTATTTTTTAAAAAATAAATGTGATTTTATGTATTATGTAACATATAATACCTTTTTACACCTTTATAAATCAAAATTTCATTTAAAATTATGGATAAAGGCAAAGGATCAAGCATCAAGGTTTTGAGCAAGCAAGAGAGAGTCAGAAAAGTCAAGTTTTAAGTGGTTCAAGTGATTTTTTAGAAAAAAATTAATAGAATAATAATATGGATTATTTAATTTCATAATTAAAATATATTTATGTATTTATACCTGATAAAAATTAATAAAATGTCAAAACATAGACCTACAAACGTTTATAGATGAAATTGGGCAACCTAGTCAACACCAAAAAGTGCATATTTTGAGTTTTTTAAAATGAAAAATCTTAAAATTTTACATGGTAATATATTTTTATGTAATTTAATATTTATAATTTTTTTAAATTTTTTATTATACATTATAAGAGATTAAATTCCAATATGTAGGTCTGATCGTGAAGGGAATGAAGGTTTCTTCACTTTTTTACTTACAAATGAAGTTAGAAATGGGTGTTTTAGGTCCCTCAATTGGCATAAATTGATTTTAGAGTGTGAATAATTAATTTAAATATATAAATAAATTATAATTAAATTAAAACCAATTCAAAATAGGCTCATCTCATTGAAAAATATCTCTAAGTCATCCCTAGGGCAGCAAGCAAGCATTTTTTTGTGAACTTTTTCTTAAGGAGTTTGGTGAAGAGTTTTAGAGATTTTAGAAATTTTCCACATCTTCCCAATTTATACCTATAAAAAAATTATAGGATTATTTTTTTTCAGTCCTGTAACTCATTTAGACCCCTAATCTAAGTTAAGGTTTGTTGAGAACAAGAGATCATATGAGAGTATAAAATGGTGTTTTTTTTAGTTGTACATGGATTTTAGAGATGAAATTTTGTTTGAAGTTATGTGACACCATGTTTATTATGTTACAATCATATTTTTTTTCCTTATATATTTGAATTATGAATATCCATTGATTTTTTGGCTCTCACAGTGTATTTAAGAAGCTTTTCAAAGCTTCACAAGATAGGCATATAAAAGAAGAACCAATTTATAAAAATGCTTTGGTAATCATAAAGTGAATAATTATCAATAATATTAAATGGATAATTCAACATCTACATGATCCCATCTATCTAACTTGTGTACCCCATTTTGGGCTAATTTTAGCAACTACAAGCCAACTTCAAAGAGCCTTCAATTAGCCCTACAAAAGTGAAGTTTTAAAAAATTAAATGGTGGATAAGTGGAGTTAAGGTCTTTATAAAAATTTAGATCACTATTTTTAATCAATATATCCCTCTCAAAAATCCACATGTATCCCACTTCTACTATGCCCCCTTTGGGCTATTTTTAGAAGAAGCATTAGGCCAAACATACATGCAAGTTGTATGAAAGATATGTTAGAGGTAAAAAACACTAAGAGGGGGAGTGAATTAGTGGTGAAAAATATTACAATTAAATTTATAAACCCTTCAAACACTTAAGCATTCAATACATCCATTCATGAAGCATTTAAGATGTTTATAGAAATGAACAAATAGATATTACAAGATTATGCACACAACACAAGATCTATGTGGAAAACTCTCTTGGGAAATAAAACCCACTCTAAATCCTACAAACACATGGACTACTTGTCATATAATAAGTATGAAAACATGAGACCTTAGTGAAACACCTATTCCACAAAGAGCACCTACCTCTAGGATGGTTAAATCCATATAACCTATATTTTGAGAACCCTCATAACACATATGATCTGAACATATCTTGATCATTGAATGCCTACCAATATGATGAAGACACCCTGCAAACATAGCCCCCTTTACTTCTTCACACATTCACAAACATCCAAAACCACCTTTTATATCACTCTACACTTATTAGAAACAAATCTATCACATTCTCAACAGCATGACCAAATGTTCAAACATATATACCACACTTTGATATGCCTCTCAAATCAACCACCAAGCTCACACAGACATCATCTTTTCTTTACTCACACTCAAGGCATCTAAAACATCCTTTTGGATGACTCTAGACTTATTCACTCATCCTCAATATTCAAACATACAATATCAATATTATTACATCATAAATATGACATATATGTCATACACATATTTATAAATGTACTCTACTCTACAACCCATCCACTGGGCACATACCTTTTTTCCTTTCCTTTGCTCTTTAACTCTCACACACACCTCTTCTCTCAAGTTTTCAAACCTATAAGAGCACTATTTTTGACATCATGAATATGACCTATAGGTTATAAACATATTCATAAACCTACTCTTTTCTTCAATCCATCCACTAGGCACCCTTATGCTCCTTCACCTCTCAACCTTATACTCTTCCTCCACTTAAAGCCCTTTCTCACAAGTATAGAAATCATGACCTTTAATTTCACATTTTATAGAAACTTCATGATTATCATCTTCTTGGTCAGCAATAATAGGTGACTTATCCCTTAAAACATCTTACATATCTCAATACCAATCTCATAGGTTGGCCATAGCAACTATGGGTCACACTTAAGTAGTTACACTTTTCAATTAGGCATTAGTATCCTTTATAGGTCTCATGGAGACCTATTCACTCTTTTAGAAATTCAACAAGCAAATTAAGAACAAAATAACAATTTAACATACATATACCCATGACACATAACCTATAGGTCCTCCTTAAGTGACAACATACATCATAACACCCTTCTGCTACAGCATAATTAGCCTGAACACCATTCTTTACATACGATCACCAAGAAAAAACACACAATCAACTTCTAAGCCTTTGATCATATAAAATTTGAATTGTTCAAACATCCATAATCCACACAAATGGTCCTCATAAAGTCTAAAACATTCTCCAACACTTATTTCAACTTAAAGCATTGAAATACCATCAAGAATAACTCAATTACCCTTCTTGGGTTATTTGTAGAGCATGAACACACACATTCAATTTTTGATCTCAATAAATTTGACTTTATAAGAGTTAATACCTTCAAATAGATATTTATGGAAGCATATTTAAGTCTTATACAACTTTTATTTTTACACCATGGTCAAATTTTGCATATATAAAAAATTATAGTATAAAAAATACATGCTAGTCTTCCCTCACAAATTCAAATATTTTAATTCCAACAATCATTGAGCAACTATTAAACTTCAAACATGTAATCATCTCATGTCCTCAGTTATTTTGATAAAATACACACCACCAATCTCCTTTCAAGTATCTCAATCTTTACCTTTGCTTATTATTAAACATTGATCACTTGTCATCATCTTGTCATTTCCTAATAATTTAGAACAAATGTACTCCATCGATCTCTCCAAGATTAGCCTATACTTTAACCTTGTTAAACATTAGACACTTTGACCTTTTTGACTCAATACACACCATTGATCTGCATGTATTAACACCCACTCACCATTGATTTTTATCTAATAGGTTTCACACTTACCATTAGATCTCTGAAAAGAATAACACTCGACGTTAGATTCTTATTTGGTCAGACTAGTTTTGTGTTGTAGATATGTAATGCAATTAAATTCACACCATTAAATCTCCCTTTACAAAATTAGATAAGTATGGGAACTTAGTGAACTTTTGTCTAAGAAACCAAATTTTTGCCTTAATAACTTTTGCTTCGCTCAACCTCATGACTTGAAACTTAGACCACATGATCACCTTTCATAGGGAAATCTATCTATATATCAAGTTGATCTTGTAACCTTCATGCATGTGAAATATAAAACCATAAAAATAATTACTCAGATATAATGAAACTTAGAGATTAATATTAGATTAATTTCATGTCATATATCTATGATGTGATTAAACTCACACCGTTAGAACTCCTTTGAAAATCTTGCTAAGCATGAGAAAACATTGCAAATTGTTTAGAAATCCAACTTTTCATAGTTAAATCTTTTTCTCTGCTCAACCACATGACCTAAAACTTGGACCATAGTAACTTGGGATTAATTTTATCACACCCATATGACCAACTCCCCCTAAATCATCCATACTTGGTAATGGTGACATCAGCAAACTGCCTACTCATATTTTTTTGTCACAAAACTAAATATGCCAAGAAGAACATAATTAATAATTGGATGAATACCATGCACTTCCAAAATCTCTCCAATCATCCTTGACATCTAATAGGACCCTTCACACATGCTCAATACTTTAGACCCATATCTAATGATACCACAACTGAATATCAACCAATCCTACTTCAAGCATATTAGGACAAGCACAATACACACTTTGTCATTTACACTTAGACTATCAAGACACTTCATCCACTCACCTAGACACCTCCATGACATCATTCTCTCCAACAAGATAACTCAATTTAAACTCTAGGTGTGAATTTAAGATAAGCCCTATCAAATCAAGATTCAAGTGAATGTAATTGAAGTCTAAATTTAACATGCATGAAAGACCAATAGGAGCTAACTGAAAGATCAAAAAGAGTCAACTAAACAAGATCAAAAGTTACATGCAAGATCATAGGGAGTTAACTCAGGATTCAAGATACATTAATAACCCTTTAACTTGTCAATCATCCCTCTCTCCAATAGCACACCATTTTCCAATAAATAAGTTTTAAAATCCATTTTTTTATGTTTTGATTTGGTGGAATTAAAAGTGGAGTTAAATTTTGAGTTGAAGTTGGAGTTACAGTGGAGTTAACTTGACTAGTATGTAAAACTCTTTCCTATTTTTGGAGCTTCTTGTCATATATTTATCTTATTATTATATATATGTACATTCATTTTCGAATTATTATGGGGAGGTTATGCCTTTGGATTTCTAAAAATCTACCAAAAAATTTTACTACCTCACCTTTGAAGCTATAAAAAACTTATTTTTCCTTTATTTTCAAGTTGTTCATGAAGTGTGTTCTTAATGTTCATCAATATAAATTAGTAAATGATTATTTTTTATATGTTTATGTCTAAATATATCATCTTTATACATAAAATAATTATTATTATAGGTCACATAAAATGTCTAAGTCTGATTTCTACCTAATATAGAAGTGAATTTAACCATTAAGTGTTTGTCAAGATGTTTGTATAAAATATTGATGCAAGAGACATTGTATGATGATTAGGTGAATGTGTAAAATTTATTAATATTATAAATTCTATGTAGTATAGGTAAAATTGACCTTAACATTGTTGCATCACCCTAATTTTCAATTTTTAATTCTATTTTTAGCTTTAACATTATTCCTTCTACCCTTTTCCTAGTCAAGAAAGCATAGAATTAGATAGTTTAGATAGAAGTAGTGAGTGTACCAAAGGGAACCATACTTTCATCTAGATATTCTCTCCAATTATAACATCACACACATTAGAGATTTTCCATTATAACAACAAAAGTGAGAACAAGCACACATTCTCATCAAGGGTGCACTTATGAATGATAACAGGTACTCAGACCTATATAAATACCTTCACAACCGTAGCATGACACCAAACCTATCATGTAAGAAAAAAAGGCCTTTAGACACCAATCCTCCTGATATACCTTACTTGGCCCAACCCTTTACCATAGAAGCTTTGATGGAACTTTGCTTCTTTTTCCAAATCTAAAAAAAGCCACATTAGAGTTGAGGGAAGTTCATGAAGGAGTATATAGAGGCCACACCAACAAGGCCATTCTTGTAAAAAATATCCTATGTACCAATTATTATCGACCAACTATGGAATCATATGTAGCTACTTATGTCAAAAGATGTGTCAAATGTAAAAGGCATGCCAATTTGATTCATGCTCTAGCTAGAACCATAAAACCAATGTTTACACCATGGCTATTTTCCACATGAGGACTCAATCTCATTTGGAAGATTAACCCTACATCATCTGATGGTCATAAACACATCCTTGCTATTTCCAAGTATTTCACTAATTGGGTTAAAGCTATACCCCTCACTTACAAGACTAGAAAATGAATTTCTAAATTCCTTTTTAACCATCTGATATGTCATTATGGTATCCCATCCAATATTATATCTAATAATGGTGAATCAATTAAAAATAAAGATGTCAAATCACTCTATGCTAAATATAACATCACCCAACATTTTTATACCATATATTACCCCCAAGGTAATGGCCAAGTAGAGGCATCTAATATTACTATTATCAACATCCTTGAAAATATTATCAATGTTGATGGCCACAATTGCCACTTGTAGATCTTATGCACCCTTTAGGCTTATCATAATAATTATAACACTCTAATAGGAGATGTACCATATTCCCTAGTCTATGGCACTGAGGTCATTTTTCTCATCAAGGTCAAGTTACCTTCTCTGCATATCTCATTAAAACACATCATAGATGATGAAGATTATAGAGTTGCTCACCTGTAAGAGCTAGAGTTACTGGACAAGAAGTGCATGACTATTGTCAATATCCTTCAAGCATACCATAATTGACTCTATGGCCAATATAACTAATGGTTCAAACATAGAGAGTTCAAGCTTGTTGATATTGTCCTCAAATAAAACTAGAATAACACTATAGTCGATACAAATAATAAATGCAAGTTTAATCCTAATTGGATAGGCCCCTATGTCATTGTTTCCAATTATGGATCTAGAGCATACAAGTTTGATACATTAGATGGAGATGAACTTGATGAGCCCATAAACATCATACATCTCAAGTGTTATTTCACTTGAGAGACCCAAAGTATTGTCTATGAGAATCATTTATGTTATACCATACCATCATCTTCCTTGTATCATACCATGCCTTCACTATCAATTGAAATTATTTTACCCTCCCACCCCATAAATTTTTGACCTTGGTTCTAATCCATTGGTTCTTTGGGAACCTTCAACAAGAGGATTTAGATCCAATTTCATTAGTTGATTTAATATTCTAGACAGAGACAACATCTTGGACCAGTATGAACATGGTTTGGAAGTTGCATTTTTAATTTTGTATTCAATTTCATTGAGTGATACTAATTATAACCATCTTTGGGTAAATTGGTGTCCCACCTTGTGCTACTAATTATAACCACCTTTTAAAAAATTAGTATCATTGGCTCATGTCATTTTTCCTTACTTATAACCACCTATTGGAAAATTAAGAGAAACACCTTTACCATAGATTACTGCATCACCTTACCACTCCCATGCTATACTATGCCTTTTACCTAATTCATGAACTTTATGCTACTTAGCCATATTCCTCCATTATAAATTATAATTATGGTGACTTGAGGTCCTAATGGGACTATGTAGGTAATACTCAATTTATGTTCAGGTTAGATCAATTACCCTTTTTCCAATGCTCTTATTATTTTGTGAGAAACCTAAACCATGTTCTCACCATTTTGTGAGTTGGACCATTTAGTATCTCATAATTCTCAATTGATTTGAGACACTTAAAAAATTACAAACACATTTGTACATGACCTATAAAATTCTAAAAATCATAAAATCATGAAAAATAGCTTAGAATTTCCACATAAGTTATAAACCATCAAAAAAATTTGGGATGGACCATCTTGTTTGTTTAGTTTATTTCTAGACCACCTTGATCTTTTTTCCTCCCATTTTGGTAGAATTACATCATCCTGAGGTTCGCACAGACTATGTAGGTAGCACTTAGTACATGGGGTATCTTAGGTTAGCTCAACCACACCTTCATTTATTTCTAACCATTTATTTACCTTAAATATTTTTGGTATCCTATTTATTTTACACATAACCACTTGTACTTTAGTTTCCCCATCTTTATTGGCCTTAACCATATGCTCTCATCAATATACGAGCTCATATTATGAGTATTGTGTATTCAAATTTACTACACTAATGACCACTTAAATTCATCTTATGCTCTCACCATTTTTTGAGTTATTTACATTCTCATTATTTTATGATCTCATTCTCATTCTCATCCTTAGATAAAATAAGCATTATCAAACCAGTTCATGTGTAAGCACTTATCTATTATCTTTTAGTGTGGTTTTAGCCTAAACCATATTTTTGCACTTATGTGCTTTGTTTGTGTTGATAATTTCATGATTGTAGAACATCCTCCCCTAATTTATTACACTCTTGCCATTTTATGAGAAACCATTTCCAATTCTCTCACATTTTTGTGAGTCACCATTATGTGCATTGTTTATTTGAAGTAGATGTGTCACTACACCCTTGGATTTTCTTATGCTTTCATAATTTTTTGAGACCACTCCCATATTCCTCTACACATCAATCATGTTTCCTTATCATCATTTTCTTCTATCCTATATTCTAAAAAAACTAAATTTGCCTTGAATTTCATGTTGGATCTTACATCTATGGAGCTATGTAGGCAACATCCACTTACCTAGTGCATCTAGAGTCAGCTCAACTACCCCTTCCTTTTCTTATATTCCCCTATTTTTATTTTGGTTTCATTATCTGTTATAACCTAGGGGTAATGTTTTTCATCTCATTAATGTTAGTGTTTTCATATAGCCTAGGGGAAACCTTGTGCCAATTATTTGTACCTTATTATACCTATGTCATTACTATCTAACTTATGGATCACCTTGTAGCCTATAGTAACACCTATCTTACACATGCATGAACAAATTGTTTTCTATTTGCACTAATTATGATTCACCATTGTTTATGTTTGTTTGGTTTTTTTTTTTTTTTTTTTTTTTTTTTTTTACTAGTGTTTTGTTATGTTTCTATTTATTGGTGTTTTGTTTTGCTTATATTATTTGTTTTTTTCCTTATTGTGCCTTGAGTTAGTATCTAGGTATTCATTGGGTGATTCTTTATGTTTTATACTTAAGTTCATCCATATTCATACATTAACATTGTCATCATAGTTTTTATCATTGGTGCATTGTTTTCACTTGTTTATTAGATTGGGTGTCAGTCCTTATACATATTATGGCTAGGTTATCATGGTGTTTGATATCATGATGCATACCATCATATGATACAAAAAAAATCATCTTGGTGGATCTTACAATAAATAGTGTCATAGTACTTCTCTTTGTTCACCTAAAAACTTCCCAATTTATCCAAACATTACCCAAATATAGAGTAATTAAATCACAAATTAATTTTAATCCCTGATAGTTAGGACATGCATCTCCATACTAAAAGGTAGCCCAAATTCATTCCTACCCTTTATAATAGCTTACTTTTACTCTATGAGTACAAATTTAGCATGTAAGGCCCCTTTTCCAATTTGCCATATTGTCCCAAACCGTAGTGCCAATAATTATAACCATCTTTAGGAAAATCATTATGTTTTGATATATCCTCCCTACTGGGTCATGTTTTAATTAAGCAAATTATTATTACCACACTTGTGAAAATCATTATCTCTATCTACTTGACAGGGGCATTTTTATTTGTGCTAATGATTAAAACTACCTTTGGGCAAATCATTATTTTCACTTTACCAATAATTATAGTTGTCTTTAGTTAAATCATCCTAATTTCTCTACCCAATTGGGGCATCTCAATATGCCACTAATTATAACTACCTTTGTGAAAATTAATATTTCCACCCCTTTTACCTTTTAGGTCCCATCATTTCCTTCTTTTAAGGGATCGATCATCGACCTTATTTATCATCCGCTCCCTTAAGGGGGCATCCAAGGCTCATTCATCACCTTCTGGGGCATTAAGCATTAATGAATTTTTCATTATTTGAGAATATTTTACTATGCCTATATATTAAATTTCTTCCTAAATAGAGGCAAACTATAGACACCCCATCTTGGCCATAACTGGACTTCAGATTGATTTCTACAAAATAATGCAAATTAACCTTAAAAATCATTAAATGTCCCAATTTTGACTACACATCAGACATTAATACTTAGAATCATATTTAAGCATCCCTATTTGGTTTATTATCCTATACGCAATAGTAACCTCTCACAGATTCATCTCCAGTCACCTTGTGACCTAACAACTGACAGTTTGGCTTTTAGACCCATTAAGTGGGGCACTTGAATAATTCCTAAAGTGCCAAAATACTAAGTAGAATGAATCAACTAATCAAACCAAATTAAATGTTTAAGTGAATTTTCCATGTGAAATTCATGAAAACAAATTTTATAGAAAGAAAATTTAATAAATATGAGGTCATGATGACATCGTCATCCTCAAAATCAAGGAATTAAAATATCTCCCCAAATTTAATAAATTCTGAAATGGAGATTCATTCTTAATAAAAGGGGTCTCTTTCCCAAATACTAATTACATTTCCCCTCCTTAACTTGACTAAGGTTAACCTTAACTCACCTACGGTTAGTTCAAACTCAACTATGTTTAAATTTAGCCTAACTAAACTTGGATTAGAGTTAACTTTAAAGGTTATAAATATAAGGCCTCACCCATTGATACTTAAGCATTTTATTTGAAATGTTATTATTCCAAAATACCTCCAAAAAGCCTCATATTAGTGTTATCATCCCCATTTTATAAGCCAAGACAATCCAAAGCCAACAAACATTACCAAGGTGCCAAGGAGACGTGGAACAATGGAGCTTCATTAACAAATATTTCTTGAGCACATCAATCCATGTCTAACTCACAACACTTTCTCTCATAGAAGGTAAGATATCTTATTTTGATTTCATTTTATTAGTAATTTGTGTAGTTCCCTAGCTCTTTGACTTTCAAGGCTAGAGGTGTTAGTATTTAGTGTATTTGTTTTGATTTATTTTCTTTACTAACATGATACTAATCTCCCCTCTATTTCAAAATCCTTGATCATAGGATTAACTAATACACTTATTTATTCTACTATAATTCCACTTAATAATGAAGATACATGAAGGTAATGCATATAGGCTTTACATGTTGAGTCAAACTATGTTATGTCTTATAATTATGTTTCTATAACAAATGTTACTTCTAGTTATATATAATATGATGCAACTACTTTGATTCAAAAAGAATGTGATTTTATTCCTCCTCCTCTCAAAATGTAATATGATAATATTCCTTCTTATTTGAAAAATAAATGTGATGATTATTCCAATATATGAAACTATCTCTCTATGCATTGTAATAATGATTCTAAGCCATGCAATGATATAAATATTTGTGTTGAATCTTATAAATCTATGTACAATAAAGAGGGTAATATGAAACCTTTGTGCGATCATTCCCAAACTATTTCAAATAGTGTCCCTATGGAAACTATTAACAATAAAATTCAACCATTAAATGATCTTCTTAAAGAAATTAATGTACCTTCACAAGAGGTTAAATCCTTAATACATGTTCTAGGTGTCTTAAAATAAAAATTACATCATATCTCTCTATAAATTAAAGTATATTATGACTGGGTTGATTCTAATGCTATACATGGAAATATCATAGTGTAATATTCTTAATTCATCCTTACCATGTGACTTAATCATGACTCCACTTTCATTATTGTATGAAATTAGTGATCTAATCTTGTATTTTAAGATATTTGTAGCATCTATGGAAAAATATAATATAAATAATAATTTTATACTTAAGAGCATCCCTAAAAACTTAATTGGAAAAGCTTTAGATTGTTTTCAGCATCTCCCCAGTGGCTTTGTAAACCCATATATCAAATTATGAAATACTTTATTAATGAAATACATTTAAAATAAGGGAACTCAAGTCACATCTAAATTTTTTACTTATCTTCACCAAGGGAAGTCAGAACTACTTAATGATTACATTTTATGATTCAAAGTTTGTTTGAATTAATTGATATATCAATCCACATATTTTCAAAAGTAATACATTTTTTTAGAGGCCTCATATTACCTCTTAGAGATATATTACTTAATCATACTCAAAAATCTTTCCAATATCTTTACCTATCTCCATAGAAAAGTAACTAGAACATCATAAAAATCAAGATAAAAATATTAAAGTTCAATTAATTCATCAAAATGAAGTTACACAGGGAAACTAATATAGGTACATCACCTTATAAAGATAAAGAACCAACTAAGGTCATCAATAAGAGGGAAGATCAAGATGAAATAGTTTATGAATAAATAAATCATGTGAGACCTTTTCCTTTTAAATTAAATCAACTAATCTAATTTAATAATTTAAAGGATAGACCAAATATTATTTTTTGAACACTTATTGATAATAATTTAATCATGATACCTCCTAATCACCATCACCCTACACATCACCTTGAATAAGTGAGAGAAATATTATTTTTCAACTATCTTCATATCAATGAACATAGAGAAAAAAAATTATATTTATTGTGATGCAAGATTGAACAACTCATGGATAGGGGTGTTGTTACATTTTTAAAATCTAACAACATTCCCACATACTCAGCCTCTTCATCTTCTTATACTACACATTATATGAAGTCTGAAGTATCCTAAGATATTCCTATAAAGGAAAAAATGTTCAATCATATATATATATATATATATATATATATAAGCTACAACTATGAGAAGATATCTTTATATTTAAAACTCTAAATAGCTTATATATATATATATATATATATATATATATATATATATATATATATAAGCTACAACTATGAGAATATCTCTTTATATTTAAGGCTCTACATAGACTAGTCTATCCCAAAACATTTGTATAAAGGATCCAATGGCCATTTTTGCTCTTATAGAGGATGAACATAGAATGGGCATGATTTTGGATGATAATGAATAATTAAAATGCATGTACAATTGGATTTATAAAATAATTAGGATATAATTATTGGAGAGTTATTATTGATGTCATAGAGGTGTCTAGGTGAGTGGATGAAGTGTCTTGATAGTCTAAATGTCAATGACAAAGTGTGCAGTGTGTTTGTTCTAGTATGCTTAAAGTAGGCTTGGTTGATCTTCAATTTTGGAATGTCTATGGATGTTTAGGGATGAGTATGATATGTTGTGAAATAGGTCCCATAAGAGGTATTATATTATTTTAATGCTTGTGTGCATGAGTGGATTTCATCTGGTAGTCCATAGTTTTCATCTAGATATTTTGGGTCTAGTGGTAGAAAAATTAAAGTAGACAGTTTAATGGTGTCATATTTCACATGCATGATGGTTATAGGATCATATTATTATATTTATGGATTACCCTATGTAATGAGATAATATGGTTTAAATTCCAAGTCATGCAATTAAGTGCAGCAAAAGTTATTAGGGTTAAAAGTTGGCCTTCCAGGCAGATTGTAGTAGTTTCTATTCTTAGCCGTCACTGCACATCATGCAAAAATGGATGAAATATCAAGTTTTTTCATTTAATTAAGGTATTAATAAATTCATTTTTGATCAAAGGTTTACATGTATATTTTGTCTATAGTGTTAATAATCTACCCTAAAAATTTAGAATCTTGAAGTATTGTCTAGCTCAAGTTATAAAGCTTAAAAGTTCCTCTAGCACATTATGATGGGTCAGAGACTATCAAGTTTAACCACATAAAATAATGAGGTAATTGGGTATAATATATAATGGTGCACATTAATTCATGATCTTGATCCAATATTATGCATAAGATTCAACATGTAAAAGGTTGCACACGTAGGTGATAAGTGTCACAAGCTCACTAGTCTGGTAGAAGATCAATGGTCAGAGATGGTTTGTATTGAAAAAGATAAATGAAGCAAGACAAGTAAAAGATTCAAAAATTCATGTGATACTTCCAAGTGTCACAAGTTCAAGGGACTATCAGTAAAGCGCTTAGAAGGCACGTGAAGGTGCCAAGTGTCATAATCTTGAGAGTTCTAAGCAAGATCTAACAATGAGTGCTACAAGGTAAGTACCAGGATAATCCATAGAGATTTATGGAGTGTGTTTATCCACAATTTATAGGAATCACAAGATGATGGAAACATGTTTTAATTTTAATAGTTGCTCAGTGATCGTTGGAGTTCAAATATTTAATTTTTTGTGGGAAAAACCAATGCTTAGTTTTTGTGATATAACTTTTGATTTATGTAGAATTTGACCATGGTGTAAAAATATAAGTTGTAGAGGACTTCAAGGTGAATATATAAATATTAATTTTAAGTTATAAATGTTTATAAAGTCAAATTTATTTATCTCCAAAGTTTATTGTGTTTGTTTATGCTCTACAAGTAACCCAAGAAGGGTAATAGAGTTAATCTTGATGTTATTTTGATGTTTTGAGATGAGATAACTATAAAAGAGTGTTTTAGACTCTATGAGGACCATATGTGTGGATTATTAACATTTGATAAATCATATTTAGTATTAAAAATACTTATAAGTTGATTATGTTTTCGTTCATGGTGGTTGTGTACATAGAATGTTGTTTGAGTAGATTGAACTTTAATAAAAGGGTGTTGTGATGGTTGTTATCACTTAAAGAAGACATATATAGTGTGTTTCATGGGTATATGTATTTTAAAGTGTTCATGTGTTTTTATTTTTATATGAGAAGTGTCAAAAATGTGAATGGGTCTTCATAGGACCTAAAAGGTGACTTAAACCTATTTGAAAGAAGGTTGTGCTTAAAGGTAACCCATGTTAGATGCCTTAAGGGTGAAGGAATGTGTTGTTGCCAAAAAGGAATGTTTTGAACATGATAATAATCATGATGGATCTATAAAAAGTTAAATTAAATTTGGTTATTTATAGACTTGATAGAAGAGGAGTTTTTGCTTATAGAAGAATAAAAGAAAGAGGAAAGGGTGTGTGCCCAGTGGATGGGTTGAAGAGAAGAGAATATTGATGATTATGTGTATGACCTATAGGTCATATTTATAATTTAAAGGATATTTCTCTTGAAATATTAAATATTTAGGTGGTCAGAAGGACTTGATCATCTTAGGGGTAGGTGATCCTTATGAAATAGGTGTTTTACTAAAGCTAATCAGAAGGACTTGACCAAAAGGTGGTCAAAAGGACTCAATCATCTTAGGGGAAGGTTCTCCTTGTTAATAGGTGTTTTAATAAATCCATTCAAAATTACTTGACCAAAAGGTGGTTAGAAGGACTTGATCATCTTAGGGGGTAGGTGTTCCTTGTGAAATAGGTGTTTCACTAAATTTTGGTCAAAAGGACTTGACCAATATCATATTTATGATCATCTTATAGGATAATTAGTCCATGTATTTTCAGAATTGAGAGTGATTTTTATTTCCCAAGAGGGTTTCCCACATAGATCTTGAGTTGTGTATGTGATCTTGTATTATCTTTATTGGTCATTGCTATAAACATCTTGAATGCTTCGTGAATGATTGTATTGAGTGCTTATGTGTTCAAAAAATTTGGAAATTGAATTATATTGTTTTCTACCACTGATTCACCCCCCCCCTCTTATTTTATTTTACCTCTTATAATTGGTATCAGATCCGGTCCTTTGGTAAATTCTTGACAGCTTAAAGGAGATACAGGTACAATATGGGTATCTATCAAATGCAAGGAGGTTTTTCCACTAAGCAAGCACCGATGTTCAATGGATCCAATTATGATTTTTGGAGTGTGAATATGAGGACATAGATCAAGTCCCTAGGGTTTTACACTTGGAAATATTTTTTGGATGGATATTATTCACCACTATTCTTCCATCCAGTGTTGTAAATAATAAGTTATTTGAGAACAATTTTAAGGCAATGAATGCTATCACTTGTGGTCTTTTAGAGACTGAATACACCAAGGTAATCCATTACATATATGCCAAGGAAATGTGGGATAAATTTAAGACTATTTATGAATGAGATTCAAAGGTTAAGTTAGAAAACTTGTAGACTCACCAAAGATAATTTGAGAGTTTTAAGATGAAAGAAGAAGATTATGTGGCATCCTTTTTGTAGAGAGTTGATGAGATTGTGAACATCATCAAAGTCTTGGAGAGAATATTAAAGAATATACTATAGTTCAAAAGGTATTAATGTCTCTCTCTCTCTCAAGTTTGATTTTAATTATCTATTGTACAAGAAATTCATGATCTAACTCAATTAAATATGGATGAATTGCATGGCATTATTATAGCCTATATAATGAGAGTCGATGATGATAAAACACTAAAGAATGAAGTAGCATCTAAGATATAAATGAATCCAAAGAAGAAGTTCCAATGTAATAAACTCAAGGAGGATGACATATTTGATATTGATGAAGATGAACTAATTGCTCTATTTATAAAGAAATTAAAAATAGGGTCAGATAAGTATAAGGGTAAGTTACCCTTCAAATTCTTCAATTATGGAGAGGTAGGACATTTTACTAATAAGTGCCCTTATAAGCATATGAATAATCATGATGAAGAGAATGGTGATGACCAAGATGAAGACAAGAAGACATACAAGTCTGATAAGAGGAAGAAAGGATTCAAAAGGTTTGGCAATAATAAGTACTTCAAGGGCAATAAGAGTCTTTACACCGAAGAAGATTTCAGCTCATCATATAAGAGTGAAGATAATGACTCAGAGTATGATCATGAATATGATGGTCCTATTAAATATAGATCCCTCTTTATGGCTAAGGAAGGAAGTTGTCTATATAAAAATGAGTCTATTTGGAGTGATTTAGATTATGATAAAGATGAGGTGGACTGTGAGACTGAATTGATGAATGCTCTTGAAGAACTAAAGATTGAGAAGAATATTAACAAGAAGATGAAGTCTCAAATCAATGACTATGAAGAAAAATTTAGTGTGTATAAAGCAAGAATTAATGAAGACACCAAGGAGCATGAAGATATAGTCAAGCATCTCAGTTGTCAATTGGAAATCCTATCTACAAGCCTAAATGTTAAAGAAGATGAATGTTCAAGGTATGTAATTGAAAATGAGTCATTAAAAGCTGAGTTAGAGAAGACATATATTAATATCAAGTCATTTTTGAGATTTAAAAAGAGCTCAAGTGATCTAGACAATATTTTGAGTGGTCAAAAGTATGGAAGTGATATAACTGATCTTGGATATAAAGAAGAACTAGAAAATGCAACTCAAGACAAGATAAAGACTAATGTAAATCAAACCTTGAAGGTCAATGTTAAATAATGAAGATGATGGTAGAGTGAAGACAAATCATATTGAACAACCAAGTGTTATGAGGTATGCAAGTTTAAATGGTTACTGTTACACATGTAATCAGTTGGGCATAGAGATAGAGAATGCAAGAGACCTATTAGAAATGAGTTTTCATGTAACTATGATGGAGGTCATTAGTCAAAAGGTTAATATTATTCAAAAGGAGTAGTTTGTTTATATTATTAAAATAATGGGCATATTTAAATATTATGTTCTAAATAGGAAAGGCAAGATAAGCTTCTTGAAAAAGGTATAGTATGCTTCAACTGTCAATAGAGAGGTCACATTACTAGATTCTACAAACAAAGGCCTACAATATAGAATAGGTTTAATCATGCTCCTAGAGTGCAAGAAAGAAAGCAAGTTAACTCATAGATATCAAAGGTGTTCAGTGTGAGTCATGATGAGTCAATAGGTCTAAGTAATATGTTTGATATGGTATAGAATGCTACAAAAGTTGGAGAGAGACGAGAACTCTCATTGTTTGCTCATGTTGTGAATGAAGAGACCAAGCTCAAAGACAAAACGAAGGTTCTGGTTGAGGCTAGTTCTAAGGTGTGTTTGGATGTTAATGAGAAACTTGTTATGTGTGAGAAAGTTTCAAGATTGGCTTCTATATTTTCAAGGTCTGAATGTGATATTCTATAATGCAAATAAGCTACTTCAATAATCAAGGTATGTCAAGATTCCATTGTTGCTCTAAATGTTGAATATCCTATCATAGAAGAGAACATGAGTGATGTAGAAAAGGAGCAAGTTGTCAAAGTTCAGACTAAGGAGAATAAGATCAATAAGTCTTATAGTTATAAAATGATTATAGTGGTTATTGAGGAGATGTTGGTCACTCCTAGCTTTACTTTATTTTTAAGAGCATTGTGGTGTAGAGGAGGTCTTTGTCTATGCTTCATAAGAGACTCCTTTTAGTAGAGAAGAAAGTGTTGATATGGTGTTCTTCAAAATGTCCTAGGAAGCAAGAGATGAGTGTTTCCAATAGGATTTGGTGTGTCAATATGGAAGAAGTGCTTTGATGAGGTTAGAATGATGTTATAAGGTGTTTTTTTTGTCTACGAGATCAGAATGGGTGTTTTTAGGTGGGATAATGAGATTGATGGAATTTCAAGAAGATTTTGGTGATCAAAAAGGTTTGTGCACTTATTTGTGATGTGTTTTAGGTGGTTTTGTGTTCTGATGATCTTGTTTGTGTCTTTTGGAGGTTTATGTGTGCTCTCAGTTTTATCTTTCTTATTGAAGATCAAATACATGGTATATCAAATCAAGGTTTCCAAAGGTTTTAAGGCTCAAATCTTGGTCAAAAAGTGTGTAATGGTTGTCTCCAGGTGTGCAAAAAATTTTAGAGGTGGGTGTTGACTAGAAGAAGGTTTGTTAACCTTATTTGTTTTAAGATTCTAGAGTTTTGTGTTATGCTAGAAAAGTGGTTTGCATAATGAGTTCAGGTATAAAGATTCTTAATATGTTTAATGGTCCAAATGGGTTTTCAAATCAAACTTCACAGAGATCTGAAGGTTTGAGGTTTTTAAATTATTGATGATTTTGTCTAGATGGAGACCTAATTGGCTAACAAGTTTATGAAAGAAGTATGTTGTCGAGGAGGAGCTAGGTGATTCAAAATATTTTTCTTAATGGGATATATGAGTTTTCTCTAGATATAAAGTTTTAGGTCTTGAAAGTATGTCTACTAAAAGTTGTGGGCTATGTAAGTTCTAGGTAGGGCTACAAGGAGTCTAGACACGCCTAGTGTGATGATTTGATATTTTTGCTAAATTTATCCAAAAGAGAAAGGCATGAGTGTTTTAAGGTGAGTTCTCAAGTTGGTTGAGATCATTTTTTTTATTTTATAAATGACATGAAGTTCTGTTGGTGGTCCTTGAGGTGGCTTGAGAGAAAAGGCTAGTAACCCTATGTGGTGGGTTTTCATGGTGTATGGAGCTATGAAGATGCTCAAGAGGTGAAATGGATCAAATATATTGGGGGAGTCCATCTCATATGTTTCTTGGTGAGTTTTATCATATTTTAGTGATTTTATGTGTTCTTTCTTCATTGGTTGCAGTGCTTGGTTGAAGAGAGTGTTGGCATGTAGTAAGAGGAAGTTGTCAAGGCAAAGAAGAGGTAGATCAAAGTAAGGGGGATTGTGTATCATCTTTATAAGGTTTTCCTCTCCTTTTTATGGTCTTTTTAGGTCTTCAAGATCAGTATGTGCCCACTTTGTCATTATGTTAAAGGGGGAGAAGGTTCCTATTGTGAAGAGAGAGAATGAAGGTGAGTTGTATGATGGGTGTTGACATAAATGAAAAAGGGGGAGATTGTTGGAGAGTTTTTATTTATGTCATGTAGGTGTCTAGGTTAGTGTATCAAGTGTCTTGATATTCTAAATGTTAATGACAAAGAGTGTAGTGTGCTTATTCTAGTATGCTTGAAATAGGCATGGTTGATCTTCAGTTTTGACATGGATAGGGATGTTTAGGGATGATTATAGTGATTTTACATTATGAAATAGGTCCCATAATAGGTCTTATATTATTTTAATTCTTATGTTCATGAGTGTATTTCATCTAGTAGTTCATATTTTTCATCTAGACTTTTTTGGTCTAATGGCAAAAAAATCTGAGTAGGTAGTTTGATGGTGTCATATTTCACATGTGTGGAGGTTATAGGATAAAATTGATATATGTATGGATTCCCCTATTTAATTATATCATATGTTTCAAATTTTAGGTCATGTGATTAAGTGCAGTAAAAGTTATTCAGGTTTAAAATTGGCCTTCCAGGTAGATTGCAGTAGTTTCTATTCTTAGCCAAACCATCACTGCACATCATGTAGACATGGATGAACCATAAATTTTGTGAATTTATTTTAGGTATTCAAAAATTAATTTTTGATCAAATTTTTACATGGAGATGTTTTTTATAGTGTCAAGAAGATACCCTGAAAATTTGTACTCTTGAAGTATTGTCTAGGTCAAGTTATAAAGCTTCAAAGTTCCTCTAGCAGATATGATGGGTCAGAGACCAACAAGTTTAACCACATAAAATAATTGGGTCATTATTTATAATATATAATTGTGAAATTTAATCCATGATATTGATATAATATTAGACATAATAGTCAACATGTCAAAGGTTACATGAGCAGGTGATAAGTGTCACAAGCTCACTACTCTGGTAGAAGATTAATGGTGAGTGGAGGTTCTTACTAAAAAAGGTAAATGGTGTAGGATATGTCAAAGATTAAATAATACATGTGAGACTACCAAGTTTCACAAGTGGAAGGGACTATCATTAAAGTGCTTAGAAGGCACATAAGGGTGCCAAGTGTCATAATCTCGAGAGTTTTGAATAAGATCTAATGGTGAGCGCTGCAAGGTAAGTACCAGGCTGATCCACAAAGATCGATGAAGTGTGTTTGTCCAAAATTTACAAGAATCATGAGATTATGGAAACATGTTAAAATTTTAATAGTTTCTCAATGATTGTTGGAATTCAAATATTTGAATTTTCATGGGAAATACTAGTGCTAAGTTTTTGTGCTATAACTTTTGATTTATGAAAAATTTGACCATGGTGTAAAAATAAAATTTGTAGAGGACTTCAAGACACATATATAAATATTAATTTAAAGGTATAAATTATTATACATTAAAATTTATTTATCTCCAAATTTGAATATGTGTCTGTTCATGCTCTGCAAGTAACCCGAGATGGGTAATAGAGTTGTTCTTGATGGTATTTAGATGTTTTGAGATGAGATAACTATCAGAGAGTATTTTAGACTCCATGAAGACCATCTATGTGGATTATGAAGTTTTGATCAATCATATTTATTATTAAAAAATGCCTAAAAGTTGATTATGTGTTCATTCATGGTGGTTATATGCACACAATATTGTTTGAGCAGATTGAGCTTTAACAAAAGGGTGTTGTGATGGTTGTTATCACTTAAAGAGGACCTATAGAGTGTTTGTCATGGTTCCATGTATTTTAAAGTTTTCTTATGTTCTTATTTTTCTTGGAGAAGTGTCAAAAAGGTGAATAGGTCTTTATAGGACCTAAAAGGTGACTTAGGCCTCTTTGAAAGAAGGTTGTGCTTAAAGGTGACCCATGTTATATGCCTTAAGGGTGAAGGCATGTGTTGTGGATGAAAAGGAAGGTTTTGAACATGATAATAATCATGAAGGATTTATAAAAGGATAAATAAAATATGGTGATTTATAGAATTGATAGAAGAGGAGTTTTTGCTTATGGAATAGTGAAGGAAAGAGGAAAGGGTGTGTGCCCAATGGATGGGTTGTAGAGAAGAGTAGGTTGATGACTATGTCTATGACCTATAGGTCATATTTTCTAATTTCAATGATATTTCTCTTTTAATATTAAATATTCATTTAGTTATAAGGACTTGATCATCTTAGGGTCAGGGGTTCCTTATGAAATAGGTGTTTCACTAAAGCCAGTCAGAAGGACTTGATCATATAAGGGGTAGGTGATCCTTATGAAACAAGTGTTTCATTAAATATAGTCAAAATGACTTGACCAAAAGGTGGTCAAAAGGACTTGATCATCTTAGGGGATAGGTGCTCCTTATGAAATAGGTGTTTCACTAAATTTTGGTTAGAAGGACTTGACCAGTCTCATGTTTGTGATCATCTTATACGACAAGTAGTCTATGTGTTTGTAGGCTTGAGAGTGGGTTTTATTCACCAAGAGAGTTTCCCACATACATTTTGTGTTGTGTATGTGATCTTGCATTATCTTTATTATTCATTGTTATAAACATCTTGAATGCTTCACGAATGATTGTATTGAATGTTTATGTGTTTGAAGGATTTGGGAATTGAATTGGATTTTTTACCACCACTGATTCAACCCCCCCCCCTTTCATTGGTTTGTACCTATAAAAATTATGAGTGAGATTTAGAAAATACTACTACATATGAGATTTTAATTGAGTGCCTTACTCTACTACTTACTCTTAGGCCTAAAATAGTAGATTCATAATTATATGTGAAGCATATTATTACACAAGGTAATGCAATCTTGGGACAACCTTGGTTGAAATAAAATGAAGAAAAATTGGATAAGGATAATATAACTATATCATTCAATTTCCAATGTGGTTTACTCACATATAAAATAGATATAAAAATATAAATAACACTCTTAAATAAGATTATAAATACATCTCATATTATACAGATAAATACCAAAGCAAAATCAACAAGCTACACAAAAAATAATTGAACAAGTCAAGAATAATACACTATAAAAGAAATAAAGTAATAAATCTCAACCTATCATTATTAGTCAAGTATATAATTAAAATTAAAGTTTGAGCATATCAAATATAAAACATCATGATTAAATTTCATGTGAGGATTAATTTAATGCACAATTATTATATCTATCTAGTTGGACAAATGATTCCATTATAATTGATGTAGTTGATTGCGAGGGAATCATTAATTAGTTTATTCATGAATCTGTTGTGCTTTAATTATATATCATTAACATGTTTTATCAATACATATCATCATTTAAAATATGAATATTTTAAATGATAGTTAACACTTAAACAATGCATTAACATAAATCAAAATTAAATATTGTGAGTTCATAACTAAGCATACAAGAAACATAAATTACACAAATTAAATATGTGACATAAGAACATAAAATCAAAGATCATATATCAATAAAACTCAAGTTTCAAACATAACAATGAAATTATCTTGGAACATAACAAACAATTCACTCAATTATAAGGCAATGATCACCATGTCCCTATATAGCAATCCCCTCATATATGTCTCTAAGCATGGGCCCTCTCAATGAGAATGCCCCACTATACTCATGTATTGATCTTGACCTTGAAATTTTACACCCATACTGATCCTCATATACATCAAATCTTTCCCCAAGGGTTGTGTTCCCTCTATTATGATCCTCATGGGTGAAGTGATGCAAGCTTTTATACATATGTGCAAGCATAGTGCAACCCCAAGAACACATAGTTTTATGCCTTGATATCCTAAATAATAGAGTGAATCCAAAATGATATGGCCAAACCACCTCCATCCATAGATATGAAATAATATAATAATACACATAAATACATTTTTAACCATAGAACATCCTATAGCATGATATTCAACAACAAGATAGTTGAATCACATACAATATAATGTGTTTCTTGAACATATCCAGTCATATACCAATGAGTATGTCATTATGGGCCATGTACCTCTATAAGTTATATAATATCTTAGGTACCTACCAATATAAATCTCAAAATCCTCCAAACCTCCTCTAATGTCATAGTCATCTCTATTATGGGTAACTAGAAAGGACAAGTGTTTATGTCCCATCTCTCTGCAAGTGTAGTCATCAGGTGCATAGCATAGGGTTTGAGGTATAGACGACCAAAATGGCCTAGAAATTCATATTCTACCATGTCCCTCTCTACATCACTTAGATATAAGGCTCATATGATCTCCATGAGATGACTGCATCTAAATTCCCTCATGTGCATATCTAGCTACATGTCACAACAAAAAAGATAGGTCCAATAGGGTTTGGACACCTCTACCAAAAGTGAAATGACTCTACAAAACTCTAAAACTAATCTAAAATATCATAAATTTTGACAAAAATTCAAAATTGAATAATTTTAAACTACTAAAAATTAAGTCAAAAATGTCAAATTTTAAAAGCATACACTATTAATGGTTGATCCGATTATAATACAAACTCAAGTTTCTTGAATCAAGTAAGGATCACCTCTTGTATTAGAGGCATTTTGGTAGGTATATCTCATAAGCCAATAGAAAATTAGTTTAAAACAAATTCTAAATTTGAAAAGTCAACTTATTTACATAGTTATTTTTGTGTTGTAAAAGTACAAATTCCTAATTTACTATTAATTCACTCCAATATGATATGCATGATATCTTGAGACTCACATATCATTTTATCCTTCCATAATTTTCATTTGAAATCATGCAAGACACTTTTACATAGAGTAACACTTTTATAGTAATTATATATTATTTTAAAAGACAAATATTCTACATGCCTGTCTCTAAGGCATATTCCTTGCATTGACTCCAACCTTTATCCTAGTTATTGGGGAAAACTAAATGCATACAATACATTATAATTAAATGATAATTTCCTATGGCAATCTCCTATCTATTAAAAAATAAATATTAACCATGGTAATTCTTCACTCACAATGTTCACTTTCCTAATTAGAGGCAATCGATATGCACAAATCTAAAATTAAAATATTCTCAAACTTGAGTATCAAGTTAATATCAACTTTTTATAATTCAAAATAATTTATCAATATTAATAATTGGTAAATAATGTTCAATATTCAGTTGTATGGGCATGTCTACAGTACATTGATTGCATATGGCACTATGACCAAGTCATTCACCTTGGATTATACATTGTCATATACGATTCTCAAATGATCACACTACTCTATGATAACACAGTGTTACATGATAATGAATATAATTCACATGGTCATATTTACACTCAGCCACATTATGTATGTGTCATTTTATATAAATTACTTGTACAACTTCATCCTTCCTATCAAAATGGCATCATACATTAGGATTATTTCTCAAACTTAGATTCAAATTATCAAAGTGGCACAAACTATATGATTCATATTGGGTCATATTACTAGATTTACATATATATTATACTACACAAATTGGGTAAAATTGATTCAGAATGACTCAGTTATTTCATATTAGCATAGATTGTACACATATTATTATAGAATATCACATATTAGCATAGTTTTGATACTTATTTGGGTAATATTCAAAACAATATCTAGGCTCATGGACTTTAGTTCATAGATTCTATGACATCAATTATTCAGATTTCAAGATTTCAATTATGCATGTTATACATAATGCAGGAATAGGTGGGGCATATGGGATGTATTCTCCAAGTTATATGACTCAAATTTCATAATTTAGACAAATTGGAGTAATATTTGACACATTCTCTAGGTTTATATGTTGAAATTTCATATATATGATGGAATTTTGGCACAGATTACTTGACTTAGATTATATAAGTTATCAAATTAGGGGAATATATAGGGCATATGTTAGACATTCTATAGGATTATTTACATAGGTTTTTATTCAATATCTTCTCATATATACTCAAATTTTTGTATTGAATTGTAAAAAATGTATGTAGTATATGATTTAAAAAACATACTCAGATTCTTGGGTTCTACTCAAGTATTACATAGGTTCTACTTAGACTCTAGATTTGAACCCAGTACAGGGTTCTATATCCATAAGGAGTGATCAAAATCTTGTTCAATTATATGTCCAAGAATAAACAAGACTATAGGCACCTTATATATATGGTTTGGTTCACTTATACCCATGGCATCTTCACTCTAGTGACATAAGCATGGTCCATGAGCAGTATAATACCACATACTCTTAGGTGTATTCATTATTTGATTAATGTGATTTTTAATTTATGACTATTATTTTTCCTATTTGAATAATATTCTACCTTATTTCTCACATCTTTTCTCTCATGTACATATGGACACTATGAAGTACTAAGGCAAATAAAAATCTAAGTTTAATATCTCGAATGTAGATTTGCATTATTTTTATCCCTTTAAACCAGTATATGTTATTCCATTTTAATACCAAAATAAAGGAGTGGATTTTTTATACATTTGAATCTGGTATAAACCTTTTTTTTACAATTCTTGTATGTATATAAATTCTTATTAGTGAATATAAAACTTTGACATGTTTGTCTTGGTCTTGGGTCTCCTTAACTACTTTACTTGACTGTGTCGTCTTATCTTTTACTCTTTTCATTTTTATTGGCTCTGGCATAGGGATCCCTAGACCTATTTTATTAACTCTCAATTTTATATGGCTTCAATAAAGTTCTAGAATTTATGGATGTATTTGATTATCAAAATCATATAAAATTGTCCAAGATGTCTCAATATATCTTTGAAGTCTACTTTGGGTCGTGTTACCCTTTTGGGCACTTTATTTTACACATTTAGATCTTGTTTACTCATCTTTTTCATGATAATAGTTCCCAAATTTTAATTTTATAAACTAATAATTACAAATTCCTTAAAGGCATTTAAGGATAAACTCTCATTGATTAAAGAAAGGCATGTTTAAAGCACACAACATTTTAGCTTGATATTATTCAAAATTTGGAGTTTATAAAGGTGTTTAACCCTAAAATTATTTTTAGATTAGGTTTATCTATAAATTAAATGGGATATATATATGAATAATCACAAGAGTGATAATCATATCTATAGTAGGCTAATTGGGTTCTAAACATAGATATAACATATGTTGAATTTACAAAACTAAGAATAGGATAAATATAAAAATTAAAACTAAGTTGTGTATGAAAATGACAAAGAAGTAATATAGTTAGATTATTTATATGCCAATGTAGTGTTAGATCTAGAACATGCAAAAAGCATACTGGAAGAAGATTTTGGAACAGTCACCTAATTCTAGATTAAGTGCCTCTAGAGTTTTGGACACTAACATCATCCTAGGACAGTTGTGTCAATGTTACTATCTAGGTTCAATTTAAGTGTCTTGTATAGAATAGATACTAGAAAAATATGCAACCACCTAGATGCTTTTCAATTTGACTTTACCTTCGGTCTGGTGCATTCGTATTTGGGTCATGGACTATCACTCCTCATGAAATGTCAAAATGTTAGTTCTTAATCTTCATGGTGATCTTGGGGTAAAATAGGTTAATTAGAACATGGTTTCAAACTAACCCAAAATACACCTCTATCAATGTGTTTTTTCTATATATTCAATATTCTAAAGAGGGCCTTAGATTCATGTAGTTCTCCCCTACATGTCAGCTTGTGTGTCAATCATGCAATATGTGATAATCAAGTATAAAAGTGGCCTAGCTTGTAACTTGGAAAATATATCTCTTGGTTTTTTCCTACATCACTTAAAAATTGTAGATGTGATTTCCCTATGACTGATATATAAATAGGATAAAATAGAGAAGCTTTTCCTCACTTGAGTGTTTAACTGAATATCTTTTGTAAGTTGCCTTGTGAGTAAGTAAGAAGTTTCTAGGTGAAAAATGAATGAGCATTGATCTTATATTTATTTCAATTCCTTTGGATTAATAACTTACATTAAAAATTTTATTTTGACCATTATAATACATTTCATTTTTAAAATATATGACTTTAGGGCACTGGACACTTACATTGGGTTAGGACACTAGTGTCTATCCTAGATGTTAGTGCCTAGGCGGTAGGAAAGTAGGTACAGGATCATAACTTACAAAGCTAGAAGATAAGTAAATTTTATGCATTCTAGGTAAGATATAAGGCTTGGGTCATCAACATAAGACTAGTCAAACTAAGAGATAGGCCAAGGGGCACAAGATAAAGTAGATGTGAGACTTACAAAAGTGAGAAAGATCCAAAACTGAGAATAAAATCCAAGGTCTAAGTTTTACTAGTGTACAAGATTGAGGTGATATATAATCCATAAATATCATCTACATTTCCCCCCTTTATTCTATTAATTAAATTTATATTTTAAAGGAAAGGAATGCATACGTATGTGTGTATAACAAATTGTGTCTTTGTGTGTGCCTAATTTAAATGCTTTGTTGGTGATTGAATTGCAACCAATAGCATGTTATAGTGTATAATCATTGCATATAATATGTAATTGAAATTACTTGAAATAGATTTAAATTGAAAGATCAAGGTTTAGGAGTATACTTGTGTGTCTATGTAATTGACTTGCCTATTAGTAAGGTGATTTGAAAAAGATGTATCATTGTAAGGCTCTAAAACTGAGATTAGGATAAATACATATAAAACTTGAAAGTGCATATATCAAAGGAGATATAAATATAAAGAGGGAGAGAGAGAGAGATCCTAGAAGGCCCATGCCCCCAACCTTAGAGTAAAGATGAGTTACCACTTGTAAATTGAGAGTAGCTCAACCGTGTAACCTAATGGTACTTATAACTTGGTGAGGGTGGATGATACAATCAAGTCCAACCTAAAAACTTGTAAATATTGATTTATTTAATCACTTAAACCATAAAAAAAATATAACCAACTAATTAAGTATATTAGCTCAATAAAGTCTATAAAATTTTGATCAAGGTATTAGTACATAAAAATATGTAATGTGGTAACAGTCCATAAAAGAGTTTTAGAATCTAAAACTGATTTGTATTTTGAAATATTATGCACAAATTTCATAGCATATGCACCTTAGATATGTCTAATTCTCAAAATATGTATAACAATGGTACCAATATATAGAATTCTACCACAATTGTGAATTTGAATCAAATAACTATGTGTTTTGGCCAATTCAAAAATTGTATAAGTGTGGAGAACATGCTTTCAAAGCATGCCTGCACTATATATGGAGAATTTTGAAAAATGATATAAGTAACAATGTGAATAACATGTTTCCAAAACATGCCCCCAATATGATCTGAATATGTTGAATACTGAATAAGTGTGGAGAACATGCTTCCAAAGCATGATCCCACTAAATTTGAAAATTGTGCCAAGTGTGGATAACATGACTCTATGACATGCATCCACTAATATTCCCCTAATTTGAGGTAATTTAAAGATAGGAAATGGTAGTTACCTCACCTCAAAAGGATAATACAACTATATAATATGTGAATGGAACTATGTAGCATATAGAATGAATATGTCTAGGTAGATATAGCATTGAAGTGCATAGAACCAACGTGATCACATCAAGGCCAAAAATTCATGATAAAGATCATGGAAATGTCTATATAGTAATAGTACAAGCTATACAAGAAAACAAGCACACACATAATAGCACTCAAAATAAAGTCAAAAGGTAATGGTCCAAGGAGACCATAAATAAGGGGCATGTTCAGATATAGCACAATTGAAGGGACATAACTTAGTCAAATGTCCATAAAATTAAGAATGACATCTTCAAATTTTCATACAACAAACAATGACATATGCAAATTTTAATAAATTATAAACATAGGCACAGGGGCTGCAAGCAAAGGAGCATATTAAATACATAAACAAGGAATACAATATCAAGTCAAGACACTCAAGGAAGTGGATAAAGTAAACCATAAACAACTAGCATAAACATGTCATAGTAGCCCATGGATCAAATGTGTTAGCAAAAACCATCAAGTGTATTGCATATCAAGTACCCTATGTAATATATGATCATGGATAAAGGCATGTTTAAGTACTTATGTAAGCTAAAAACAAGATAATGAAATGTGATCATTAAACCATATATAGCTTGTGAGTATCAAGATCAATTAAGAGAATGCCCCTAATTTCCACATCACATGAGTAGAGGGCATGTTCAACACTTGAAAGATGAATAGATCATGTATTTGTTTAGCCATGTATCACACTCAAATAATAGTGTGACATAAGTGTGTATGTAAAATTAACTGAATATGCCATCCATCAACATGGAACTAACACATAGATGCCAAGGAGCCATTATAACATGTAGGTACCACAAATATTTTTATATTTTTGAATGTTTTTTATTTTGTTGGTATTTTTGGAATATGTGAAGAGTATAATCAAAGAAGTCCTCTCCATCAAAAGGTGTAGGACCACCTAGAAAAATTTTCAAGATTTGTTTATATCATTACGTTGCCATCACTTCAATGTTTATGTTTAATGGTTTACCTAAATCTAATGGTGCAAGTAGATAATCATAGCCATCATGTCAATGCAAATTTATGTACCCTTATTAGTAAAATAACACACATGTTTGTAGTATCTAATGTATCATTCCACTTGATTAGCCAATTGCATCCAAACTTTTATTTCAAATTTGGTTCACGGTATAATATCCATATGGTGGAATATTACACACATAAATCACATGTTATAGATCAATGATAATCAGATCTACAGTAGGTCAATTGGGTTCTAAATTCAAACATAGCATATGATAAATTTATAAAACTTAGAATAGGCTAAATATAGAAAGTAAAAATAAGTTATGTATGGAAATGATAAATAAATAATGTACTTAGCTTGTTCTAATGCTAATGCAGTGTTAGATTTGGAACATGCAAAAAGCAAACTAGAAGAATATTCTAGAATAGTCACTCAACTCTAGATTAAGTACCTTTGGATATCTGGACACTAATGTTAGCCTAGGATGGTTGCATTGATACCATTGTTTGGGTTCGAAGTAAGTATCATGTACAAAATACTTATTAGAAAAAGATGTGACCACCTAAATGCTTTTGAGTTTGAATTTACGTTCACTCGGGTGCATTTAAATCTAGATCATGGACTATCAATTCTTATGAAATGTCAAAACCATTGTTTTCCATCTTCATGGTGACCTTTGGGAAAAATGGGTTATTAGGCACATGATGTTTAGATGACCCCAAAGACCCCTCTATCAGTGAGCATTGCCTCCATAGTCAATACTCCAAAGAGGGACTCAAACTAATGTAGTTATCCCCTATATGTTAGCTTGTGTGTGAATCATGCAATATGTGATAAGCAAGTACAATTATGACCTAACTTGTAACTAGTCAAATATATCTCTTGGGTTGATCCTTTATTACTTTAGACCTATAGATGTAGTTTCCCTATGATTGATATGGAAATATGATAAAATAAGGAATAGTTTGCTGACTTGAGTGCTTGATTGAATGAATTTTATAAGTTTCCTAGTGAGTAGGTAATAAGTTTCTAGGTGAGAAATGAATGAGAATTGATCTTGTAGTTATATTATTTCCTTTATAGTAATAACTCACATTAAAGCACTTATGTCAACCATTATGATATTTTCATTTGTAAAATAGATGATTTTAGGGTACTAAACATTTGCATCAGGTCAAGACACTAACATCAATGCTAGTGTGTATCCCAAACATTAGTGTCCAAGGAGTAGCAAAGTAGGTACAAGCTCAGAACTTGTAGAGGTGGAAGATAAGTATATTTTAAGCATTTTGGCTAAGATAAAAGGCCTGAGTCATCAACATAAGATTGGTCAGATTAAGAGATAGGATAATAGGCATAAGATGGAGTAGACACAAGACTTGAGGAAGTGGGAAGGTCCAAAACTAAGATGAACAAATAAGGTCTAAGTTTGCCAAGTGTACAAGACTGAAGTTATGTATAATCCATAAATATCATCTAAAAAAGGATGTATCTATTTGCATGTTTTTACCAAAGGAGGACCTATGATAAATTGTACTTAGACTTGTGTTCACATCATTTAGCATACATACACATTATCAGGAGAACTAAATGTGGTTTGAGCCCTCTTCAGGGTATTTTTAATGTAGGAAATAAGCTAGTCATCGGGGATTGGTTGAGGTCAAACCAACCCAACCCATTAACCTCTTTTTCTTATGTCACATTAGTTTCAAGAGTGTAAGATAGGGTCTTGGAGCAAGGATGAGGAAAAGGAGTTGTTCATGTAGGTCCAAATATATTTGTGTTAGGACTTGTTCTAAATTTTTAACAATAGTTTAGGTTAATAAATTAATTGGGCATGCTTATTTATAAATATGCCCCTCTTATACATATATTGTTAGGTCTTTGAGTTAATAATGTAATAGGGTTATTTTATGGGTACACATTCCTATATAGAGTTTGGTATTAAGTAGTTACAAGGTTGGTTGATTTACCAGTCATTGGTAAATCAATAAATAGGTCTTATTTTGGTCATAAAGGGTTTAATGACTTATTAGCACCCTTATGAAATTTCTATTTTGATTAATAAAATGATTGTGATCCTACCTATTTTAGGTACAATATTAATCTATGGTAATTTGTGTGGTGGTTTTACTCAAGTATTTCATGAGTTATCAATGTTATCAGATTTGGTGAAAGTGAAGCCCAATCCACATGAAAAATAGGTTTAAAGGTGAATGGTGAAATTGAATATCAATCCAAGTTTATGTGAAGACTCATGTGTAAGTGAGAGAAGACATTTGAATATATTTAAATCTATTTGAATATATACAAAGGTACCATATTTCTTTTCTATATTTGTATTATACCTTATTTAATATGCATGCAAGTTAAAAATCAAGATTTGTACAGCCTCTAAAGCTATTCAAAACCCTAAAATGTGACATTTACATCCATTTTTTCCTATTGTAAGGTCCACGAAGCTCTAAAATCCATATCAAAACTTTAAATTGTTGTTTAATATCAAAAATCCTTTGTATGGCCTACAAACCCTAATTTTTGCTTGGCATTCAAAGACTCGGGTAACATTTTGATATAGTAGTTTGATATTTGTATACATTTAATTTCATTTAAAACCTTTTTTTCACTATTATGTATGGATTGAAACCCTTGTATGCAATTTTATAGCCTCTCCATGAAATTATATGATCCAAAGATGGAGTAATGTGTTTCAAATATTCAAATTTAGATATATGTTTATGTTTGAATCTAGTAAGCTAAAATCTATCCAAAACTATGTTTGTATGGCCTCAAACCTTATTTTTATCATATGTATGATGTTTGGTTGGCATTTTCAATAGTGAGGCATAACAAAATCAACACCATGGCATCATGTAGCAATGAGGCATGATGCAGAATTCAAACATTTGTCTTTGCTTTGATTTTTCATTTATCTAAAAATCAGTGGGGCCCACATGTGGAGAAGGTTTAAAAATAATTCATGGATGAGTGTTTGTAACATTTTCATATTTACATGCAAGTAATTATTTTTTTATTTAACACATAAAATCAACACTTTAAATAACATATCTTCCTTTTATGTCTTACAAATGCTTATAGAGCAATTGGTAAATGGTATTTTTTGTGTTATTTGACAATTTAGAGATCGAAGTTTCAATTCTTTCAACAAAAATCTTTTGGTCAAACTTCCATTTTATTTTTTATAGAAATGAATCTTTTGGAACATGGCTTTCTTTGGTTAAGTTGCAAGTGACAAGGTGAATGTATAAGAGGTGTTAAGTCACAAGTCATAAGGTGAATGTAAAGGAGTGAAAAGGGTGTACTTTTGAATATATGAGGGTGTAATTTTTTTCATGTGTGGTTAAGTTAAAAACCCATGAAAATCTTCTATATGATCTACATGGAGGTTAAGTTAAAAACCTCGTAGATGCTTTTTTTTGTGCAAAGTGTTATTTTAAATTTTGTGGGTGTGTTGCATTTATTTTCATTTGAAAATGTCTAAAATTTAAAACTTTGTTTCTAATAATGATCATTTAACAATCTCTAATTATACTGGTTGGAAACACTTAATGGAAGTGTCATTGGTATTCAATGAATTGTAAGATGTTGTAAAATTAGAAATTCCCTCATTTCCTGTTACACTAGATAAACATTATCTTTTCAATTTGCATGATTTCAAAACCTTATCTTTAATTAAATGTTTTTGTACTATAGATACTTATATTCACATTGAAAACTCTCCTCATAACTAGATTGAATGGAAAATTCTTTTTTATTTTTATCACAAGAAGTTAAAACACAAAAAAGATAGATATTTATACATAATTGTTTATATTTTTAATAGACAAATATGGGGATGTGGGAGATTACATGTCTAAGTTGAAAAACATTATTACTGAATATATTAAGGATGGATTTGGAAAACTTGATGATGATCTCATTGTAACTATTGTGTCAAAATGGCTACCTGGGTCTTAGACAAACTTTGTAGAAATGTTTTATGTCTCTTATAAGATCACATGATTAAATTTTGATAAAATCATATAATTTCTTATTCATTATGATCTATCTAATAAAACTAAGAAAATAGAGGAATCCCATGTTACATATTTCAATCCTAGTTCTTCAACTTATATTTAGCATAGTTATAAAGGGGAAATTTATAAAGGTGATAAGGTTATAGGGGAGGAATATTTCAAAATAGAGGTAGAGGATTCTATCAACATCAAAACAATTATCATAATTAACATTCTAATAGCCATTCTCATTCAAATGAAATGAGTGACAGAGGATGAGATCAAAATTCATATAGAGGTAAAGATAGAGGAAGGTCAAATATTTAGTGTCATAGGTGTGGTAAATATGTCCACATTGAATCTCAATGCATAATTTATTTTGATAAAATTCACATACCATAGAAAGTTAATACATGTGACTCTACTCAATATGAAAAACATGACTATAATGAACTTTAAAATTTTGCTCATAAAAACATCATCATTCACAGCTTTAGGGAACATTGCTTATATGGATTATGAGGCTAGAGATGTGTTTGTAGATGTTTGGGTATTAGATATAAGTGCAAAAAATCATATGAAATTTAGGCAAGACTTATTTTAGACTTTCAAATAATCACATCTCACTCCAATATCTTTGGAAGACAAGACTTCATATACCATAGGGAATTTGATTTATTCAAATTCTTCTTTATGATGGCTCTATCAATTATTTGAAAACTGGTTGGTATGTTCCCACTTTGTAGAAACATCACATTTATTTGGTTAAAATTCATAACAAAGGTTATCATATTTTGTTATAAAATGGCCTCATTTACATTAACGCTATTAAACAAGCATACAAAACAATCTATACAGGTTATGAGGATGGGAACTTGGTTCACTTTCATTGCAAAGTTCTTCCTCCTGCAATATAACTAGCAACAGTGGTTGAAATAAGTACCATGTCTCCATTGTGTTTGTGGCATATGTGTTATGAAAATTTGAATGTTCACTCTTTGGTGGACTTACAGAGACTTAACATGTTGAATGGTTGGCCAAATTTTTGTATGCATGTCATTCTTTGTGAATCATGTGTTGTAGGCAAACAAAACATGGAAACTTTTTTTAAGGATTCTTATTGGAGAGCTAACATATGTTTGCAGGTAGTTCAAAATGATGTTTATGATATGAAAAAGTCATCCATTAAAGGGTGCATGTATTTGTATTTTTTTAGGATGACTAAAGGTTTTTCACTAAGTTTGTTGAGTGGTTAAACTTATTTGAAAAGGAAACAAGTTTGAAAAGGGTTACTCTTCATTCAGACAATAGAGATGAATACACTTCAAATGAATTTTCAAATTATTGTTGGGAACATGGAATCAATGGTAATATAGTAATGCTTACACTCCATAGTATAATGGAGTTTATGAGTGAATAAATAGAACTTTAGAAGGAACAACTCAAGTTATGTTTCACTAAAAATAGCTTCATGATAAATTTTGAGTAGAAGCCATTGGTATTGTAGTGTATTTGAGAAATGGATCTCCCATAATGGCACTTTTAAGAAAAACTCCATAGGAGGCTTGGAATGGATTCAAATCAAAGGTTAAACACTTAAAGATGTTTGGGTGTACTTTCTTTGCATTAGTTCCTGTTGAACATAGAACTAAGTTGGAACCTCGAAGTAGAAAATGTATTTTTCTTGAGTATTCTGAAAAAAAAACAGGGTATCATTTTATTTCACATGATACATGCAAATTCATAGTGAGCAGTGATTTTATTTTTGATGACTTTTGTAATATGAACATTGCAAAACTAGATTCATAGTTTGATAGGTTAAAGACGAAGATTATTAAATTTACTAAGGAATTGAAAAATGAAGCTAGCTTTCATATATTATGGTATGAGATAAGTATCCCTTTAGTTCATTATACTTCCTTGAGTTCTTAGAGAAATTTTAACTTAGAAAATGGTGGCATTTCTCTAAGTCTTCCTGAAAATGTTGCATATGTAGCGAATTTTGGTATTCCTAATCTTGAAAAATTTTTAAAATATCCTAAATGGGCTCAAAGTACTTTTTGTAAACTTGAAAGTAAATGAAGTTGGTAAAACAGGTCCTAGGATTTATTGTAAACATGTGAAAAATGCAATGACTACTATGAATTCTTCAACAAATCCATCTAATTTTGAGGAAGCTTATACTAAGTGGGTTTGGCAAACTATAATACAAAGTGATTATGATGTCATTATGAACAATAACACTTGGGTTTTGGTTGATCCTCTTCAAAATGTTCAACCCATAGGATGAAAATAGGTTTACAAGGTAAAGTAAAAATTTGATGGGTCTATTGACAAACATAAGGCAAGGATTATTTTGAAGGGTTATGTGCAACAAGAAGGAATTGATTATGAAGAAACATTTGCATTGATTTTTAAATGGCACACTATTTGTATGGTTCTTACCTTGGTAGCACAAAATTGTTAGAAAGTGCATCAAATGGTTGTAAAATTTATTTTTTGAATGGTGATTTATAGGAAGAAGTGTATATGACACAACTACAAGGTTTTGAGAAAGTGGGTGTAGAACACAATGTGTGAAAATTAATCAAAGCACTATATGGGCTCAAATAGGCACCTTGGGCTTGGTATGAAAAGATGGATTCCTAATTGCATAAAATTGGCTTCGTGCTTAGTTAATCTAATTATACTCTTTATATTCAAGTATAGGTAAAGAAGTTGGTAATTCTCATTCTCTATATCGATGAATTATTTATCACAGGCAATGATGAAAACCATAATATGTCCATGAATAAGGAACTAAAAGACGTATTTAAGATGAAAGATTTTGGACATGTTCACTATTATCATGGCATAGAAGTCACTCAAAAAGATAAAATCATTTTCATTTCTCAAACTAAGTATATTTTAGATTTATTAACAAGGTTTATTATGAATTATTGCAAACTTGTCCTCACTCTAATGAAAAGTAATTTGAAATTGTCTAAGGATGATGGTAGCACATCTTTTGATGGCAAAAAATAAAAGAAATTAGTGGGAGGCTTAATAATTTTGATGACCACCAAACTCAATATATATTTTGAGGTGGGGGTTTTGTCAAGGTTTATGCATGAGCCTATAAAAATTAATTGGCATGCAATGAAAATACTACTTCATTACCATTAGGGAAACAAAAGCATATGGCCTTGAGTATTGCCAAAACAAGAACTTAAAAATTTTTGGGTGTCGTGATGCCAATTTGTGTGGATGATAACGTATCCATAATAGGATACACTATGCATATGGATTTAACTCCCATTGCATGGTGTTGTAAGAAGCATGATATTTTGGTAAATTCATTAGCAGAATCAGGATACATTGCAGCATGGAATGATTCTATAGAGATTGTCTATTTATGTCACATCCTTGAAGATCTTCAGATTTATAAGATTGATCTTATACATTTATGCATTGATAATCAAAGTGCAATCAAGGTGTCCAAAAATCCAATATTTCATGCCAAAACCAAACATATGGATGTTAAAATATCATTATTTGTGAATGTTGGTGTTGAAAAAAATACTTTAACTAATATAATGCCCAATTGAAGATCAAACAACTAATATTTTCACAAAACCCCTTAACGTATAAAAATTTATTAAAATGATTGGAGTGTGTCCAAAGAACTAACATTGGATCATAGGAGGTTTTATTAAGATTTGTTCCAAAGTCTTAACAATAGTTTAGGTTAATAAAGTGTTTTTAATAATTTAAATGGGCATGCTTCTTTATTAAGGCACCCTCTTTATACATATATTGTTAGATTTTTAAGTTAACAAATTAATAGGATTATTTTATGGGTAAACATTCATGTATAGAGTTTGGTATTAAGTAGTTACAAGATTTTTTGATTTATCAATCATTGGTAAATCAATAAAAGGGTCTTATTTTGGTCATAAAAGGTTAACAGATTATTGGCACCCTTATGTACTTGTTAATTTGATTAATAAAATGTTTGTGACTTGCCTATTGTAGGCACAAGATTAACCTATGGTAATTTGTGTGGTGATTTTACTCAAGTAGTTTCATGTTTTGTCAATTTGAACACAAGTTATTTGCATATGTAGGTGTAGTGATCTAAACCATCACAAACATGCACATATTTCCTAGGCAAATTTTATAAACAGTGGATGAATTTGGCCATCGTAGGTGTCTACAAAGCACCAAACTAGTCCAAACTATTTAGTTTGCACAATCTCTTTTTTGATCTAAGCCAACACAGAGCCTCTGTAGAGCATATTTGATTATTGTGATGTAATTGAACATAAAACAAAGTCTTAAACAAACTAAGTACCCATTTCCTTTAGATGTTTTTATAAATAGTAAATTACAATAAATCATAGTTACAATAATATTTGTTTAATTTAGACATAGATTATACAATCTAATTAGACTTAATATTTTTGCTTATTTAGACTACTAAATCCAAAATCAATTAAAATATGACCTAGACACAATTGATGATCTGTCGATTATGACCCAACAATAGAAAACAGTTTGATTCTCAAAATTCTAGTATAGTCACTTCAAGAAGCTTATTCCAAAATTTATAATTACACACATAGGTGTGTTCATTTTTGTTGATTTTCTCTCTTTCATTTCCTTTGCTTGTTTAATCATTCATTGCATTGTTTGCCAGTATTTTGGGCATAGTTTAAATTTGATTATTTAATTAACTTAGATTTCCATTGTGACCTAATTTTAACTCTTGAACTTAGTCTAACATTTACACTCCATGGTTCCCAATTTAGGTAAAACAACATAAAATATTGTGTGCAAGTTTTTCAAACAACCTCTTGAGGAATTTTAACTACATATCCCACAAGCTTAGAATCATAGCTCTACATAGTTCTAGTTATTGTGATTAAACCCCAATCCAATGATAAAAATAACTTCACCTCCTCTCCCTAGATAATCAAATGCATCTATATGCTATGTTATGACCTTTTATCGGTACAATATGTGATGGTACAAGACTTGGATTGATGTTGATGCAATATAAACTCAATGTGAAAAATCATTAGTTAAATATGCAAAACTCTTGATAAAACATAATAATTGTGTGCAATACAAATGGCTTGCAAGAGATCTCAAAGATGTATCAATATGAGAAGATTTTTAATGGCTTAGGGTAGATTTGTATATATATGTCTCTCTAGGACACTTTGAACATATGTCAAATCTAGAAGATATTGATTATAAAAATTCAAAGAAGGAATCAATCCAAATTAGAAGGGACACAAAAAATGGCAAACATTATAATCAATAGTCACCCGATTCTGACTCAAAGGGTAGAAGGGGTCAAAAAAAAGATCAATTTGAATAAAATATCATTAATTGGGATCTTTTTGTTGACAAATAGCATATATGAGATGTTTCTAAGGAAATCTAGATGAATCCAAGTCAAATGGAGACTAGTGTGAGGTGAAAGTGTCTGAAAAATAGCCAAATGAAAACAAATGGACCAAGTGCAATAAATCATGACAAATACGTTATGAAAAAGAGTCTTGTACCAAAATTAAGCATCTAAATAATGCCCCATTTTCATGTGCTTGTGTTTTAATGCATGTATACACCAAAATAAAATAAAATTTTAATCATGTAACTGAATAATCCCTAAAGGATGGAAGGATGAAGATTTTATATACTTAGAATAGACTTCACTCATGTCCTGGTGAATCTAGTGTACATGAAAACAATCATGCATGTATGAAAGTAGTCATTGTCTTGATAAATCGATGCAAAATAGCAATATAAAATAGCAACTAAAAATGAGTATAGGAATGAATATACTTGGTATTACATGAACGTTGTTGTCACTCCTGTGAAATCCTAGGTACCAAAAAGTATAAACTAGAAATCTAAAATTTAGGAGCTGACAAATTTTAAAGGGAACTATGAAATTTAAAGGATTTTAGAGCAAATTATTAAAAATATAGTCCACTTCTTGATCAGGGAAGTAAACAACTTGTTCTTATTAAAATCACCATCCCTACAAATTTGAATTTGGGTAGTAGAATATCCAAATGTATGCCCCCTTTTTGAGTGAGGTATTTGGTACTTGTTCTTGCAATCACATATCTCAAAATAAAGAGTCATGCACATCATGTGTTATCATATATAAATATAGTTGAAGTTGTTTGAATATTTTAAAATGTATTTATAGATACATGTGTGTAGCTATAGAAAATATAATGTAAAGCTCAATAGTAATATATGATTTATGAGATATTGAGGTAATTGAAAGTGAGGTCAAATAATATGCCTTACTGTAAATGGAAATAGAAAAGCTAAATATGATGATTGGATTGCATAGGAAAAGTAATCATAATGGTTAAGTATTTTTGAGTTTGGATGAATCATCCATACATCGATAAATGTGAAAAATATGTATAACATAATATAAAATAAAGGCCAAGGGACCATTTTCAAGTGCCTACACACATCAACCCAAGCAATCTCACCCAAATCCTATTCAAGATTAACAAAGTTTTTAGTGCATGTCATGTCTTATAAGTTTCCATTCTCAAATAATTATTATCAATGTGGGATGATCGCAACCCAATACTTTTATTTTCTTAAATAATTGGAACTTCCACTAATAATTAAAATTTACCATGGAAGCTCCAATTTCTTAACAAAATAAAAAGTATTGGCTTTTGACTTACATTGACAACAATAGTGAGATAAGGGAGGCTTATAAGGTATTACGTCCACTAAAACCTTTGTTGATTCATAACAGTGTTCAGAGCAAGAAATCTTGAGTAGATGACTCCTTATAGACACATAAATTAACATTTAATGTTAAAACAATGCACTTGTGGCCATATTCTCAAACACACTTAGCCCAATTCCATGGCTCTTAACCACATTTCCTTCACTTATATGCAGATGACCCTTACCTCTTAATAAAATTTTGATTCTGATATTCCTATTTCACATTCTATATAGCCTAAGATCGTCCCTAAATTGATCCACACTTCCATCTTACTTGCCTTTACTTCTTAGACAAGGTAATTATTTTAATACTATCCCCCCTATCGATAGCGTATGATTTATCTAGTCGCATCCTCCTACCAAATAACTGCTCTTTTCTCAAATTCAAATTTACTCAATGATTCATCCCACACATTTTGTGGAACCAATCTAAATAAATTCCAAAATGACCACTATATAAGCACATTTTTCATTCATTTACCCACTAGATGGAAAGAGGATAACACTATTATAAAATCACTAGAATATTTATTGCACATTGAGATGAAATTATTTATTTCGCCCAATTTTTAGTACATACAACTCTAATAGCCTTTGAGCTACATCTGCATACACCCCTAAAGTCACAATTGCCTAAGCACATTAATAACACTAGGATTGCACCAACATCTAGCATTACACTAGTCTTTCACACCTACCACCATCGCAAGGGAGAGCTACATGGATTTTGATCCCTCTTTTGTGTATTGGTATGTAGGCAACACTTAACAAAAGGGGTTTTGAGGTCTAACACAACTTCAACTGCTAGCCCCTTTTTCTATTTTACTTTGTTTATCATTTAGGGTCTATTGAGTTAAGGTTACAAGTGAAGAAGAAGGTACACATAGGCTTCCGCAATAAATAAAAATACCCATATCACACACACATAGCTTATCGGTTATAATGAATAGGTCAACCTTCACACACATCAAAAACCTAACCAAACGTTGGTGCTTCCTACAAACAACAACACAGCATGACTAGGTCTAATTATCACAACCTTTTCCAAACATCTAGTGAAGCCCTATTCCTAATTTGCAATCATCTCACACAGTCACATAGTCAGATCAACAATCTTAATCCTAGTCCTACATTCCTATTTTCCAACTAAGTTATTTCCTTCTTGAATTTTCCCCTTTTAACATCTTTCTAAATATAGCAAGTTTCAAATCATAAATACTTAATTTATTTCATGTCTTTTTATTCTGATTTTATGCAAAATTTGGTCATAATTAGGTAATTAATTTATATTTACCTCAATTTTTATAAATTGTATTTGTGACCCTGACTAGTGATTGAATATTGCAAGCCCTAGTTTTCCTTCTAATTTTTTTATTTTTATTTTTTCCTAAGGTTTTAAAATCAAATATTGATTTCCTTATTATGTTGGACTATTTTTTAGCATTAGCTTGTCTCTCTTCTCTTGTTATCATTTTAGTATTTAAATTTTTTAAAATAGCTAACAAGGAATCCCTTCCTCCTCTTAACCCTTAGGATGGTGATAGTTACTTTTCCTCTAACTAGATCCATGTTACCACTATCCCAAGAGGTAAGGTGACCCATCCTATAGTACCAAATGAGGGTAATCAAAATGTCTTTCCTCAACCTCCTCCACCTCCCATATCTCCTCTTGAGAGTATTTATGTGCATATTCAATTGTAAGTACCTAAGGCTTGTGCTTATGAAGCCCTCGAGGATCAAATCATCATTATGAGCAATTTAATAGCAAAATTGTAAAAAACAAAATCATTATTTTGTGTCAAAGATCAAAGCATGGGAAAATCATATCACATACACAAAGAATCCAAAATATGTTAGTATTAATCATGTATTTGCATCTTCATCCAACAATTGTGTGGATAACAAACTTCATATCAAAATAGAAAGCTACAACAAAATACATCTACAACTAGTAATTCAAAAAGTATACAAAAGGTTGATAAAAGTTCAAGTGAGATTCTAAGAGAAATGCTTCACAACAAGTTAATCAAAGTACCTCATATACATCATTTAAAAACATCAAAATACTATTGTGCATATCATATAATGCATAGGCATCAATCAAGAAACCCATTCACATTATGATTGTATCTCCTAAGTAACAAGTGAAAAAATCGAAAATAGTGCAAAATGAGCAAAGACAACAAGTATGGATATAAAAAGATGATTAAGAGAAAAAATAGTTGCAAATGGAACAATTAGAGCAATAAAATATTCAGAAGGCTAAATTAGAACAAGTACTATTACAAAAAGAATAAGATGAAAGAAAACAATTGTAAAAGGAAAGTATTGCAAATGCAATATTATAAAAAGAGCAAGAACATAAGTTACAAAAAAAGGTTCAACCTAAGCAAGAAAGTATCTTTAAGAAAAGATTGCTAACAAAAGAGGTTAAAAAAATAAGTGATACCTACAAAAGATAAAGTTTAAAGTGTGGTTACGAGAGGGAAATTACAAGCCCTTCCTCATATGAAGACCCTTTCATTTTCACTACCCATATAGATGGAAAGCAATTTACAAATGCCAAGGTTATGGATTATTAGGAAACAAATTTTTAGTCTCTATCATTTATTATATCTCTCGAATATAAGCTTCAACATAAAAATCAAACTTATGCATCTACATGTGTGGGATCAATTGAATTCAAAGCATGGTCTACTTCAAAATAGTGTTCTCTTACTTTCAAGGTTATTTCTAATACAAGTGCATAGAATATTGTGCTTGGAGGATCATGGTTAAAATCAATAGGGCCAATGATTGATAAACACAAGGTTGCATTACATTTGATCATGAAGGCAATGTAACCTCCATTTCAAAAGAATAAACAAATTTAGAGCTAAATCAAAACAAAGAAAGCATGTCTTCAAGTAATATTCAAACAAAGGCATCTAATGGAACAAGACATGTTACATATTGCAAAGGATAAATCATAAAATTCAATAGCACAGAATGGAGCAGTTAATTTTATATATCCATAAACAAAAAAAAGATGAGTGGCATTCTAAAATTTCAAAATAAAGATGATGATAATTATAATACTACAGATTGGTATAGTTCCAATGATGCAAGGTCTACATAGAGCCATCCCCTTGATGAGATCCTTGGATTCTAATAGCATCATTTATTATACATAGTTTCTTTGCCAATTACAACATATATTTAGAAATATTAAAAAAATCAAATATTCTAGAAAAATGCTAAAAATCGAGACATATGCATGATTTGATAGTTTATTTACATCAATGAATTTATGTTCAGTCTACTCAATATTTCTCTATATATTATAGTTTATAAAAAATATGCTTGACAAGTGTACATGACTGAATGCAGAACATATAAGTTGTCGTATCCAAACATATTTGTAAGTGATGACGTTGTCTCATACTCAGAAATTGTAAACAGAGAAAATTGCTCTACACAATTAGTAACACATTGTGTTGTTCAATGCTTTTATCAAACTTGTCCCAGTGAACACGTTATCAATTCTCATATTCAAACTAGTCACATGCCTTCTACAACTTGTTCATATCATATCAAGTTCATTGGGGGCATTTGTTTACACAAGTTATATCATTCTCTAGCTATCCCTATTGTGCATACTTCAATTCAATACATTGTGCAGAATCTATCATTATTGCTCACTTACTTTCATATTTTTATCTTACTAGATACTCGAGTTATCGAATATACTAATGTCACAAATTAATAATGTAGATCAATTTTATTTATCTATACATGTTTCTTGTGTTTGTTTTATTGTTTCATGTCTTGTGTGAGTTCATCTTGTTTGGATTGTGGACATTTAAACATGTTCTTGTTTATGGCTCTAGGTCTTATTCTTATATGCGTGTGAGTAACATCTAAATATATCCCTTGTATGTGGCCCCATTGGCCTTCTCTTGCGTGTTTTGTGTGCTTTATATGTACTATTTATGTATGTGTGTCATGGTCATGATGCTTGCTTGCTCAGTTTTTGATGCCATTATGGACATCATGCATCTTCCTCATTTCTGATATTATGATTAATATCACACCTCCCCTCCACAAGTAGTTCTATTTAGTTTTCAATACTTAATTTTGGTCAATTTATCATTGCAGGCTTAATTGTTAATATCTATCTAGACATGACATTTTATATGATTGGATTTCTACATGCATCTTACATTACTATTTTTGCTCAAATTATTTATGATGATGCCATGCTCTCCTATGTTATCATTATAACTCTGAATTCAATTTTATATATAACATTTCTTCGCATAACTTTTTATTTTCAGTTAAATTATTGCACAGGCTTCACAACTCACATCAAAAGAGGGGGCATACATAGAGGCTTGTCGTAGAGACTAAACTCCAACAATATTGTATACAAATAGAAAATTGCAATTTTTGTGCAGTTAATCACATTTCACTCCTAGATTTTACTCAAAAAGCAGTTCTAGACAACAACGCTTTATTTGGACGAGGGCGTAAAACAATGCATTGTTGTCCCAATAGTTAGAAAACAACATTTTCTAAAATTTTCAAAATGTCACTCAATCTACATATCAATTACAGTATTGTTCAACAACAAATTTTAGGTTTATACATAAGTTTATCTTAGATTCAGTCTGGGGACATCATGTATGGCATCTGTTCCAGGGGATCACAGGGTTTTTTCAAATAAATTTATTTGATATTACTCAATTCCAAAATCTATATACACAGATATCATATTGGGGCACATAACCACCTCCTTGCTCAGTTTTTGCACTAATTTTGCAAATGGAGTGGCAATACTTGTCATTCTCTACATTGTATTCACCAGACTCAAATCATATTATCATTTGCACCAATTTTGTACTAGAAATGAACCTTATTCTATCTGTAGCTGGAATTCATACAAAGATTCCAAACTACTCTACCTACCTTGAGTTGTGTGATGATTGAGTCAAGCACACGTTGAGTTCTTAAGCACTCTTTTTTCAATGAGGATTGGGGCATGCACAGTCCAATCGAAATTCATCAACGAAGAAGAAATCTATAAGCGTCCTACCCTTTTCAATCCCCAATTTTGCACCAAAAAACGTAATGGTTTGTGGACCCAATCAGGGGTATTCATTCCTTGTTACTGCATCTATAAATTTTCTCTTAACTTCTTAATTTTTATCTTAAATAAGGATTGATTTTATACATGTTTCATTGCAGATTTTGCATGAATTACAATTCAATGCATGGCCTTAATTCAAGACTATTCTTCATAGATAAGTTCAAGTATAATTATTTTCTTTTTACTTTAGTACTTTCGCTTTGTTTCATTACTATAATAAAAAGGAGGCAAATGTAAACACATAAATTAATATTTCATGTTGAAACAATGCACTTGTGTCCATCCTCTCAAACTCCCTTAGCTTAGGGAAATTTCATAGTCCTTGACCGTCTTTCCTTCACTTCTATGCAAATGACACTTACCTCTTAAGCAAAGTTTGACTCTAATATTCCTATTTCACATTTCAAATAGCCTAAACTCATCCCTAAATTGATCCACACTTCAAGCTTAATTGTGTCTACTCCTTAGGCAAGGCCACTCTTTCAAGACTATCCCGCTCGTCGATAACGTTTGATTCTACCAACAACCTCCTCTTGCCAAACGATTGTTTGCTCATATTAAAATTTACCCAATGGGTCGTCTCACACGTTTCATGAACCTCATCTAAAAGAATTCCAAAATGAGCACTACAAAAACATATTTTCAATTCATTTACCCACTAGATGGCAAGAGGCTTACACTATTACAAAAGCACTATAACCCTGATTGCACTTTTAGAGCAAATTCTCTATTTCTCTCAATTATGAGTACATACAACCCTAGTGGCCTTGTGTAAGTCTGCATACACCCTTGAGGTCACAAGTCATTCCTCAGTGCATTAATCACACTAGAATTGCACTAACATCTAACATTACACCAATATTTCACACACACCACTATAGCATGGGAGAATGACATAGAGTCTTATCCCTCTTTGGGGTATTGGTATACAAGCAACCCTCAACACATGGGGTGTTGAGGTCTAACACAACTTCAACCGTTATTCTTTTTTTTTGTTTTATTTTGTTTATATTTGTGATCAATTAAGCTAGGGTTACAAGTGAGGGAGAAGGTACACAAAGGCTTCCAAAACAAATCAAGCTACTCAAATCACACACAAAGCTTATAGAGTACAACACACATGTCAATTTTCACCCAAATCAAAAACCTAACTAGACAATGGCCCCCCTACAGAAAACGCAATACGACCAAGTCTAATTAGCACAACCTTGTCTAAAGATCCAGCAAAACCCTATCCCTTTCACAATCATCTCACACAGTTATACAATCAAATCTATAGTCTCAGTGTCAATCCCGCATTCATGTTTTTCAACTAAGTTGTTTCCTTCTTGCATTTTCCTCTTTTAGCATCTTTCCAAATATAGCAAGTTTCAAATCAGAAATACTTAATTTTTGCATATCTTAATATTCTAATTTTACACAAAAGTTAGTAATAATAAGGTAATTAATTTCTATTTACCCCAATTTTGATAAAACACTACTCATGAAAATTGATAATAGTACAAATGACTTATTTACACACGAACCCTAACAAAAAACACAATCTAATTAAAATTGATCATGGAAGCTCCAACTTTAAAAAATCAAAAGTATTGGGTTATATGATCTTAAATTGATAATAATTATGAGACAAAAGACGCTTTATAAGACATTGTCACTAAAAGTTTTGTCAATCCACAACAAGGTTTTGGGTTGGACTTCCCAAGTTAATGTGTTCACGTCTTCCTTCTTTTAAGTACTATGATTGCTCAAAGGTGCCCATATAATGTGGGTCCCCTTACCTTATGATTATTATAAAGATAAATGAGAGAAAGGTCATTAAGAAATGACTACTCATGGAGAGACATAGAGATGACTTAAATACATACAACAAAAATTATGATCTAATTAAAATTGTCCTTGAAGCTCCAATTACTTAAGAAAATAAAAGTATTGGGTTGTAATCATCCCACATAGATCATAATTGTGAGATAAGGGAGGCTTATAAGGCATTGCATACACTAAAAGCATTGTCAATCTTGAATAGGTGTTGAGGTGAGAACCCTCACGTTATGTGTTCACATCTTCCTTTTCTCATGCTAGTGTGTTTTGTGGGCTCCTTTGCCTTGTAGTTAGTACAAACATATATGATAGAAAGGTTGTTAAGAAATAACTATTCATCAAAATTGACCATCATAAGGATGACTTAAATACACACTAGTTAAAATCCCATAAAGCAAACTACAATATAATTGAAATTGGCCAATGAAGTTCCATTTACTTGACAACCTCCATATTATTTTATAAAGAAAACTTACATCCATCTACACATACACAAACATACATACACATGGAAACACACACATGCTCACACCACAAAAGTTTAGTCTCCAATTTCATCAATCAATTCCACCACAAGAAAGCTTATGAGTTGGATGCCATAAACTATGAGATGACCGAGATCACTCCTTAGTGAAAGGAACTGATTGAAGTTCAATCCCATTTTTTAAATACTTCCTGTAAGAAAATAAATTAAGCATTGTTCATATTCGTGACAAAAGTGGCATATATAGGTTAAGAGTGAAAGTAGTTTTTTAGCTCACAATGAAGCGATACACTAATTTGGTGTATAAAACCCCCTTGTTGAGAGTTTGTACTCCGAACTTTTTTTGTGGGCAAGACATTTTCTTTACCCATTTAGCTTTGAAGCCTAAAAAAAAAGGATATGTTTCATCAATCCCCTGAAGGTTGAACCCAACCCCAACTACACACAAGAAAACGCATTGTGGTGGGATCCTACGTTTTGACCTAAAGACCAAAATCAATAGTAAACTCCAACTTGCAAATCCACCTATACTCGAATTAGAATTTCATAATCAAATGTTTGGCCCAACTCATTAACTTCCAATCAAAGCTCTAAATAATCAAAATCAATGAGGGTCAACTTTATTGAGAGACTTCTAAAAATTCTACTAGAAAACATAAAAGTTGAAACTCCACTAAGTAATATGTCTTATCTCATCAATTCAATTCTCATGTGTTGCCCCTTCCTAACTATATAGATAATCATATAAAACTTGAGTTGCATATAGATAGCAAAACAAACCCCGTGAGATTAAAAATGGGGTAATGAGATCCCCTTTGTTGCTTCCTAATCATGACTCACATCAAACATCATTTCCAGTGACTTCTACCTTAGAAAGCCTCAATGGCAACATGTTTAGACAATTAAGATGGATATCAAAATTAACCTTTTGAATTAAGCTCTTGATTAACAACTTTATTCCAATGCATATAGGAGAGAGAAAGAATTAGCATGTTCACTTGTAGAGCTTGTAGGTTTGTTACTCCAATTAGGAACATTAGTAAAAAATAATATGTTCACCTTCCAGCTTGTGATGAATCCTTGAGAGTTGCTCTTATCATTATGGCAATGTCAATGTTTCTATGTATTACAAGAGTCCCATCTAAAGTGTGTGTATGAACAAGAAACACAATAACATTGGAAAATAATAGAGAAATGAAAGTCTTTAGAGTACATGCACACGTTTAAGGAAATTATGGCCAAGTTTGAACATAATCAAATAATTTGGGGGAAGACTTTGTAAACCATGTCTCCCATTTGGCATATCTAGGTGCGTCCTGGCAATAATAATATCCCATTTCCTATAAATGCTTTAAAACAGAGAATTGTGTTTTTGCATATAACAGTGTAACATCCCCCATATAGCTTCTTTATCAAAAAACCCAAGTTTTGCATGCTACTTGCTAGTCGCTTTGGTAAGCATTCAGAACAATATTGCATATTGTCTTGATTGAATAAGCAGCATATTTTCAACAAAAAAGAGTAATTTGCTGACTGAAAGCCACTTCTTTGTACGAAATGCTAAAGCATTTACAATTTTCATAAGTCACTAATGATCTAGAACACAATATGAGAATGCTTCGTATATTACATGTTTAAAGTGCCAAATATTTAAAGGCTGGCCAAACAATGTGCAAGCAAGTTTTCTAGCAAGAATAGATGCTATATAACTAAATTTGTTCTCTCACTGATCATAATTTTTTCTTTAACATGTAACCCATGCCTTTGGCCATAATCATCCCTAACAATTTTTCATGTCTGCAATAGCAAAATTAAGACATACCGGTTCATGTTAAGACACGAAAGAATTGCTCTCTCTTCCATAAAACCAGACTAATATGATTACTATACAACTATGTTTTTGAGCAGGTACATCAAATACATAAAGGGAATGAATGTGTACTCACAAAGTGTGAAGCTCCACGTTGTTCAGCTTAAGAGAATCATGCAATAAAACTCAACCAGTTATTATTACTAAAGAATTGACTAAAATTTTACGAGTCTGGATGGCTTACTCCCAAAGATATTTTGGTTTCTGAACTCACATAATAACTCACGATACATGGATTTCACATAACCTAAAATGTTCCAGCCGTTACAAATGATATACAGTTGAAAGAACCCACAATGATTGTCAAAACTTGACAACAGTACCAAATTCTGCTGTCATTTAGAAGCCTTTGAAGATTTTATATAATATTAAACACATCATGAAATAAGTATAAGTCTTAATTCCATAAATAGAATATTGAGCAGTTCCACATTTTCCAGTTGGCTTTCTTTGTGTCATCGATTGCCTACTTCCATGAACTAAAATATCCAACCCAGCAAATGATGCAAAATTTCTTCTGTGATGGAAACTACAATTTTGAAGTACGTCTTGCCCACTAACGCCCAGTTTTTGCACGCTTCATTCCAGTGTTACTGAAAGGAGATACACTTCCACTCATACGAGGACTTTCTTCTCTTAATGTACCATTCAACAAGGCCAGTTCCCTCAGCTGTTCCTTTTTCAAATAGTCGCGAGATTCGTCCTGGAAAATTGAATCAGTAAGAAAATGAGAATATGAAATCAAGAACAAAGAGAAAAGGTGAAACAAATAAAATGTTCAACAAAAATTGTACCACGGGCTTTAGCAGATCTTCTATAATGTCACGAGCTTGTTTCATCTTGGCATCAATAATGTTTGCAGGTAAGTTGGCCTCAATCAAGATGTGCAAAGGTTCATTTAAATGCTCATAACCTGGCTTACCCCTCAGTTTTTCCTCCTGTAATTGAAAATATTCTCAGCAGACAACTTTCTTAAACAATATCGAATAAAAAGTATTGACAAAATCAGAATACCATGAAAAGGATCAGAACGTAGTTGTCCTAGAAGGGGATTATACAAGCACGACATAACTTATTTTAAAAAATCTAGTGGAATATTGCATTGGCAATGGACATATGTACAACTATTCCTCAGAAGACAAAAACAGCCGTTGATGACGAAAACACTAATCTGTACTGTTATTTTTTTATTAAGGGTAATATATCCTAGGTGTCCAGATCCACTTACAACTGGGCCAGAGGGCACTAATGCCCATCAATCTGGGCCAGTGTTCATGTGTCTTTGGAAAGACTCGAACCAGGGTCTGCCTCTAAGAACAAGACCCCCAACCAATTGAGCTACTTACTTTTGACAATCTGTACTGTTATTAAAGCACTTGAAAATGTTAAAGAATGTTGTCGTTGGGATCAGATCGCATCCAAAAAGAACTCCTTGTAGCTGTTTATTGTGGTCCTCAATCTTGGAACTTGCCATACAGAACCTCCTTCAAGAAGCTTCCACGGGGACTGAATATGAATTAAGATTTTATATCATATAAACCATAATAATGCATTTATCCATTGGCATTGATGAAATCCCAAAGATGTTTTCAATAATCTATACCATCAACCATATCCATCATAGCTTTTAAATTTTATCTTTATTCCAAAAGTTTTTTGCCAACCAGCCTCCAACATTATGAGGTGTAATCTTTCCGTCTTCCCCTGCAAGTTTACATTTAGTCTTTTATAAAAAGAATAGCTACATCCAGAAGTAGAGTTGCAAACACACTAAAAATGATGTGAGCATGCCTTGTGCAACAGGATGTGCCATGTGCCAAGTAAGAATGATATTCAGATATAGATTATGCATTACGCATTTCCTCTTGAATTAATATAAACTCCCAAGATATTTCATATGTTACATTCTGATCCATTTTCCCAATAAAATAGTATCCCTTTGTTGAATACAATATTCCTATTCCAATAGATATTCCCTATATATTTATGGGAACCTTCTAGACCAGTGGCTAATCCAAATCCCATCCTTGAAGGACATGTTGGCCAGATTTGGCCTACATATGAAGCTTTGCATAAGATCCAGGGTGAGAAGCTAAGCAGAGCCCTGGTTGAGAGAGTGATCTGATGGTAGGAGCAGACAAACTTCATGAGAAGATCACTGGTCACTTGCAAGCTTTTGAAACACTTTAAGCAAACTTAAAGTGTGATTTTGATGATTTTTGAGAAGCAGGTTTGGAAGCAGGTCTAGAATTGCAAGTGAAAAATCCAGCAGGTTTCCATGGTGTTCGAGCAATCAGGGGCATGAAGCAGGTTTGCACAAAGTCTCAAAGGTTTTTTGGAGCCTTGATGGGTCAAAAGATGATTAGCACAAGCCTAGAGAAACCAGACCGTCATAGCACATCATGTAGAAATGAACAGGTCAGTTTGGTTGTGCATTTAAAAGTGTACTTGGGAGGTCAACCAAAGTCTAAGGATTGCATGAAAATGATGTATTTCATGCCAAGGTCATCTCCTGCAAATTTGATGTCTTCATGAGTTTTCTATCTCAAGATATGAGCCTTCAAAGATGATCTAGCAATATGGGACGTGCCCAGTGACATCAAGTTAAAGCCACAGGAAATAGCCGTTTGGATTCAAAAATCCTTAACAAGCTTCAAGTCGAACACAGGGCTGCCAAGTGGCACAATCTCGAAGGCCAACATCAAAGATCAATGGCACGCGGGCAATCTCACGAAGTCAGCAAGTCAAAAGATGCCGGATCAAGATAAACGGTGCATGTTCATGCGTACAAATCCCGAACGACGATCCGCGTTCAAAGCTGGAGTCAATAAGTCGAAATAGATCTACGATGCGCGTTTAATCGTGCAATCGCAGATCAATAGTGCGGAGCAAGTCAACAAGCCCATGAGCCCAGATTGCACACGAGATTGCCACGTGGCATAAGCGCGTTAACCAGATGATGACTGACAGCAGGGTCCACAAGAGGCACGCAGGACTGCCAAGTGTCACATTTTCGAAAGCCGAGATAAAAATCAATGCAAGGCTACCAAGTGGCACAATCTAAGATACAGATCGAAGGCTGACGATGAAGGTCAAAGCCGGGGGACCCCTGAGCAGATCAATAAAGCAAATTCAATCAAGTTCTGGGGGGCTCACGATGAAGACACATGTCCAAGGTGACAGTAGTCAGGTTTTAAAATGAAATAAGCAGCCCAAGGAAATGCCACATGGGCCGACACGTCAGTTCAAAAAGATCTCGCCACCTAGACAGGCAGATGTATAAATGCAAGATCCAAATGCGTTCTAGGTTACCAGAAGCAAAACTTGTGGATCATATAATGCCATTAAAGCTCAACTAGACCTCTCAAAAGCCTTAGACGTAAGTTTTACGTCTTGTTCGTGGTCAAAAGACTAGGTAGCCTGTAGATCTTCATTGAAATTATAGCTATATGAAAACCAATAAGGGAATTGGTTTTCATCTATAATGGACCTATGTTCAGAGTTTGGAGTAATGGCAGAATGATGATTATGAAAGGAGTGTCAGAAGAGACACCAGTGAATGAGCTCAACTGACTGTCTGATAGCGTAAAGAGCATATCAAGATGATGCACAGTGCTATGTGCTCATCAAGAAGATGGAGAGTTTAGAGGTTGGAGGATGCAAACAGAGCATTCAATGCATTTTTAGGGTCCTTGGGGACGTTTCCCTTTGAACGAATCATGACTCATCATCCTCAGCAAGTTCTTGTCTCCTAGTGTGTTCCTAAGCCAATCAGAGGGCTTGAAAGCTATTTGGAGCTAATAAAAATTAATTTGTAGAGGCAGGACTAATGATAATCGATCAAAAGTGGTTGGCCCTCATTAATTCCTATTGGCTCGCTTCCCTCTCTCTCTTCCCCTTTTCTTATATATCTCCCATTTCTCCCTAGGAAAAAGAGACTCTTATGCTTTTGGCATGCCCAGGCTATGCCAAGATTTATACTGCAACACCTATATGATGCAATAAAGACTAAATTCCTCCATTTGCAAGCGGAATTAAAGTGTGTTCTATGAATTCATCGATGTGGTTAAGTGAATGTATGTTCTTTGCCTCTGTCTGAGTTTTAGCACCTTCATGAAGCATTTTGTAGCTCTCACAAGTCATTCTAAGTGCCATAGTTTATTGATTAGTTTGGAAGTGGACATTTGCCCTCCCATGCTAGATTGATAGCTAGTCATTGCCTTTTTGTGAAATACTTATGTGAAAGTTGATCAAAGAGTGAATGAAGTCATATTATCAGGCTTGAAAGTGTCTCATAGTGTGTTTTGTGCAATTGTAAGCGTCTAAAATATTGGTGCATCACCCCCTTTTACATGTTTTCATGACTTCTTGTCTATTTCTCCCCCTTTTCCAACCAAGAGATTAGTTTAGGTGATCCATCAAGAAGAAGAAGGCCTTCTCCAAAGGTTCAACCCCACAATAGGATACCCACAGCCTGGGGTTGTTCCCATTTTGTGGCTTAGTTGGAGGGAACTTGAAGAACCCCCTCCATGGGTGCAAATTAAGACCACAACAAGACATGCTTGGATCCATACACGATTCAACAGACTCATTTCACAACCAAATCCTTGAAGAAGATTCAACATGAATTGTGAGATGCATCATATAAATTGTGCATGGTCTAAACTATAGAATCCACAGTAAAGCTTAAAAGAAGAAAACATGAAAATTTATATATGAAGACTAGGACCCTGAAATTTGCCTTCCAGAAGGATATTATAAGTCAGCGTATTCATATTTGCAATTTTGTTGGTCATTGTAATTTATGTATTATATTGACTCAGATATGTTTGTACATGTCAATATATTGTTGAATCCAAAAATCTAGAAATTTTGAAAATTCAACCTTACCACATAACATTTCTCCCTTTATATGCGGAAACTAATTCCAAGGTTATAACAAGCAGAGAATTCTTTCACTGGCCTTGGAGACCTTAAAACTTATATTATGAACCAGACTAGACACATATTACACCTTTTCTAACAAGAAGAGAGTGGCTGCATGCTGGCATACGAAGGAACAATCCATTCATTGTTTTCATGAACATATGGTCCTTGCAACATCAATCATGGTGACAATTATCATCAGCTGTTAAATGGAGAAGAGTGCACAATGCATCATCACATCTTGAGCAAAGGAATAAATCTGGTAATTCTTAGCCGAGAAATGTTTGATATATTTGCAATTACCAATAATTATGAGATCCAATTGCATCTAACCATAGGTGCATACGTGCTTGGCTGGAAGGAAGAGGGCACCAAAACAAGTACACTACCTAAGCTCAGATTGACTTAACTTGAGTGATTGTTTGGACTCTAGGAGCCATACAAAATGAAATGACAAAAGTTATCAACATTGAATAAGTAGGAAATAAGCATTACCAATGAAGCATCGTATTAACAAAATAAGAATATTAAAAAAAGCACGCAATAAGGCACAAAATATTTGGCAAATATTTACATAAATATAAGACCTTAAAACTTATATTATGAACCAGACTAGACACATATTAGACATTTTCTAACAAAGACGAGAGTGGCTGCACGCTGGCATACAAAGGAACAATCCATTCATTGTTTTCTTGAACAGATGGTCCTTGCAACATCAATCATGGTGACAATTGTCATCTGTTAAATGAAGAAGAGTGCACAATGCATCATCACATCTCGAGCAAATGAATAAATCTGGTAATTCTTCAGCCATCCGACTGGAGAAATGTGTGGTATATTTGCAATTATCAATTATTATGAGATCCAATTGCATCTAACCATAGGTACATATGTGCTTGGCTGGAAGGACGAGGGGACCAAAACAAGTACACTACCTAAGCTCAGATTGACTTAACTTGAGTGATTGTTTGGACCGTAGGAGCCATACAACATGAAATGACAAAAGTTATAACTTAAATAAGTAAAAAATAAGCATCACCAATGAATCATCGTATTAACGAAATACAAATATTAAACAAAAAACACGATAATGCACAAAATATTTGGCAAATATTTATATAAATTTAAATAAATACACGTGAACATGTATTGTCACAATTTTTTCTCATATTTGCAATTCCAGTTCTCTCTTCTTCACTTATGGCCATTTCAGAGTAAAAAAATAAGAAACATGTTGGAGAAATCTCTAGAAGGATCAACCTGATTGAAAGTTAGACAGGCATAATTTTGCTCCATACCCATATTTAATGCTCATTTTCTCCTTACCGACATTTATTGCATTATTAGGCATTGTATAATTGGACATCCATTGACATTCAATTACATGCTCCCTTGGATAGTCTTTTGCAAAATTTCCTCACTTTACATGCATGACATTGTATAATTGGACAACCATTGGCATCCCTCTCAATCCATTGACTGCATCCTTACTACTTCTGGATTTGTCATCAACCTTGTCTAGGGTTGCGGAATCTACTTCTCATGGCTTCATTTAAATACAACAATGGTTCCACAAACAACATTTGTTGGTACTCCTTGTTCTTCAAGTTAAACATGGGAAATACTTGATGGAATATCTAGTGACTATGTATTTAACAAAATTGATTGCTTGGGAAGTTTGCACTTGTATAGTCTTAGGTGAAACACATCATGCACAACATGTCTTTCTTTTCTTAATCTTTCCTTCTATCTTTGAACATGACTATCATAGGCAATCCTTAGGGCAGAGGTATAGATGTGGATTATGTCAGTTCACCTCTATCATCGTCAAAGTCATTGTCTTCGCCTATGTGTTAGCCTTATCTTTGCTCTTCAAAAGGCCTAATCATAGGCACCACTGAATGGAGTCACTTGTACTATTTTAAATTTCATTATGTACGATTCTAAGCTCAGACAAAATGATTCTTCCCTTGCTTGGTGATGCAAACCCAGAAAATGATCTCATTACCATCCCACAATAATTTGAACTCTTTTTCAAAGGCTTTTCTCAACATCACCCTATTATTCGACTTTGCCTCTCTTGTTCTATGTGCTAGTCATTTGCAAGTCCTTTATAGGCCAGAGACGACCTATACCAATACCCTTCATTTGTTTAGGCATTGGCAGTCCAAATGGTGACAGAAGTGTTAGAATGGCAGAGAAGGTCTTGGTTACTGTGACTTTAAATTTTGGTAGTTTTTTCTTGTCATTCACTAGTGTCAAACTTGTCTTGGTTGTTTAGGAGGTCTTGGTGATATTCCATTTTTGTGCTTTGGCTCGCCCTTCCTAGCTTTGTTTCGTCCTCTAACCTACCTAACCCTTCTCTGGAAGAATTGACTGGTCCACACTCATGCTTCTCTGTAAACACCACCGGTCCCAATCTCCAATCCACAATCTCCCAAACAATCAAGGACAATCTCAGACTCCACATTGTTGCTTGGTGCCATGTCTTCTGCATACTTGATCTTATCCTCATTTCAGCCATCAGTATCCTTTATCCTTCTCTCGCCATCGTTGGTAGTCCTCCCATTGTCATGCCTACCTTCCTCGTCCTCTGTTGGACAAATCACCACTACTATCGACAATCCTCTTCTCGTCGACCATCTTCTCCATGTCGATGGTCCTTGCTATAAACTATCTAGTCTTTGTCATTAATACATTTGTCGTCCTTTCTTTCAATTGTCATTGGGAAAGGGGTCATGAAATATTCTCCTCTTCTAGTTGGAATACAATTTTGCCTCTTGATGGGTGATTGTATGAATCATGTATGTATCAAGTATGATGAACATAATGTGCCAAGGTGTACAATGGTGTGTAGGGCATAAGGGTTCATCAATGTAATAATGCAAGGCACACATGATGTGGTCCCAAATTGTAAGATAATATTGATGTATCATGATCATACGATATGAATGACTATGTGTCAAGGCCTATTAGTGAAAATATATATCCTATAGTGAGGATGAAGATGTGCATGGAAGAATGTTTTAGAACTCAATAGTAGAAAGATATGGAAATGAATGTACCATGAGTGATAACCTATCATGTGTCAAGGAATGTGTAAGATTTGGAATCTAAATAAGCAATGTAAAATCATTAGCAAAAGAGGTATGATAGACTTCATACACAGATATGTCAATAAAGAACATGTGTAGATATAATACCCCCATAGGAAAATATGTGAATAGATAAGATCAATGAAACCCATAGGATAGAGACCACGGGTACTATGCCCCCATGGGCAAGTATGTGTATAGATGTGATCAATAAGGGGCATGCCCAAGACAAACCTGCCCAAACCTTGTCAGTTTGATTGTTGATCCCATTCTAAGCACTTACATTGGATTCTTGATGATGACAACATATTTATCAAGACCTTCAGTCAAAGCATGCATTGATTTTTTAGGAAAGCCATAGGTCGATTGTTTAGAATCCTCCTCATTTTTTCCTCTAGTTTGTGGGCCTTTCTCCTTTCTTTTCATAAGCCACCTCGTGCCTTCTTTTGTTAGTTTTCTATCTTCTTCTACACATTTTACTTCTTAATAAAAAATAAAAAAACATGGAATCATTCATGATTATATCTGTCAGCCCATTGGGGCATCATAGCCACACGTCCCTTATTGATCACATATATACAAACATTTTCCCATGGAGGCATAGTAAATTGACTATTGTGCGTGAATGTTTGTTTATATGTGCATGTGTTTTCTTGTTTGTCCATCGTTGACCATAGGGAATTCTCTTGTCGTCATGTTTTGTCGGTATCGTTTTTGTGTGTTGTCTCACTAATTTGTCAAGCCACTAAATTGGGTGTGGTCACTAACTTGTGTGGCCCATTGCTTTATACATTGCTTGTATCCATGATGTTCGTCATGCATATTACTATACTAGTTTGGTGCCTACGTTGCCATGGTCTCTACCCTGCATCGATGGGGGGATGCTACTTGTGTGTGTTTTCATTTCTATATCTAGTCCAATTGGGGGCAGATTAGATCACATTTTGGGGATACTAGTTGTTCTCATCTTGTTTTGCCTTCGGAGGCATCATACACTTTTTCGTTGTGATTGATACCACAATATATTTCTTGCGCTAGATTTGCACTTATACATAATACTATGCGGCATGAATGGATGCCAATTCATTTATTCTAAAAATAATTTAATGGTAATGGCTATTTTTAGATTCATTACATGTTTTAGGATATTGACACTTCGGCAATATTATTTTCCTAACATATGAGGCACTTAAAATTATCTTTTGAGACAAGTGATTGCAACACAAATCTTCATCCCTTACTTAAAAAGGGAGGCATATATCAAGGCAATTTTTTTTTTTAATAAAATTGAGCAAACTTGAACAAACTCGATCGAACATAAACAAAATTTATCTATTTCCCTGATCAAGAAGTGAATTGGGTTTTGGTGACTCCCAAAGAACTGTTTGCAATGTTACAACACCTATCGAAAGTCTAGTTTTAGAATCAATTTGTTGCGACAATCGGGGCAGATACTAGCCATGTGTACTCATTCCTATGCTCTCTTTTAAAATTTAAATTTCAAAATTCAAAATATCTATCATACACATTGACTAGCTATAGAAATTGGCACTTGTTTTAGGGACATCCAAAATACGTGCGAATGGAAGCTTAGCTCAAGTATAAATCAAAAATCCTCCACTCTTCACTAGGTAAGTGAAGGTACATGTTTCAATTTTTTTTTACTTTGACGCATGCTTGCATTCACTCCCACTCACATTTTCACATTTAAGTGGGGGCATTATATAGACACCTAAATTTCATACAAGACCCTTTTCTATGGTGTCTTAATCCCCAAGTTATCATATTTGGCATACTTGTGTATATTTGTGTATTTCAAGATTTCTCCAACCCCACATTGGTCCCCATTTAGCCCTTGAGCCTTATAAGAACATCTAACACTTATCAAAATCTATTTGTTGGCATCCTTGGATTAAATCTCAACTATTATCATGCTCCTCGTTGAGATCTGACCTTTGTTCATTCTAGGTCAGACTCACACCATGTGCAAGTCTGCCCTATGTAGACACGTGCCCTATGCAAGTCTGTGTTATTTACCTTTATGGGTCCTTTTGCCCGGTGCCATTGATCTTGCGCCTTTAACTTTGTGTGTTATCATTTCAAATGTCGACTCACACACCCAACTTGTCTTAAGAGTATTTCTATATATAGAAGTCATCCTAAACAATTTAGGGATATCAAGGGATAATCGAAAAGAATATAAAATCAAGGTCAAGACCTAGGGCAAATCCAAGCATCAAATATCTTTATTCCTCCTACTTCAAGTTGTGTTGCATTGTATCGTATCTTACACACTTGCGACGGAGTCATTAGTCTTGGTCTCTCATCATCTCCTTGTATCAAATGAAGGTTTTAGCTTGCATGTAGCTACATCATCTGTCATGTCCCCTTTTCTGGATTAAAATAATTAATAATATTATTTAAGTTGGACCCGGCCATTTCTAATCTTTTGGACAACCTAATAATAAGATCTAAATTTTATTGCAACAAACCCTTGTGGAAAAGCACAATAATCTGATTTTCTATTATTTATAACAAACCCTTGAAACAAAATACTCAAATGGTTTGGAAATCACTGATAAACCCTCTGAATATTTAGATTTGATTTCAAAGGTCAACCATACAAGATAGAATCAAATACAACTCAAAATAGATTTTATTTATTTATTTTCCATATCAAAACCACAGAGAAATACCCAAATGTTGAGTACCACAGTTCCTTCACAAATGACATTTCAGATGAGAAGTTGAGGCCAAAAGATGATAATGCAAACTAGAACCATAGATCCACCTACCTAAATGACGTCGACATTGAAATGTGTTTCCAAAAGCTGATGTCAACCCTTAATCAAGCCCTAATGGGCTCCAAAAGCTAAATCTGATGATGTCCTAGCTAATTTTGTACTGAAAATCAAGTCTGAAATGTGCCCTAGGTGAACTAGCAACTGAATATCTCTAACTGAAGCACAACTACAACCCCTGGATGGAGTTACCCTAGGAGATGAGAGGGTTTTCGCCCTCAAATCCATCTACAAATGAGGGTTTTCGTCCTCAAATCCATCTACAAATGAGAGTTTTCGTCATTTATTGTTGTAGCTAAAGCATTTGCATCAAACATACATGAGTAATATGAATTTTCAAGATGATCTCTAAAAGAAACCCCCAAGTTGTTTTTTATTATTTTATGTTTGCCTTTCCCAAGTGAGGCGCTCCACTTTGGGCCTTTTCTTTATTTTTTATAAATGCTTATATTTATATTTTAACGTTGACTTTATTTCACATCAAAAATCACATTTTTAATTAAATAATAATAAAACGTAAGTTGCCTATAACGAAAGTTTTTTGCTAACTCAGTCATATTATTATTTTAAGTATTTAAAAATACTTTTCATTTTAATAATAATATTATTATTAAGTTGCCCAAAAAATTGGAAATGACAAGGACCAACTTAAATAATATTATTAATTATTTTAATCTAGAAAAGGGGACATGACAATCTAGCCTTCCTATAATTTGCTTGTCCTCAAGCAAATGCAAAACCCAAATGCTCTAGTATCACTGTGCCAATATGATAAATCAGGTTGTAATGTCCATCGAACCTGGACCTTGTCCCTATCAATGAAGCAACTCTTGCCAAAAAGCACTATAGGGTCCACTATCTCCATCATCCCTATTTTTATGCAATCCATGTAACTTGATCACTTCTTTGAGAAACAATTTGGCTTCCCATCGTTGACTTGGATGAGACAAGGAATGCAAGCAACTCACAATATGCTCCTCTTTGATGTGACAACCAATGATGCCTTCATCCCAGAGCTTGAGAACATCCTTGAATTCCCATAAGGCCAAGGGGTTGTCTTATGAACTTGCCACCATGTTTTCGTTGTGCCACTCTGTTACCACTATGAACTGAAGAATCTAGAACCTACCACTAAGCCACATAATAACTTCATTGAGTTCCAATAGATCATACAATGGTATTGTAGCCAGAAACCCTCATGAATTTGTACCACTCAGCTGGTATGGAAGCTAGAACGAAGTTGCAATAGTCATAGTTCATTCGAAACCTTCTCCAAAACAGCAATATGACAACTAGAGTAATTGATTTCAGCAGCTCCAATGGGTGAAACCCTTCACAAATAGCATGATACAAGAAAAATTCCTTAAAGTTTGCAAAACTGTGTGCTAAATGTAACTAATAATCATAGCCCAAAATCAATAACCCTGAAAATCAGTATTATAAGAATGATATAACTGCTGCAGTATTGAAAATCCTTCGCAAAATTCAGCAATGTTAGTAATATTGAAACCCGAAACAACCATACAATGACTGAAAATGCTTCAATAGCAGCAACAAATTGAAAATCGCTCAATTCTATAACCAAAACCACTTGTACGGCTATAAATGATGTAATGTAGCAACTGGAAATGGTGATGATATTAGCCCTAAAGCTGAAAATTATGATGACAACAATCCCTGATATGTTTTCTTTGCAACATAATTGCAATATGCTATCCCTACTCTTCCCCTTTATGTCTTGTTTGTAATATTTTGTAAGCATATATGAATGTGAAACTGTTCCACCAAGCTTATGTTGAGCTACTCTGATATTCATATGAACTGCCCCTTGAGACCACCTTGTGGTGCTCAAAACTTCCTCAACTCCTTTCTAACTTTTGTTGGTGCTCTTTACTTAATGGTAATCTTGAAAGTGCAAAATCAAACATAATGCAACGCTTCATGATGCAGGGAATGGTGAAACCATTTTGTAGTATCCCAACTTTTGTGAATGCTCCTTCACACATCCAAGGGTGGCAAACTTATATGTAGCTCGATTCCAACAACACCATACCATGCTAATCCAAAATAGACCAAATGCCATCATGATCAAATATCTCACCTATGGATGAAATCGTGGTTTTCACCAATTGATATTCCATCCATTTAGCCATGACAACTCTTGGAGCTCCATCGATGCCTCGAAGCACTACCACTTGTCCCTTGGATTTCAACTCCATAGCGAACTTTCCAATAGAATGTAACCATTGCATGCCCAATACTATGCCCACCTTTCCTAGTTTGTTGTTACATTGATTACCTTGGACTCCAATTGTTTCGTCCATGCTGCCCCAAGCTATTCTCTTCAACAATTGGTTCGGATCAGACCTTATGATTGCCCATATCAGAATTGTGGTGGGTGGAAACCATCTTTCTATCAACCGCAAACACTTCACTAATGACAATAGTGAAAAATGCATCTTTATTGAGATATAAAAGTTTTGTATGGCTGCAAATAAAATGTTAGGACGCTGGAGATGAGTGGGACAGCAGTTCTAAAATTGGAGACAGCTCCCATACTGATCCATGTCTCACCTAGACCCATGATATGGGAATCATTGCATACCTTAGGTTGACAACATGTTGTAAATGTTCCAATATACCCTTCTTCAATCTTGTCTCCAAATGTGGGATATAGCTCCAAGGAGTAATCTATGAATCATGAGCATTGATTCTTTACAACTTCGATAGAATGCACATCATATTCTATATGATTCCTCATGATCTTCCTTTTTATCCAAATGCATGGGATAAAGAATTCACTAGAAATAGTAATATTAATCTTATTAAAGCCTTTATTCATTTTGTGCCTCAAAAAATCACCCAAATCCCATATGCAAAAACAATTTGGAACTTGAATCAAAGAATCTATATGCCCTATGTTGCAAGTAGCATCCTTCACCCTATCACCCTTTTTAGCATGCTGTCCATGATAACCAAATTCTTGTAAGGACATAGTATGGAGCAATAAATCTGGGATATGACCATCATAACTTGGTCTATAATCACAATGTTTATCAATAGTTGTTGATCTAAACATTTCAGCAAGTTGAAAATCAACATTAGTACCCAGTGAGGCACCTTTCTCATGTGCATGCGTTTCAACACAATCATCCGGAAACTCAGCGTCATATGCTTCTTGACTTGACGCATTTTCTATAGAATGGACTCAATCCCTAGTGGATTGATGAGTGTGTATTGAACCAGAACATCTTCCTCATTTGTGCATTCATCAAGTGATGCTTTTTCCCCTTTGACTTCCTCACCATTTCGTTGATACATGTAATCACTAGAAGTCAATAAAACATTCTCTACTATCAAAGAATCTTTACCTTCAATCTATATGTTGAGTTCCTTGTATTCAGTTGTCATTTCTACTGTTAAGTACAGATTCAGGTTTTCTTCACATTGATTAACTATCTTTTGAGCCAATGCATGTGCAACTGGTGAGACTCCCTGCTCATCCTGTCTCATATTAGCCAATAAAACTGATAGGAGTGGATGGAAAATATCATCACTCTCATTCATACTTAAAGACAATTGTTTGCATTGAGGTAACAACAGTTTATGCATGAATCACCCTAACAGTAGCAAAGAAATGTGGGAACATTTTAAGAATAAGATCATCACATTCGATATCTATCATTACAAGACATGGTCTGACTTTTGCAGCAATTTATAAAATTGTAACCCTCTTAACAAAAAAGAAGAGCTTTTGATTTCATCCAACCCTGGAAACTTTCCACAATCAACTGAAATATTTCCCTCATGGTGTTGTTGAATGGCATTTTAGGAGCTATTATTCTAGTAATTTCACTAATACAAGTAATAACTACAAGTCTCACATCTGAATCTGGGTGTCTCAAAATCTTTGCCTTCGCCAAATAAGTCATCGATGGATTCACTGCCTATAACATAGACTCAAAATCTGATTGTCTTATCATGGACAAACAATTTGCCACTTCCTTCAAAACCCTGAGTAGAACATTTTTTGAATGAGGCGGCTATTCAAGTTTCTTCTCTGCCCTGCAAAGCTTAATTCTCAAATCATATTTGCTCATTAATCCCATGATTCACAAGCTATGCATCAAATGGTAACTGTAAAATATTAATACTTTTTCACAGCTACCAAGGAAATGGCTCTAATACCAGTGTAATGTGTCACTAATCGGACCTTTTTAAACAATTATGGATTTACTGGAAAACCCTAAGGCAACAATAATAGGATCTAAATTTTATTGCAACAAACCCTTGTGGTAAAGCACAATAATCAGATTTTCTATTATTTATGACAGCAATCTCTTGAAACAAAATACCCAAATGGTTTGGAAATCACTGACCTTGTGGTAAAGCACAATAATCAGATTTTCTATTATTTATGACAGCAATCTCTTGAAACAAAATACCCAAATGGTTTGGAAATCACTGATAAACCCTCTAAATATTTAGATTTGATTTCAAAGGTCAAATATACGAGATGAAATTAAATACAACTCAAAACAGATTTTATTTATTTATTTTCCACATCAAAACCACATAGAAATACCTGAACACTGATTACCATAGTTCCTCCACAAATGACGTTTCAGATAGTAAGTTGGGGCCAAAATATGATCATGCAAATTGTAAACACAAAGATCTATCCACTGAAATGGCACCGACAATGAAATGTGTTTCCAAATGGTAACGTCAACCCTTAATCAAGCCTTAAATGGACTCCAAAAGCTGGAATTGATGATACCCTAGCTGAAATCATACTTCTGAAATAAAAATCAGGTCTGAAACGTGCCCTAGGTGAACTAAAAACTGAATATCTCTAATTGAAACACAACTATAACCCCTGGATGGAGTTACCCTCGGAGATGAGAGGGTTTTTTGTCCTCAAATCCATCTGCAAATGAGGGTTTTCATCCTTTATTGTTGTAGTTGAAGTGTTTGCATCAAACATACATGAGAGAGTAATGTGAATTTTCAAGATGATCTGTAATGTCCCCAAATTATCTCTAAGACTTCGAAGGACCCTTCATGTTGGTTCCCATAACTAAGGTGAAAGAAGAATAAGGAACTCATTACACCCCTTGTAAAATAATGATTTAAAAGAAAGGTACTTTACGATTCTAATTTTAAGTTATGTTTTGAGGGAAAAAGTACTTTATGTTATTTCACTTAAAGTGGGGGAAATGAGTCTTAGCTTATTAAGACTTAAGTTGTTTTTTAAATTAACCCTTTCTTTCTCATGTGGAGCGCTACACTTGAAGATGGTTATCTAAGGAGCATGAGGGCTCAATTGAAGATCATGTGTGCATATGTTATTTGGGAGAGAAGTCAAGTATGTCAAAAGCTTGATTGTCTTCGGCATAGTTTCTTGGAGAATGTTACCCTCCAAGAGCTATGATGCTCTATAAAACAGTGTCTATTAACACCACCTATTGAAGGAAATCTTGTTAATCTTTGAAGAGTCAATTGAGTTTTCTTATCTAATATTGCAGCTGTAGCGAATTCTCTTGGAGGACAAGATCAAGCTAAATAGAAGGGTTTGAAGTCTCCAAGGTTGGCGAATGAGAGTGGAGATCAAAGATGGCTGTCTATACCTTGAGCGAACCACTTAAAGGCTGGAAAAGACTACATTTTGGAGGATTTCGTAGATTAAAACGCTCACCTAGGGTTTTAATATTTTTTGCTAATTTATCCAGGTGGAGCGAACCATTGGGAGATATGGATCAATATGCTTAGAGGATGAATATCGCTGGAAAAAATATTTATATAATTTATCTAGGGTGGTGAACCAGCTGAAGGTATTTTGGATGATAGATAGGGATTTTGTGAAGGGTTTTAGGTCTAAGGAAAATATTCCTCATTGTCTCTTGGCTTGGCGATTTCATTTGGAGAAGTTATATACCCTTTTTGAGGAACAATTTAGGTGAAGGATTTGATTAATCTTGTGGAGCTGGAAATTAATCTTGCAAAGTGTGGATGTCATTGAGGGTTTTTGGCCTCATTGTGAAGAAGGATTTAGGACTGATTGCAAGATCTGACCCTGCTGTACCTGCGCCTCTGTTAACAGAATTTCTTCACTTATTTCCAGCTAGCTACACTCACAATATAACCTACAACAAGGTACACAAGTTAGCTTTTCATTTGATTAAGTATTTTTGCATTTGTGGAGCCATTTTGTGAGGGTTTGGGCAAGATCTCTTGGCTGGGTTTTTCTGAGTTTTTGGACAGCAGCCAGCTAATCTTCTTGTTTGGGAATCTTATATGATCTCCAAAAAAAACCCCAAGCTGTCTTTTATCATTTTCCATTTGCCTTTCCCAAGTGGGGCACTCCACTTTGGACCTTTTTCTTTATTTTTAATAAAGTAACGCTTATATTCCTATTTTAACATGGACTATATTTTATATCAAAAATCACCTTTTTAATTAAATAATAATAAAACATAAGTTGCCTATAATGTAAAGTTACTTTTCAGCATAGTCATATTATTATTTTGAGTATTTAAAAATACTTTTCATTTTAATAATAATAATACTATTAAGTTGTCCAAAAGATTAGAAATGATCGAGCCCAACTTAAATAATATTATTAATTATTTTAATCTAGAAAAGGGGACATAACATCATCACTTCTAGGGAAGATAAGATTCAAAACCCTTGCTCGAACTATTCCATTTGCATTCACTCAGACTACATAGAGGTCTTATTCCAGCGTGTGGGATACATAGTTAGCAACATCGTTTTGGCGGTTACCCGACTCTAAAACCCATTGTTTGTTTTGAGTGTCAAGCTAGGTCAAAGAAAATGAATCAGCAATTTGGCACATTTTGCCTAGCAAAACAGGGAAGCACAAGGACATAAAAATCCAGGTTTCACAACCCTGCATAGGATAGACTCGACAGAACAGAGACAAACCCAACGATGCAAATTTGTCTAGCATAAATTTGTCCATGACGAACCCATATAAGGCATGATTCTATCCAGGAGGATCCATAGGTCAAATCGCAGTTCAAAACAGTACACAATCAGCCTGCACAATTAAATTCCAGATCCAAACTCTCAGATTTCAACTACAACAAGAAGGTGCAATTGTTTCTTATCCTTTATACTTTGCATAACCTAGTTCATTTATTGCTTTGCCTTGTTGCTATTGTTAGCCAATTCGGTAGATATGAATTTTGTACCTTAATAACTATACCATTAGACCTATTCATTGCAATTGTTTATTCTTGTTTTATATAAAACCACAAATAATGGTAAACAAAAACAAAAGTTTGAAATAATAATAATATTAATAATAATATAAAAACAAACAAAAATACCAAGAACAAATAACACACAACTTCAAAGCATTGTTGAGCAGGTGTTGAAGGATGTCCACTTATATTTAAGAGATGTTAATGCAATACATCAGAAAAAATATATTTTTTCCAACAAATTAAAAACAATGAACTCTAACGGTGAGATTGTGACTACAAATATATGGGAGATTACAGATTGAAGTTACATGGATGAAATCGCTAAAAAAAAATCTAAAAACAAATGATGAATCGATTGATGCAGACACATACTCTTGACCAAAATCAATCAAGTAATCCTCGCAATGAACAAATTCATATTCATGTCCAACCACTAGATCATGGTGAAGAAAATAGACAAAATTCACAAGTCTAATATGAACATAGATATTCATATATGTATAAAGCAAATGCCAAAATTGACCTTCCCAAATGGAAGTTGTTGATTGGTGCACCAAAATCAATACTTATTTATAGTTTAATCCAGCTAAAACTGATGAGGAAGCAATAAAAGTAGCTTCCCTGCATTTGGAAGGAACCGCATTCAAATGGTTTACATGGTGGTGTGAAAAAACATATGGGTATACACACAGTAGGCATGGATTTTTCGGTGATTTTTGGGAAAATTTTCAGACAATTGACATTAACTATTTTAATAAAATAATGCGTCTTTGTAAATAGATATTGGTAGATGAATACATCAAAATAGAAAATGTGATCACACCCGATATCAAATATTACCGAAGTACAATTGATTCAATCCTACATCACAACATTAAAATCAAAAATTCAAAAAGAAATCTAAGTATTGCAGATACCAACAATATAAGATATGACTACGATAGCGTGAAGATTGGAACAAAAAATAATTAAACAAAGGAGAGCTCTATGGTTTCGTCCCTACAATGATTTTAGAATTGAATATAAGAGGATTCAACTAGATATAAACCTCCACATCGTCATCATATTAGTCAAGCAAACCCTGAGGTAACTAAGGAAAAGAAAAAGTTTCAAATTTGAAAGAAATTATATATTTGTCATGACACAAATATTGAATATGGTGATTCTAGATGCAAATAGTATTAATTGTGAAAATGTCTCCGAGCCAAAAGTGAGGGTGTCAATTGATAACGATTAACCTACTACCTCAATTGTGGCAATGAAAGGAATTACACAACCTCAAACCTTGAAAGTTCAAGGGTATATTAAGAACCAAAAAAAGTCATGGTCCTAATCTAAGTTGATGCATTCGAATTTGTGGAGGATTAAATTTTTACAAGATTCATTAGATCTGTCGGGCCGACGGATGTATATAGATATCTGCAGATTGCATGATCGAGCCCTAAATCAATCGATCCCCATCTGAGTCCCCCCTATCTCTCCTCTATGTAGATAGGCCCGCCCCTACCCTATAGATACATATGGGAGGAGAGACAGTTATCTAGTTGATCCTATATATTCGGTTGGTCCCATATCTATATATAGGGCCCTATATATCTATCCACTGGTATATAGTTGAGTTTAGATAATTTCTATCTATATGGCTCCCATCTCCAATATAGTTTAGTTTAGTTTAGTTTATATAGAGGGGAGGGCCCCTCTAACTCTATCTAACCCTAATATATAGAGAGAGGGTGGGCGCCCTATAGATTGAATGAGCTAGATTAGATTTTGGGGGGAGGGGAGAGGGGTTGGGGGTGGCCTCTCCCTTCTAATTCAATTCCATATAGCCTATATATCTATTTGGGGGCCAATGAAACTAATATATCTATGGGGTGAGCGTAGCGAATACCCCTCCCCTTCCCTCAAATATCTAGTTCTTTTGCCCCCCCTTTAATATTTATTAGAGTTAGATAGAGTTAGTTGAGAAGCCCAAATATCTAGCCCATTAAACTCAACTTTATATGGTTGGGGGTGGCCTCCCCCCCTCTATATAAACTAAACTAAACTAACTCTAAACTCCCATATATATATAGAGGGTTCAACTCTATATTGTGCCCTGAATGGTACTCTATATCAGAGATAGGGAGATAGGGCCTACCCTCTGTTATATATACTATACGTGATATGACTGCAAACTATATCGAACTCCCCGTTAATGGGTCAAGCATATCCTTGGTGGCTCCCAGGAGGGTAAATAAGTCTGATCGATCTCCCCTGCCTTCTGGTATGTTCAAGTTGAATTTCGATGGTGCAAAAAGGAGCAACCCAGGGGCCTCTGGGGTAGGTTGTGAAATCAAAGATAATGTTGGATCTTTGATTAAGGTTTCTTCCCAAAAACTTGTTGATGGCATTAATAACGACGTTGAGGCGCAAGTGCTCGCACTTGGGTTAAACCGAGCAATTTAGTGTGGCATTGACAAGGCCATTATTAAAGGTGACTCAATGGTGTTGATCCAGGCTTTGTATAATCGAAGGGCATGCTCTTGGAATATTGAGAATATCCTTAGATGTGCTTGGGATGTCTTGGAGTCCTTTTCTGTCTAGGAGGCTAACCATTACTTTTGTGAGGCCAACTCAGTTGCGGATTTCCTTGCTAACAAAGGGATTTCTCAAGATGTGGAGTTAACTGTTAATAATTCATGGGGTGCTTGTACGGATGCAAGGTTTGGCAGTGATTAATTTCAAGCATGTCACATTGCTTTCGATATCTTTGGTCAATTTGGTTGCGATGGTGATGGGACTCTTTCTCTCTCCCTTGGGCAAGCATAATGCAAGATTCACACATGCAAGCGTCCCTTTGCACCTTTTCATTGGATTTGGGATTTTTTAATCTGTTGTGGGCGCTCCATCTATGGTAAGGGATCGTAAAGCTTGTAACCAATGTGGAGGGAAAGCATTGAGATTTGAGAGCAGGGTTTCTTCAAGGTCTACATTTCTCGCCATGGAAAAAATGAGTCAGCTTGCCATTAGTGAACCCTTGCTAAGGGTGACTGCACTGAAACGGGAATTGTCATTTGAGGGCAGAGTTAGTGAGGGATGTTTGAAGATCTTCATAATTCAGTCTGGGCAAGTTCTTCAGGAAATGAAGGAGATTGTGGGCTTAGTGTATTTGAAGATCCCGCTCCATTTAAAGGTTAATTCAGAGGTGGCATCACTGTTTATCAGCAATTTGTTGTTGGCGTTGGAAGACAGAGCTTGTTAAGTCTGTGGTGGAGAAAGTGGTGAGACTGAGGTTTCGGGTTGGTTGGGAGCAAGCCATTGACAACTTTCAGATCAAAGATTCATCCCCGCTACCCTTTTCCGGTAAGGATTTCCATGGTTTGATCCCTATTTCTACTTTTCGGGAGCTCTAGGAGTGGTTTTGTACTGTGGTATAGTTTTTGGAGCATCTACAAGGGTTTATTTGACATCCTGCTCCTACGGTTACGCTTCTTCCTCAGTTTGATGTGAATGACCTCACATCTCCCCTAGCATCGTTGGCAGCAATTTTAGGCCTCAAGTGTTCTTCTCAAGGTCTTTCCATTGCTAAACTGATGGTTCAGTTGTTTGGAGATGGGCACCTAGTGTTTCCTCCACAAGCAATTTCTGAGGGTCCTGCTCCTACTGGTGTTGGGTCAACCACAAGGCTTCATGTGGCTTCAAGGCATTTGTGGGCTCGTTTAGAATCTTTATTGATGAGAATTCTATGGGCGTAAAAAGGAAGGTCACTGGTGAAAAGAGGGAGACTTTTGAACGTCGCATGAGAACTTTTGGTAGGCAATTGCAGGGTGGTGAGTGCTCCAGTGTAGCCCCGGTGGCAAGATAGTGGTCAGGCCTTCCTTCTTCACTCGTTGATGTTATGACGCGTGTTTTTTTTTGGTTGTTGTGACTATGGAACTATTTGGTGGGCTTCTTGTATTGGCCGGTTGGAAGGCCATTTTTTGTATTCTCGTTCTCTCGTGGATTTTATCCGAGTTGAACAAGACTTTTTGTAAAATCGTTGATTATCAATATAGGGTGAGGGCCCCCACAACCCTCAATTATTGATCAAAAAAACTATATTGAAAAACCGAAAGGTTGAAATTATAAAGATATCTGAGAGGGGCAGGTAGTTGGATATCACTTGCATGCAGGTTATCAAGTTCCACTTCCAGGTCCAAACTTTACCTCCTCCATTCCACTGGAAATCGTCAACAACGACCATATCAAATTTCTACTGGTGATTTCTCTCTGCTAAAATTGTTGAGGAAAAAAAATGTACCTAAAAGGAATTGAACACTGATTTCTATCTATTGGACACTAGTTTGCACGCTTCCCATGGCCAACAAGTGATGCAGCTATACATATCTCAGACGCCTTGCAAAACACAGCCATACGATTTCAGCTATACAAAAAACACAGAAGTATAAACTAATATGAACGAGGTACAATTTCATTCCCAATTTTCAACGAATTCCTTGCCCCAAATTGAAATACGAATATTTTCAATTTTTATGGTTGCAATTGGTGAATGCGGCAACTCAGGTCCTAATTGATTCTGGAAGCATGCACAACTTTGTAGATTTAGCCACAACCAAGTGATAATAAAACTTGTTTGTTTATCCAAATAGGGGGTTTGAAGTGATGGTTGCAAACAATAATCACCTATTACGTAAAGTGTCATAAGGTGGAGTTGTGCACGAGCGATTACAAATATCAATGCACTTTCTATGCAATACCCTTGGGAGGAGTCGACATGGTTTTCAGAGCCGAATGGTTAAACACTCATTTTTTTCAAATGTAACTTAGAAAAGCAAATTCTTAAGTTTAAAAGGTAAGGTCAAAAGTATATGTTGATAGGTTTCAGTCCTTTGGTCTCAAAGTTAGTATCATCCTATCAAATGGAGAAGATGATACGCAAGGGAGCACTAAAAATTAAGGCCAAGTGCTATGCAACGGATTTAGCACCAAAAGAATCAAATATTGATATTTAAGAAGCGAATAAAATTTACTGATAAAACACGCAATAGTTTTCCATGATTTTCCAATCGGATTGCCACCAAATAGGGGTGTGGAGCATGTAATTGAAATCCAACTTGGATCTACTCCAATTAATATCAAACAATATAGATATCCTCATCACCATATGACGGAGATCGAAAGGTTGGTGGAAGAATTGTTAGAACTTGGTGTTAATACACCTAGTACGAATCCTTACTCCGTACTAATCATATTATTGAGGGAAAAAGATGAGTTATATTGTCTATGTATCGATTTGTGGGAACTAAAAAATAAATATTAATAGATTTACTATTTTGTTCATAGACGAGTGGTGAAATTTGCTACATGGTGCTAACTTTTTACAAAACTAGATTTACAATCGGGATATTACCAAATTAGGATATGAACAGAGGATGTTCCAAAGAAAACATTTTGAACTTACAAAGGTCATTATTAGTTCAAGGTCATGCAGTTTGCATTAACCAATGCATATGTAAATTTTCAATCTACAATGAATAGCATTTTCCATCCCTTGTGCAAATTCGTGTTAGTGTTTTTTGACAATATCTTGATCTATAGTAAAACATGTAAAGACCACCTCAAGCACGTAGACCAAGTCTTATCAATCTTAATTGTGAATAAATACTATGCTTAAAAAGTGTTGCCTTGGCAAAAACGAAACAGAATACTTAGGCCCAATAATTTTGGTGGAAGGTGTTAAAGTAGATCTTGCAAAAATAAAAACTGTGATGGAATGGCTTACCCCTAAAACTATTTTAATTTCAAAGGTCAAAGGATTTTTAGGTATAGCTGGTCGTTATCGGCGATTCGTTAGGAATTATGCCCATATCACTGCCCCTTCATTGGATCTTTTAAAAAATGACTCTTTCATGTGGTCCATTGAAGCAAGCCAAAGTTTTCAAAGGCTTAAATGGTTACTATCATCATTAGTCCTAGCAACACCAAAATTTTCAAAACCATTTAGTATTGAGTGTGATGCATCAAGAGCAGAATTTGGGACTGTAATCATGCAGGAGGGGTGCCCTGTTGCTTATGAAAGTTGTAAATTGAAAACTACGGAGATATTGAAATCAATTTACAATAAGAAAATGCTAGCAATTATGGATGCTCTTGAAAAGTGGAGGCAAAACTTGATGGGAAGTAAGTTTCTAGTTAAAACTGACCATGGTAATTTAAAATATCCCCTACAACAAAAGGCATTGATGACAAATCAACACAACTGGGTATTGAAGACTAAGATATTTGATTTTCAAATATTGCATAGCAAGAATAAAGTTAATCAAGGGGGTGATGCCCTATCCAAAAGAGATGAGGAAGCTTCAACTTATGCAATTTCAGTGAATATTCCAGAATGGATAAAGGATGTTCAAGCCATGTGTTAAAAGTGAATAATGTCGAAAAGTTATCGACAATATTAACAAATGGCCAAGACTTATGTGGAAAAATGATATATTATGGGTAACAAACCGTATTTAGCTCCCTCAAAATTCAAATTTTATAAAAGGAGTTTTGAAAGGAAGACACAAATTTCCAACTGCAGGTCATTCAGGTTCTTTGAAACATATTATAATGCTTGTCAAACATTTTCTTGAAAGGGCATAAAAGAAGAGATACATAAGTATGTGGCAGAATGTGACACTTGTCAAAGGAACAAGAGTGAGTCTGTACCATAACCTGGTTTGTTCCAACCACTGCACATTCCTTACCAAAAATGGGACGAAGTTTCAATGGATTTTATTGAAGGGTTGCCTATATTAGACGGCAAATATCGAATTTACGTGATAGTGGACTGTCTCACAAAATATGCTCATTTTATTGGCATGAATAAATCATGTTTGACACCAGATCTTATGATTCATGAAAGCTTACATAGAAAACATTTACAAACTCCATGGCTTTCCTAAGGTGATCATTTGCAATCACAATCCTTTTTTCAAAAGCAATTTTTCATAATAGATGTAGGTCCAAACAAGGATATCTTTGACTATGGGTTCTGCATATCATCCCCAAATTGAAACCGAAGTTGTTAACAAGATTTTTTAGGGGTATCTTCAATGTTTGCTTCTGATTAAAACAAACGATGGTTTAAGTGGTTGCCTCGAGTAGAATGGTGGTATAATACTACATATCACACATCTGCCAAAATGATATCATTAAGTACATTATATAGTTACGAGCCACCAAAACATAAGGAGTTTGTACTTTCTCAAGCAGAAGCCCCTTCAATGCATGATTTTCAAGAACAATCTCATGCTACAATTCGAATTTTGAAGTAAAATTTGGAGCATGTGTGAAATAGAATGAAACAACATGCAGATCAACATTGTACTGAGAGAGAATTGGAAGAAGGCAATTGGATTCTCGTGTGCCTACAACCCTCTAAGCAAAAGTCGTTAAAACAAAGTGGTAGGAAATTCAAAATATTACGGTCCTTTTCAAATTTGAAAAGAGGTAAGTAATGTAGCATATGACATAGAGATTCCGTATTCATGATGCTTTCCATGTCTCATGTCTAAAAAAGAAGTTGGGGGCACACACTCCAGTTCAATTTTAGCATCCTATTTTGGATGAAGAAGGAAGGCTTATTCTAGAACTAGAGAGTATTTTGGAAACACAAGCCAAATCCTTACACTCTTGGCAAATTAAGGAATACCTAATTAAATGGTAAAACTTACCAAAGGAAGAAGCTTCATGGAAAAACCAGTTTTTTGTGGATACTCATCCCTAGCTTCCTATGCTTTGAGGACAAAACATTTTTGGAAGGGAGGACTTGTTATAATCCTAATTATTAAGTACAGGTTGTCTTTGCAAGGACGTGTCCCTATACTCACATCCCCTCTTGTATATAAATATATATATACTCGCTCTTTTCATCTCTTTTCTCATCCAGACAGCAGCACACGAGACAGACCAGACACTCCACCTCCTCTTCCACTGGTTATCCATCTATTTTGAGTTTTCTCTCGATGGCCTTGGATGCTAGGAGAGTTGGGTCCACTCCTTGATGGACCTCTCTCATTGCTTCTCTTGTTTCTTCTCCCATCTTGTATTTTCCCACCTCTCCGTTTGGCTGAGGTCGTTGGCTACGGGTTGTTCTTCGCCTCTTTCCTTTCTCGCTACTCCCGCTCATTGTTGTATTTTTTTTTCTCTTTCAGCTTTGCTTTCTCCTTGGGAAACAGTTTGTTCTTCCCGCTTTGCTCTGACACTTTTGTACTCTGCAGTCCCTTTGACCTACTTTTGTGGTCATTTGTCGAACATTAATATATTTATCTTATTTCCTTTTTGTTTTATTAGACACCCAATATTTCTCGTCCGCCTATCAACTCACAATCTAAATGATTTTGCAAACATTACCATGTTGTGGGATCTTCATTTCCTACCATTAATATAGGCACACTTTCTTTGCCTCCTAAGGAGGTTGTCGCTACTTCTTTATGTGCTTTACGTGGCACATTGGATGTCCTTCCCTTGATCTCCAACTATATCTTTGACAATCTTCTCATTTTGACAATGTTGTTATGATAGCGTTTTCTTTTCATCTTAATTTTTTCCCTCTCAACAACGGGTGTCACTCTTTTGCATCGCAAAACAAATCTCTCAGATCATCTAGAGCCCTTGGTTTCTAATTTTTACCCCCTATGGTTGACGTTCTTACGATTTACTCAAGACATTCCAACGTCTCACAAATCTAAATAGTTCACCCTCTAATCCTCTCTACCTTCGTTTAATTGCTTTCACCAGCAAAACTATCCATTCCAATAATAAAATTAGAAACAATGCCAAATGATGTGTATATATTTTTCTCAAGCATGATGTTAGGGAGACGTTAAGATAAGAGTGGTGTATGTGATCTTAGCCCATGAAGAGATAGTGATCACAACACATGAAGAGATAGTGATCATAGTGCATGAAGAGATAGTGATCATTATGAATAGAGGTCAAAGAATATTATGTACCCAAGTCTATAGCATTATGATGTTTATGGGGACACTAGACTAGTTGACTTGTGGTGCACATAAAACATGGTTAGTTATATTGGGGTAAATGGATAACTTGTGGATTTAGTTAAATTTGATAACCAGTCGATCAAATATCTAACATGTGGATTAAAGGTTTACCCTATCCCCAATGTTATTAGATTAGAGGTTATATATAAGGGTCTTCATGAGATGGAAGTATTTAGATATTGAGATAGAATAGCACAGTTGGTTCATCTTTCATATTGGAAGATATCGTGTTGTTAATCATTCCCTAAGAGGCATTGTACAATGTAACCATACTCCACGGTATTCTTATGATTTTGTTGACTATTTGGGTGCATTGGTACCTTTCATATATCTCATGTTGTGTGTCTCTATTATGTTTTTCCATATTTCTGTTATTGGATGCTTTAATATTATCTCGGCATCACATGGCACGAGGAACAAATAAAGGACAAGAAAGGCATTGATGAGCATGATGAAGAACTGGAAGAACATGAGGCCTTGGGTGCTTGTGAATGAAGCTCAAACCATTCACCTACTCGAGATAAAATAACAGGTGGAAGGAAGGTTGTAGAGTCAAAATAAATGTAATAGGAAACTAAGTCTACAAAGCTTGCAGCATATCAGCATCCACTTCGCCCTGACAGGTAACGATCATGGAGGTATAATGTGGTGCATCAAAGAAGTAGTAATTATGGGTATACTTGACATAGTATTTTACTCCAGATAACTAAGATACTACATCAAAGCTCTTATTAAGATACTATCCATGCCCTTCTTTCCAATATGCATCACAAAAACACCACCCAAATCTAGAAATTTGGCTGAGTGTGGCACTAAGATTTAGAACCCCTCAAAGGAGGCCATGTCAAGATTTTGTAGTTTTCCATGAGGCTGAATGTTTAGATTCTGGGTTTCTGGTACCTCCATGTTAGTTTTAAATAAATCTGACATTTTGGATACTGTACGTGTATCTATCTTCAGGGAAAAGTGAACAATGAAGCTGCTCCGAGGAAAAGACATTTCTAGAAACCATCATAAATAGTATAAGCTTGCTTGTACCAAACTCTTCTATAAAATGGTCGACTCATCAAAGGGTATTCATTAATAACCCCAATTTAAAAGATGTAAATGACTGCATGCTTAAATTTTACAAAGGTTAAAAAGGTGGCTCACACTTGGCTATTTCCATTTCTCCTTTTTAAATAATTCAAAATTGGCCTCCAAGAGTTGCCAATGTCCAGTCCCCTATCTCTATTCAAATTGGCAGGTCTTTTTTCAATTTCAATCGATTCCCTCAATTCTCTTTTAAATAGTTTTCCTCTTTGACAATCAACTTTGCTTTTTCCATATATACATGGTGTTTGGTAGTATGAGAATGTTCAGCAAGTGTCGAAGTATTAATATGAGAGTGAATAATGTCTGTGGACTGTTCTTTAAGTCTTGTTTGTAAAGATCTTCCTATCTCCCCCACATAAGGTTTGCCACATGAGAAAGACACAATGTATACTCCTTTTTGACTCTTCAGATACAATGGATCTTTTGCCGAATTGAGACTGGCACGAAGAATGTCCTGAGGTTTGACAGCCGTTTGTAAGCCAACCCTCCTTGCTATTTTGGCTATTTTATCCGAAACACCCTTAATATAAGGTATAGTGATATTGGAGCTTTCCGAGTTGTCAATAGTGTTACGTTGTCTATCGAGTTCCATGTCCTCCTCAAGTTCCTCTTCATCCCAACAACAACCCAACCCAAACTTTAAATCAATAGATTGAAATGGAACAATTCCACAAAGCAAAGATGGGTTTCAGAAAATTTTGCAACACCATACCCATAGATCTGTCTCAAGACCCAACTTCCCCACGAAAATCGAAAATGGGTGTTATCTGTAAATGGACACCCCACCTAAAGTCTCCTTCACCATTGATGAGGTGGAAAATAGGCTATGGATCTTGAAATAACAAGGCTCTAATTTGTCGATTCATGGGTGCTTATGCAAGGGCAAAAACATTAAGAATCTGGGTGCAAGAAAACTATAATCCAGTGGACATTATGACGATGCCAAAAGGCTATTTCATGGTTGTTTTTGGCACCAAGCATGAAAGAGAATGCTTTCCAAGGAGGGCCTTGGTTTATGAAGAAACTTTAGCTTGTTTATGAAGCATCAGTCTTCTACCTTCAAGTTCAAAGATTGGCATGAATCATGCTTGAGAGACATAGGATCAGCAATAGGAGAATATATCACAGCTTCTGAGTTCACCAAAAATCCAAGAGTTCAAAATTCTGCTTGGATATGCATCAACATTGACTCAGAAAAGCCATTACCAGACAAAATAATCCTTGAAAAATGGGGGGTATTAAATAGGAACAACCATTGGACTATGAAAATATCCTCTTCTGATGCAGAATGTTCCATGAAAATGGATATCTTGCAAGGGTGTTTGCTACACAAGTACAACAAACTACCCTAAATTAAGTTGAAATGGAGAAAATGAGCCAACAATCAAATCTCGCTAAATCCATTTACACCTGTAAAAGTAAAAGAACAAGACACTCAAATAGCTAATCACCAATCTCTGGCTGAAACCAAAAAGAGAATACACCAGAAAAGGAAAAGGACAAGTTAGTCAAACAACTCAAATATCTCTTCAGAATCCATTTGCTGCTCTTGCGGATACAAGTACAAAAGATATGGAAGACATCCAAGACTCACCAAATATTGAAGGGGCTTAAACAAGAACCAACGGATCTGCATCAGAAAAGGGCTCTTATGTCAGGACCCACAAAGGACAAGCATCCAAAGACAACCCAAGGTTCATTGCAGTTTTTCCAAGCCCTCTTCCATAACAACCAGAAACAAAGGAATAAAGGATATGATTAAAGAAAATAAAAAAGATCCAATCAATTTACAAATCTGGGAGCCAAAGAATATCCAAGCTACAAAGCAAAAAACAAAAAGAAAACAAATTGAGTCAGATGAAGACACAAGTCTAGCAAAGTCAGTAGAAAAGATGGTGCAAATATGGGCTCTCAAAGCCATTACAATCTCAAATACCATAGGAGGAGGGTCTACCCCTATGAATTCCTCATAATGTGGGTTGTCTATGGAACATCTGAGGCTTCAGGGTGCCCAATAAATTGATATGATACTCCAGAAAAAATTTGTGATAAATGGAGCCCTCAACCAGCCCCAATTTTCTGGAATTTGGGTCAGCAAGTATACTGTTCTATTTAATATAAACAAAAATCTTGTTCACTGGAATCTAGCCAGGTATGATTTCAAATCTGTACAAATATTTCCATAGGGATTAAATGCTGTTTTATTTGCTTAAGAATTTCAGTTTGATGTAAATGTTATAAAATTTTGCATATCCCCTCATGGGAACAATATTGGTAGAAGTAGTCAGCCTAATTGTATTGTGGACTCCCCATAGCCTAACTAGTGTTTAGTATTGGAGGAACATATTACGAATATTGATCTTATTGTAAGGATTGTGGAGGTTGCCCCTTCAAAGTGGCTGAGTCAAGTATTTCAGTATTTTGTTCTCCATTTCTCTTATATTGCGTGGATCTGCTCTATTCTGCTCTTATTTGCAAGTGACTGTTGTTAATCTGTCCATACGATTTGTAGAATTGTGATCTATTGTTGTGAAACTGTCTTTGTGATATGGTAAGTTCATTACATGTTCCAAGGAAATATTGACGCAAATGCACTAGGGAAGCATACACACCCTCAACCGATACACAGACGTTGAAAAGATCACCTCCACAACACTTGAGATATTCAAACCAATGCTCCATTGGTGGAAGTCTTGTAGCATAAGGAGAGCAAAATATTCAATCATGTTAATATGTGATTTAAGTTTATTTTGTCGTACATGAAGAATACCGTCCTCTCAATAACTATGATGACAAGTACATTTAGTTTCAATTGTTCAGAAAAAAAAAAGATCAATCGGTGAAATACTATACAAATGAATTCCTTGAGCTCAATGCACACTTGAACATTTGCAAACGAGATCATTACAAAAGTCCTGAAGTACATAAATGGGCTTCCCTACAACATGTGTCAATATGGAATTCTTGCCCTCTGAGACATTACAGTGATCCTATCGATATGATGCCAAGAATGAGAAAAAATTCAAGATGATGTACAAACGAACAGCCTCTTCTAGCTCCACACACAAGAACAAGCCCACATGCAATGCTCCAATCTCACTTTGCAACAATCATCTCACAATGGGGAACTTTTGTCTAAGCCATAGGATATAGCACAACCAAAATCTCCCACCCATAAACTTGACAAAAGAAAGGGAAAGAAGTGTAATCATCACAAGGTTGACACCCATGATCATGAATGTTGTGCACAAAATACATTGCTCACGTGGGCTAGGAAACAAGCAATAGACCAAGCAAAACATCAATCCAAATGTTCCAACCTTTTTAAACATCAATGCCAAGCCAATTCCCATCGATGTTGAATAATGAGAGCACCTCTTCCATACTAAATGTTGGGTCAAGGGACAATCTCTCCATGTCATCATTGGCGCCCAAAGGCAGAAGAATATCATTGCCAACGATATGGTGAAACACCTAGGCCTTGCCCTGGAAGCACACCCACAACCTTATTCCCTTGGGTGATTAAGAAAAGGAAGGGAACTCAAAATCGCATGCCAATGCTCATGAAAACACCCATTTGTGATATTGTTACTTATAGTGTGGCACCACTCAAAATCTACAACGTTCTCGTTAATCCATATTTGTATGATTGAGATGCTACCTATAGAGTTAAACCACAACATAGGTCCATCAAGGTCAACAATTGCCTCTACCACATTTCAAAGTTTCCTTTGAAGAACAACATTACATTGGAATTTACAAAACAATGCATAAATCTCATTACTCATGCCCAGACGTTTGTGCTAGTCATGGTACACCCAAAGTCTACTCAAAGCACTATGAAGAAGCATTCACTTGCGATTCAACTAGTTGGGTTAGCAAAGGAATCGGAGCTTGACAACCTATTGCAACAATACAAAGATGTTTTTGAAGATCCCAACTTATCACTTTTCTCCAAGCATCAAATAGATCTCACTCTAGGATTTCCACTTCCAAATAGCAATCTCTATTGTACAAGGGAAGATTCAACCAAGTTCTTCACTTGCGGTATATTCCAATTATTCTCACACTAAAGAAGGATGGTTTATGGCATCTGCATTGACTATGGTGTCCTCAAAAAAATTGCTGTGAAATACAGGTATCCTCTACCTCACATTGATGATCTTTTGGACATTCTCTAAGATGCACAATACTTCAAAAAAATCAGCCTGAAATTAGGCTATCCCTAGATCCCAATAAATCCAAAGGGCAATTGGAATATTGTGTTCAAGACAAAGGAAGGCCAGTATGAGTGGTTGGTGATACCTTTTTTCTTGACCAGCATACCAACAACCTTCATGTATCTTATGAATGATATATTGTGGCCCTTCACCAACACCTTCATTATTGCCCACTTGGATGACATCCTTATCTACAATAAGACTTGGGAAGAGCACATTATCCATGTTTAGAAGGTTCTTGACATACTTCACAATCTCAAGTTGCAAGCCAACTTAGGCAAGTGTACCTTTGGTGCCACTTAGATCATTGATACTTGGGCTACATCATTGATTGTGACAGCATTCATATAGAACTAGAGAAGATCACAATCATTCAAAACAAGCATGCTCCTCATAATCTCATAGAATTGATAAGTTTCCTCAAACTCGGGAATTTCTAATACCAGATCATCTTGGTATTCTCTAACATCTCATGGCCAATGAAACCGATCACGCAAGCCAAGTCAACATTTAATGAACAACTATGCAACATCATGTATTCAAAGAGATTAAGGAAAGACTGCATTTTGCCCCTGTCCTTGTAATGCCAAAAATCAATCAATCCTTCAAAAACGAGACTGATGCATCTGACTATGAACTTGGTCCAATCCTCACCCAACATGGACACCCTGTTGCATACCATTTAGAGACATTCAATGATACAATGGAGAGGTATTCCACCTATGAGAAAGCACTCTATGCCATCAATCAAGTTGTGAAGCATGGCGACACTATCTCTTAGGTAACAAAACCGTCATTCACTCCAATCACAAACCTCCTCAAGTCCTGCACACACAAAGGAAGGTGGAAAATGCGAGACATATTTAGTGGATGACATACTTGCAACAAATCCCTTTATTGATCAAGCATGAGAAGGGAAAAGACGACAAAGTGGCAAATTCATGAGCATATCTTTAGTCACAATGATTTTGACAATGCAAAATACCTAAGGCCATAACATTGCCGATTGGGTTTTGCAGTACTTAGCAAATCTGGATTTCACAATCACTTACAACGAGCTTCTTCAAGTTCAATTAGTTGGATATTTCTATTTGTAAGACAAGCTTCTCTACAAGAAAGGACACACATGCGTTCCTTATACCTCGTAATAGGATTATTTGGGAGGCAGACTACTCCAAATTGGCAAATCATTTTGGAGCTGCAAAGACAATGGCTACATATGTGCAAAGATATTGAGACTCACATCAAGTCTCGTGTCCTTTGCAGCACTGCAAAACCAGCTAGTCACAAACTAGGAATTTACACCTCTTCCAATTCCATTCAAACCATGGGAACCTATCAACTTGGATTTCCTATTTAGACTTCCTGTGAACAAGCATCAAGACAACTCAGTGCTTATGATAGTCAATAGATTCTCAAAGATGGAAATAATGGTTACATGCAATAACTCCATCAATGCATTTGAAATAGTAAAACTCTTCTTCCAATATGTTTGGGTACACTTTGGAGTTCCTCTCTCCATTGTATCCAATTGTGACCCTAGTTTGTTAGTCATCTTTGGCATGCCTCATGGGAGATTTTAGACACTGAATCGAATATATCAATTGCATTCCATCCTAAAACCAATTGGAAAATTAAAGTTTTCAACAAAACACATTCACCTATGAAGAATGTACAACACTTCCCATCCTCGCACTTAGGATGAGAAGTTAATGTACATCCAACATGCCTACAATAGAGCCCTTCACATTTATATAGGGCAATACATTCCATACATGTCATGGGTTCCAGCCAACAACACTGCTTGACATAGCTTAACACACAATTGTGGTTGCTAAATCCACTACACATGCCATGAAATTGTGCAAACCATACAAAAATCCTACAACATATCGAGCAAGTACATCAACTAGTTCAATGGATTTTAATTTTCCAACAAAACCAATACAAAGAGTCACAAATCCCAACATGCACCTCACACTTTTCATATTGGTGATAGCATCTAGATGCATCTTCAAAATGGGTGATTCCATGGTCCTCACTTAATGATACATGCATTGTGCTATGGTCCATACACCATATTGTGATCAACGGGTGAGAATGCAAATGTCCTCAACCTTCTACCACACTTGGGCATGCACCCAATATTCAATTTGAGTTATTGAAACCATACACACCTCTGCTTGAGCCAGTCACCATCCAGCATCCCATGGATTTGGATCCAATACAACAAAATCTAGCATAGAAAGATCAAATGATTGATACAACAAATACTCCCACTCGTCAAGGCAATCATCAGCTATTCCGATTTGTCAATGTGGGGCAATGTGCAGATCAGGCAAACTGGTAAACATTTTAGCTACTCAAAGCCCAATTTCTGCAATTGGAAAATGATTCAATCAGGACCATTGCTCTTCAAGAAATGCAGAATGATCCAAACCCATATAGGATTGATTCTCAATGCATTGCAAAGTCCATTGTGATCTCACGCTTCATCATCATTCTTAGAGATTGAGTAAACTCTTCGTGTCAATCACAAATGGCACTTCAGCTTCACAATCCATTGCAAACTCGATTGCTAAGTACACATCAACACCATGGGTCCCACATGCACTACAAGAAAAAACCGGTACTTTCAATGGACACATGCCTCAAGAAACTGTTTATTCCACATCTAGAGGCCCTTGGGCACATCACAACACAGATCAAGAAAAGGTTTGGGAAACCGAATCATTTGGATCACAAAATAGTTTACAAAACTAAATCAAACGTAACTGATTTGGAACCCTATAATTGTAATGTGATCGAGTCTCATTAGGCCAACAACCTAGAACCATTCTATTAACACTATCTTAAGCATTCCTCCAATGGGATTGACCATGCAGTCCTTCGCAATCCTATATTCACATCCTTGTGCCATACAATTCATCTCTAAAATAGGCTCATGGGAATGCCCAATATTGCATCTCATTTCCAGCATTGTAATCACATATATTATACCCTATTCAAGATGAGTACAAGAACTATTGTTTCAATCTTGTATTTTATATTGACTGTGCAATGGTGCTTTTGTTTCTGTTTACATTTCGATTGCATGTTCAAACTACAATTTTTAGGTTGGTTAGATGGACCCATCTACTAGTTAGTCTGTAGTTTTCCTCCATGCTTGGTCTGCAGTTTTCCTCCATGCTACTCCTAGGCTCGGCATGGATCAACATCCTTGACAATATCCTCACTTCACCTTCAATTATTCCCCTCAATAAAATCCATTCACATCACATAAAAAAAAATCATAAATCATTGGAAGTCCTTGGTTGCCCATTTCTCCTATTCATGGTTGAGACTCCTGCACTTGGCATTTCAACATCTCACAAATCTATGAATTCACCCTTTAATTGATGTCACCAATCAAAACTAACCATTCAATTTCTAAAATCGGCCAACAATGTCAAACCTTGTGAATAGATTTTTCTGAAGCGTGAATTTAGAAGAATAAAAAGAGAAAAAAACTGAAAGAAGTCATATTAATGTCCACAAGTACCCAAAGTAAGTTAATGGGACTTGAAAGTACAACCAGTAACATTAAAATAGTGGTAGAGTAAGCAGAACTCAAGGACTAGAAAAGAAACTAAACACTAGAAAAGAAAAACATAAGTAGAGGCGGCAAATCAAAGTGTTTAAAATCCATCTAAAAGATTTGATTACAAAAACATCTAGTCATGTGAGAAAAGTCCCTTCAATGAAACAAGTAGCTGAAGAAGATCAAAACTAGAGACCAAGAATGGAAACCAACATTTTTCACATCAACAAGGTTCAAGCCAGATGGTCAAATGAAATCATCATCCACTACCATGAGGGGGCCAATGTAGGTTTTGATAATGTCTATTGGAAAAAGTCTTGGGCTAAGGGGCCCAAGCCAACCAATTCTAGAAGGAAGTAAGGCATTCCCCCAAGAACCTACCCTAACATCCAAGGATGATAAACTCCAGAGGTATGCATTTGTCCCCATGAACTTGGTTGTGGCCCTAGAGAACTAGAAGGCCCTCAACACCAAAAAAGGATAGATCCATTGAACCTCAAAAGACACTGAGGAGGTTAGGGCACCTTGGTAGTAATACACAAAGGCACAATATTGGATTGATTTGTTTCTATTTGTGTGTGCATCAACATATCCAACATGGGATTAACACCGCAAATCCATGCAGTGGATTGAAAAGAAGTACTCATCCTACCAGTTTTGTGGGTTTCCTTTAGGATCTACATGTGAGAGTGACAGCCTCTTGAAGAAAAAGGGTCAAGGAACTTTGATCAAAATAGAGGAAGTGGATAGAAAATTGCCCAATTCTTTATACAAACAATAATGCCTCTTCCAGATCTCAAAGGAGACAAGAGTTAAGACATCTCATGATTCTCCTTGGTCTCCACTTTGTGGAAAGGCTAGAGACGAGATCGTGTTCGAGATCATGTTGCTCTATGGAATATGGTGATTAGTCTCAATTTCTAACTAATAGGAGCACACCCTTAGCTGAGAAAGAGGGAATCCTCAAGCCATGTGACAAACAATACCAAAGATAGTCAAGTTGAATGATGATGCTATCCACAGTCTTCAAGAAATGATCAACATAGAGATCCAGCTTGGGGCTAGGCAACTACAAAGGAGAAGTTCAAGTGACCTACATTTACAGAGACATTAAGTTAGATTGGTGCTTGAGATAACGGTGCTTGAGATAACAGTGCTTGAAGAGATAGTGATCATTATGAATAGTAAGATTAAAAAAAATGAAGATTCAAGGAACCTAGGGTTGACCACGAAAATTAGAGGTATAATGCCCAACACCATGATGATAGCCTGGTTTTGAAGGATGTGGCTTCTTTATAGATTCTAATGGTCACCCCACTGCTTAAAAATAAGAGTCAACTATTTGTCATTGCAATACTTGTGCTTAATGTCTAACTAAAATGCCAAGCATCGCAAATATACTAAAAGTCCACCAAAGACACAATATTTGACAAAGTTAATAAGACAAAAGATCTAACCTAAAGTGATAAATAACACCCCAAGAATATATGGCCTGGTAGAGATTTTGAAATGCTGATATACAGATCATTAAGTGCTTCAACACTACACTGCAGTGAGTCTTGAAGACTTTGAACAGTGCACAAATGAGATTGAGTGCCCACCAAGGACTGCTCAGTGTTTAAGGCTCCACGAAGTGCATATGCATATGTTGGCTACCTTTACCTTAGCAAGTTAACTATACATCTGACATAAGTGGTTGAATGGGAGCTCACCAATGCCCCATTTTAAATGTAGGTCCTGATCATGCAAACCAATACCCATACTTGAACTTGAAGCCAAAAATTGCAGTAACCTTGTTTTTTTGCAGTATTCACTCCATTTAAAGTAAATTGAAGTGCTTTTAAGGTTGATTAAGGGATGTGCATCCTCTTTTATTACCAGTTTGGCATACATTACTAGTTGTTGAATACTCTCTGAAAAACATCAATACCTTAAACCAACATACATGCTATACACACTATGGAGATTCATATATGCTCTATACCAGGTGCTGTACATACTATGGAAATTCACCAAATACCGTATAACTAATAACATGACCATAATGGCAGTTAACAATTAAAAACAAAGTAAGCGAAGAAAAAAGAAAGTAAAATTTGACAATATGAACACAAACAAATAAGTTATGTTGATCTATAGTAAAATTTTATTGAAGTAGCAGCTTACTGTGCAAGTCGTATAATTTGAAGCCTCTACCTTGGCAGAATCCTTAACTGAGCCACGACCTCTAATATACACCCTACAATCAGTTGTTGCTTCTACTCGCTTCAGCGAATTTCCCCTAGGTCCTAAGAGACGTCCGACAAAGTTAAACTGAAACCATCCAATGAATGATGTCAAAAATAATTTAAAAAGAATGCACAACGAATGTAAGAGTGATATTTTTAAGAGAATAGAAAATTATACAAATATTATCATACGTTGGGATAACTGTCAACTGGGATGTCTAAACGCATAACTTTTTTTATGACAGAGGTAAAGGACATGCCAGGTGCTCCATGCCAGCCCATTGAAGATGCCTGCGACATGCCTAGTCTCTGCAAAATTGATTGGGATGTGATAGAAAATATCAGAAATTGTTGCAAAGACTACAGATGCATCTCAATGCAAAATTCTCTAGGAGCTAGGATTTTTTTCCTAGACCACAATAAAACTTGTATCAGCTCTAAGTTCGGTACAAAACCATGCACATTCTATGTATCAATCAAAGTATTTCCATACGTGAAAACAAGCATGGTCAAGTTTTAAGGTTATAAATAAAGACATTTTTAAAACTAAGAGAAAAAGCAGGAAAATGATCACTGTAAAAAGCAAGCCAAATTTCTTACAGGGCTTTTGACTTGCTATATTCTGTATGAAACATGTCAACAAACAGATTTCAAGAAAACCGCAGACCATTTGTTAAAAGTAACAACCGTTTCCTTATGATATTGGTTCATCTCCAGAAATGTTTCCTACTTATCAATGGTGTTTTTCCTCTGAGAATAGCTTCCAGTACCTCTCTTTCTTGCAAAGATCCATTCTCCATTGTTACTTTTGTGCACCGGTTTCTGGACATATAAGATCATAGGCATCTTCAGTTTTCCTTCTTCATAAAGGCTGAAGTATGACAGCCATGAAGGGGGAAATTCCAGCATCTTTCAGGTATTTGTTTTTTATGTTTTGCCTATTCTACCAGAAAGCTCCTTTCAATCATGTTTTATAAGGGTTCAGAAGCTGCTGATTCCTGTGCTTGGTTCTCTTACTCATCCAACAGAACTTAAAGTCCTTCCGTATCCCACAGTATATTTTTATGTAAGACAATCTTGTTAGAGAGAGATTTGTTAGATAGAATATCCTAAAAAAAAAAGGTTATTTTTTGGTTTATTAAAAAAATTGTTGCTAGTGTCAGAAGTCGCAGGGTCAAACAGCAGCCTAGACAAGCTAGAAAGTTAAAAATGGTGCTCCCTCTCTAAAAGTGGAGCGGCATTTGTTCTCTCAAAAATGAAATCAAGATGTATGTTGTGTAACTTTCCTTTCTTTATGAATCTTCATTAATCCTCGCCTGTTTTGGGGGTGACGATTGTTAGTTTTGTGAATGTAAAACTTAGGAAATATTTATTTATCACATAGCAGTTATGCCATTATGCAGTTATGTAGATTTTTGCTTTCAGTTTCAAGACATTTGTAACAAGCTTAGAATTTTCAGGTCCATGCTTTAGCATGAAGTCTGCCGCTCATTTGTGCCTTTGCAAGGGATATGCCTCTCTTTCTGTCTTGGAATGTCACTGTTTTCAGATCCACTTCCAAGGCATTCCTTCCAAGTTAGACCTCTTCGATGCAATCATCAAACCTTCAGTTTTATCTGGTTCAGAGATTTGGGGACCTAGCTTGGGGGCCGCTAATTGGGCCCATATTGAGAGGGTCCAGAGTCTCATGTTACAACACATGATCCATTGCAAATAGGCAATTCCTCAGTACATAATCCAAGCTGAATTTGCCGCCCAGCCGCTACGCCTTGAGACTATCTTCAAGCTTACTTCCTACATCCACAGACTTAACTCCTTGGGGGACTCAACTTCTAGTCATGAGATAGACCCATACTTAGCACTTTGCTCCTCTGTGAAGATTGTTTCGCTAGTTCCCACCAGACGTTGGCAATGTTGGTATTTTGACACTAGATTATTCCTTCTTTCTATTGGCATCTCTATTGATAGGCTACCCTCTTTCATGTATTCCTTGGATGCACCCCCTCGATGTCTGCGCACAAAAGACGACATCACTAGAGCTGCCAAAGAGAACATATAAAAACAGTATATCCAGGGCACTTGGATCTCCCCCTAGGAGCCACTCAGCCCTAAGCTTGCTTTTTATGCCGAGCACTTCTTACCAGTAGTGGACGGTATTATTTGTTGCCCTCACTATCACCAATGCCACTGATCACACGGCTTGAGGTTTCCCCTTGGCCAGATGAGAGTGTGTTCTTAGCAGTTACAAGTTGAAACAGATCACCGCATTCTTTGTCATGACCGAATTTGTCGTTTGTGTTCCCTCCAGGAGGTGGAGATAGAGGAACACTTCATTTTCAGATGCCCCATTTAATATGAGATCTAGGAAAGATATCACTACCTCAACAGGGACCCAGGCAACACTCATTCTACTTTCTTCAGATACCCAGATCAATGGTGCCTAGCTCTTTACCTTCATGAGGTTGTCACCCTCTGGCACAAATCCCTATAAGAGGAGCCTAGAGGCTCTAGAGCCCCCATGTTGATCACCTCTTTCTTCCAGCCCATCCAGGCGATTGGCAACACTAAGCACCCTTTGAACGCCGATACATCCCACATCAGAGTTGTTAGATCAGTTAGTTAACGCTTCTCTCAGCACACCATTTCTAATCAAAACACTCAAATCCCCCAATGTGTTCTCCCTTGGCATCGTGGCTCTACTCCTTCCCGCCGATATGACTTTGCCCCTTTTCGGCATCATGGATCTACTACGTATCAGCTGCTCCCAGACCCCATCAACAGACTCTTATTACAAGTTTCTTTTTTTACTACGGAAAGTACATCGGCCTTGGATGTTATGAGAGATTCTAGGGGAAGTGCTTCCTCCTAGGAACCCCAACTTGGGCCCTTCAACATTAGGTATTCCCCAATGAGCACCATTAGATCTTTTCGCAGTGATTGATGATGGCTCAAATGGCTCCACCACAGGGACAGACAGAGATACTCGATGAAGTTTTCTAGGTTTCATTGACACATGTTTTGGGGCTCTTGTTTGCCTTTCTTTGCTATTTGTATTGGTTCCATTGCCACCTTTGTTTGTGGCACATTGCTTTACTTTGTTCCTTTATTTGGCTTCTAGGATTCTCTTCGTATAGCTTCCTAGAACTTTCTACTATTAATTGTTGTATCTTCGAATCCCATTGCCCTACATTATGCCATTTGTGGACATTATAGTAATTTAGTTCTTTTTGTAATATACACCAAAAGTTGTTTGTGTTCCTGTCATTTCCAACAAAAGCACTTACAGTATCCATTACAAGCTTTAATACGTCAATGTTCTGATTTTAATTTATTTATTCATACTACATTGCTGCTATGCAATCAGTCTTATGTCATATTATTTTCAGTAACATCTTGATTTACTAACCATATATCATGTGGATGACATATGCCCACTTCCTGTTTGGACTTAACGTCAGGAATACATTTCTAGAGTGTGTATGCACTTTCACACATTTAAAATTAGTTGGATCATAAGTTTACTGCCAGTAAACCCCAATTTTGTGATCCTTAAAAAGTAATCTATTGCCAATGAATCGAGACAAATAATTCCACAAAGAGGATGAGTAAACTTATGAAAGTCACTTCTTCCAAACTAAATCAACTTCAAATATTGAAATCAGAAATCTACAAATTTGTTTATTACTAGCGATTACAAGGTTGATTGGTTTCCAGAGAATCTATTTCTGAGCTTTGTATCCTTGTCATACAGCTGTAAGTTAGGCTCACCTTTGGTCTTGTTGATTCAAAGGTTGGTCACTTTGTTTGTTTCAAGGTGTTTCTTTTTTGTGTCACAAATCGTTTTGAAGATCACATTGTTGATAGGCTTATTCCTTTCAGGAAGCATTAAAGCTTTGATTGTATACGAACCAACTTCAACATTGGTAACTGCTGCATTGCATGAACTGGACCTTTCAATCTGATTGATTTTTCATTGTTAAGTTGACCGCAATAATGTGAGCTTCCTTGTGATGAGCCTAGGTGTAAATCCAAGGTGAATTTTTACAGAAAAGATGCCCCTCAGATATAGCATCTAAGCTGAATAGAAATCTAAGCTTGATAATGTGTTCCCTTTGTGCATTAAATAAGATAACGGGAGGGAGTATTATCAATTACTCCACAGAAAAGAAATAAAGAAAAAAAAATGAGAGGGAACAAATAGTAGATAAGATAAAAATATTAATGTCCAACAGATGACCACAAAACAGATGAGTTATTAGTTACGAGTTGGTTGGTACCTATAAGTTAGATGGTAGTTATGAGCTAGTTGACAGCTGGGAGATAGTTGACAGTTTCAAAATCAGTAGATGAAAATTTCAAATAAAGGCCTAGGTAATTTTTTAGGTCACTGCTAAGCGAGCCATCAAGGTAGTTTCAAAATCAGTTGATGAAAATTTCAAATAAAGGCCTAGGTAGTTTTTTAGGTCACCGCTAAGCAAGCCACCAAGGTAAATGTAATGCAGACCTGACCAAAATTGAATCAGTATTGCTCCATCTTTTCTCCCTATATTCTCTAGTGTTCTAATTTATTCTTCCTTAACAGTGGGTCTCTGGGGTTGAGGTTGAGGGTTGAAGTCGGAGTCCAAGTGATATCCGAAGAGAGAGAGACAAGGAGAAGGAAAGAGCCTGGGACTTAGGCATATGTTGAGGAAAGAGCAAGATTCAAGAAAAATTCAAAATATGAAGGTCCAAGGGTGGATGTTTCTTGTGACTCAAATATAGGATGTGAATTTCTGTTCTGAAAGACACCACATTGAAGGCACTTTTGCTGGTTTCAACAAAAAGTAGACAGCCCTAAATAGAGACTGAAAATTGTGAATAGTGAATGCTTCAAATCAGTTAAACTAAAAAAGAGGTAGTTCTGGAAGAAGAAAAAAGCAATAGCGGATGGGCCAGAATTCTGATTTCTGTTGGAGAAAACAGTCAAACTGTCATATAAATTCTCTGCAGTTCAGAGAATCGGCCAGGTATCAATTGTTTTTCTGGTTGTTTCTTGTTTTCAGTAATATTTTAGTTTCTTTAATTTTGGGGAAGAAAATCAGAAAACATGTTAAACATAAACTATATGTTTCTCACTGACTTCCAGAAATTTAATGGTCAAAACTTTAATATCTGGAAGAGTAGGATGACTGCAATTTTTTAGCAAAGGGACCTAATGGAAGTTGTAGAAAGAAGGCATGGTTAAGGGCAAGGATCTCTGAAGTAAGATGATCTGGAAATCATTGAGATCTCCAAAGTAAAAATAGAGCCCCTGATGCTCTTGAAACTCTCAGTGAGAGATGAAATGTTGCCTGATGTTTCAAGGTCAATGAAATAAGCAGCTTTTTCAGAATTATCCTTTTGAATCTATTGTTTGAAAGATCATAATTCAATGAACTAGAAGATTTGTAAGCCGGGAGATCTCCAATGTAACAATTGCTGAGCACATATTGGTCTCCAATTTTACCATGTTCAAAAATGTAGATCAATGATTCGTAGACTTCATTAGCTATGGAAATAAGATATTTGTTGCATTGTTATAAATGTTTAGGAGGTAAAAACATTAGAACCACCCTGCAACTAATGTTATTAGAAATTATTTGTTCTCAAGTGACTAATATGACATTTCCTTTGATGAAGTCCTGGCATTAGCAGGCTTAGGTAGCCAGAATCGTTGTCCTCTATTTTCTTTAGTTCTAACAAAGGTGAAGTGAAACATACGAAGCATCAGCTATGCCCTTATCCTAATAGGTGTCTCGGGATATATATGGCTGACTTGTGGCACACATAACCTTTGACTTAGTCATTTGATAATTTCTATATTGCATATTAGGAGTAGTCAGCCTAATTGGATTATGGAGTCTCCATAGCCTAACTACTGTATATATAGGAGGTAGTGTTTGAGTACTGGATCATCATATTACAAATTTTGTTCTTATTGTAAGGATTGTGGAGGTTGCCCCTCGAAGTGGCGCAGTCATATATTTTAGTATTTTGCTCTTCAATTCATTTATAATGCATAGATCTACTCTATTCTTCATTTATGTGTGAGTGATTGTTGTTAATCTGTTTATGTCATTTGTTAAACTGCAATCTATTGTTGTGAATCTGCTTTTGTGATATAGTAAGTTCATTACAACAGAGCTTCAATTCATGAAAAACAATTGCTGTGCATTAGGCCTTTAGAGGGAAGCGAAAATCAGTATTTTGGGTAAAAATGCTCTTTTCTCATAAAAAAATTCCCGAATTCCTAGATCTATTTTATTTATGTTCAACATATAGCAATCATTGGATTCGTATTTGCAAGGCGATCACAATGGTATAGTGGTATAGGTCTCCAGTAACTGTAAGTTTTTGCAATTTTTTTGCATCTTTGTGCAACATTGTTGTCATTGGATTCATCTCGGCAAGGTGATCGCAATGGCACAAGTGTCTGGTAACCCTATGTTTTGACATCCAAACCATATCATGATGGGTCCTACCAAAGGCAAGGGAAGGAATATTCACACTTGGGAAGATTCCGTCCAAGGACAATCTAGAGTCAATGGTGGATATGGGGCAACAAAGTGTTGAGGTTACAAAAGTGGATCACTAGTAGGAAATTTTGATTACACATCTGAGGAATTGGACAAGCTTAGAGCAGACATGTCGAACTTGACTATCCAAGGGGAAATGTGCATTGGATCTATCACAAATCGGTACACAATTTGTGGGCATGGCTACCAAGAAGGAATTGAAAGATATGGTTAAGCAAGAGGATATATCGAGGCTCAAATCAAGCATGGAAAAAAAGTGAAGTTTGATGAAGCTTACAACAACTATCAACAAATTGGTACAGCAGATCAAGTCTCTGAAGACAAATGATTCTACCACTACTAGTGAAACGTTGGATCAGCATATTGTTGATTCTAATAGAGTGCCAAGACAGTACATTTCAGACTATAAAAGAGCTCCAGATCAGCACATGTCCAACTCTAACTCTGGTTCACAACATTTTATGCCAAAGATGGATATGCACAAATTTCATGGCAAGGACCCGCTCAAATGGATTTTCCAAATGGGTCATTTCTTTGAGTTACACCAAGTCCCATGCATGCAGAAGGTCGCATTGACATCATTATATTTGGAACTACAACAACATATTTGGTACCATTGGCTTTGTGATCAAAATAAAAAGACGAAATGTATACTCACATGGTCTATTTTTATGGAGGAGTTGACATCACAATATAGTAGCAACATGGTGGATAACTACTTAAGCAATTGGCCAAGCTAATACAAACATGTACGATGAAGGATTATATTCTAACAATTTTAGACCCTATCTTTGAGGGTGGAGAATGTTACAAAGGAGAACTTGAAGGACTTGTTTTTGGGCAAACTAAAGGACCACATTTAGTATGAGCTTTGCTTGTTTGATCCACCTTCATTATCCGAGTCTATTACTAGGGGAAAAAGAGTAGAGGAAAAGGATTTGACTAGGATACATGCATTCACTATCATTAAAGATTGCAACACCTTGACACAGTCCTTTCCTTAACCAACTAGATTGATGCCTAAGCAAATTGAAGAACTTGCTTATGAAGGAGCTGACATCACACTATAGTAGCAACATGGTGGATAACTACTTCAGCCAATTGGCCAAGCTAATACAAACAGGTACAATGAAGGATTATATTCAGCAATTTCAGACCATGTCTTTGAGGGTGGAGAATGCTATAGAGAACTTGAAGGACTTGTTTCTGGGCAGACTGAAGGACCACATTCAGCATGAAGTACACTTGTTTGATCCACCTTTAGTATCTGAGTCTATTACACGGGGAAAAAAGAGTAGAGGAAAAGGTTTTGGCTTCTAGGAGGCGTGCATTCACTAGCATCAAAGATAGTAACACCTTGACATAATCCTTTCCTCAACCAACCAGATTAACGCCTCAGCAAATTAAATAAAAAAGGGACAAAGGATTATGTTTTAACTATGATAGAAAATACAGTAGAGGATATAAATGTGCAAAGAAGAAAGTATTAGACATTGAAGGAACAAACAGAGAGGACGAAGAAGAAGAAGAAATTAAAGCCAAAAAAGGAACCAAAGGATCCATGACCAACCGTCTCTTGCCATGCACTATCAAGAATTAGAACCCCAGAAACTCTCAAGGTAGTGGGATTTCTAAAGCAACAAATGGTGACAATGTTATTCAATTCAAGAAATACTCAATTTCATCAACAACATGTTGGCCATGCATTTGAACTACATTGTCTTTACAACTTTAGAATTTCAAGTCATTATTGTTGATGGTAGTACAATCAATTGTTCAAGAAAATACCACAATATCAAACTACCAACGGTGGGGGCACCTTTTGAATAGCCACATGTTTGTCATTCCCATGGGTGGAGTGGATATAGTTTTGGAAGTTAAATGCCTTACTACTTTGGGCACAATATAGATGAACTTCCAAGAGCTCTTCATGCACGTTCGCTATGAGGGCAAGACATTTGAATTGCAAGAATCGCAAGCGAAGACTCCACAAATGGTGAGATCTTATCAAATGCGGAAGTTGCTCAAAAGAGGATATGCTAGATTTGTGGCACAATTATTTTATCTAGAAGCCCAACAGTCATGGGGATCCACACCAATAGATATTCAATCTATCATTGCCAGAAACTCAATCATATTTGGAGATATACTAAAATGACTTCCGTACAAACTAGATCATGACCACAACATGCAACTAGTGTTGAGGAGCCAATCGCCCAACATTAGACCTTATAGGTACTCGTATGTGCAAAAGAGTGAGATTGAGCAAATGGTACAGGAGATTCTAGAAGCAAGGATTATTCGTCACGATCAAAGTGCATATTCTTCACGTGGTGATGGTGCATAGGAAGGATGACAACTAGTGCATATGTTTGAACTAGGGAGAGTTAAATAAATTCACCGTCAAAGATAAGTTTCATATTCCTGTCATTGAAAATTTTCTAAATGAGTTGGTTTTTTTACCAAACTACATCTCAAATCAGGATACTAAATAAATTCACCGTCAAAGATAAGTTTCCTAAAACTATCATCGATAATTTTCTAGATAAGTTAAATTGAGTACTTTTTTACCAAACTATATCTCCGATTAAGGTACTACCAAATCAGAATTAAAGAGAAGGATATCCCCAAAACAACATTCAAAACACATGAGAGCCATTATGAGTTTCTTGTTATGCCCTTTGGTCTCACAAATGCCCCTTCTACATTTCAAAGTTTGATGAATTCCATACTCATGCCATTTTTGAGGAAGTTTGCCTCGGTGTTCTTCGATAATATACTAGTCTACTTAAACATGGAAAGACCATATGCACCATATTGATCAAGTTTTACTGACTCTAAAGCAACATCAGCACCATGTTGATCAAGTGTCTTTGGAGGCAAGGAGGTGGAGTACTTGTGTCACATTGTCTCTCATGAAGAAGTCAAGGCAGATTCTAACAAGATCAAGGGCAGCATCCTAAAACCCTCATGAACCTACGAGGATTCTTAGGACTAACAAGATACCACCACAAGTTTGTCAAGAATTATGGCAGCATAGTAGCACCACTCACAACTCTATTAAAGAAGGATTCCTTCCATTGGAGCGAGGTAGGCATTTGAGAAGCTTAAGGAGGCCATGTGCAACCCTCAAATTTTAACCACTCCAAATTTCACCAAAACGTTCACTATGGAGTGTGATACAATGGAACATGGTATGGGTGGAGTTTTAATGCAAGAAAGCAGGCCCATCATTTTTGAAAGTTGCCAACTCAAAGGTAAGAATTTACTCAAGCCCATTTACGAGAAAGAATTTTAGTAATTTTTCATGTTGTCAAGCAATGGCAACCATATTTGATGGGAAGACACTTCAAAGTGAAGATAGATCACAATAGTCTGAAACATTTTTTGGAATAGAGGCTATCATCAAAAGAAAAATAAAAATGGGTTACTAAGATGTTGCGGTATGACTTTGAAATCAATTACAAGAAAGGGAAGGAGAATGTAGTGGCAAGCGCACTCTCTAGACCGGATGAAAATACAAAGACATTGTCGTGTGCCATGTCAATACTCAAGCGGACTAGGTGGTTGAGGCAAGATTGGAGTGGTAGCAGGACCCAGATAGATGGCATCTCATTGAAAAACTTTAGTGGGATATTATTACGAAAATCAAACACAAAGAAACCAAGCAAGTAGACAAGAAAGAACTTGGAAGAGAGAAATACTTCTTAGATGAATTAATGAAAGAGAAATTGTCACCTTATAAGAAAGCAACAACGTAAACCCTAATACAAGGGTGACACAAAATCCTGATCCTAAAATGACTTAAGTGAACATTAAGTCATGTTTAAATTATTTGCTAAAGCAAACTAAAGTCATAGAGAGACTTTCTTGCTAAGTCTATCACTGAGACTAGTAGGACCATTATAACTCTACCATCCTCCCTTAATGGTCATTCTGGAAAATGCATCGAGTTTATCTCTATATTTTATAAATTTATCCGGGCCAAGGACTTGATGAGAATTTATGCAATTTGGCCCTGAGTTGGGAAATATTGCAACTCAATTACTCCATCTTCTACAAGTTTTCAAATGAAATGGCATTATACATCAACGTGTTTTTTGAGCTCATGAAAGACGGGATTATTTGCCAACATAAGAACTCTCTTGTTATCACAAAATTGTATTGTAGGCTCAATCTAATCAACTTGCAAATACACAAGCACTCTTCTATGGCAAACTACTTCACGTGGCCCTTTTTTTGTTGCTCTATGTTTTGCTTTTGTATGGGAAAGTGAAATTGCATGTTGTTTCTTGCTAATCCAAGAAACCACCATTGTTCCTAAGCTAAACATATAAACTTGTAGACTTATTGTTATCCACAAATATTGCCTGATTCGAATCTGAATAGCCACACAACAAAAGCTCCTTGCTCTTACCATATAGAATGTCAAAATCTAATGTTCCCTTCACATATCCTAGCACCCTCTTCACCACTATCCAATGTTCTATTTTTGGAGTTTCATAAATCGGGAAATATAGCTGACTACATAGCACAAGTCAAGTTGCCAACTAGATGCCTAAAGACTAATTCATTTACTACTTTTGAGTCGTTCTTGGCTAAAAGTTTAAGCATTGTTTCCACAGGTGTAGATGAGATTTTACAATATGTCATATTGTACCTATCTAACAAGCTTGTTGCATATTTTGTTTAAGAAGCAAAAATATGTTTATCAATTCCCAAACTTCTACACCTAAACAATAATGTAGGAGGCCTAAATCTCTCACGTCAAAAGCGGAACATAAATTTTATTTTAACTTTTTAATAGCTCTGACCTCACTACCTTTGATGATGATGTCATCAACATATACCACTAAAATCACCACATCACCATTCTCACTTTTGATATAAAGATTGGCATCAAAAGGACTTCTTGCGAATCCTTGTTCTCCCAAATACCTGTCAATTTTGAAGTACCATGCCCTGGGAGCCTGCTTTAGCCCATAAAGATCTTTCTTTAGTGTGCACACCATATGTTCCTTCCCTGGAACCTGAAATCCCTACAGTTGGTACATATATGCTTCTTCCTCTAGATCTCCATTGAGGAAGGCACTCTCCAGTCCATCTGATGTAATTTCCAACAAAATTGTGCTACCATGGCTAGAACCAATTGGATTGTTTTCATTTTTGTAGTGGGAGCAAATGGCTCCCCTAATCCATCCCTTCCTTTTGTGCAAAGCCTTTTGTGACCAGCCTTGCTTTATGTTTGTTAAGTGTGCCATTTGTTTTATAATTGACCTTATATACCCATTTTCAGCCAACGGGTTTTTTCCCAATACATAGCTCTTCTAGAACCCATTTTCATTTCTTCATTAAAGTTTCAAGTTCGGCTTGTACAGCCTTCTAACATTATAGTTTTCCCCTAGCGTCTTCATATACTTCAGGTTCAAAGAATTTTGAAAATTAGCCATTAAAGTATAATTCATTGTATCAAATGTCTTACCTCTTTTTGGTTTTCCTTCCTGAACATCGCCATAGGTGTTCTCAAATAAGGGAGCTCATCTTCTTGAACATCGCCATAGGTGTTGTACCACCATTTTAGTCTCTTCTTATGTTCCTTCCAATTCAAATCAGCAGCTGCATCTTGGCTGAAATTTCATCAAGATTCATATTCATGGACTCCTCATGATGATTATCCCCATCCATCTGGCCTACAAACTCAGCCATATCACCTGTAATGGCTAAAACATTCTGATCTAATTTCTGCTCAATCTTTATCTATAACAGCCCTACATTCTCATCAACTACGACATCCCAGCTAATTCATCCTTTGTTAGATTCCAAATCAGCTACCCTATATGCTATATGGTGGTCGCTATCCGTTGTGAACATCAGTGTCTTGCATTTTCTATCTAGTTTGGTTGTTTTTCATCGGGAACCCATGCATATATAACTGAACACAAAAACTTTGAGATGAAATACTGAGGTTTATGTCCAGACCATGCTTCTTATGGGATTTTCTTGTGTACAATTTTTTTTGGAGACCGATTGAGCAGATACACTAATGTGTGTGCTAGTTCTGCTCAATATTTATTGGGAACAAAATTGTTCTCTAACATACACCTTGTCATCTCCATAATGGTATGATTCCACATCCCTATCACTCCATTTTGCTATGGAGTGTAGGGTGTGGTGTATTTCCTCTAGATGCCCTCGAGAACAAAAATCAAGGAATTTTCTAGAGCAAAATTCACCTCCGTTCATTGATCTAAGAATTTCGATACTCTTCCCTGTTGTTTCTCTACCATGACCTTGAACTTTTTGAACTTGTCAAATGCATCTAATTTTTTCTTTAAAAAATAAACACATTTTTCTCATCAACAAATAGCAAAAAATACCTAGCACCAAATATCGATGTTCGTCTTTATATGCCCGAAAATGTAAGCATGGATCAACCAAAGAACCTCCTTCGCACAAACGGAACTTTGGGTTGCTTCCTAACTTGGCATGCACCATAAACTCCTTGTTAATTTTGAATCTCTGGAAGGCCATCCACCAAACTTCTTAGCCAAAAAATAAAAATATTTCAAATTTAAGTTCCCATACCTTTGATGCCAAAGTATGGTGTTGTTGTGACAAATCTTGGCCAGAAAAGCATACCCTTTTTCCTCCCTGGTATCAATCAATCTGAAAAGCCCATGTTCCTAAATACCAAAACCAACTGTCTTCTTTTTTACCTTATCAACAATATAACATTTATTATTGCTGAAAATCACATTCAAATTAAAATTGTGTTTTTTAATCTCACTAACTGAAAGTAGAATCTTTTCCAAACCAAGGACATTGAAGACATTCAAGAAGAGCAATTTTTAACCTCTTAGTATTATCTGCACATTTCCTTTGCCATAACCTTATATTCCTCTCCTCAACCAAAAATCAAAGAGTTAGAAGTAGATGTATCTACTACAAAGTCAAGACACCAATCTCTCTTGTTCACAAAATGCTTAGCGGCACCATAATCTATATACCAAGCGGTCTTATTCACACAATCTCTATTATCCCTAGCCATAAAAACATAAAAAATGGCATCTTTTGTATTTCTACAATATTGGCCTACTTCTTAGGCCTTTTGGTTATTTTTCTTATCCCATGACCATTTTCTACATAAATTACTCTTATGACCTAGTATTCCACAATAGAAGCACGTGTAGATTTTGGTTTTTTTGATTACTTGAATCCTTTTGTCTTGCAACTACCCTCTTTGTATTTGCCATCTTTTTACTTTGAAAACTTTCCCTTGCCCTTGAAGTTTGTTTCCAAAACCATCTTTGAAACCTCAATCCCACTAATAGTGTCAAATTTCTTTTTCCACCTATCTTGATGCAATAGTTTAGTGCTCAACTCTTCAAACTCTAGGTCAACATTAGTAGCAATAATATTTAGGGTTTCAATAAAATGTTCAAACAAAGCTGGTAAACTCTTCAGAGTGATTACCACCATATCTTTTTCTTCCATCTTCCGCCCAATGGAATTCAATTGTTCTCCGATATCTTCTATTTTTAACAAATGATCTTGTAAACAATTATTCATCCATTTTAATAGAAAACAATGTATTCTTAAGAAAAAAGGCTCCACCTTTACTGGAGATTTCATGCAACTCCTTCAAATGCTTCCAAATCCCTAGCACGACATTGGCAATCTACACTTCTAGTAGCATTTCATCAATCACGGATAAGTTTATTAGCATCTCTATTCCGCTCATTGAACTTGCCCTGGTCTTTACAAGTCAGGTTTCCTTCCCCAACACAATCTGATCTAAGCATCTATAATAAAAAATGGCTAACATTTTTTGTTCCTAGGTATTATAGTTCTTCCCAAAAAACTTTTGGTTACCCTCCATTATATGGGACAAACAAGCCATTCCCTAAACAAAAAAATATGCTAATAAAGATGTTGAAATAGACAATTGCATCTACAAATCTGCTCCTTCCTCCCCCAAACCACAAATATTGGAAGAAGACAAAACAAAAAACCTGATACTTGTCCAAAATTGCTGAACTACTGAAAACCCCTAAAAAATGCTAAAAACACTAAAAAATATTGAAGATCTCTACACAATGTAGAAAATCACTAAAACTGCAAAAAATGTGCAATCTAGAATTTTTAAAAAACTTGAAGATCACTATTCCATACATTACTGTACAAAAGTATGGATTTCTAGAGTGGTACAAATTTATGACGCAAAATATGGACTTTTGCCGCTCAGTACAAATTAGCAAAACCCTGATTGTTATACATATTTTTTATTTTCTGGTCCTTTCTATCAAATTGTGTGTGGTTGAGCAATCCCTCAGTTCGTCACTGATCAAACAAGACATAGGCCTTCACCCACTACTTCTCGGATTCTCATCGTGATCTGATAGCATATTACGAAAACCAAACATACAAATAAACCAAGCAAGTACACAAAAGAGAACTTGAAAGAGAGAAACAATTCTTGAATGAATTAATGAAATAGCAACCATCATTTTATAGGAAAGCAACAACATAAACCCTAATACAAGGGTGACACAAAACCTAACCTTAAAATGACTTAACTACATTACATCATGTTTATATTATTTTCTAAGGCAAACTAAAGTCCTAAAGTGATTTTATTACTAAGCTTATCACTAAGAGTAGTATGACAATCATATCTAAGCACTTCAAATAAGTTTGTGTGGAAGGATGACTCCCTTTGGCACAAGGACAAGATATATATTTGCAAAAACTCGAGCCTCAAGCAAGGTTCTAGAGGAGCTCCACACTTCTCAGGATGGGGGACACTCAGGATTCCTAAAGTCTTCTCATAGGATCAAGCAATTTTTGTTTTTGGGAAGGACTCAAAGGTGATGCAAAGAAATTTGTGGCAAAATGTTTGATGTGTTATCAAAGCAAGGTTGAGACAATTAAAAACCCAAGTCTTCTACAGCCTTTATCCATTCCTAGTCAACAATGGGAGGACGTTTCCATGGATTTCATCAAAGGATTGTCAAAATCAAAAGGGAAAAATGTCATCATGGTGGTGGTATACAAACTCTCAAAAATATGCTCACTTTTGTGCCTTGTTGCATGCTCCTGTTGAAAGCACTATGGCAACAACCTTCATGGAAATAAATCAAAAGTTACATGGTGCCCCAAAGATTAAAGTGACCATGATTCCATATTTACTAGTAATTTTTGGACTGATTTGGTCACTTTTTTGGGTACACAATTGGTTCACAGCGCTTCGTATTACCCCCAATTTGATAGGCAAATTGCGGTGGTCAACAAATGCTTGGAAGGTTATCTATGTAGTCTTACTTCTAATAAGCAATCCCAATTTGAAGGGGTATCTATGTTGTTTTACTTCTGATAGGCACTCCCAATTCAATTGACTGAATACCACCATCAGAATGGTGGTATAACATCTCTTTACATACTTCTTCCAAAATGTCACTATTTATGCCATTGTATGGATACCACCCACCATCCATCACATCATCCTTGAAAGTGCAACCCAGAGTTTGTGCACTAGAACAACACATTCAACACCAAAAAAAAGTGCTTTCTAATCTTAAATAAAATTTGCTACGAAACAAAACCAAATGAAACAATGCATTGAACAGCACATGAGTGAAACACATTTTGATGTAGGTGCTTGAAGCAGGAAAAGAAGGATAACAAACTTTCACCTAGTATTATGGCCCTTATCACATTTTCTAGAGGATTGGCACTGTGGCATACATACAAACTAGAATTAACTCAGTCAGCTAAAATGCATCCAACTTTTCATGTTTCATGTTTGATGAATGTCATCAGCAAGAACATTCCAGCCTAGACAAACTTACTAGAGCTTGACGAAGATAGATGAATCATATTGGACACTTTAGTGATTCTCAAGATGCACACAAAGAGGCTGCGAACTACGGTGATCACAAAGTATCGCATCAAGTGGAAGACCCTGACCAAGAAAGATGCGACATAGGAAGATGAAGCTTTCACGCATAAGCATCCGCAGATGATCAACATTGAGGACAACGCTTAATTGAAGGGGGGGCATGCTACGCCCTTACTATTAGGTGTCTCGAGATATGTGTGGTGAACATGTGGCTTGCATAACCTTTGACTTAGTCATTTGATAACTTCTATATTGCATGTTAGTCGAAGTAGTCGACCTAATTGGATTATGGAAGTCCTCATAGCCCAATTATGGTATATATAGGAGGTATTGTTTGGGTATGGGATCATCATATTATGAATTGCTTTTATTGTAAAGATTGTGGAGGTTTCCCCCTCAAAGTGGCTCATTCATTTATTTCAATATTTTGCTCTTCATTTCACTTATATACTCTATCCTGCTCTTATTTGAGAATGATCGTTGTTAATTTGTTCATTTCATTTGTTAAATTGTGCTCTATTGTTGTGAATGTGCTTTGCAATATAGTAAGTTCATTACATCACATTTTTATAATTGTTCTTTTACATCTATCATTTGGAAGGTCATACTTCCACACAAAAAAAGTTTGTCAAGAAAGTAATTGCATGGCCATGAGCCATAAGTTGTTATTCCATTAGTTGTTGAAACACTACCATGGATCTCAATGCAGAACTGAACTATGATTTATAAAGGAACAATCTCCTCAAGCGCCTTAAGTGATGTTATTAACCATAGTTCAAAAAACTTACACTCAAAAATTACTCGGTAGCCAAAGTCTTTGAATTGGACATGGGACTCGGCAACTTTCTCACTACTTAAAAAATATATAAATTCCTAAAATAAACTTAGATAACATGTAAAAGATAATTAAAAGCATGAGAAATGAATGTAGAGAACATATAAGTATAATTTTTATTAGTTTTCGACCCAAAAAAAAGAGTACAATGGTCAGTTTTAGACCCAAAAAAAGTCCAATGCTCATAGATTATAGTCATCAATGCACCTTAATATCATTTCCAGCTCCTTGTCTACTATGTCATGGAAGTGGAAGATAAAGGTTCCTCTAAAATAAAATCATCCACAAACATATCATATGGATCCTCACCAACTCCTTCTAATGCAATTGCTTCCCCTGTCGCTATCGCTTCCTCTGCTCCCCTCTCCAAATTTGCGACATCGTCCTCGGTAAAACATGTGTTGCCACTGCCCATCCACATCCTTAGGCTCAACGAACCAATCAACATATGGATCGATATCATCCAAGTCAATTGCCTCATGACTCTCTTGTCCCTTTACTTGGCTCACACAAAGACGAAGATTGTATCACAGAAAAACAAAGTCATTGAGCCATTGTTTTGTCAACCTGTTGCACTTCTTTGTGTGAATAGCCTCAAACATGTTCCAATTACATTCACCCCCAAAAGCACTACATGGCTAGCATAAAATGCAGATGGATAGCCTATCAAAATTTGGTGTTTTTGCACCATAATCTTCCCACCATAAATCTGCAATTAAAGCATTTATAACTTTGTAAGTTAACTAGGCTTGTGTTTATCAAAGAAATCTAGTATCTACGAGTAACGATACTACAATCAAAAGACTCAATTTGATTTTACCTAGCTATTGGGTCATTCTTCTTCAAACGAATAGAGGTGAAGAAAAGAGGCTCCCTTCTACAATCATGTAAATCTACAGTGCAAGAATAATTGTCTTTACCGGCTTTGTTAGGGATTATCCTCTCTATGCATGTGTTGAATCCATCTACAACCTCCATCTCTAATCAATTAGGTGTCAATTAGGCACATTTTCTTTTAAGTTGCCCATAATAATTTGTTATGGCCTCCTTAATCACGTCCATGGCCTCATACAAATAACCTGAGATATTGATTCGTCCAAATATGTAGAAGATCCTTAGCCCACTACATACTCGATTTGGGTACATATCTGATTTTGTTGGGAAACAGCGCAGGTTCGTCCTAGATGACCCAGTTCCTCTAGGTTCTTTTGCCCAAGAACCCAAGTCGCCTTGGACAAATTTGGGCAAAACCCATGCAGAATCTGAGGCAAACATATATTTCTTTTTTTGTCTTTTTTTTCCTCAAAATTAGACATAAAGCAATGATAAATAATAACAAAAAACACATTGCAAACCCTAAAAGTTAAGTAAAACACAAAAACATAAGATAAAAGAACACAAGTGATAAAGACAAAACACAAAAGCAAATGATGTTAATGTTGATGCTCTCGATGAAGAGCAAAATGACTATGACTATTAATTTTGATATAAATATTAATTATTGATATTTATGACTATCATGACATTTGGCATTCGATTAGTATTTTGTGGTTATTTTGTTTTCAATATGCATACAATGTGGTTAATGTTACTAATTTCCTATTTATTAGGATATAATTTATGTCTTTTATTTTTTATATTTTTTTGTACGACCAAACCCAAGCCATACCCAAGACAAACAAAAAATCGATGTACCGGTAAACCCAGTTCTTCAAACCCAAATGGTAACTTTGCAAATAACTCATTGGATATTTTCTCCATCCACCAAACATATAACTCTAACCAAAGGCTTTGACATCTAAAACAAAATAACGTGCAATATTTAGATTAAAATTGAAAGAAATCTGAACTAAAAACTTATAAAAAATAAATGATAAATAAAAAGCAATTAAATATAAAGTTATCTTGAGGATCTCATCTATGTTCTTTGCAAACATATTATCAAAGATAGTCTTCACGACCCTTTCCCTTTCGGCCTTCCCTACTATAAGGAGACTTCAACCACCATGTGCTCACAAACATCTGATTAAGAGATGTTAATGAGGTTGCAATGCTCTACAATGTGATGAAAGTAGTGGCAAATTGTGTGACTTCTGCTCACATAAACTCATTTTTTGTCAATGTGCTCTTTCATCAAGCTTAGCACCCAAGGATAATTGTAGATGTATTTTGTGATATTCCCTGCTATTTCAACCGTATTTTTCACCCATGCAATTTTTCCAATGTCATCAAGTAGAAGATCAATGCAATGGGTTGCACAAGGGGCTCTAAAAAATTGTAGGGTGCCTCTCATCAAGAAGTCTCCTCATTGCTACATATGTTGTTGCACTGTTTATCACAACTTGGACGCCATTCTCCACACCCACTTCCATGACAACCTCATTCAATATATTATACAAGGTGTTTGAATTTTTCACTTGGTGAGAGGCATCAATTGACTTCAAGAAAACCAATTGCACACTTGAAGCTACTATAAAATTAATCAAAATGCAACTCCTTTCATCTGTCCATCCATCAGACAAAACATTTCAGCCCTTTTTGCGCCATATTCTTTTTTGCTCATCTACTATAACTTGTGTATTGTTTACGACGTCCTTCAATAATGGGCCACTCAAATCATGAGTAGGTGCCTTGAACCCCTTCCCGACAATGGTCATTGCAATTAACAAATTCTCCCAAATTGGAATTTTGGCGACATTGAATAGAATGTTGTAATACTAAAATATGTCACAGCCACCCTTGCTTCATTCAGCAATTCTTGATTCCGAACAGTACCTTCCAATGAAGGTTGTGCCCTGATAGATGAACTCCAAAACCTCGAGGTAAAAGAAGAGGCTACTAAGTCATCAAAATCAGCTCTGCTGCCCCCTATTCATTACGGATGCAAATGCTTCAACCATCCTTTTTTTTCATTTATTTCTCCTCATAAAGAGCTAAGACAGCAACCATCTCTCTTTGTCACACGCACATCATTCCCTAGAATTCATGCAAAGTGGTATTTGAGGCAATTGACACCTCCACTCATCTTAAACCCACAATACTTGCATATGATAGAATTGTACTCTAGACCATTTTCACAATGTTTCCATGCGGGATCATCAAACTTCCTATCCCTATGAGCACAACTACTTGAACCGGATGCCATTCTTGATACCTTATAAAATAAAATAAAAATAAGTTTAAAACCCTAGCAGTTAGAAGCAAGAAAAAATTGGAAAACAAACTGAAAAAGAAAAATATTTCAAACCCTAGGTAGATCTAAAATGAAAAAAAAAATCTAAACAAAATGAAAAATCTAAAATGAAGACTCTTACCTCTCAAACTCCCATGAAAATCTTTTGAAGCTGATGAAAATTAGTTGAATCAGGCAGCCTACCAACTCAAATAGCCGATTAAAAACACTGAACTTGAAGTACTAAATAACATCTACACTAAATCTCCAGGAATAAGAAATAAGCCAAGAAAATGTGTCACTTTCAATATAAGAGTGCGCCAAGGTCAACTAACTATTTTGATTCTTGAAGAAAAGAAATAAATTCCACAAACGAGTAGCTAACCAAGGCTACAAATGTTGTTGGTATGTGAAGTCAGTTTTATTCTTCCAACATTAATAGAGCAGTTGACTAGTTTCACGCATGACTTGCATGCACCAAGCACCGCTGAAGGCCTAAATGCCAGGTGGTTGCATGTAATATTCCAAATCGGAATATTTTACATTAATTTGGTTTTCTCATAATTATTTTTTAAAATAATAATTTAAATAATAATATAGTCAAATTGGATTAATTGTTTATTTCTGAATACCGATTTCGAATATTACAAAATTACACCACAAGGGGTTTTGTCCTTGGGTTCGATAACAAGGGTTTTCGTCATTGAGATCACGTTTGCACTTAAGAGGTCATGTCCTTAAGAGCCTTGTTGATGCTTTTACAAAATTACATGTTTGATGAATATGATTGGATGATTTCCTTCCATTCTCATAATGTTTTATTTAGATCTTCAACCTTACATTGAAGAGGTGTGACTTCAGCAAGGGTAGTGTCCCTCCATTGCAATGAATGTTGTTTAACATATTAACTAAATAATTAATAACTAACTAACTACTTATGAATGTTGTCCCTATGTGTGGCGATCTTGTTAATGAAGCATCGTTGTCCCTTAAGGTCTCTCTAATTTAATGTTGCGTTGTTGTTCCTGAGTGTAGCAATTTCTTCAATTAAATGTTGCGTTGTTATTCTTGATTAGATTGCAGCGATTCTCTTATTAAATTGTAGTGGTACAGTGTGGGACTATTACAGACCTCCGTCCTCAAATTGCTTGTCCTCAAGCAATTGTAAATTTGGGTGTTCAAGAATTGATGCTCCTTCCCACGTGGCATCTTCAAGTGGTAAATTTTTCCGACAAACCAAATACTCTGTGATACGTCTATTTCTTAACTTTTTTTCTCAAACCTCGAGGATGGCTTCAGGGATTAAAATCAACTTGCCTTCGTCATCTAATGGTGGTAGCTCTATAGAAGGGGTAATATGTTGGCCAGGTGCCCTTTTTAGGTGCGAAACATGGAAAACATTATGTATTCGACTACAACCTAGTAATTCTAACTCGTAAGCAACCTCTCCCACCATCCTCGTGACTTTATATGGTCTGTAGAAACGTAGTTTGATTTTCTCGACTCCACTTTGCTTGATAGAGGTTTGCCTATAGGGTTGTAAACACAAATATACCATGTCCCCTACTTCAAAGTTTCATTATGTTCTATGCTGATCTGCATATAGTTTTTGTTGATTTTGTGTTTGCTAAAGATTCTCCATGAGAGTCCTAAGGATATCTTGACTTTGTTGGATTAAGTCTTTGGCTCCCGAAACTCTACTATCTGCAATGATCAAGTCCACAAAATATTGTGCATTGTACCCGTACAAAGCTTTGAAGGGTGTCATTCCAATTGACATGTGATAAGAGGTATTATACCAGAATTCTCCCAAGTGCAACCATTTGATCCATGTATTTTGTTATCCTGATATATAATTCCTTAAATACCCTTCAATCCATTTATTGGCGACTTCTGTTTGACCATCCGTTTGAGGATGATAACTTGTACTTGAGGTAATTTCAGTACCTGCTAGGTGAAAGAGATCTTGCTAGAATGAGCTCATAAACCTACCATCTCTGTCAGTAAAAATGTTCTTTGGCAGCCCATGTAATTTTAAAATTTCTCTAAAAAACATTCCAGCTACCAAGGGGGCATCATACCTAGTGGGGAAAGGAAAAAAATGAGCATACTTTGTCAAACGGTCAACAACTACATAGAGGCAACTCTTTCCTTGAACCACGGGCAATCCAGTAACAAAATCCATTGAAATACCTTCCCATTTTTTAGCAGGGATGGGTAGTGGTTGCAACAAGCCTGCTGGAAATCAGTGCTCTATTTTGCTCTGTTGGCAAGTAGGACACCCCTGAATATACTTAAGAACTTCATTCTTAAGCCCTTTCCAAAAGAACATTTCTCTTACCTGTTTATATGTCTTAAGATAACCTAGATGACCTGCCAAAGGGTTGTTATGAATAGCCTTTAACATTTTATGCTTAATTTTTTATTCTGGTACCAAGAAGATTCTATTTTTATACAAAATGAGACCTTCTACTACCTTATATCGTTCATCCATAGTTTTTCCCTCTAAGATCGTATTAGCGAACTTCTTTTTAACATATTCAGCGATTATGAAAACCTTCCAATCAACTGCAATTGTAGTTATGAAGCACAAAGATGGTTTTCTCGATAATGGATCCACCACAACATTATTCTTTCCTTTCACATATTCGATGTTGAAATCAAAGGCTTGGACCTTGCTCACCCCATTTTTGGTGTCTATCGTTTAAATCCTTTTGACTTAAGAAAAATTTCAAACTATTATGATCCGTTCTCACCACAAGTTTCCCATATAACAAATATTGATGGAACTTACTCAGCGCATGCATGATTGCCAACATTTCTTTATCGTATATAGAGTACTTGTGCTCATGATCTTTCAATTTCCAGCTTTCAAACGCAATTGGATGACCTTGCTGCATTAGGACAGCACCGATTCCTTCACCTAATCCGTCACATTCCAGCACAAAGGATAATGAGAAATTTGGTACAGCCAACACAGGGCACAAACTCATTTTTTTTTTTAAGATAATCAAATGTTGATTTAGCAATTTCAGTCCAATGAAAAGCTCCCTTTTTGGTTAAATTAGTCAAAGGGGCAGTTATCCGAGAGAACCCTTTAACAAACCTTCGACAATAAGTGCATAACCCCAAGAATCCTCTTAATTGAGTCATGTTAGTAAGAAGGGGCTAATCTAATATAGCTCGAATTTTATCTTAATCAACGTGCACTCCTTGTTTATTGATGACATGCCCCAAGTAAAAAATTTCCGTCATTCCAAACTCACATTTAGACATTTTAGCAAAAAGAGATTGTTGCTCCAATATTTTCAGTACTATGTCTAAATGTTTCAAGTGTTCCTCCCATGACGTACTATATATCAATATATCATCAAAGAAAACCAACACAAAGTTTCTCAAATGTTTACCAAATATATGATTCATAAAGAACTGAAAGGTGGCTAGAGCGTCGGTCAATCCGAAATGCATAACCAAAAACTCAAAATTCCCATAACGACATCTGAACGTTGTTTTTTGAACATCTTCGTCCCACATTCGTATTTGATGGTATCCTGATTTTAAATCGATTTTGGAAAATAAATTAGCTCCATGAAGCTCATTGATTAATTCATCAATCCTTGGTATCAGAAATTTATTCTTAATAGTTTTTTTATTCAATTGACGGTAGTCTATGCACATTCTCAATGTGCCATCTTTCTTCTTGACTAGGACCACGAACGAGGCGAAGGAACTTGAACTTGGCCTAATAAGCCCCATCTCCAACAATTCTTTGATAGCTTTTTCAATCTCATCTTTATAGATTTTGGGGTGGCGGTAAGGTGTAATTATTATTGGCTTGGTACCGGTTTCTAACTCAATAATATGTTGAAACCCTCTATCCGATGGCAACCCATGTGGGATATTCTCAAAAACCTTAGCATGTTTAGAAATTATGGGCTGAATATCTTCATGATGTCTTTGTGGTTCTGATTTTGTAGAACTCACAAAAAATTGTGTTGCCCATGAAACTTGGCCATTCTTGAATGCCCTTTCCATCCTATTGGCTATAACCATTTGGAGGGCTCCATTAGCCATACCCTGAAGAACTATTTCCTTCCCATCTATTTTAAATTTTAATTCCATGGTTTGATAGTTTTGGGTAAATTCTCCCAAGGAATGTAGTCATTGTACACCTAGTACCAGATATGTTTCGCCAATGCCCACTACATAGAAATCATCGTTTATTTGATGTCTCCCCAACGTGAAATGGAGTAGTGGAATTCTTTGAGTGCATGGAATGATAAAACTATCAGCAACTGTAACCTTAAAACCTTGAAATTCTTCTATTTTTAAACCCATTTTTGTTACCAACCCTTCGTCAATGAAGTTGTGGGTGGCCCCACTATCTATTAATACGGTGATTTTCTATCCTTGTAGACTTCCTCTTACTCTAAACGGATGGTATCTCGAAGCTCCTGATAAATTTGCAAAGGAACCCTCCAATGTCTTTTCCCCTTCGTCTAATTCATGTATTGTTTCTTCAGTTATGACCTCTTTTTCGTCGAGTTCACCATCTGAAACAACTTCGATGTAATGGACTTGCCCCTTTCTTAAACAACGGTGACCTGGTACCCAAGGGTCCTTACAAGTGAAGCATAAGTTTTTCCTCCTTAGCTCATTTCTTGTTTATGTTTTGTTACCCGTTCTAGGTGGGTCTATTGGTTGGAATCCCCGTGATTGGAGTGGTTTTCTTTGTTGGCTATACGGTGTTGTCCCTTGCTGTCTTGAAGGCATGAGTCATGGTTGTCCATTATTGGTTATTTTTGGTTGTATAAATGGTACAATTTTATTCCTTGGTGTTGATGTCTCTAAATCTAGTGCTTTTTTAATTGTTTCTTAGAGAGAGGAAGGATTAAAGGCTTTGACTAAACCCTTGAGTGGCTCAATCAATCCTTCCATGAACAATACTATGAGCCTCCTTTCAGTAATGTCTAGAATCATCACAACGAGCCTTTGAAATTCTACGACATAGTCTTCCACATTACTACTTTGTTTTAATAATACCAATTCCTGAAAATGAATTTTGGGGTCAACTCTATCGAATCTTTCTATCAACCTCTTAGTAAATTCGTCATATGATTTAATAAGATCATGCCCCTACGTAATCCATCCATGGTACCACCACTCATGAGCTATTCCTTCGAGATGAAGGGCTGTGAATTTTATTGCTTCTTCTTCCATCATAGGTCGGAGAGATAAGTATGTATCTAATTTTTGGATCCACGCTCGAGCTGTGCATTTGTTAGAGCCGTCAAAAGTCAACAAGGTTAATTTACCCAATGCATGTTAAAGATCTTTTTGATTATTTTGAGGTCTACGCTTTGTTCTAGTGCCATTACGATTTCTTTTCATTTCCATGAACTTTGGGGGCGATATTTCTCTTCGTAAATCATCTGAAAGGGCTCGATATTCTTCAAAATCAGCCGTAAGGTCCTCTCCAAATGAAGTTTGGGTTTTTTCTTCCATACTTGATTCTACTCTTGAAATAAATTTGGGCTGAAAAGCTCTGTTTGAAGAACTCGCAATTGTTTTGCGTAAGATTTTATTATGGCTAGTATTAAAACGACAATTTTCATCATTTTAATATCTATGAGTTGTAATAGATTGCATTGCAAGGGCTAATTGAGTCATTGTATTAGCCAGTTGTTCATGACCTTGGATAAGCCTATCAATCCATTCATCATCTCCGTTCCTTTTTTCCATATTTGTCCTTTCTTCTTCCTTTTCTTTTTCTTGTCTTTGCTGACCGGAACCCTTATTTTTATTTCTCAAATAATAGCGGATTTCTTTATCTTCGCCTTGCATGAAGTTTACGTTCCACAAGTTGGCAGGATGGAAAGCTCTGATACCACTGTAATATTCCACAACAGAATATTTTACATTAATTTGGTTTTCTCGGAATTCCTTTTTAAAATAATATTTTAAATAATAATAAAGTCAACTTGGATTAATTGTTTATTTCTGAATACAGATTTTGAATATTACAAAATTACACAAGGGGTTTCGTCCTTGGGTTCGATAACAAGGGTTTTTGTCCTTGAGATCATGTTTGCAATTAAGGGGTCACGTCCTGAAGAGCCTTGTTGATGCTTGTACAAAATTACATGTTTGATGAATATGATTGGATAATTTCTTTCAATTCCCATAATGCTTTATTTATACCTTCAACCTTACATTCAAAGAGTGTGACTTCCGCAAAGGTAGCGTCCCTCCATTTCAATGAATGTTGTTTAACATATTAACTAGATAATTAATAACTAAATACTAATGAATGTTGTCCCTATGTGTGGCAATCTTGTTAATGAAGCGTTGTTATCCCTTAATGTCTCTCTAATTAAATGTCGTGTTTGTTGTTCCTTTGTGCAGTGATTTTTTCAATTAAATGTTGCACTGCTACTCCTGATTAGATTGCAGTGATTCTCTTATTAAATTGCAGTGGTATAGTGTGGGAATATTACATTGCAGGGGGGTTGGTTGTAGCCCCCATGCCACAGTCGTAAGTTGTTCCGACGAGGCCATTAGGCTTGGCCGGAGAAAAATTGGTGTTTGTACAATGTGTTTTCAAGGCGTCCATACAGTATGGCACACGCGGTTGTACTACATGTATTTGTACGACACGTGATTGTACTACACGCAATTTTGTACCGTGGTTTCTAATTCGAGTTCCGTCTATAAAAGGAACTCATGAGTTAGGAGAAAATATAGTAGTATGATTGTTAGTTATTGGAGCAAGAGAGTGGTTATGCCATTGATGTAATAGCAGATTGATTCCTGATATTAATCAAAATACTGAGATCCTTGCCCAGTGGTTTTTACTGTAACACTTCTACGTTTTCCACGTAAATCTATGTGTACTTCTGATTTGTCATGTTTATTGCTTTTCACTATGTGATTATATTTCTTTCTGTATTGTTTACTTTATTAACAAATGTAAGCTAAACCTCAATTCTAAAACCCACGGTTATTTGCAAATATGTCGCAATGACAAATAAGTGAACCGCGATATCACACTGATAGTTTTGGTTGTGTTTGGCAATCACGCAGTAGCAACCAAAACTGTATGAAGAAAATAACATTTGTCTTTTTGCTAGAGGTTATAAGAAAAAGGTACTCGAGTAGCAAGCTCAGACTCGCAAGTAAAATTTGATTAAGCTAGTAAAATTAAGCTCAACGTACTAGCCTTTCATAGCTAGTAAAATTTTCCTCAATCCCACAAATAAGGATGGCAATTGACAAATTATGGTACATACTAGAGATTGAATGACAATAAAGCACATCAACAAGACTAATCAAGTTTGAATACCACTTACTTCCACATGGATGACGATAATTGAGTGATCAAATGAGGTTAAACTTCTTTTATACCAACCAATCAGCTTCTTGCATACAATAATTGGAAGTAATAGAAGGGCTATAGATGATGAGCACCCACCTCTAGACTAGCATCATGACCCTTTGTTCGGCAAAAATACGACACATGTCCAATGATCACAAAGGGAGATAAATGGGTTAGACCTGCTTCTTACTAACGGTCATGCTATGCAGAAGTAGTAAAAGAGAATTAATCAACAACTCACTGAATGGAAGCAATGAGGACATATAATATATTTAGTAATTTAACTATAGTTATCAATTCCATATACAAGTGTAGGTTAGTGGAATTACTCCAAGGGTAAATAGAAATAGATTAAAACTTAAAAGTAGGTTGACAATCGGAAAGGGTATATGGTAATAAAGTAAATGTAGATGGACATTTGGAAATGGTAGGTAGAAATAAATTAGAAGTAGGTGGCTAGATGAAAGTTAGTAGGCGGGAGTTGTCAACATTATATGTCATTGTAAGATTTGTGGCCTATATATACAGGCTTCTTTTATGTAAATACACTCAAAAATAGAATCATAACAGTTGGTATCAGAGCCCTTCCCATTTCTGAAATTTCTGTTTGTTTCCAAATTTCATATTGTTGCACAATGATTTTACTCTAGGTATCAACTTTGCCCTCTAACCTTTAATACATTTATTGTGTATATGGCACCCCAGTACTCTACCGTTCAAATCTCTGATTTTAGATTTTTTCTGTCAGATTTCTGATTAAAAGTTCCCGATCTCTAATTCAACATTCACCTGCTGCATATTGGGGTTTTCACTGTCTTTCCTTATTCCCAGTATCGGCTCTCACCTCCAGCCTGTGTATTTGGCATCCCAGATTTATTGCTGTCAAATCTGTGATTGCCAACTTTTACTGTCAATTGGTTGATTCGATTTCTGCTGTCAATTTTTTTGTTAAAAATCTCTGCTGTGAAATTTCTGCAGTCAGTTTTCTACTAGCAATGGCCAACTCCATTTCAGATTTCAAGTTTCTTGCTTGTCGTTCAGATGTACACAACCCAACCGCAGCTCATTTTAGTATCAGATGCAGTTTGGGGTCCTCTTGAAATAAGCTTCCTGCTCGTGGCCTTGCACTTGTAACAACAGCAGCACATTAGTTTTTAGTTGTTTTGTATCCTTTTGCTTTTATTGGATGGATAGTTCAACAAATCCCCCAACTTGGTCCAGTTGCTCACCCAGGAGCTCCACAACCAATGACAACAACAAAATGCATTTCAGTTCCAACTCATGCAACAGACGGCGAGCATGTTCCAACAACTTATAGGACACCAGTAGAACACTAGTTCCATTCCCTCAACCGGCCCAATTGACCAACCTGATTTTAGGTTGGATACCAAGACATCTACTCCCCATTTTGAAGGCACAATTGATGAGGACAAGTTAGATGTTTGGATTTGCAATCTTGAGGCATATTTCAAAACATAGTCAAATTGCACAGAGCCACAACAAATCATGATAGCAAAGGTCCATATGAATGTTCATGCCCTCACCTGGCGGCGGTCTCATGTCCAACTTCTAGAGGCGACAAAGCAACCAAAAATTGATAATCAGACAGATTTCAAAGGGACTATTTAAGCACGAATTTCTCCCCTCGGCTACAAAGAAGAGCTCTTGGCATGATGGCTCCATCTTCACCAAACATCCGACCAATCAATCCATCAATACATCAAGCAGTTCCATCTTCATCAAACATCTGGCCAATCGATCGAGCAATAAATCAAGCAGTTCAATTGCCTCTCTGTTAAGTTGGTGATGTGGGGCATTGATGAAGTTCTTTGTACCAAATTCATCTCAGGGTTGCTTTCTCATCTTCAACAGGACTTATAGCTCTTTACCATCACTTCCTTAGAGCAGGGTTTCTAGCTTGCTCAAAATGTGGAAGCTAAAGAACAAAAGGCATACCCGAAACCAAGTCAATCTTTATCTTTTCAAAATAAGAGTTATTCTTCATATTCTTCTCCTATTAACTCCTCTAATGCTTCAGATTCATCATCCAAGAATGGGATTCCTCACCAAATGGATCCATTAAAGGGTTCAACTACTTTATCTAGCAATGGAAAGAAGCATCATGCCTACCACAAGCACATGGGATGTTCTACCGATGAATGTCATGTCCTCAAATCAAAGAAGGTAAAGACCCTTCTTGCTGGGCAAACTTCACAATTCAAGATTCTGAGATTTAACTAACTAATCCCAACACTTCTAATCCTCGGCTCATTCATATGGTTAATGACTATCCTGACAACAAAAGGGAAGCTCTAATTGCTCATAATTGTTAAATCAAGATTAAATTAATAGAGGTTATCCTTGACAATGGCATCCAGAGAACCTTGATTTCACCAAAGTTCGTAGACAATCTTCAGTTTCCAACTACAACGCATTCACACCCATACCACTTGGGGTGAGTCAAGGAGGAGGGGCATTCCACACTCGTGTCTCACAAATGTTCTGTGATTTTCCATTGAGCCATTCCAAGTTTACAAATGACTGATGTCAATCCACTAAATTGTTGCAGTCTGATATGGGGAACACCTTATCAGTAAGACCACAAGGCAGTCTTTGATGGCTTCCACAGGACCTATTGACTGCACAAGGATGGTAAAGTGTATAAAATCACTTCTATTAGTTATTTGCTTTCTTGACAGCCAGCAATTGAACAAGTCAATCTACATAAGCTTCCTACTCTTTATATCATTCAGAAAGCAAAGCCAAATAATGCTGACAAGCTTTCACCTAATTGATGCATATTTAATGTTTTTGAGAAGCCTAAAATACTTACCCCTTTGAGGAACATTCAGCATTCTATAGAGTTTATGACAAGTTCTCGGTTGCATAATCACACCAAACTGCGTTACACTCGATTGTATTGAGATAGATCACCAAATCAGGCAAATCTTTGAAGGGGAAAAGATCCAATCCAACACTTCTCCTTGCATATCTCCTGCTCTCGTTGTACCAAAGAATGAACATAATGAGTGGTGGTTAGTCACACATTATCATGCTTTTGACAAAATCATTTTACAGAACATATACACTTCTCAGGATCTAAGATATCTTGGACCAATGTCAGGGTGCCAAGTACTTCACTAAGCTCTATTTGACTTATGGATATCACCAAGTCTGCATGGAGCTTTGTCATGTTTGGAAGACAGCTTTCAAGACAAAGTTTGGACATTATGAATAATTGGTCATGCCTTTTGGCCTCAGCCATCATGTGCATCATCATGATGTTTTCCAACCCCATTTTTGAAAATTTGTTGCCATCTATCTAAATGATAATTGACATCTTGGTCTACAACAAATCCAAGAACAACCACTTGGTCAATGCCGATACAGTTACGGATCTTCTTCGTCAACATCATTTCCAAGCCAAGATGAAGAAGTCCTTCTCTGGTCAAAGCTCAGTTAAGTACTTGTAGTTTCTCATTAACAATCACAGAATACATGCAGAAAAGTACAGGCCTTCAAGACTGACCCAATCTATCTAGCATTTCAAATCCTAAGATGTTTTTTAGGGGAATGAACTGCTAAAGAAATTCAATCCTAACTACTCGCACATTGCCCATCCTCTTCATTAGTTAACTAGTCAAAATGATCTTAATTGGAACTCATATACCACTCAAGCATTTCATCAATTGAAAGAGGCTATCCGCTCTGTTCCAATGCTTGCTCTCCCCAACTTGCAATAGTCATTTGAGCTTGAGACCGACACTTCCCAATATGTCATAGGTGTAGTACTTGTGCAAGGCGGGCATCCTGTAGCTTATTGAACTGAAGCACTATCATAAGCCAAGCTCAAACATAGCACCTATGACAAGGAATTCTATGCTTCGGTCCAAGCGCTCAGGCAGTAGTACCATTATCTTATTGTAAGGAGGTAATTCTACATACTAACCACCAACCACTTCAGTTCTTCAACTCTCAGTCTTAGATTCAAGGACATCGTCATTTGAAGTGAGCATTGTCTATTCGGAAATTTTATTTGGTGATATAGTATAAGAGGAGCATCAACAACAAAGTGGTAGATCTTCTTCGTCATTCTCCTTCTCGAGTACTTGCAATTTTGGATATTCAGTGTGCAGCCTATGATGAGTGGAAACCTCTCTACTCCATAAAGACACAATTTGGTACAAAGAACTCATGTACCACTCAAGCATTTCATCATTTGAAAGACCACTTCATTTGAGCTTCAAACCAACCCTTCACAATATGCCATACGCGTAGTAGCTAGACAAGGAAGACATCAATTGGCTTATTATTTTGAGGCACTATCAGAAGCCAAGCTTAGTTATAGCACCTATGACAAGGAATTATATGCCCTAGTCCAAGCGCTCAAGCAGTGGCACCATTATCTTATTGGTAAGGAGGTAATTCTGCATACTAATTACCAACCACTTCAGTTTGCGAACTCTTAGTCTAATATTCAAGAACATCATCATTTGAATTGGGCATCTTATATTCTGTAATGTCCCTAAATGGGACGATTTAACCAAAAAGGGGTTTCCCCTAAAATCCACAAAATTCTTTTTGCCAGTTTTTGAGGATCAGTTGCTATATTATGATAGTTGGGAAAATACGATTTTTATATCAAATACAGCTGTTGTTCCTTGCTTAATTTATGCTTCAAACCCTTGCCAAAAATATGCCACATGTGCCAAAAGTAAGGGAAAAATTCCAGCGATCCCCTAGGGCATCCAAAGTGGTCCAAAAATTCTTCCAAGCCAATCGCCCAAGTTGCCAAGGTGTAGAATAAACTGCAGAATATTTATTAAAAAAAAATTCATCTTCCACAAGTGAATTTGATCAAGAAAACCTGTCAAAAAAAATTAAATAATAATCTTGAAATTATTATTTAATATTATAGCACGTTAAAGCCTTAGAGCCTCAAAACTTCATCAAATCTTCACCAAACCCTATGCCATTATTCAAAAAATTTATTAATAAATTCCAGAATATTAAATTGATCAATTAGACCCCAAAAATGATTTCAAAACACTCCTAAGAGCCTCCAAACCAAGTCACCCCACTTGCAAAATTAATGCAAATAATAATAAGAATTATTAGGTTCACATTGGACCTCAAATTGTCCACCAAACCCTCTCAATAAGCACACAAAGCAAATCACCCCACTCTAGGGCAAGTAACAAATCCACCTTAGCAATAGGTGGCATCAAAAGACACTTTTTGTAGAATAATCAGCTCCAAATCTGCAAACCTTATTGGGCATACATCTCAATATTTTCTTCAAACATGAAGAATCAATATCAATTTTCAGCATGTCCCTCAATTGATATCTTCATCATGTATTTGTACCCTCCAAAGGGGGGCGAAGGTAAAACACCTTATAACCCCTCACTGTCCCTAAAACGCCTCATAACCCTTCCTTGTCCACTTTTTAAGATATCTTTCTTTTCTTTGTTCATCTCCCAAGCCAACATTCCTTTTAATTTCACTTTAGGCCTTTTTGAATTAATTAAATACCTTGCCTCAATAAATTAGTAATTAAAATTACTTTTTGACAAATCAAATAATTATTTTATATTAGGTCCTTGCTTCAATAATTAATTAAATTGCTCTAATAATTGAAGTGATAAAAATAACTTTTCAAGCAATTTATTAATTATAAAACCCTTAGAATAATCATTAAAATTACTTTAATTTTTCAAATGGTTAAAACCACTTTTCCAATAATTCGAATAACTATCCAAGATAGTTCTATTTTAATAATTAATTAAATTGCCTTATATTTTCGAATGATTAATATCACTATTCGGGCAATTTTATTAGTTACTAAAATTATATGAAAAGGAGACATTACAGTCCTCCCTTCCCAAATTTGTTTGCCCTCGCGCAAATACAAGCTTATATGCCCTATTACCATGTCCAAGTGGTAAAACCTGTTGTAGTGCTCAAAAAGCCTTGCTCATATACCTGTTAAGTGGAATAACTTTTGTCAAAAAGCATAATGTGACATACCATACCAAACCTTCTTTAATTCGAAAATGTAATCTTTCCATTTGCAAAGAGAAAACAAGTTTAACCCAATCGGAAAACATACCTTGCAAATGCATGTCATTATCAAGTAAACAAATTTGTAGGGATCCTCTTCTATGAGATAGGTATCCTTCCATTTGCTCCCCCATATCAATATTTTCGTGCACATATGGAACACGAATCAACTCTAATAAAATTTGCATTTCAACCATGAGAGAAGGCTGTACCTTTCTTGTGTTTCCCACCCTTCTTTATGCGCAAAGTGTTCCCAACCATGAGCATTTTCAGAACTTGCTAAAGGCTGGAATATGTCAAAAAAATCAGATCTCTCACCTTCATGACGTGGCTGTTCTTGCCTTCCTAACTCAAAATTTTCTGAGTGATAAAATTCAAAATTCATCTGTGCATTCATCATTCCCCCTTTGGGCTGTATCACGCTCCAAATTTTCAATTTTTTTACCTCAATTGGTGGTTGGATTTGTTTTGTTGACTCAGAAAATTTTAAATCAAAAAATTCAGACTTCATACCTCTTTTCCGAACCATGCAAAGTAAATTGCTTTTGATGCCCAAAAGAGTCCATATGTAAGCCCAGCTGTGTTTATCATTCTTTTGTAAGCAAAAGAACCAACTTTTCTTGCCATTCGAACCTTGTGAACAGCTGCTTGTATTTGTATTCCATTCAAAATTCAAATAAGGTCTCATTTTCCTTAAAACACCTCCATTTCCACCCTTGCAAGAAGGAATAGGGTGTTGCCCAAAGCAATTTTTGGGTTGCCCTTGGCAATCAACTCTCATTTCAGCCCTCCAAATACAAGCATGACAAAAATCAGAATTTGCTACACTTACCAAACATGTAGAAAACCGAAATTCCCTTTGATGCCATAGGCTGTCCATGATCAACAACTGCAGCCCCTTGTTCATTTCCTTCTTATTTTTTATCATCCTTGGTTGGGTGGTTTTCGCTACCTTCCCTTGGTTGCTCAAGTATGGGGACTACAACTTTACTTGCACTCTTTGTATTCATAGCACATGATTTCTCTAGTGATCCTAGACAAGAAGCAAACAGTTTAGTGGAAACATTAGTGTTTAATAACACTTTTACAATAACTTCATCATGTCTCATGACCATGACATGGGCTCCCTTGCGGTGTCTTATCTTTTTCATATCATGGCTATAGCATGCCTTTTTCTCCTTCAACATTCCTGTTGACGCTGTGGATTGCACCCTTGACAAAATGCTGAGCTTCTGTCTTCCATGCGACACAATAAAGACTCCTCTCTTGCCTGTGGGTTTGGCAAAACTGAGGGGAGAATCTCTAGATAAGGGCTAGCTCTCTTTGATGCATCTCTGAGTTATTCCAGTAACATTTTCTAATATATATATATATATATATATAATTGGGGGGTTGAAAAGAGAGAAGGATTACTGAAAAACAGAACCTAACCTAAGCTGGTGATGCACCAAACAAGTTTGATCTACTCATACTCACACTTTGAACCATAAGAACACATACATACACTTTATCTGATGAAAGGGCCAAACTGAAAGAAGCTTAACAGGGAGGCTTTAATGGAAACACACAGAAAATGAACTTACCGCAGGTGCTATAAGAAAAGCACACTGTCTGGTAACCTTCTTTTGCCTTTGCACTCCAGATACAGCTCTTCTTGTTACCTGCAGGAATGGCACTTTGTCTATACCAGGCGTGTTGGTATCAAGCTTGTGAGAACATCAAGAAATAAATGATTGAACACAAGGTTAACACTCGGACACACTCAGAGATATATCCAACCAAAATAGAGGTAAAAATGTGTATTCTATTGATTCCAGGTGAAAATTGACAGGGCTTCGCCTTGCAACATGAGAGATCCTTATCTCAAATGAGAAGTTACAAATATGTAGCCTTTTTGGAAAAGACTTTGGCGCTTTCTGGGAAATAAATGACCCATGCTGTGTTGAAAGCCTTGGGAAGAGGAAGTCGCTGTTGCTGATATCATCCTTCTAGAAACGGCCTGCTAGAACCATGTTGTGTAGTCGTCAGTCTTGACTTTAGCGCTTAAAACGTATTAAACACTACTGCAGAAGCATGAGTCGCCCGATTGTTTTAATGACAAGGCCACCCGTTTTGTCTGCAAACAAGACCACTTTTTAAAGAGATTCACGCAATTGTCTGCCCATTAATGCAAAATGAGGAAAAACAGCTCGCGTCATTCACTGTTTGCGTTCCTTGATGACCACTTGGCAGAGACTGTTTCAACTGCTGGAATAACTCCTTGTGCCGACGCCTTCTTTTGCCACCTAGGCTGTTTTGTCCATATCTGTGCTTAGTTAGGTGCATCTTTTGGAACATTCCAGATGTTGTCGTATGTCTGCGTGGCCATGTTTTGGATTCTCTGCTTTGTTCCATCTTTCCTTGCTATTTTTGTCCCTTCCTGGCTTTGTCTTTTCTTGGCTGTCTTTTCCTAGCCTTGTGAGCACTCGGGGCTATCTTCTTAGCGGGTCGTTGAGTTCACTTGCGGCCTGTCCTTAAGCTTTTAAAAAATCAACGGCTATTTCACCACTTTAAATTTGACGTCTGTGCACCCGTCACTAGGCGTTTGAACCTCCAACGGCTAGTTCGCTATGCTCAATTTTGATGTCTTCGAGCCCGTCATCCCCTTTGGCAATTTCTTCGGCTTTCTTTCCTTCGGCCTTTTTTCTTTGTCTGGGCCTTTGTCTTTTAACTCTCCCGAAAGGAAGGTGTCCCTTCGGGGCTTGGAGAAAGGTCCCTTCATTTTTGTCGAGAGTCCCCCACAAGGGTACTTGCCCTTTGGAGTCCTTCGGGCTCCTTGGTCCTCAAATCCTTCGGACATTTTGTCCTAAGGAATTTTTTATTTTTATTTTTTTTCCTTTTCCGCTTGTTTTCTGTCAGCTTTCCTTTCGATCGGGCTTTCTTTTTTGGGTGAATTCCTTCGGACTTTTTGTCCGAAGGATTTGCCTTGTGAATTTCTTCGTGGATTTCTTTCGGCGGGTTTTTCCTTTCTTTTGTGTTTATTGCCTTGTGAATTTCTTCGGACAAAATGTTCGACAGAATTCCTTCCGGCATTTTGCCCGAAAAAATTCAACTTTTCACTTTTTTCGAAGCAAAACTCTATCCCTTTGGCCCTTTCTTCCAAGTGCTTTCCTGCCCTCTGCAAGGGCTAAATCAAACCCAAAGTTACCTTTCAGAGCTTTGTAATGGTCCACTTTGCTCATCACCTGCCCTCTGCAAGGGCTGTTTGGTCTCCAAAATTGCCTTTCGGAAAAGTTGCAAAGGCCATTTTTGTTACCTGAGTGCCCCTCGCAAGCGCTGCTACCCTTCGGGCTTTTGAAAATGATCCTTTGGCGAATACCTTCGGACAAAATGTCCGAAGGAATTCCTTCGGACATAAAGTCCGAAAGAATTCATCCCTTTAATTCCCTTGGATTTCTTTTGCCTTAGTCCCTTTTCTGAAGGAAAATTTTGACCCTTTCAAGCGTTTTCTGCCCTTTGAACTTGGTCTATTTTGGCAATAAAAGTCCTCCGAAACAATTTATTTGCTCTGTCAAACCCGAGAACACATCATGGAGCTCCTTAGACGTTTGAGACACAGAACTTACACTCAACTTTGGGGACTCTCATGAAGCTAGCACCTTTTGCAAACTCCTGGATAATCGCTCCTTCCAACCCTGCCTGTTCTTGCAAACGCTTGAAGTTAAGCCTTTTGCATGCCAAGAGAAAAAACGAGTTGCAGAAGTATACTTCTGCATTATCCTTCATGTCTGAGCTGGCTAAATGGAAGGAGAAGAAAAGGGAGACCGATTTTGATCTGCAGGACCAAAAATGGTCAACAATTCCTTAATAGTGGCTGGAAAACCACTCATACATGTAGAAATCACTTCCATGGTGTTGGGGTGTGAGAGGCACACCTTCCTAGGGCCAACACTTTTCATGGCAACAAAAAACTTAGTGAGAAGCAAACTGAAAATGTGAAAAACAGCAACGAATGTATTACTTACAGCCCTTCCCTTCATTCTTGGATCATGGTGCTTCTTGCTTACGCCCTTTTCCATGAGGATCCAAACCTTGTCCTTTGTTTCACAACATAACAAAAATAACAAAATCATGTTTATACTGCTCACCTGGATCCCACAACCATAACAGAAGCTTGTTATGTCCAACCCACGAATTGATAAGGAATAGTTCCTCTCTTCCCTTAGTGCCCCTCATCTCTTCTTCATGGTTGGCAACCCTTGCAACTCCTGATTTTATTACTTCTATTGCATATTTGATTGGTGTTGAATAAAAATCAGCAATCATTATCTTCAAGCATTCCTTCTTTTTATGGTGCATTAATTCATCAAGAAGCCCACTTGTGCCATCCAACCTTGTCAAGGCTTGCACCCCTTTCTCATTTGCATTTAGAAATTGCTCCTTCCAAACTCTTTCATCAAATCTAGAGTCATGCAACTAATTTGAACAATTATTAGGTACCAAACAAAAATCACCATTCAACTCATACCTTTCTATGAATATCTCGGTTTCTTTGGCTTCTTCAAAATCATCTTTTTGAATACCAAAGTTTGAGGTACTTGGCTGCCCCAAAGCACCTAGCATCTCCTCATTTTCATCCATCATTTGTAGCCCTCTTTGCTGCTCCAAAAACTCAAATTTTTGGTTCTCACAATTTCCCACTCTAGGTTGCCCCAAAGTGTCATCTTTTTGTAGCTCACCTTCCTCCTTCAAATCTGATTTTTCTATTTCATTGGCCTCTTCATACAAACCCTCATGAAGGGTTGTCCCTTCATTTTTTTCCTCCAACTCTCCATGTAGTTCAATACTCTCTTCCTCTACATGCTCCACTATCAAATAAGGCCTCAATTTTCCCTCATAATTAATTGCAACATTTTCAAACAGCATATGTGCAATTGGAAAATTTTTTCTTTCTAACCTCAAACCTATCAACAAGATAGATAATAATGGCTCGGAAAGATCATCACTCTCATTGAGTGTCAGGGTCAAGATTCTCTGCATAGAAGCTACAACATTTTTGGTAGGATTCTTGCAAAATTGCAAAAATGTTGAAACATCTTAACAATAAGTTCATCACAATCCATATCTAACATCAAAATGCATGACCTAGTTGAAGCCATAGTTTTTAGGATGTTGACCCTTCTAGCCAAGGAGTGTCCTTTGTCCTCTTTGAGACCTTGGAAACTCTCCACAATCAACGAAAATATCTCCCTCGTGATTTTATCACTGTAGGGAACTTCGAGAACCGTTAGTCTTAAAACTTCATTAATACAACTAGTAACCAAGAGCCTTACCTCCCCATTTGTGTCTCTCAAAAATTTATGTTGAACCAAGAAGTCCTTGAGGGCTGTACCGCCCATTTATAGACTCATAATGTGATTGATTTGCCTTGGATAACCTCTTTTCTACTCTTCAAAGGTGTTGATTATATCCTCCACTGGTTGGCGTAGGTTCCCTAGCCTTCTACCTATATTGTAGAGACTGACTTTCTCCATTTCTTCCATGACTTCTTCCTCTTCCTTGATAACACCGAATTGAGATCTTCATCATGTATTTGCACCCTCCAAAGGGAGGCGAACCACCTTGCGGGGTGGGGCGGCGCAAAGACGGACGTAAAACACCTCATAACCCCTCCTTGTCCACTTTTTAAGATATCTTTCCTTTTTTTGTTCATCTCCCAAGCCGACAATCCTTTTAATTCCACTTGAGGCCTTTTTGAATTAATTAACTTGTCTCAATAAATTAATAATTAAAATTACTTTTTGGCAAATTAAATAATTATTTTATATTAGGTCCTTGCTTCAATAATTAATTAAATTGCTCTAATAATTGAAATGATAAAAATAATTTTTCAAGCAATTTATTAATTATAAAACCCCTTAGAATAATCATTAAAATTACCTTAATTTTCCAAATAGTTAAAACCTCTTTTCCGGTAATTTGAATAACTATCCAAGATGGTTCTATTTTAATGATTAATTAAATTGCCTTATATTTTCGAATGATTAAAATCACTATTACGGCAATTTTATTAATTACTAAAATTATATGAAAAGGGGACATTACATATTTCGGAAATTTTATTTGGTGATATAGTACAAGGAGAGCATCAACAACAAAGTGGTGTATCTTCTTATTCGTCCTCCTCAAGTATTTGTTATTTTGGATATTCAATATGCAACCTATGATCAGTGGAAAGCTCTCTACCTCGCAGAGCCTCAGTTTGGTATGAATAACTCACGTGCCACTCAAGAATTTCATTGAAAAGTTAAGTTACCGATTCAGGTTTGGTTCAAGTTAGGGTTCGAGGACCCAGGTTTGCCGGGATGCCAAATTTTTTTGCCTTGGGTACAGCTTGGGTTCGGCCGTAAAAAATATATATATAAATTCTAGCCTAATAAATAGGAAATTAATGAAATTACCCAAATATTATGCAATGAGAAAATGAGAGGTAGGTGTTTTTGCTTTTGTGTTTTGTTTTTATCATTTTTGTTCGTTTATCTTATGTTTTTGTGTTTTGCTTAACTTTTAGGGTTTGCAATGTGTTTTTTATTAATTTTTATCGTTGTTTTATGTCTAATTTTGAGGAAAAACAAGAAAAGAATTTTAAAAAATGTTCTTGCCTCAAATTTTACTCAGGTTTTATCTAGATTCATCTTGGGCGACTCGAGTACAGAAGAACTTAGACGAACCTAGGTCGTTCTCCACGAGAACCGAACACATACACAATCCCAAGGCACAGTTCTTTTGCTTTTTTGGACAAATAGGTGTCTTTGTTGAAAAAGCCTATTAGCTCTGCTCCAATGTTTGCTCTCCCTGACTTGCAACAATCATTTGAGCTTCCAACTAGACATTCCCTAATATGCCATAGGCGTAGAACTTAAGCAAGGAGGACATCTAGTAGCTTATTATTCTAAAGCACTGTCACAAGACAAGCTTAGTTATAGCACCTATGGCAAGGAATTAGATACCTTGTTCCATGCACTCAAGCAATGGTATCATTATCTTATCGGTAAGGAGGTAATTCTGCATACTAATCACCAACCACTTCAGTTCTTGAACTCTCGGTCTAAGATTCAGGAACAAATTTGAAGTGGGCACCTTATATTCAGCAATTTCATTTGGTGGTAAAGTATAAGATGGGCATCAACAACAATGGGGCAGATCTTCTTAGTCATCCTTCTTCTCATGTACTTGGCATTTTGAATATTCGGTGTGCAACCTATGATGAGTGGAAAACTCTCTACTTCGGAGATACTCAGTTTGGTACAACCGCGAAAGCTTTACAACAACCAACATTGGTGAACCACACACCTTTCCTTTACTACAGTTTATTGGATGGGTTAATGTATAACTTCACTAGCTTTTAATTCCCAAAGGCCCTTCTCGCCAAATTTTACTAAAGGAAGCTCATTCATCCTCCTATGGTGGGCATCACATGTTTATTACATCTGTCAGTGCTTTCTCCGCACTCAATGTAAGCCTTCCAATTCAAAGCTTGTATTTTATCAACCATAACTAGAAACTTCTCAACCATGGGCTTCATTAGCGGTCAGACCAACATTTATTGCCAACGTGACTGCAACTTTGTGGTTGTCTGCCAGTTTTCTAAAATGGCTATCTTTACGCTGTGCTCCAAGATTATTGATGTTCCATAAGCTTAGACTTGTTCTTCAAGCATGTTTGGAGTAATTTCAGGCTGCCGCTCACTATCATTTCAGATCATGACTTGCACTTCTTGAGTCACCTTTGGTGATCATTATGGGAACTTCTGGGTTGTCAATTGTGTTTTTCTGCTACAATTCATCCACAGACTAATGTCCAACATGAGGAAAATCGCACCTTAGTAGATACTCTTCACATTTCTAGTCAAAATAATAGGCAATGGGACACCTATATGCATGTCATTCAACACAAATACAATTGGGCTACCCATGTTTCTATGGCGCATTCTCCACTTGAAGCTTGTTATGGCTTCCAAACTTAGGTACTTCATTAGATTCCAGTTACTCTTTCAACTCCAAGTATGTCCCACAAGCAAAAGGAGCAATACAAAGCTTTGCCGTTTGTGCAAAATTTGGCCAAGCTTCACACAAAAATTAAAGACATGCTACATCAAACTCAAACCAAATAAAGGCACCTCGTGACCAAAATCAAGTACCTCATTCTCTCCAAGTTGGTGACTGTGGTTGGCTTCACTTGGATAAACAGAGGTTTCACAACAAACAACATCACAAGTTGAAGCCTAATAAATGCGGACCTTGCACTATTTTCCAAGCAATTAAGCCTAATTCCTTTCAGATCGATCTTCCAGCACAGCTTGTCATCCATGATGTTGTCAATGTGAGCTTGAAGGAGGTTTTTATAACTCATCTTGACACTAGCATTCTTGATTTTCAACAATCATTGGGCAAAGAATTTTTTTCCATGTTCAAACTCGCACCAATCGCAAGGGGAAAACCACTACAGACCTTGTCAGTTGGAAAGAAAATCTACCGATGCAGGCCAAATGATTCTCTGAGTCAGCTTTTCTAAAGAAATTCCCAGATCTCGTAGAAATCGGGGACAATTTCCTCTAAGCAGAGAAGAAATGATGAGGACATCTGGCATAGTAATTTTACCTAAGCTTTCAAATCTATATGCAAAGGGATAGAGGAATTATTCAAATGGTAGATAGAAATAAATTAAAAATCAGTGGATAGTTGGAAGCCGGTAGGTGGGAGTTGGAAACATTAAATGCCATTGTAAGATTTTTGGCCTATATTAAAGGAATCTCCTATGTAAATAAACATTCAGAAATAGAATCATATCAACTTTCATATTTAGGGTATATAAACAACTTAACTTATCAATATCTATGCATGACCGACAATGGGACTCAAATACACGTATATTATTCCAAGGAAGTTCCAAAGCCATCTCCAAGATAAGTATAAAAAGGGACAAAAGAAAAGAGAAATCCAAAAAAGTTGAGTTAAAAGTAAAAAGAGGTTCCCAATGGTTTTATCTGCAATCAAGGATCTTCAAGATAATAAAGAGGCCCATTCATCATAGAGGAGTCAAACACAATATTGGCATCTATTATGACACTTGAAAACTATGTGCTATTTCCAGCAAAGAATGCCAATAATAAGTATATTCTTGGAAAACTAAAGCATAAGTATATTCTAGAAAAGTAGGAAGAGAATAAAGCATAACTATGCATATTCCTGAAAAATAGAAAAAAACAAATAAAGCCAAGCAAAGGCTGAAACTCTTTTAGAATAATACAACAAATAAATCCAACCAAATGCCAAAAAAAAATTGAATATATCAGGTTTGCAAGAACCAGGGGGCTGGTCATGGTCTGACACATCCCCAGGTTTGACCCAAGTACACCTCTGCCTACCCCGATACACCCATGTACACCTCGGCCCACCCCAATACACCCATGTACACCTCCACCTGCCCAAGTACATCCGGCCTACTTGGGCATGCCAGGCCCAACCCAGGGTTGCACCCACAAAGCATATTGTATTGATTATACAATATGTTGATATGGTTGTAACCAGCTAATTGGTTATAGCCACTTGTAACTTCCCCAACTACTTGAACATTAATAAAACAGAAGGCACACATGAATCAACTCTCCCTCCTTCCCTCCCTCCTTCCCTCTCTCATTTTGAAACGAGGAACATGACTATTATGGAGATGTCCCAGTGCATGATGCACAACCAAGGTGTGCCATATAGATACTGCAGTGAAGCAGTTCATACAACAATTGATCATCTATGCAAAGCCTTGCAAGATGTTAATCCTGAGAATCAAGTTCACGACAGACAGCAAAGGTAAGTCATCTCCACATTTTTGGTTCAGCTGCTTATTTTTTGGTAGAGGTTGGCAAGAGGAGTAAGTTAGATTCTAAAAGTAACAAATATTTATTTGTTGGCTATAGGGAGCAGTCTAAGGCTCATAGACTTCTTGATGTTTCTACTAATAAGGTAATCATTAGTAAAGATGTTGATGTAAAAGAAAACGGATCTTTTTTTTATATATATGGCTCGATTGAGGGGTAGCAGGTTGGGTTAGGTTGAGGAGGTAATTCAACCCCCCATATCCCATATAGATCTATAGTCTCACTGTCTATAGTGAGATGGCCCTATCTATCTATCTATCTATCTATCTTATATCCCATATAGATAAGATAAATTTATTAGCAGGCAGTCGTTGATATGACTGGAACTAGTGTCATGATTCCATTGGAGTATGACGAATCAAGTTCCAGCATGGTACGAGGGATAATGTTCCTTCCCTCGACCCACAGCAGCCTTCAGAGTTGGAGACCACTCATGGTGGGGCTCATCCACCATAATTATATCAGCGGAGGAGATCTAAGTTGGCAACAACTCAAACTATGGTTTAGACACCACAAGTATCTTAGCAACTAAGGCCTAAGTGGTATTAAACCAATATACAAGATAGGTGGGAGAATGATCTTCCTGAGTCAGATGAACAGTCTCAAAGAGCAGGGAAACAGAATGTTGGTTCTAATGAGCGTGTTTATTTTGCTCTTTCATCAGACCTATTCCAAGTGACTACACCACAATTGTATTTAGAAGCCCAAGATAAACCTGAGTGGGAAGCATCCATGCAGATTGAATATGACGCCCAGATGAAGAATCAACCCTAGGAATTGATGGATTTGCTTCCAGGTAAAGAGACCATTGGATGCAAATGGGTGTATACGGTGAAATGTAAAGCAAATGGTACTTTGGACAAGTATAAAGCCAGTCTTGTTGCTAAGTGTAGACATCCCAATCCCGCTACCCCGATGTCATCACAATTCATTGTCACCCAATTCACTAATCCGCACAATATTTCACAAAAACCTTAATTTTACCATCATTTTGTAACCCTAATCTTATCATCGCATTCTATTATAACCCCACTATCGTCATCAATGTCCCTAGCTGATCCGCTCTAACCACACTATCACCCCTCAATCAATTAATCACAACTATCCTAATCTTATCATGACCTTACCCAATCCCACCAAAATAATTTCCAAATTAATCACATTAATTAGTTGATTAGTCATGCACAATCTAAAATCCAAATTTTAAAAATAAGGAAAATCAAAATCTTACATCAAATCCCCAAAATCCAAGACAAGGAACAAGTGCTAATCAAGCCCACTCCTCATAAATTCAAATCCTTACATCCTCAACCACCCTCATTCAATAGCAACTCCCCTCATTAAAAGAGGATGTTGGCTCAAATTTGGCAATCCATTTCAAATCAAATCTAACCATCCATTTACCCCATCAAAGATCTATAAATCAAATCCCTCTCCCTCATTTCTAACAATATTAAGATAGCTCTAAGGATATCATGTCCATTGAGTGAGCACAACTTCAAGAGCCTAAGCAGATCATACTAGTGTGAGATCAAGTCATCCAAGTCATCCTCTCATCCAATCAAGCAATCTTCATCACCCTAAGGGGCATGTTGCCAGAATCCTTGCACGCATCCAATTGAACAACTACAATCATTTTCAATCCGAGCAAATCGACATAACGGAGGTGGTCTTCATGGTAAGTAGAGGTATATCTCTCCCCCTTCTCGCTCAATCAGAGGTATCTTGCTTGATTAGAGTAGGAATTTAATGTCACTTTGAATTTCTAATGCATTTGCTCTACTTTTGTATCTATACATTCTTAGCACGCTCGGTGGGAGGACTAACCCCATTATCTTTTGCTTATTTTGCTTGCTAAGAGGTGTTTTCTTGGTTGGTCATACTTTGGAGTCTAATTAGGGTAGAATTTGGGCCAAATTTGTCATTTCTAAGCTTAAAATCTCATTTTCTGCAAATTAGCATCTCTATTCTAAGTAGTGGCATTTTCATCCTCGAGAACGGTGTCTGCGTAGAATCTATTAGCATCTGCATCTACCAATATGTTTTGTTTGTGGTTTTGACATTTTGTAGCATTTGTGTAGTATTTATCAATGTATGTGTTTTGTAGATTAGCATCTACATCGTGTCGATCAACATTTCTGTCCTATCAATCAACATCTACATTTTGTAGCTTAGCATTTGTGTCCTATCAATAAGTGTCTAAGTTTTCAGTCTTGTGGTGTCTGCATTCTGCAGAGCAACATCTGCATCCTATCGATAAACGTCTATGTTCTGTAGAGAAGCATCTACTAACTATCGATTAGCATTTGCATTATGTAGAGTAGTGTTTGCAATCTGATTAGTAGTGTATGTGTTCTAATAAGTGGCGTTTGTGTTCTGTGCTGTAGCATCTACGTATTTTGATTCATAACTTGCAAGTTATATGCATGACAAAGACCCAAAACCAAAACAAACTACTAACGATCATCTTGAAGGTTCACTAGTCAAAGAATTGTGATCAAACCAACACACATCTAATCATTTAATTTTAATCAAATAATCTACTTTGTGCATCTTTCTTTTGGTTTACCTATGTGTTCGGCTTATGACCGTGTATGCTCTTTCCTCGTGCCGGAGGGCGACCTTGGAAATCAAAAACAGTCTAGGTCATTGGTGTCACCCAAAGAACGACTACGTATGTTCTTTCCTTGCGCCGCAAGGCAATCTTGGAAACCAAAACTATTCACACCTTTTTCGCTTTCTATTTTAAGGGACTTGCAACTTGGATTTCATCACCAAGCATTAATACAAAGTCCGATTTCCAACGAACTCTGAATATTCAAGGAGGAGCTATCGTTATTGGCTAAGTGGTCACTTGTTTTACTAGCACCGTAAAGTGAGGTGGTTTCATCCACCAATACCTAGGCCCTAGACATCACCCTTGCCACACGGAGTCGTGCCTCATGTACCGAAAGGTATAAAGAGGACTCCCCTAGTCAACCAATCAAACCTAGCATAAGAGCATTCTAGCCACATAGGAATGTTGGTGTCAAGAACACAACATTCCCCAAGATCATCCACAACGTACCCTTCAAGGTATTATCTGTGCACCACTATCCGATTGCAATCCCACTTGAATAGCATAGGTTGTATTGTTTGCGTGTCATTGATTGCCCCCCTTTGTGATAAACTCGTCTTAAACCAAATCCATTCAAACCAGATCAGATCTAAAACGAACTAAACTAGACGCAAACTTATGGCACCCACAACAAGGTACCAATCCAGATTAAATCAAAGTACTAGTAGTGAGAACCCTTCAAAACAAATCCATTCCACCTTGATGGATGCTTTGATCAGGAATGAATCCAAGATGATGATACCACTAGCATCGCCAATCAAAGCGAATACAACAACGAAGGCAATGATTTGTTTAAGATCGATCAAGGTAAAGCCCAAGTCGACCAATATCTATATGAAAATAAAGATGACCACCTCCTACGGCTTCTAGAGATAGGTGCCCGACTTCCTCCTGATTACAATCCTGAGAATTTAAGCCATATCATAAGCAAGAAGAATCAAACATTTCCTAATCCAAATCAGGCTACCTCTAGCCACCCCATAGATCAAAATCAAGCCAATGTTGAATCTAATTGTTAATATCCAAGTTCCAATGGTCTCTGTGTTACCCCTGGCAAAGGGAAATCGGTTATAGTAGACCAAATCCACCAAGATCAAAACCATGTCATGCTTGACGAAATCCAACAACTCACTCAAAAGTTGGCCAATATGGCCCCCCACATCAATCCTACATCATCCGACCCTTCACAGCAGAATCCACAATCAAACAATCAACAATCAAATCAACAACAATCAGGCCTTTGTGCCGCCTCAATCTAATCAAACCCCATCGACAACACTTCAGGGCACGCCATTTGCTCAGGTATAGCAAGCTATGAAGGACGCCCTCCAAAGACTATAAGCTAGGAATTGAAAGAAGTAATACAAATTTGAAGAGCTATGCCCTTATCCTTTTGATTGTGACACGATGAAATCCCCCTTTCCTTCCTAATTTGAACCACCCAAGTGTGAGAAATACAAGGGAAAAGGTGACCCAAGGGAACATGTCAAGGAATTTTTCATGTCGTGTCAAGAGGTCGCCTACAACTACATCTATCTACTCAGATTATTCCCCAGGAGCTTAGGTGATCAACCCCTGGAATGGATTTTGCACCTACTAAAGGGATCCATAACAACATTCGCAGACCTATCTAAAAGGTTCGTGAGGCACTTCTACAATGTCGAGCATGAGCTCACCATCATGGATCTCTGCAACACAAAACAAAGAAATTGGGAAAATTTATCTTCATTCCTACAGAGATGGAGAAGTTTGGCAAGCAAATTCGTATATTCTATCACCAAGAAACAACTAATCAACATATTTGTGGCTAAACTCAATCAAGAGATGGCATTCCATCTCCAAGTTCATTGTGCCACTATATTTGACAAGATCATTGAGAACGGCATTTAGATTGAGAAAACTCTCGTTGCCAAAGGGTTGGTGAAGCTATTCTCTAAAGATCAACAAAATCAATCACAATTTGAAAAGCCTAAGTTCTTCAGCAAGAACAAAAACGTGGTTGGTGGAGTTACAGATGCAAAGCACACCCAAGTTGTTCAAAATACCTCCAACATTACCATTCCTTGTGGCCAGCCTAGACAGGTTTTCTGAAACAGCACTAGACTCGAACAACATTACCATCAAGACATATCCGCTAATGATAATGATGAGCGGGAATCAGCTAGGACCATCCCCCTGCTTATCATGGTGGGGCTTGTCACGCGCCAAACACTGCTCCATGTCATTGATCTTGATCTCCCATATAATATCCTCCTTGGCCAACCATGAATTCACGCCATGCAAACTATCCCATCCACCTTACATCAATGCATCAAGTTTCCACATTCAAGTATAGAAGGAACCATCATTGTTAATCCACAACCCTTCCAATATTGCAAGATGATGGAGAGGCGATATCGTAAAATCAATCATTGGCCCATCACTAAACATGTCTCCAAAACAGATAAGTCGGTGGCACCAAAAATGTCAAAGCCTCCGCCCTACATCCATTCTGATGATCTCCCGTCCACATCCAAAAATCCACCCCTACATCCCGCTTCAAGACCCTTGAGAAAGGTTGTGGGGAATAGGAATTTCAAAATGCCTTCCATGTGGCTAAACTCCCTCCTCCTAGAAGTCATGGCAGGCCCACTATGAATAGGAAGAAAACAAAATCGGCATCCTATCAATTTGGCTAAACATCTTTTGTTAAAACAACATTTCTTTCAAAGGAAAAGATCGAAGGCTCTAATGACTCTTGGTCGTACAATGACAGCTTGGCATCTTGTTTACAAAGCAAGAAATACCTTGTAGCAAACCACATGTGCAAAATCATGAATTGTGAAGGGAAAGGACTGAGTATCCGTGAGCAGGGAATCCTAGAACCCATACCTTCTTGTGCAAATAAGAATTGTCATGGCATTGGGCTACAAACCCCCTAGTGGTGATCCATATGAATACATCAATGATTATTCTATGGTTTCCGAGGAAGACTCTTCCGACATCGAAACAGATTCATTTTATAGCCTCTATGAAGAGCTTGTTGACACTAACATCTTTGATGATACCATCGTTCTTACCAATGACCTTGACCTCCAATACCTTGACCTCATCGATTGGGACCAACAAAATCATGTACCATTGGACCTATTTCAAAATGATGAAGCTATTACAGAATTCATGGGACTTCACGATGACATATTGTCAACATATCACAAGAAGGCATTCGAAATCAACTTTGACAAATCGACATACTTCGGGGAGTAGGAAGAGTTCCTTAGTCAGAAAAATAAATAAGCCAAAAAAAGCAAAAAACTAAAAAATCAAAGTCCCCTAGTGAAAACCTCTCTTAGGCGCTATCGAAAAATCAAAATCATAATAAAGACGTCTATTGGTGAAAACCTTTCTAAGGTTCCAATGGACGAGGAACTCAACCTTTCCCAAGAAGAGTCGAATGAGGATTTTATGGATGAAGAGCTTAACCTCCCGTATATTCTAGCACAGTTACAAGACGGTTTGACATTGCTTATTGAGGAAACTATTGATGTCAACATAGGCATAGAGGAAAACACCAGGATCATCAAGCTTGGGGCTACACTCAGTCAGGAGGAACGAGAAATCTTGATCAAGCTTTTGAAGGAATTTATTGACATCTTTGCTTGGTCATACACTGATATGTCGGGATTGGATCCATCCCTTGCGGTGCACCATCTCATTGTACATGTCGATGCTAAGTCGATCAAAAAGAAGTTACACAAAATGCATCTCAAGGTAGCTCTCCTTGTCAAAGAAGAACTCCAAAAACTCTTGGATGTTGAATTCATCCGACCAATCGACTATTCAAAGTGGATATCCAACATTGTGCCTATCAGCAAGAAACCAACAAGGATCAGAGTTTGTAGAGATTTCTAGGGCATTAACAAGGCTTGTCCCAAGGATGATTTCCCTTTGCCCAATATCAACATGATAATCGACTCGACAACAAATCACGAAATGCTCTCTCATGGACGGTTTCTCCGGTTATAATCAAATCAAAATTGCACCAAAAGATCAACACAAAACAACATTCACCAAACCTTGGGGATCTTTTTCTTATCAAGTCATGCCTTTTGGCTTGAAGAATGTAGGTGTGACTTATCAACAACCCATGACAGTCATCTTCTATGATATGATGCATGAAAGAGTCAAGGACCACTTGAATGACATACTGGGTAAATCAAAAACTAAAGCCGAACATCCAAAGGTTTTGCACAAAATCTATGAAAGACTCAAGAGAATACAAGGTGTGCCTCCATCCTAAGATATGCATCTTCAGTGTCACATCAAGTAAGTTGGGTTTCATTGTTTCCAAAAAAGGTAACGAAGTTGACCCAGCGAAGGTCAAGGCCATCACAAGATTCCCCCTCCATCTAATCTCAAACAACTATGCAGTCTACAAGGCAAAATTCAAGCAATCAAATGGTTTATCTCACAGTTGGCTAATCAGTGTCATCCATTCACGCACCTACTAAAGGACACTGAATTTCACTAGAATGAAGAATGTCAACAATCTTTCGAATAACTCAAGCAATATCTGGCAAAATCCGCCAGTACTAGTTCCGCCTACTCCAAGAAAACCACTATTGTGTTGCATCTCTACAACTCAATTCACCTTGGGGGCCCTCTTGGCCCGACATGATGATCACGGCATAGGAAGGATTGTATATTACTTAAGCAAGGTTTTAGTGGCATATGAACTAAACTACACCCCCATCAAGAAAGCATGCCTAGCTATCGTCTTCGCTTCTCAAAAGCTGCAGCACTACATGCTCAACAACAAGACTAAACTTATTGCCAAAGTCGATCCTCTTAAATTTCTTTTATTAAAATCAGCTCTTACAAGCAAAATGGCAAAGTGGGTCATGTTGCTCAACGAGTTTGACATTGAATATACGAATTAGAAAGCTATCAAAGGGAAGGTCCTCGCAAATCAGTTGGCAAAAGCTCTACTATTAGATAAGCAGTCTTTAACCATTGAATTTCCTGGTGAATCAATTTTATCTCTCGATAAATCACTAAAATGGAAGCTTTATTTTGATGGATCCTTCACCACCCATGGCTCGGGTGCAAGTATTTTGTTCCTCACACAGCAAGGAAATCTCATCCCTAAGGCTTTTAGAATCGGCTTTCCTTGCACCAATAACATCATAGAGTACGAAGCACTCATTGCAAGTCTCAAACTAGCAATCCAATGGACTATCCAATAGTTGCTTGTCTTTGGTGACTCCCAACTGATTATCAAACGAGTCAATGATGAGAATCAAACCACGGATGACAAGCTCAACCCTTGCAAGAACATGGTTGACAACCTAAAGCATTACTTCGTGCACATCTAGTTTGAACAGATTCCTCGAACGAGTAACAAATCCACAAATGCAATGGCCACCATTGGCTCTCTCCTTCAAATGTCACAGGATACCCCACAATATCAATTCTTGGTGAACTCATGATTGCGGATACAATATTCCAAAATCCAAATTGGTATGAGAGATTGTTGGCCCTAATTCTCCCTGGTACCATGAAATTTGTGTTTACCTTCACGATCACATCCTTCCTCCTGATCTTTCATGCAATCAACAAAAATCCTTCATCCAACGTGCCTCCCATTTCATCCTCCTTGCCAGCACACTCTTATCATAGAGATTATGATGGAACTTTATTGAGGTGTTTAAATTCGGAAGAGGTCGACATAGCGATCAAGGAAGTCCACAACGGATTCTATGGAGCACACACCAATGGTTTGGTCCTTGCCAAGAAACTACTCATAATGGGGTACTACTGGCCAACCATGGAAACAAATGCTTGTTAATATGTCAAGAACCACATCGCCTGCCAAAAGCATGGAGACTTAATACACGCACCGTCACAAGCATTAAAACCAGTCACAACTTCCTGGCCCTTCGCTACTTGGGGGCTCGATATCAGTGGGAAGATAAACCCCTCTTCACTCGGTGTCCATAAACACATCATTACCACCACCTAATACTTTACCAAATGGGTAGAGGCCATCCCCCTCACCTACGTAACTAGTAAGCAAATATTCAAGTTCATCCTTAACCACCTCATTTGCCATTACAAAATCCCTTCCACCATCATCACCGACAATGGTAAGTCTTTCAAAAATCAGGAAGTTAGAGCCCTTTGCACTCAATTCCACATCAAACACAAATGGTCCACACCTTATCATCCACAAGGCAATGGCCAAGTCGAAGCATCTAATAAAACCCCTACTAAAATCCTCAAGAAGATCATCAACAATGCAGGTCAGGATTGGCATCCACAACTTTATCCCGCCTTGTGGGCTTATCGTACTAGCATCCGCACCCCCACAGGAGCAACGCCATACTCCCTAATCTTTGGAGTCGAAGCCATCTTACCCATTGAAATCTAGCTAACCTCTTTGTGCATCTCCTTGCAAAATATGATCAATGATGAGGACTACACAGTCACACAACATCACGAGCTAGAACTTCTTGACGAGAAAAGGCTTAATGCCCTTAACCATCTAAAGGCATATCAAAACAGGCTACATCAAAACCATAATAGGTGCATCAAATCGAGAGAATTTGAAATCAGTGATCTTATTATAAAGAATAATCAGCAAAACACCAATCAAGACAGAAAAGAAGGGAAAATTTGAACCTAATTTGTTAGGTCCTTATGTAATCATTGCCAAGTTTGGTTCTAGAGCATACAAGTTGGCCATACAAGATGGCCATGAACTTGACGAACCTAAGAACATCATGAACCTCAAGCATTTTCAAACCTAGAGGTTTATTTGTTGTCTACAAGTACCTTGCACTAGGCAGCAAATTCACTCCATTCCCCATCAAACATCCGATTCCATTCCACCTTAAACATCTTCAACTATCCCCGTATCCATCCCATCATGCTTATCTTCCTTCTCATTTTGACCTTAATGAGGAGATCGAGGAAATTTTGGAAACATGTTATGGTAGTACCTGAGGATGTCATTCTCGACAGCATGGAGTCAACATAGCATGAGTAATCAGGCACATGCAATGTAGTCCTTGAAGAGCTCCTCCTGAATCCTTCCATCTTTCCATCCCCTACCGCTTCCATCCCCATTGTTAGAACCGGTTTATCCTTTGTTGTAGTCTTCATCAATAATCCAAAAACCCTAAAAAGTAAAATATCCAAAAAAAATAATAGAAAATTGAAAAATCCAAAAAGCCATTTTGTCGTCCTTAGTCCTTTTACAAATCCTTGATCAAATTTAAAACAAAGCATTGTAGCTTCATCAGGATATATTGTTCCCAATCACACCCCTTCACATATATCGTTGCTTGGGGCATAACGAAGCTATTGATATCATCACTACTCACGCATTGGCTTGCTAACTTGATTCGGGGAAAGAACATCTTATTTGTTTGTTTGCTTGGTTTTTTATTATGTGTTTAATTTGTTGTTTGTGTGTTTTTCTTTGTTTTTTGCATTTGTGTCAGTCCTACGACATATTACAACAGGGTCATCACATCATGCTCATCACATCTAATAAGGCCTTTGCGAGGCCATGCAATGTCAGTAGGGAGCGAGTCGTGTCCCTCTTCCCCCATAGTCGTGTTACCTCTATTGTCAATCACGCGAGCTCTACATCCCACACTGCAATTTGTGTCTAAGAGAATCCCACAATGCTCTTCAAACCTGATATCTTTGTATCTCTCATAGCTATCTCCTGGTGGACTCTCAATAAGCTCTACATCCTTGGCTTGTTGTCATTGTGAAGGCCCTGCCCCATCACCACCAACCGACGCTACTATGGCCACTATGACATCTAGATCTAAACCTGTCTGAACCAATTCTGAAGACTTAACTAGTGATGCAATAACTACCCGCACAAGAGAACCAACAACTTGTATTGAAGATCCACCTCCCTGCCCACCTCCTCCTGTTGCATGTCCCAGAGATCCACCTACCTATACCGGAGAGACACTCCTCACCCTCTGTTGTTGCCTCCATTGTGGCAAAGCCCTCATAATCCCTCTAATCCTCTCTTGTAGTGTCCTCGGCCTCTGGTTAGGGACTATCAATCTCATAGGACTCAGTTGAGCCCACCAGGCATCATAACCATCCACCATAGTTGCATCTGCAATGTCCACTCGGTGATCCCAAAGCACACTTCGAAGCATCACCCAATCGCTTGTGGCTACTTTGCGATCCACACAAGGGCCCCATTGTTGTACCTCCATAGCCACTAGGGCAAATACATGAGTTGTCGTTGGGATATCCTACTGCAGGTCGAACTGCCTCAAGTCCCTATCTGGTCTATAACACTCTATAATGTACTCCCTCCAGCCTATAATGTAGCAGACAATTTGTGCATAACCCAGGAAGTACAAGTCATCCAACCAAAGAAACTGGATCCCCCTATATGGCCTCCATGTGATATTCGAAGGTCATAACTCATCTAGTACCTGTCAGTAGTATCTAACATCACCTAAATGTTGACGCTAACCGCCGACAACCATTACCCAACCATATGCCATTGGCTCATCTTTGACCCTCTGTCGTCATGTCCCCACTGACCACTCCACGGCTATGTGCTCCAGGCTTAGCCCTATAACAAAGTGGAAGGCCCCATGCTCCTCCCATTTCCAAATACAACTAAGTGAAGGTCCCTATAGAGTTGGGCAAGTACACAAGGCCCCCATGCAAAAACTGCGGCTTCCTCAACCATATCAACGATTATAACTGCTAGACCCATCTAGAAGTATGGTCGGTCTTGTCAAGTAGCAATATGTCAATGACAACCATCGGCACTAGGGGCAAACGCTCTATCAATCCCCTTACCAAGCATGCATTTATATCAATACCCAATCCGCAAAATGGGATGTCAGTCCTATCCGCTAATCTTTGCATCGCTATCAAAGGCGCTGCATCTCTCCAATATATCAGTTGTCCTCGTATGGGGATCTAAAAGATCCTCTACACATCCTCATGGTCATTGTCATCTCACCCGTTGGCAGGTGAAACGCGTTGGTCTCAGAGTCCCAGCACTCCACTAGAGCTATCTACAGAGCCCTATCTGCCCTAATCCCAGGCATCTATGCTACATAGTATAGGCCCATAGCCTCCAATAGCCCTAGCTCATCCAGATTTTGCATCCATTTGCCTAACTAGTGCCAATATTGTTGATCGATGCTCTAGTGCTATAATCACCGACAAACGCTCCTACAATCAGCAAACAACAAGCATACTTAGTCAATTTGATCCATTTTCACCTCAAAATCTACAAATCAGACGCAGTCGCGACATCTATGCAAACGTCACAACATCTGCATCAACGCCAACATTAGCATACAGTACAACATCAAATGCAGACACTAAACTTCAAGACACATGTCGTTTGCGCATACGCAGACACCACAAGGAAAATTTTGCATCTCGCACGAGTTTGTGCCCTCATTTATGACACTTAAACACAAAATCACAAAAATGAAAGTTGGACATACCAGTGGCCCGCTCCTGTCTAGACGTCGATGCCCCCTCACCCGCTCACTCTGATGCCTATGTGAAGGAACGGGATCCATTTTAGTGTGAGGCCTCGTGAAATGCAGAGCTCCAAATCTCAATAGAACTAGAGTGCAAATGAGGATTTTTCACCCCCCGTCTACTATTTATTCACTCCCACCCCTCCTTTTCCCCTTCATTTTCACATTTATCCCTAATTATCCCTAATTTCTCCAATTTAATCCCCACTTTTCTAATTTTAACCTATTTTCCTTCATTTTAACCTATTGTTTCTTCATTCACCCTCTTTCTTCCATTTTGGGCCCTTCTTCCTCCTTTTGAGAGCCCATCCGTTTTTTCACCCCGCATGCCCTCTTGAGGGGGCATCACATCATCATTCAACTATCATCACCACACCGCTAGGGGCATCCAACACCCCTTTTTTTCCACATTCTTTGAAACACCGCCACTTCCCTTCGTTGCAATGTTCTTTCAAAGAGGGTTAAAATGTCGACATCCTAATTTTGCTACCCCGATGTCGTCACTATTCATTGTCACCCAATTAACTAATCCACACTATATTTCACAAAAACCCTAATTTTACCATCATTCCATAACCCTATCTTATCATCGCATTCTATTATAACCTTAATCATGTCGTCAACATCCCTAGCTGATCTGCTCTAACCACACTATCAAATCCCCAAAATCCAAGACAAGGAACAAGTGCAAATCAAGCCCAATCCTCATAAAAGCAAATCCTCACATCCACAACCTCCCTCATTCAATAGCCAACCCCCTCATTGAAAGAGGATGTTGACTCAAATCTGGGGATCCATTTCAAATCAAATCTAACTGACCATTTACCCCATAAAAAATGTATAAATTTAACCCCTCACCCTCATATCCAACAAGCCACAAGAGCCTAAGGAGATTTTGTCCATTGAGTGAGCAAAGCTTCAAGAGTAAGCAAAGCATGCTAGTGTGAGATCAAGTCATCCAAGTCATCCTCTCATCCAATCAAGCAGTCTTCATCACTCTAAGGAGGCATGCTGCCAGAATGCTTGCACACATCCAATTGAACAACTACAATCATTTTCAATCCGAGCAAATCGACACAACAGAAGTGGTCTTCAAGGTAGGTCGAGGTATATCTCTCCCCCTTCTCGCTCAATCGGAAGTATCTTGCTTGATTAGAGGAGGAATTTAATGTCATTTTGCATTTCTAATGCATTTGCTCTAATTTTGCACGTATACACTAAGGGCTACTCACAACAGTAGGGGATAGACCTTTGTTTAAAAATTCGCGAGTAACCTGATTTTTTTGACCTGCCAAGTAATTGCCGATTACTTGCCGAATAATTCCCTAGTGATTGGCTACAATCTGCTAGTAACCTCCCATGCATTTTTAAAACATCATTTTCTGCATACTGTCACGATTCTCTGCTAATTTTTAGACGAAAACTAATAAAAAAATATACTTATGCGATCTCTACATTCATTTCTCATGTCATTTAACAATTTTTTACACACTATTTAAGTTTATTTTATGATTCTATATATTTTTAAGCAGTGATAAAGTTGTTGAGTAATAGTCGAGCCCAGGTCCGACTCAAAATTTTGAGCTACCGAGTAATTGTCGAGTACAAGTTTTTAAACTATAGGATAGACTACAAGGAAAACTTTACTCCTACTTAAATGGTCACCTGAGTCACAAGGTTAGAGTTCAATGAAGATAAAGTTCGATTCAAGTTCACTCATTGATAAAGTTCAAAAAAAAAAACATTGTTAAATTCAAACAATAGTTTTTTTTAAATAACTTTAAAATATCTTTAATGTGATGAGTACTCATGAACATTTTTAATAATAAAAATTAAAATTTGAAGTATATATTTGAAAATTAAAAAATTAACTAAAAAATAAATATTAAATACTTTTTAATAAAAAAACTAACTTTAAAGTTTTAAAAAAATACATCAAAAATATAAATAAATATAATTTTATAAATATATATAAATTTTCTTTTGGGTCACAGGGCCTCTCCCATGTTGCCTATAGCAAATATATATATATAAACAATAATAGCTTTAAAACATTTTTAAAAATAAGAAAATCGAAAATAAAAATACATCCATTTCATTTCAAATCAAATCTAACCGTCCATTTACCCCATCAAAATATATAAATTGAACCCCTTGCCCTCATTTCGAAAAAGCCAAGAGAGCTTAAGGAGATTATGTCCATTGAGTGAGAAAAGCTTCAAGAGCCTACGCAGATCATGCGAGTGTGAGATCAAGTCATCCAAGTCATCCTCTCATCCAATCAAGCAATCTTCATCACTCTAAGGGGACATGCTGCCAGAGTGCTTGCACGTGTCCAATTGAACAACTAGAATCATCTTCAATCCGAGCAAATTGACGAAACGGAGCAGTCTTCATGGCAAGTGGAGGTATATATCTCCCCCTTCTCGCTCAATCGGAGGTATCTTGCTTGATTAGAGTAGGAATTTAATGTCATTTTGCATTTTCTGATGCATTTGCTCTAATTTTGCACGTATACACTAAGGGCTACTCGCAACAGTAAGGGATAGATCTTTGTTTAAAAACTCGTGAGTAACCTGATTTTTTTGACCTGCCAAGTAATTGGAAAACTCCTAGCAAGCCGAGTAGTAGGCTCAAATATGCAAGTAAATGCCAAGTAATTGCCTATTACTTGCCGAGTAATTCCCTACTCATCGTCTACGATCTGCTAGTAACCTCCCATGGATTTTAAAAACATCATTTTTTGCATATCGTCACGATTTTCTGCTGTTTTTTAGTTGAAATTTGATAAAAATATATACTTATGCGATCTCTACATTCATTTCTCATGTCATTCAACAGTCTTTTACACATTGTTTAAGTTTATTTTATGATTCTATATATTTTTAAGTAGCGATAAAGTTGTCGAGTCATTCCCAGGTTCAGAGTCCGAGTTAAAATTTTGAGCTACCGAGTAATTGCCCAGTACGAGTTTTTAAACTATGGGATAGACTACAAGGAGACTTTTACTCCTGCTAAAATGATCACCTAAGTCACAAGATTCGCGTTCAATGAAGGTAAAGTTTGATTCAAGTTCACCAATTAATATAGTTCCAAAAAAAACACTGTTAAATTTGAACAGTAGTTTTTATTAAATAATTCAAAACTTAATATCTTTTATGTAATGACTACACATGAACATTTTTAACAATAAAAGTTTTAAAAAATAAATAAATAAATTATATATTTGAAAATAAAAAATTTAACTAAAAAATAAATATAAAATACTTTTCAATAAAAAATCTAACCTTAAATTTTTTTGAAAATACATAAAAAAATATAAATAAAGATGAAAAATATATAAATTTTCTTTTGGGTCACATGCCCTCTCCCATGTTGCCGATAGCAAAAATATATATATATATAAACAATAAAAGCTTTAAAACATTTTTAAAAATAAAAAAACCAAATATAAAAATGCATATATAACAAATTTTTAAAAAGATAAAATATAAATTAAAAAAATAAAGATAAAACAAAAAAGTAAAAAGCGTAGTTACCAAGAAACTTTAATATAGGGGCAAGGATGTACCCGTCCCCATACCCACATTTTTTTACGACAACATTTATATACAATATAGTTGTACCCTTATTCATTTACTCACATACCCTAATTTAAATGGTATCTCCATCCACGTACCAATCCCTGTTCCCCACGTCTCCGGTATCTATGGTACTAAAATGTAAAATGAAAAAGATAAAAATCGAACTAAAAAATAAAATTAAATCATTCCTTGGCTCTAAGCCAAAGAAGGTCGATTTATTGCTCAGAATGGATACTCCTTTGTGCTTGGCACTTAGCCGAAGAAGGTTGATTTATTCATGCACTGATACCAAAGGATGATAAAATTACTCCTAAGGATCTAGATGTTTCCCCCTTCAATCAAAAAATAAAAATTAAAAAGATAAAATGCAAGTTAATAACCTAATGCAAAAAACATAAATGTGACCTACCATCTGCTCCTCCTTGTACACTCCTCGTCTCCTCCTTGCACCAGCAAGCTGTAGGCTCCTCCCGCACACTAACCATATGCATTCTTCCTCCCCCCATTCAACTATCCATAGCAGCAGATCCTGGCTTCTCACTCAACAAATTATTCACCTCACCGGCAAGATTACTGCTCCGTGTGTGTGTGCTCCCACTCCATGTACAAAAGCCTCGCGTTCAACACTAGGGCATGAGCACAAAATGCACAACTAGGATAAAACATTTTGCAGACCATTTTACTGCCCTTTTTAGGTCACATTTGACAATGTTTTATGGCCGAATTTTTTGGCAGCATATTTTGACCAAATTTTGACGATTTTATCCTTTTTTTTAAGGGTTTAATAAAACAGTAATTTTTTAATTTGTGGATAGAAAATCACTGTACCTTGTGACTTAGATGGTCGCTTTTCAGTTGGTTTTTTCCACAGTTGCCCAATTTGGTTGGAAGGTGTATCAGATGGATGTGAAGTGTGCCTCTTGAACATCAAACAGAGATTTGGGCAAGGAATTTTACATGGTACAACCGGAAGGATACCATCATCCAAGTGCAGCCGTGCCAATCCACACTCTACTCCTAAGGGCAATTGGTGCTCCAAGCACACCCTTGCATTCCGTGCAGCTTGCACACCTCAGCCACATTTTGTGGTATCCGTGCACCTTCTTCACAGCCTTGCACGCTCATGCAGCGCCAAGCAGCATACTGCGAGCCTTCAGACTTTGTGCAGCACCTTCGGAACTCAGGAGCCACCTGGGCACTACGCTCCACGTTGCGTCATGCCAAGTGGCACTTAAGAAAAATGAAAAAAGTCACCATTGAAGATATTATGTCATCACTCTGAAAGTTAAGAATTGCAATAAGTTTTTTTGTGGAACTGACAAAGATTATTCAAAAAGGTGTAACTAGGGGCAGACTGGTAGCCTCCAAGCATTAGAAAGGAACTGAGTGGGGTGTACAAAAATATTATGCTTGAATGAAACTATGGCCATGGTAGCAAGCTACAGATTTCTGCTCTATGAAATAAAAGAATTAAAATCGGTCTTAGATCACATGAAGGAATTTTCTTGATTAAGTTTGTTGATCATTTGGTTTCAAGGAGAGATGTCAGCAACAAGTAAATATTTATCAAGGAGGATCTATTATATGTTATTACTGTACGCAGAGGGAGTGTGTTGGAGGCACATCTCCACATTGACTTTAGTTGCTTGAAATTAGTTGTCGTAAATTAGAAAAATTAAGCGTGTTTTTAATCTAATTATGTTAGAAGTTATGTAGCTGTAATATCAGTTATAAACAAACTCTGTTTTAATCTTTGAATATGTGATATTAAGAAATAGAAAATGGCTAATTCCACATTCAAGCTTTGATGTTGTTTGAGTCATTTAATAACAATTGATAAAAAATAGACGGCATAAGTTAATCAAAATGTAGTATAACATAATTGTAAACAAGCATCCCAAGCCTCAAAGGAAACTAAGTACACCAAAGGATATTAAAGTCGGGAGGAAAATTTTCACCTCTGGCTGGAGACCTCCCCAGCCCCCCAAATCCATTGCTGTACCATTTGAAATAAGGCTTGCCGATGCCAAAGGACTGCCATGCTCTAGCCTGTCATTGCCACCAAAACCTTGGTTGGAAACCACACCGGACGCCTGTAGAATTTCTGTCACAAAACAAAGTGCTATGATATAAGAAAGCAAGATTCTTTTGCCAAAGAGTACACACTATACTCTGTACATTAAGACACTTGTTAGTACAAAACCTTGTCATGTTATATTTAAAAACTGTTTAAACTGTAATTAGGATAACTTTGAAACTATGGTCAATATAGCACTCCTTGTGATAAAGATACCTTAGAGCTCAAACTAGTTATGTATAAAAACTGCTTTTGCAAATGGCAAGAATGTCTGTGAACTTCTTTTGTGTGATATGCAAAGACTTTAAGAATGTTTTTTTTTTTTTAAATCATATGCTACAGTACAAGGCAATATGCATTACCAATTTCCTAACATCCAAAGTGAATCAATAGAAAGTTTAAACACAAATGCACGCACAAGGGCATACACACATGCCAGTTAAAAACAGAAAACCTGTTCACATGATGGTGTCCATTATTTGCAAATATGAACTTTTGTATTGGTTTACAATCCAGTGTCAAAATTAATCTCTCAATCAAGACAGAATTCCTACAGACTGGATAAAGCAGACTCTATCTAATTGATAGCAAGTTGTATTTGGAAAAAAATATATACAGGTACATTGAACACAGACCTCAATTCAATTGAAAGCTTGCATTACTGAAGAGTCCTACTTTTATAACTCTCAAAAAATCGTGTACCAGTTCTGCAAAGCAAGTGCCAAGACTAAAGTGAATGCATCAATAGGTAGTAGCACATCCATTCGTACCCAGAGTCCCATCTGCTTAAAATAAAAACAAACTCAATGATTTTGTTGCCTCAAGCAGAATGTTTGGACTATGTTTCCTTATACATGCAATTCCTCTTTTTGTTTCCTTAAACCTAGAACAATTGAAATCCATATTCACCATCTCCATAATTTGGCATACACTTGGATGCTAATGGTAGACAACACCTCATTATGGGGAACAAAGAACGTAATTACTTATGGGGTTTGATTCACAGTGAACTCTCCTCCCTCTGTCTTGTTGCAACCCAAGATTTCCATCAGTACAAAAAACTGCACATGATGTGGCCTTCAAACTTGGAAGTCATTGATAGATTCCAGCCAAAGGAACCATATCAAGTAAAAGTCACTGAAATGGCATTGTTAGCGAACAATAATCCATGAAGGCGAACAACGGGTGTCTAGATATATAGAACATAGATGGCACAATCGCTGGTTAATCACCGGTTTGTCAATTAATCGTGGGTTTTCATGGAAAACGAGTATTGGCCACTCAAAATCATGGTTTTTTTTAATCAGTACCCGTGAGTACTGGCACTGTCCTCAGTGAATATTGTGCTAGTACTCGCCTGGTACTGTTGCAGGGCCTGTATGCACCCAGGAAAACATCCAGACCCTACAAACGCGTCTTGGATGCTCCAAAAACACTGAAAAAACACTGGTTTTTGTTTTATAAATGCATGCATGCCCCCTCATTGGATTCACACAGCATTTGGAGCGAATTGGAAGGAAGAGAAAATTATAGATTCTTGTAATTTGTACTTGTAGATTCTCGTAATTTGTACTTGTAGATTCTTGTATAAGTATCACTGTATCAGTTTGTTGTTGACAACTTGACAGTGTCACAATTGTATTCACATGATTATCTGATTTTGTACTTTATTTGTATTCAAATTTAATAGAAAACACTTCCCCAACATTTTATAGACTCATTTGATACATTTTGCAACTGTAATTTATATAGAATTTATGTTTTTTTTATAAATTTAAGCATTTTTTGAAATTGTCAATTATTCCCTATTAATCGCGAGCATCTGTCAATTAATCGCCGGTTAAAAAAATCCCCCCCCTCAGCGAGTACTCACCGAGTATGGGTATGTGAACTATGATATAGAATGTAATTGAGTTCTATGACACCAAACTTTGTGATTTTTCATATTGTTGTTTTTGAAAGAATACTTGAGTAGGAAATGTGGTAGATGATGAAGAGAAGGAATGTGGAGATTCAATAAATTCAAGAAAGCTGATGTTACTTCCAAAGTTTGTGATAAGCAGTTTTACAGAGTTTTGACCAGTTTTGAAGGCATCTTTATGAATGAGATTCCAGTAATTTCAACTTTGAGCAGGCTAAACCCTGCATACCTGCTCAAGTCTGTTTTATGTTCATTTACAGCTGTTGTTCTCTTGTATCATGGATGAATAAGGGCAGTACGGTTGTAGGGTTAAGCTCTTTGTCTTCTGGCATGCTTGATTGCCCTTCATACTGCATTTATTGCCAGGAAAAACTAGGGCAGCCAGCTGTACTGTTGTAGCAAGTTTTGTGAATTTAATCAGAAATGTGGTCGATGATGAAGAGAAGCAATGTGGAGAATCAATAGATTAAGAAAGGTGATGTTACCTCCAAAGTTTGTGACAAGCAGTTTTACAGAGTTTTGACCAGTTTTGAAGGCATCTTTATGAATAAAATTCCACTAATTTCAACTTTGAGCATTCCAATAATTTCAACTTTGGGCAGGCTGAACCCTGCAAACCTGATATAATCTGTTTTGGATGCATTTACAACTGTTGTTCTCTTGTATCTGCTGATATCATGCATGGATAAGGGCAGTATGGTTGTAGGGTTGAGCTTTTTGTCTTATGACATGCTTGATTGCCCTTCATACTGCATTTAGTGCCAGGCTGTGTTGCAGGGGTACGCCCCCCAGCCCGACGCCTCCTGTTCGGAGACGCCTCCGGCACGGGGACGTCCCGGGGACGCCCGGAGGCGTCCCGGAGGCGCCCGCCGGCGTGCCGGACTGTTCGGAGACGCCTCCGGCACGGGGACGTCCCAGGGACGCCCGGAGGCGTCCCGGAGGCGCCCGCCGGCGTGCCGGACTGTTCGGAGACGCCTCCGGCACGGGGACGTCCCGGGGACACCCGGAGGCGCCCGCCGGTGTGCCGGAAACGTCCGGCATGCCGGCGGGCGCCTCCGGGGCGTCCCCGAAGATTTCCGGCGACTGTCGCCAAAAACGGAAAAAAAACTCAGAAAAAGCGCCCAAAAAAAACTCAGAAAAAAGCAAAAAAAATTTCGTCAAAGTTCGTAGGGTTCGCCGTATTTTTTGATCTGTGCTTTTGTTTGCGTCTGTGGGTCTATGTCCCATGCGAGCATGGAGTGTCAGCGAGAGGTCTGTGGTAGCCATTGACGTCGGCAGCCGAAGCAGCGGGAGGAGCTCAAAAGCCAGCGGGAGGTAGGTCTTTATTTTTATTTACGTTTTTTTCTTTTGTTTTAAATTTGTATCTTTATATTTTTTAATTTATTTTTTAAATAAATTTTTATTTGTATTTTATATTTATTTTTAAGCATGTATTTTAAATTTTTTTATTTTAAGTTTTGTAGTTTTATTTTATTTTTTTCATTTTCATTTTTTTAAAATGTTTTATCAATTTATTTTTAATGAATAATTTATTTATTTTAATTTTTAACTTATATATATATATATATATATATATATATATATATATATATATAAAATATTATGTTTTGTAATTATATTTTAATTTTTTTAATGTTTTATTTGTTATTTATAAAGTTTATGATTTTTTTTTAAAATATCTTTTATTTATTTATTTATTTTAATTTTTATTGTTATTAATTTTTATATTTAATTATATATATATATATATATATATATATATATTTTAATGATTCAAATTTAATGGTGAACTTTTTTTCGAACTTTATTTTTTGACGCACTTGAACCGAATTTTATCCTCTTCGAACTCGAACTCGAACCTTGTGACTATGGTTCTGGGAGTGGACCTTCAAAACGCTGTCGGAGTTGCCATTTCAGTGCTTTTTGCACAACTCGAGCCCGAGCTGGGTCGATCTAACGAGTTGCACTTGGAACAACGAGCTTGATCGTAATCGGATACTCGAGTTGGGAAAGAAATACTGAAAGGATGAGGGAAACCATGTTTCCTTCTCCTTAAAGCGGGATCAAATGGCGGGTGGACCGGAAACCCTAAACGCGAAAAATGCAGAAATGCTTTTCCATTTAGTATTTAGTTTTAATTTTTTTAACTTTGTATTTAGTATTTACTAAGTATCTAATAAATTAATTTTAAATATTTCATTTAATATAATATAACTATAAAAAATAAAATAAAATATAATATTAAAAATTTAAACTAAATACTATTTAGTTTTTACATTTTTAATATTATAATTTATATTTTATTTTAAATTTACAGTTTACTATATATTTAGATAGTATTTAAATTTTATTTTTAATATTTTTAATTTTAAAATTCTTTTAAATTTTATATATATATATATATATATATATATATATATATATATATTTTAAATATATATATAGAGACGTACCCACGACGTATCCAAATCAAGGTTTTTGAAAAATGACGTACCCGCGTACCCGAATCGTACCCGAACCCGTACCCGTACCCGTATCCAAACAACGTAGGTGCCAGGAAAAGAATAGGGCAGCCAGTTGTATTGTTGTAGAAGTTTTGTGATTTTACTTTCTGCATCTTCTACTGAAACGATACAAAACCTATGCAGGCTGACTCTGTCTCTCTATGATGTGATGCTGGAATGTAAATGCATGCTATTGTGATATCACTATATGTGTGCCGAAAAGTGATGTATAACCTATGCATGTCAAATAGCATACTAGATAATGTGTGTATATAACAATGCTGGTAGAACATCATGTACCAAGTATGATGATAAACGTGTGGCCAACATGGATAAGGTTTGAGTGTGCACACTAGATGTTATAAACCTTTGATAAATCTACAATAAAAACTTTCAAACAATTAAATATAATCTAAGTGGCCGATACAGATACAGGTAAGAGAATCAAATACCTGAATACGGGGTTTGTTTGGGGGGCTTGGATACGTTTTTGGACACGGACATACAAAATATATATATAAATATAAAAAATATAGCCCTATAAGCAAAATTAACCATATAATATGCATAGAGGAAACAAAATAAGGTAAATAACCACAGAACATGCTCGTGATTCAATGCCAAATATCATAATATTCAACGGTCAAACTTAGATCAGTTTTATAACAAGTACGTAGTGAAATAGTTACAATGTATGGACCAAAAAAAAAAACAAATCAGCATATTCATTATTCACTATATTCATTTTTGTCTTCAGCTGCAATGCCTTCATCATGTGGTTCATTAGAACCACAAGCAACAGCAGTGCCACTCCTACAAGGTCCACTATGCAGGTCATGTGAAACACTTTCTAGCTCTGTGTCGAGCAAGGAAAGGTGGGCAACGGAGGCATCCAAGTCAGCAATCTCTAGGTCCACATGCATACACTTTGTTTCCCCTTCCTTGTAATCAAGGTGTTTGTGTGAGAGAAGATGCAAGTTGGAATGCACAGACCAAATCCTCCGCCTTTTCCACTGCCAACTTGTTGCACTTTTCTAAGTGGATAAAGATGTAGGTACCCCAGTTCTGCTCAGTTGAGAAGGAACTTGCAACCTATTGAGGCAAGCTGCAAAGTCAATTAAAATTTATAAAAGTTAAAACAAAATGTTGAAAAGAAGGGTAGAGAGTTAAAAAAAAATTAAAATCTTACTTGTGATAAGAAAACTTATTACAAGTGGTTGGAGGTGGGTGGATGCTTGCCCATGGAGGTAAAGCCAAAAGTGAGCTTCCTTCTTGTACTCGTCGCAAATAGCACCAAGGGAGTGACCCACTGAGGATATGAAATGTGTAAACTCTTCTATAACTTGGTCTTCTACTTCTGGATCAAGGAAGAGTCTAGAGAATGTCGCCTTTCAACCCTCACTAACCTCAACATCCCTATATGGTGCAACCCTCCTGGGCAAAGAAATGATCTTTGTGATATAATAGTTGGGCATCAAGGCAAAAGCAAGAAGATACAATGGGGTGGTCATTTTGTTCCACCTTTCAATGAGATTTAACTACACTTCCTTGAAGAACCTCTTTGTAGGATTTTGCTCTTTGGCATTTATGATAGATCTAATCTTCTCAATCATTGAGTCGATTCCATCATAAATATCACCCAAACACGGATGATCCATAGCTACAAATCTCAACATATGATGGGCTCAATAAAACTAAGCAAATACTTCACATGTTCCCACCACACATCATCAAGAATCCACCCTTTCACCTTTGTGGCCCTCTCATTGTTTGCTTGCCTCCATACACTCCAAACGTTGTTGACAACCATGCTATTCAAACCCTCACGCACCTTGACAAGTCGTTTCAAGATGAGTGTGTGAAGCAAACCGAGTCTCAGCAAGCTAATACGAAATTAAAACAAATAAAATTTAAAAAAAAGTTTAAAAATAAAAACACTATAAGTTACAAACTTATAAAATTAAATTAAAAATATCCATGATGCATGACTGAATAAATAAAAAGTTACCTTCAACAACTGCAATTTTGAGGACCTGAAGATGCCTTGGGACATGTGATGGTTGCTTATGAACATTGGATCTTGCTCACCTCCTCATACACTTGTTTTATTCCAGTCAAATTTGGTCCTCAATTTTTGCAACTGAAGGTAGAGGGAATGACTAACACAAGGTGTCCAAAATATGTGCCCGTATCTTGCCTCAACCAACATGCCCACAGCTTTGCAATTTTTTGCGTTGTCCATTATAACTTGGACAACGTTTTGAGGTGTGCATCCTTCACTTGTCTGTCACAATCAACAGCCTTCAAAAACATTTACCCTTTAGGGCACAATGCGACCACATTAATCAATGGCCTATTTGTTGTATCTTCTATTCATCGGAAACGACGGACACCATGTTTCTATCCACGAATCCCTAATGGGTTTCAATGCATCTTCAGCTTGTTTTCTTTCTTTTGTCAACAAGGTGGTGCACACATTTTCATACACTAGGCCGGTGAACCCTTTACAGGCATCATTGATAGATCTCAACATATCCTACCAGTATGATAATCTAACAACATTAAATGGCAGCCCACATGCGTAAACACAATGCTTTGCTATGTCCCTAGATTCATTATAAAATGCCCTTTCCAATGGGCTAATGCTCTGCTCCGCTATGTCCCTGGATTCATTCTGGAATGCCCTTTCCAATGGGCTTGCATATTTTGTTCTCTTGCGACTAAGAGGTGAATTCTCTTCCTCTGCGGCCACAATGGGTGTAGAAAGAAATGGGTGTGATGGGGTCACCACATCAGCACGAGATAGATCAACAAGGGGCGATCCTTTCTTTCTTCGGATGCTTCAATCTTTGCCCAACAATGGCATCTACTTCTTGCTCTTTGATGTATGCAAGGACCTTTCCCTGTGGCAAGCCCTTCCCTGGTTTTCCATTCATGCTTGGCCCACCACAAGCTTTGATTCTAGCGTCGAAAATCGCACATGAATGAGCTTTCACCCAATTATATAATCTCTTATATTGATAGTTACACTCTAAGCAGAGCCAAAGGAGACACCCTCCACCTAGGAGTTATTCAAACATCATCATATACTTCCAAAGGGGCGCTTGCAGATTGGCTTTGAAGGGTATCCCTTGGCCCACCAAACTAGCATTTGCAATGCGAGACATTCCAACAAATTCCTATATAGCCCCTAGGAAATATATAATAATATTGCTATTAAAATTTAAAGCATTTGGCATTTGTTGAAATAACGTTTAAAAGAATAACAAAAAAAATTAAAATGAGTTACAAACATTTAAAAACTTAAAACGAAAGTAAAACTTTAAAAAGAAAACCACAAAACTGAAAACCTACCTTAAATCAACAATCTTTTACGTTGCAAGCTCCTTAAACTCTTTGGTGCCAAATGGGTGGACGTAATAGTGTAGGATTAGCAAAAGGAAGGAGTTTCAATCCTATGCCATTGAAAAATGAAGATGAAAGAACAAAAGTGCAATGAGGTAAATATGAAATGAAAGGTAAAGGTGTTGTTTTCATTTGATAAAATGAGTGTGAAAGCTGCTTTTAGGGTTGAAAATCTACTTTATTTTGCTTTTAATTGTTTTTTGAAGTCCATGTTTGTCTTTTCATGAAGTGAAATTGAAAAAAAATTAAAACATCTCATTTTTCCCAACGAATACGCCTGGGATACGGGCAAGGTATGCCCCTGTCCCTACAGATACGTCCAAGGCATATCTGGGCGTATCCACAAAGGCAGAGGCATACCCTGCCCATATCCCCAATGAATCCCCAGATGTATCATACCCAAAAACCTGAGGAGTAGTATCCAATAACGAAATAAATAATGAATGCATAAAGGAGCACTACTCCAAGTGTTAATAATAAAGCACAACTTCCCAAATAAGGGTTGACCACTATGAGAGGGTCCAGTCTCTAGTGTCCAAGGCAATATCCCAAAATGGGATCCTAGATAGAAACCGCTCCAATGATATGTTTCTTGATATGATTTCTCCTCTCCTTGAAAATCAAATTCACATGTAGCCCCAAAACTTACACATGTCGACCACACCCTTACCATAAGACTCAATGCATAACATTACTTCCTCTCCACAAATGCTTCGTCACAACACATTTGATGAAACCAAGTAGTAAGTTGTTCTTAAAGTTGCACATAACTGCCGCCACACTTGATTATCCATACATCCATTGATGATATGTATTTGTATTGACCCTGAATAATTTGTTGTCACATGAATACTTCCAATTCGACTCCATGTATCTCCATATTTAGGCCAATATATGGAAGTTCTTGTTCTTTCATCAGAGTTACACGGAACGCATCCCCAACCCTCAAGGGTTGTCTTGAATGTATGAGACATTTCAAGAACATTGGGGGGACTTTTTTTGGTTTTGTTTGCTGTCCTAAAGTTTTTGGAATTTTCTCACATTCTCAGGTACTTTCCCTGCTACATTACCGAATCAGCCCCCTCCCCCCAATCTAGTTCAAGTCCGAGCGCGATTTACCTACGGGTTCATCCTAGTTTTGGTGTTTTGTTTATTTTATTTTTTTCACAATTAGACTTAACTAATGGAAAAAAAATGAAAGAAGCACAATTGCAAAGCTTAAAATTTGGTAAAAGCTCAAAAAGATAACATAAAACAACACTTGCCTCTCAATATACCAAAAGCAAAACACCAAACAACACACTTACCTCTCATTGTATACTTAACTCTCTCTCATTGCTCAATTAGAGTTGAAACTTCATCAAACAAAGTTCTAAATACATTGTTATCATATTTCTACACTAGTACGAGTGTCCATTCACTGCCAACGTAATTGAGGAGCTTGAAAGGAGGATTCTTAGACTAAAGGTAAGGTTTTAACTTTTATTTTTATTTTTTTTCCAATCTTCACACCCTTGTTTTTTTTTTTATTGTTTTTTTTGGTCATTTATTTATCAAGTTGTCAAATACATGCAAGCTATGCCCCAGGGTTTGTTTTTATCATAAGGTTAATATTGTGTTGAATTTTAAACTTGCAGCTACAACTACAATGACAGCAAGTGCTAACTCAATGAGCCAACCCCAATTCAAAATTGATCTACATTTGTTGCTTTGGAAGTATGTCACAATGCTAGAGCAAATTCCAAGCAGTGGGGTTTATGTTTGGGCTTGCAATGGTTGCAATATCAAATACAATAGCTCATACAATCGAGTGAAAGTCCACTTGTGCGCAATACCTAGCCAAGTCATCAAAGCTTGCCAAAGGAAGAAGGTTGCACCAGTGCCAACATCAACAAAACTTCAGCACATCAAAGAGCAAGAAGAAGAGATGCAGCAATTGCCTTGAAATCGAGTCATCCTTTGGTAAAGAAAGAATCTCAATCAAGGAAACCATTGATTTCCCCACCTCATACTAGTTCCCCAGTTGTGGCCACAACACATCCTTTTTTGCAAATTTGGACTTGTTATGGCTATATTAAAATATTTTGATTTTCTGATTTTCATTGTCATATGAGATAACAAATCTTTGGTTTTTTATTTCAATGTCCAATGTCATGGATGTTATAATAAATTTACTCATTTATAATGTCATGTATCAAGACAAAGGTTTTTGGAGATAATTGTGTATAATATTAATTGGGATTGATGTTTCAAGTCACAATTTGCAGTCCATTCATCACAAGTGACCCAAAACAGCAATCCCAATTAATCTTCTACACAATTATCTCCGAAAACATGTCTTTAAACATTATGGATTATGAAAACTTGAATTCTCAAATTCCATGTATGTTATTTGAACTTTCTAACTTTATAATTATACATATCAAAAGCTATAAAAATTTGTTTTGTTTAATTTTCTTATATTTTTTAATTTATATATTATTTATATAAAAAATTTACTCATTGTCCCCCCACCATCCCCCACCATCTTGGAAACTCGGAGAAACATAACCATTCATAGTATCTATTTGCAAAGTTGCTTCCTCAACTCCTTTTATATTCACTTCTTCACCAACTACCATTCCGAAAGTTTGAATATAAATATTTGTTTTGATAGTTTTGTTTTCAACTTTCATAGTAATGAGGATGTTGATAGATATCTTGTTGATTTGCTTCTTGAATTTGATGATAATGCAGGTGTCGATATGTGTTAACATTGCTTGATACCTTTTCCTCACTAAAAGAATTTTCATTGTAGAAGACCCACATTCTTTGGCCTAAGCTCTGCTTCAACAAAAACCATGATACTTTCATCATTCTTTCGAAAACATTGTATGTTCTAGCCCATCTTTTGTAGCACATTCATTCCAATCATTTCCATATCCTTTTCAGCTTAAATGGGACTTTCAACTTGGCTTTTGCATATAGAACTTGGCTGGCTTCTCTTTTCTTCTTTAAGGTCTTGACTTCATCGAGTAGAATTTGAATTTTATTCCTTAACCTTGCAATCTAATTGTATTTTGTTGCCACAGAATGACATCTTTGCTTCCACAAGCCTATAATTTCCTTAGCAAGATTTTGATTGAGGTTTTGAAGGTTAAATATTTTTCTCCCTCCTTTCCAAGATCCTCCTTGAGATTTTCCAATTCTTGTTTAAATCTACCTCTGTCACATCCCATTGTGACAACTCCTAATTTGGCATCTATTTGACCGTCAAAATGGAGGTTGTTACTCGGAGGAGAAGGCAATGGAGTCATTAATCAATGTGAAACCCTTTAACAGGCAAAACTATGTGGCAAGTAAACGTGTGAGTTGAATGTTAGCTTTGCCATCTTTGCCTACAAATGATATCATGTCTTATCAGTATCCTAAGTATGGAGACTGATTGTTAGGTCTTGATCTCAACCCTTGTCAGTTATGGACATTATCATAAAATATTAACTCGTAATGTTGTGCATCGCACTCTATACCTTGGTGCTTGATTTGGCTTGGCATTGTGGATTGGAGTTTTACTTAGGGACAAGAGCAAGTTTTATTTTTTGATAATTAAGGTCAATTACAGACCTTGACCTTAACATGTTTGTGACACTATTGTTATAAAATATTAAAATGCAAATATGTTTCAAGGGGTCATAAGAACATGATCATTGTCTAAGAGGAAATCAATGATTTTTTCATGATGATTGTTTAAAAGGTTGTAATTGATTCATTATGCACCTTACGGTTGCTAACCAAAGTTGACCTTGCTAAAATGGAGTGTGGTATTCGCGTAGACTTGCAAAGTAATTGATCAAACGTTTGAATAGGAAAAAGAGAAAAGGGAGAGTTGATGATTAGGTTTTCATTTTTTAATGTTGACCCCGACATGGATGGAATGTTGAGAGAAATGGAGATTGCATGCAATTAGGGCACGTGAATAAATATGCAAACCTCAGATACTTGCCTATAATTTCAACCAATAATGGTTGTTACTATTTTTGGTAGCACCAAGACTTAGTCTTGGAGAGATTGGAAGGATGAAGGAGTCCTAAAATCAGGATAGCAAGTTATGGAGTTGCTATTCTTAGTATTTTGTTGTGAAAAACCCTAGAAAACATGCTCCAGATAAGAGGAGCGTGATGGAGAAGGGGATAGTTGCAGCAGAAGAAGAGGAGGAACGAGCGGGCAAGGCTCAAACCAACCCTAATGCTAAGCTTTTCCCCCAACCGTTGGGTTGGCAATTCTTCAAGGCATGTCACTTCCCTAGATCCATAATTTGTACGAGCATTAATCCTTGTTTTATCTCTTCCTCTAAAACCCTAATGTGGAATATGGAAAAAGGGTATGAATTCTAATTTGATGGTATTGCTGATTTTATATGCTTGTTTATATATATATATATATATAGTAGCATCGGCAAGGTATTGGACAAGTGGATAACCAATATGAAAACCATGAGGGAATTTGTGATCTCAAGGATATAGAATGGGTTGATGAAGAAAAATGAAAGCTTCTAGCTCTAATACCGATTCCATCAAAGTGCACAGTTGCTTCTCGTTTATAGATCATATAGATCAAACTCGTTACATAACTTATTACAACACAAGTTTTTGATTAACATAGTTCCTATGTGATGTGTTAAAAGCATACACTTGTGTTATACAATCCAGAGGTGCTTCACAATGAGACTTGCACCTTTATTTATACATAAAATCCGAATCTCAAACTCGGATTTCAAACACACTATTCTATCACTAAGATGAACCAAGGGGGCAAACAACACTGGTGGAGCACTTTAAGGATAAGATTCCAACAAGCATTGTCGGCAATACAATAAAAGCAAACACTATTGGACTGAGTGGGATTTGCTTTTTCCCTTAGTGGGAAGTTGGGCCCACTTCGCTTTCAGCACATGATAGCCTAGTTATGTCATATCATGGATGGCACTGGCACTGTTGGCCCTTTGTAACCTTGTTCAACGACTCATAGTAGCTAAACAGTTTCATGACATCAGGGTTCTCACTATTTAATCAAATTTTGGAGTGGTAACAATCTTTAATGTCTTACACCAGTATTAGATGTGAGGACTTATTGCAACCTCAATACGCTGATTTTGAGCAATATCAAGAACTCGATTGACATGAACTCAAAATCCTAAGTCCTTCCTATTTGCAACATTAGCGAAACATGCTAATGATCTTCACCTTGAACTTTGACCCGTCCTATGAGTGAAATGTTCAATATTGCTAAATGACTCGTCTAGATCACTTTCATGTTTAGGATTAAAATTGAACACAAGATGACAAAAATGATCATCTTCAATTGCAATCCATTCATATCTACATTGAAATCTCTGCATCTTTAACCCTATTCAATGGTGTGTGTGTGTGTGTGCACCAGCATATGTATATAGATATATATGCACATATATGTTGTATGAAAGGTTTGCACTTACATGAAACTGGACCGTAAACGGTCCATGGTATGGATACATGAAATTATAGTGATTGATTTTCTTGTTATGAAATGGGCCTCTCCATTGGTATTTGGTTCCTGGTTACTTTTTTGTAAGAATCTTGGTCGTGGTCATTTCAAATTGAGAGTATTTATTTTGGAGATTTGCGCTGGTCTTATTCAAGGAAATATCGCTTGGGTGTTTAATTATTGCATCTTTTAATGATCTACATTGAAATCTCTACATCTTTAACCCTATTCAATGGTGGTTTTTCTTATGAGTGTTGCAATGAATGAATCTAATGCTCTTGAAGTTCTGATATTTTAAAAAGGAATGGAATCGCCACCTTATGCTAATCATGTGTGCATGTTGTTTTTGGGATAGTGCAGATTTGATGGAATCTAGCTTTACGTGAAAGCACAAAGCCCTTATTATGTCTATTGAGAAGTTCCTTGAAAAATTATACGGCAAACATCTGGATTTAGATTTGCTCTAGAGATTGTTTTTCTTGTAGCAGCATGCTTTTAAAAAAGAAACTGACATGACTGTTGTGTAACATAACAACTTCTTGTATCTAAATTAATTAAAATAGTTTTATTATCCAAAAATGGATTGAATGATTGTTTTAAATTTTAATACTCCATACTGCTGATAACTTGAACCAAATCTGCAGTACGATATAACTTTAATATTGTGGCATATAACTCGTCTTAATTCCCTCCAACATTGTATAGGCAGAAATATGAAAGGAAGCATTTTGTTGGGCATTGTTTCATCATATAGTTGTGAATTCTTGTTGTGCTCTAGCTTCTTAATAAGTTTTGTAACCCTAGACGATTTCTACCATCACCGTAACTCTTGTTCCATCTTGAGTAATGAAACATGTTAATGTTGATATGTACTTGAATAATCTCTCTCTCTTTGTTCCAATGATGTATGGTGTTTTGCTTAGCAACTTCCCTGGCACTGCCATCAGCTCTTCTTAACTAGGAAACCAATTGCTCAAGTTAAACCCCACTTGCTTTCAGATGTAAGACTTATACGTCTGATCAATAGCCTTTTGAATCATCTTGTATCAAGTCCCTTATACTCTGCATTATGAAAACTACTACATGAATCTTGCTATGTCTTCATCAATCTGATTCTATGATGTCACTCCGCCACTTGTTGATAGGCATTCTGATGTGGAGGAAGTAAACAGTCCCCTTTCAAGGCTCCTGTACTTGCCTGTTCTTAAGCTTCATGATTAAGATCTAATGATCGTTGTGTTTTCATCACTTGTGTGCAAGCACTGACCCTTGCATGTATGGCAAAGTGGAAACAAGTATGTTTGTGCTCTTTTTTGTGGTAGTTAAAGCTCTTGGGATTTGTATCAAACTATTCTGTGATGTCCCTGATGGAAACAGGGTTGCGTGACATTGTGATGCATAGCTTGTAGACCCTGAACAAGTACAAAGCATTGTGGTTATCAAGCAAATGATAGAAGGTTCATTGATGAAATCATTTACAATACAATTATGTTACCTGCTCTTCCTTCTGATCAATAAAACACTATGAATTGTTTTGTAACATTGTAAACACTTGTTTATATCTGCACTGAGGTAATGTGAGGTCTGAACCCTGAGTAACTGCTTGCTTTATACCTTGAGTTAATATCTAGTTTCCTTTGTGCTGAGAATGACTAGTTATAATAAGAACTTGAGTACAAATCAGACCACTTAGTACTTGAGAGTAGGAAACAATAGAATGGAAGATAGCCTTGCTTGATAATCATGAACTTCTTATGTCACCAGACATATACAGCATACTCTATTTCTATTTTATTAGTTGTCTAGGACATTATTGATCCAGCATAATACGTGTAAAGATGATTATCATATGGTGTGTGGTCTCTTTTTGTTAACTCTAGTAAATGTGTTACTAATGGAGTACAAATGTACATGCACTTAATATATTTAGCCCTTGCTAGCCTTGTACTTGTGATCTATGAAGTATCAATATGCTCTCATTAAGATAACTCAGTAGTGAGAAGTAGTTCAAGTTTTGAGAGAAATGTTGTAATGTCTTCATTTCCACATCATTTATGAGCAGGTATTGAAGACCTTTAGTCTACTTTCCCCATAGACTAAAAGATTCATTTTGGGGTTTTTATTTTATTAATTAATTATAATTGCCCAAATAGTGATTTTAATCATTTTCTCATATAAGGCAATTTTAGTTGATTAATAGAATATTCTTTAAAAGTGATTTTTACCACTATGGTATTTAAAAGTAATTTTAATAACTATTTATTATTTAGGCAATTAATTTAATATTATTATTTGTAAAAAAGGAACGTCGACTTGAAAGTGATCAAGGGTTCCAAGGACAATTTGAGTGAATAAATAAATAATAATTTCTAAATTATTTATTTATTTTACTAGATAGATTTTATGAGGAATTGAATTCACAAAATGCTAATTTGAGGCTAATAATTATTATTTGATTTTTTCCAAATGTGGCAACTTGATTGGGTATGAGTGGATAATGATTGAAGGGGTCTAAAACCCTAGTTGGAAGATACCAATTAATTCTGAATTTTTGTTTGCAGATTTGACCTAGGGCGACTTGATTTGGGAAGGTATTTGATCACTTTGAGTGCCCTAGAAAGGTGCTGAAATTGTTTGGCTATTTTTGGTATTTTATTCATGATTTTTACAAGGGTTTGAGTGAGATTTGGTGATTATTCAACTGCTATTTTTTATGCATAAAATCAGAGATTTTCCAACAGGGTTAAATCAGATATTCATCTACATTCAACGGATAAAAAGGTACAATACTTCTATTTTCAGTTTGTGACTCATATTGGATCATATTTAGGTGATATTTGATCAAGATAATTGCTAGAAATTACCTATTTATTTATTGCACATTGGCATCTAGGGTTTGAATGCAATTTGCATGTTTTTGGAGCATCTACTTGAGCTAGGGTTTGTTGATTTTGTTAATTTCAAAATTCATAAATTTGTGGATTTTAGGGAAAACCCTTATTTGGCTCTTTGACCCAAAAAAGGGACATTACAGTGGTATCAGAGCACCGATCTTGTCCACCTGTGAGTTTTGGTGTTGGATGCAAGCAAAAAAAGATTTTATATTACCAGAGAAGGGAAAAGACTATGGAGGATCAAGATCCCAAAAGGTTTTCTTCAGAGCAAGTGAAGGTTTTGCAAAATTTGATCAAACAAAGCCAGAGTGACCTTTAGCGTACTTTGAGTATGCAAATGATACCTATGTTGAAGATCACACAAGATTCAAGTAAGAGCCATCGCCATTTAGGAGAGGATAGTTTGAATGACAATGAAAGGGTTTCTATTAGCCCCCCACATAGATTCTTCAAGGCTACTTTTTTGCAGAGGGAACCAATGGTGGAGATGGAGACACCAAGAGGTGATCCACTTGATATTCATCAACAAGAGTATGCAGCGCTAAGCTATGACACACAAGTACTCTTGTCTTTTTGTGATTATTGTGAGATGGAGGGATCAAAACCAAGGGTTCCTAAGATGCAGCCCCATAGAAATCTACAACAAAGGTTGGGTAAGATTTTTCTTCCTATTTTTTATGGTACTTATAAACTTCTTGTGTGATCATGGTTGCAGAAATTGGAGACATATTTATCACTTAACCCCATGTTTGAAGATGAGGCTCTCAAGTTTGTTACCCTACATTTAGAGGGTATTGTTCATTAGTGGTGGTTTCATGACTTAATCACACAAGGCCATGGATCCATTACTACTTTGGAGGAGTTTGGTAAGAGGGTTATGGAGAGATGAGGGTTATGGAGAGATTTGATAGGAGAGATCCGACGATCCACTTTCGTGAGTTGGCACAACTCAAACAAAATCATGATGTTGAAAGGTATGTTGCTAATTTTCAAAAGGTTTCAATCATGGTACTGAATGTTAGTGAGAGGAGGTTGGTTTTATTTGTTGAGGGTTTGATTGAGCTTTTGAGAGGTTTGGTTAAGGCTTTTAACCCTCTTTCTTTGCAAGATGTTATTACTAAAGCTTTGGATCTAGAATGCTCAGCATACAGAGGCAATGAATGGCCAAAAAGGCAGCCAAGGGCAGCCACTTATTTGCTGCCCAAAGGGGTAAATACAAAGCAGCCAAGGTCTAATTTTAGTGGGCAGCCTAGGGCATCGCCCAATGAGCAACAAAAGAGGCCTTTTTCACCTTATGTTCCACCACATAGATTGTTGCCCTATAGTAGCAATATGAAAGATGCAAGAGATGAATTAAGAAGGAAAGGTTTGTGTTTCACTGGCTAGGATCCTTGGACCAAAGGCCACCGTTGCATGGGCAAGGGACGTCCACTACATTGAGATAATTGATGATCAATCAGATTTTGATATTGTTGATACTAATGTTGAGCAAAATGAAAATGTTGTTGATGAGCATGTGCATAAGGACACACAAGAGTTGGGTAGCACATTTGCTTCTCTTTCAGAAGCTCCCAAGTATCATGCTTTCAAAGTAAAAGGCACATTGAGGGGACAAAGAGTAACTACATTGATTGATAGTGGAGCCACACATAACTTCATTGATGGAGGCTTGGTGAAGAAGATGGCATTGGAAACCGCAGATTGCAAGGGTTTCAATGTGACTATGGTGGATGGGTTCACCATCTCTTGTTCCAAGAAGTTGCCACAACTTCCACTCACTTTTGGGAAGCACAAGGTAATTGATGATTTTTATGTTGTTGACATTGAGGACATTGACATTGTTTTGGGTGTTCAATGGTTGCATTTTTTAGGTGAATTCACTCAAAACTATAAAACTATGGAGCTTAAATTCTTCAAAGAGGGCAAGGAAGTGGTCCTCAAGGGTCTAGCAAATGATGCTCCACAAGAGGTATCTATGAAGAGGATGGAAAGGGCTTTTACAAGAGGTCAAAATTCTTGGGCAACAAGCTGCCTTATTACAGTAAATTCCGAAAAAAGAAAACAGCAACCCCCTCATGGTGAGTTACAAGCTATTTTAGACAAGCATGTTCATGTCTTTGATGATTTGCCTTATGGTTTGCCACCAGATAGAGGTTTTGAGCATAAGATTGAGCTAGAAGTGGGTGCCAAACTAGTCATTGTCACTCCATACCATCATCCAAGAGCATTCAAAGAGGAAATTGAAAAGACCATCAAAGAGTTACTTGATATGGGACACATAAAGCCTAGCTCAAGTTCTTTTACTTTTTCAGTTGTTCTAGTGAAAAAAAGGATGGCACTATGAGGATGTGCATTGATTACAGGGTGTTGAATAAGTAGACCATCAAAAATAGGTATCCAATACCTAGGATTGATAAATTGATGGATGAGTTACATGGTGCCACCTACTTTTCCAAGATTGATTTGAGATCTGGTTATCACCAAATCAAGGTAAAAGAAGATGATGTTCATAAAACTGTTTTTGGATGTCATTTTGGGTATTTTGAGTTTTTGGTTATGCCTTTTGGATTGATTAATGCCCCAGCTACTTTTCAATCATGTATGAACAATATGTTTGGCAAATATCTAAGAAAGTTTGTGCTAGTTTTCGTTGATGATATTCTTGTGTATAACCAAACTTTGGAAAAGCACTTGAGACACTTGGATTTGATTTTGGGCACTTGGGGCAGCATTCTTTCTTTAAAAAGAAATCCAAGTGTGAGTTTGGATTAACAGATATTTTGTATTTGGGACATATCATCAATGCACAAGGTGTGCAAGTGAATAAACAAAAAATTGCAGCTATCATGGATTGGCCTATTCCCTCTACACTCAATTGAGAGGTTTTTGTGGTCTTTGTAGATACTACAAGAGATTTGTGAGAGGTTTTTCACAACTTGTTGCCCCCTTGACTGATTTGACTAAAAATGGAGCTTTCAAATGGTCCAAAACAATCCAACTAGCATTTGAAAAGCTCAAGGAGGTAATGTTCTCTTGCCCTGTTCTTGCTATTCCAAATTTCTCTACTCCTTTTGTGGTTGAATGCGATGCTTCGGGTGAAGGGATAGGGGCTGCCTTAATGCAGAATAAACATCCTATTGCTTTTGAGAGTAGAAAAATCAAGGATTTAAAAAAAGCTTATTCAATCTATAACAAAGATGTTGGCGATTATGCATGCTTTGAATAAGTTTAGACAATATTTGGTTTGTGGCAAATTCATTGTTAAATCGGATCGCAATAGTTTGAGGTTCCTCCTCAATCAAAAGGAATTGAATGACAAGCAACAAAAGTGCGTAAGCAAGGTGCAAGCTTATGATTTTGATATTGAATATGTTAAAGGTAAAAACAATGTGGTAGCAGATGCTCTATCAAGGAAGCCCTGTTTGAAATTGCTTGTGAGCAAACAATTGTGGGAAGGGAGGACTGTAATGTCCCCATTTCCACATCATTTATGAGAAAATATTGAAGACCTTTAGTCTATTTTCCCCATGAACTAAAGGATTCTTTTTGAGTTTTTATTTTATTAATTAATTATAATTGTTCGAATAGTGATTTTAATTATTTGCTCATATAAGACAATTTTAGTTGATTAATAAAATATTATTTAAAATTAGTTTTTACCACTATGGTATTTAAAAGAAATAATTATTAGATTATTGCCTAAAAGTGATTTTAATTACTATTTATTATTTAGACAATTAATTTAATATTATTATTTGTAAAAAAAAAATGTCGGCTTGAAAGTGATCAAAAGAAAAAAAAAGATGTTCTAAAAATCGACAAGGAGAGTTAAAATAAGTATTTGACCCCCCCAAGGTGGTTCACCCCCCTTTGGACAGTACAAGTACATGGTGAAGATCTCAATTGAAAGATATGTTGAATTTAATATTGTGATTCTTCATGCTTGAAAAAATATTGGGATGCATGCCTAATAATTGTTTTGCAGATTTTGAAGCTAAATTATCGACAAAAAAGTGTCTTTTGATGCCACCTTTGCTAAGGCATATTTGGTACTTGCCCTAGAGTGGGGCGACTTGCTTTGTGTGATCTTTGAGAGAGTTTTGTGGACAATGTGATGTCCAATTGATCAAGTTTCATTGTTGGAATTTATTGATGAATATTGTTGAAGTGTAGCATTGATTTTCTATGTGATGTGGCAAGGGTTCCAAGGACAATTTGAGTGAATAAATAAATAATAATTTATGATTTATTTTTTTGACAAATTTTATGAGGGTTTGACTTCACAAATTGTTGATTTGAGGCTACTAATTATTGTTTGATTTTTCCCAAGTGTGGCGACTTGATTGGGCATGAGTGGATGATGATTGAAAAGGTCTAAAACCCTAGTTGAAAAATAACAATTAATTCTGAATTTTGGTTTGCAGATGTGACTTAGGGCGACTTGGTTTGAGAAGATGTTTGACCACCTTGAGTGCCCTAGAAGGAAGCTGAAATTGTTTGGCTATTTTTGGTATTTTATTCATGTTTTTTGCAAGGGTCTGAGTGAGATTTGGTGAATATTCAGTTGTTTTTTATGTATAAAATCAGACATTTTCCAACAAGGTTAAATCAAAAATTCATCTACATTCAAGGGGTAAAAAGGTGCAATATTTCTATTTTCAGTTTGTGACTCGTATTGGATCATATTGAGTTGATATTTGATCAAGGTAATTGCTAAAAATTACCTATTTATTTATTGCACATTGGCGCCTAAGGTTTGAATGCAATTTGCATGTTTTTTAAACATCTACTTGAGCTAGGGTTTGCTGATTTTGCTAATTTCATAATTCAGAAATTTGTGGATTTTAGGGAAAACCCTTATTTGGCTCTTTGGCCCCAAAAAAAGACATTACAAATGTATATATCCTTGAGTGCTTTCTTATGGAAACAAGGTATTTAGGAATCCATTAAGGATACTACTAAGAGAAATAATCTAATAGTTTAGGCACTCGTTGTCCACTGAACAATGTTATATTTTTTATATTCCAATTATTTGACATTGATCCTTGATTGAGTTGGCATGCTTTGTTTTTAATCTTAGACTAAAAGTAAAACCACCCCTGTATTAACTGGGTTCTTTTAGGTTTTGTAGTTGACAAACAACATTGTACACCTTATGCTATTCTTTCAGTTGGGCATCATAAAGTCCCAAGGCATGTTAGGTTAACAAAGGACTATATAAATGTTCTAGAGATGAAAGTCTAAAGTACAGTCGTGTTTTGTAGTATTCCAACCAATTTTTTTCTAGGATATCTGAAGAATCCCAACTTGATATTCATGTAAATATACTCAAATCTAACATACACTAACATGCATGGCACATGCACAAACAATATGAAATACAATGCAATGCTATATGATTGGCGGTTAACCATCCAATCGAACAATAATGAAATGTAATGAAGATCATAGAGAAAAATCTTTATTATGAAACCGATATACATACAACTGCTGCAATAAAAGATTTCAGATGATAATATTATTTGAAATACTTTGAGTACTCACAAGATGCATTGTAAATGAACCCAGAGGCACTGAAGCTGCTTTGCACACTGTTGAAGACAGAATGCAATCTGAAATCACTTTGAAACACTGCAAACCTCATTGAAACCACAACTAAAGCCAAAACAACAATACCCAAAAACCCCAAATTGCACAACTACAACTACTTCTATCACATCAAACCCACTGAAGAAGCATGCTAAACTTCTACCAAACACTTCCAAACAGAAAGGAACAGCCAACTACAGAAGTCTGAAGGTGTAGAACAGCATCATAGACCTAAGTGCCTCATTTCCATGAAATGCTCTCCAAAATAAGCATTTATTTCCCTCCAAATTTTTCACGTCTCATAGCTAGAGTTTATTTCACCCTTTTCCAACTTCAACACAACTCGTTGAAACAATATCACTTGGCAATTGTAATGATAGGAAAATGCTTCCTAATACTAGGCGCCACTAATAAATTTTCTTTCACTCTCAAAATGAATCGACCCAATCTCCAAATATCTACACCATGCTTGGGTGCAATGCGAACAACGGAAATGACACCACAAGTAATATATTCTCAATATGCCTCTCAAAAAATCAATCCACACAAAATTAAGTTTTCCCTGAATGCAATGATAAATCCCTGCACAACCATTAAATCTCCAATGAAGCACAAATGTGATCTCCTTGTGAAATCACCACAACAACTAGCTAGGGAGAGTCTATCACCACTGAAACTAGTCTTCTACAAGAGGGTTTTCGTCCTCAAGAAGGTTTGGAAGAACCCATGTTCATTCCAACAACATAACAATATCAAATTCATCAACAACCACAACAATGGGCCCTCAACCCCTTTTTATAACTTTTTTGGATAGAAATATACAATTTTAAAATATAATAATTCACTTTATTTCCCTCACAAAGACCTTTTTGAAATAACAATATTATTTTATGTCCAAAAGTCCAATCTTGTGAGTACTCAAAGTAAAAGGTAATACTTTGAGTCTAATATAAATACTTTGAGTCTAGATGATAATGTTGAGTACTTTGAGTAGTTAAAGGTAATTAATTATATACTTTGAGTCTAATTTCTGCACCCACGAACATGTAGTACACTTGTTGGAATCATCATAACTAGTAATGGACAACTGGCCCACTCTACGTTGCAACTACTGGTTAGGTCCTTGTGCCCTATCTCCTTTGAGCCTATCCCTGTACTTCACCTAGCAAAAATCTGCTAAGGACATGGCTGCATGAAATTCATCACCTAATGATTGGTATTCCCTCAAATAGTCTACAAAACTTTCACCATCTCTCTGTTGTCCTGCTTGTCCTCTTGGTTGTGCCTCTAAGAATTCAAGCATTAGAGGTCTAGGTGTTATTCTACTAGCTACCCTGGAGTTGTTGGCAGGGATATTAGTGTTTCTTGCCTCTCCATGGTTGCCACTGTTTCCATTATTGCCATTAGTGTTTTGCATCATCTAGGTGATCAATTGAACCAATTGTTGTCCTCTAGCCAAGCTATTTAAAATTTGCATAGTACTAAGATTTTGTTGATCATCCCTATCACCCATGTTCCCTACAGCGCTCTCATCGAACAAATCTGCAATAGCAATTTCTTCTTCAATCTCTGGTTGTTTCGGTGGATTGTTTGGCCTCCATCTAAAATAATACATGTGAGACCCTTCCGGTTGCATAAGAAATTTCTGCTATCATAACCTTGCACAAATCCCCATTGGCTGGCAAGATACACAACTCTGATACCACTATAATATCCCAACCAAATTTTTTCTAAGATATCTGAAGAATCCCAACCTAATATTCATTCAAATATACTCAAATCTAACATACACTAACATGCATGGCACATGCACTAACAATATGAAATGCAATGCAATGCAATGTTATATGATTGGCGATTAACCATTCAATCGAACAATAATGAAATGTAATGAAGATCACAGCTGAAAATCTTTATTGTCAAACTAAAATAGATATAGTTGCTGCAATAAGAGATTTAGATGATAATATTATTTGAAATACTTTGAGTACTCACAAGATGCACTGTAAATCTGTACCTAGAGGCATTGAAACTGCTCTGCACACTGCTGAACACATAATGCAATCTGAAACCACTATAAAACACTGCAAACCTCACTGAAACCCACAACTGAAACCAAAACAACAATACCCAAAAACCCCAAACTACACAACTGCTTCTATCACATCAAACCCATTAAAGAAGCATGCTAAACTTCTACCAAACACTCCCAAACAGAAAGGAACAACCAACTACAGAAGTTTTAAGGTGTAGAACAGCATCATAGACCTAAACGCCTCATTTCCATTAAGTTTTTTCTCTCCAAAATAAGCGTTTATTTCCCTCCAAATTTTCCACGTCTCATAACTAGGGTTTATTTCGCCCTTTTCCAACTTCAACGCAACTCTTAAAACAATATCACCTGGCAATTGTAATGATAGGAAAATGCTTCCTAATACTAGGCACCACTAATAATTTTTCTTTCACTCTCAAAATGAATCGACCCAATCTCCAAATATCCACACCATGCCTGGGTGCATTGAGAACAGCAAAGGGAAATGGTGCTACAAGTAATATATTCTCAATATGCCCCTCAAAAAATCAATCCACACAAAATTAAACTTTACCTGAATGCAATAATAAATCCCTACACAACCATTAAATCTCCAATGAAACACAGATGTGATCTCCTTATGAAATTACCACAACAACCAGCTAGGAAAAATCTTTCACCACCGAAACTAGTCTTCTCCAAGAGGGTTTTCGTCCTCAAGAAGGTTTGGAAGAACTCAGGTTCATTCCAGCAACATAACAATATCAAATTCATCAACAACCACAACAATGAGCCCTCAACCCCTTTCTATAACTTTTCTAGAAAGAAATATACAATTTTAAAATATAATATTTCACTTTATTTCCCTCACAAAGACTTTTTTGAAAAAACAATATCATTTCATGTGTAAAGGTCCCCTTTTTCCAAGCGTCCATCATTTAAAACATTTGACTACCTTTCCAATGAGCTATTACACTAAGTTGTTTTTTAAATTATTTCATAAAATTAAGCAACCTTAGTGAAATAATTAAATAATTACTCGTTAACTCACCCAAGTTGCGGAAACCACTAAAACGGTATTGGAATCAAAATTTGTCTATACTGGAATGATATTGATGATGAAGAATGATAATCAGAGCCAACCAAGTGACTTACTAAAAATACTCTCTCCAAGAAGTTTGGAGAACACCTCAAAAGTCAGAAAACACTTTTGAAAGTGTCACATTGATCCTTAATGCCAACTGGGCTCATTGACATAAACCAAAGTCACTGCTTACAACCCTAAGCACTCCAAGAAGTTTGGAGTTCTCCCTAACTTACCAAGAAGCTTACGGGAAAACTTGGAAGCTGGGCAAAAATTCACAAACCAATATTGCTAAAAATGGGGACATTACATGTTTAGCATGGATAGTAGTAACTCTTATGATGTATGATGGATGCCATGTTCAGAACTTAAGAATGGTAGTCCAAAGGGTTCAGAGCATATCAGTTTTTAAAAGTTACCATGATGTACTTGAATTTATGATAATGGCATCCTACTCTGTCTGCTCATAGAGAGTAGGGTTGAACCCAATACTATACTAGAAGTGAGAATGTTAGTAGTCTTGCTAATTGAAACTGCAACACTGGTTTGAGGGGTTTGTTCCCTTATGCATGTTGAAGCACCATGGAGTAATGTTTTATTGATTCAAGCAAGAGCAATAACCCTAACTTAGGGTAGGTTGTTATTGCTAGGCTTTCAATATGATGGTTGACATGAGGTTAGTAGTTCTCGGTGAGACTCCACTGAATGGAAAACCATGATGTTTGGACAATGATTGTATGAAAAGTTGTCCCTCTTGTTTTGTTGTCATTATATGGGTTATGTATAGTGTACTTCTGATAATAATATACTAACCACTGACTTGGTCATACCCTTGTTGTACCTTCTTGGGAATACAAAGTCTTATTGGGAAAAGTCAAGAATGTATGAGAGTCGCTAGAACCCTAATGAATCATATGAAGCTTTTATCTCTCTTTCAATTTAGAGCCCCACTTAGTTTTGGAACTAGGTATCTTGTCACTTTCACTCTGATGTCAGTTGTCACCAAGGATTGGTAAGACTGTGGACTTGCTTTAGGTAGACAGTATACTTAGGCCTTGTACATTCCAAGAAGTACAATCCTGCCCTACTTCTATATGGTTGATGCTACAATTGGATCTCTGGCTATGAAATGGTGAGGACCACCTTGTTATACTATACCCAGGACAGAGAATAGTCCTGCAAACTGTTGTCAATCTGGAGTCGCACCCTGATCGAAGATGTGCTGAAACGGCCAATCCTTGCTCTAGTTGAAACAATGGGATCTTGTCATGAGGGTGGGTGCCTCAATCGTGAGAAGAACCTCCAAAGAACGTTGGTTTTTGTAAGATGTATCCATGAAGATCTCAACTTCTACGCTACAAACTGCCTGGGGAAAAGGGAAAAGGAACTTGGAAGGAAATCCTAACTAAAATGGTGATACACCTAATTTGCTTGATTCGCTCAAATCGAGCTTCTGAGAACACTGATTCAGAACAAGAAAGAGGCAAAACTTCGACTCCAATTGATCAATACACAAGTATTTTACGAAAAGGTTTGATCTAGTAACTAAAACCTGAGGAAAATGAAAGAGTAGGCCTAATAGAAGGCACTAATCAGTCACTTGCATTCACTAAAATTCTAGCCAAAAGACAAATAAACACAAAATGTGACCTGCATAAATGACCGGCTAGTAACTAAGTACGAATCCAGATTTGACAAGGAAGAAAAGAAATCTATCACTTAGGCAAATCAATGACAAAAGTACGCTATACCAGCTACTGAAAATTGAAAAAACTCGGTCCTCTTCTTATTGATTTTGAAAAAGGTTACAACACGATCTTTGGCAGAAGTTTTCTTGCCAAAAGATGGATCATTTTTACAAGGCTGAAAAGCCAACTTATAGAAAAATACAATAGCCAAGAGATAGCGTTGAAAATAGGAGAAGAAGTTAACTCTTCATTAACCCAAATCCAAATTGCATTGCATGAGTCTTCCAAATTTGTCTTTTCTTGTCTTTTGTCTTGCATGAAGGATCCTTGGCATTGAAGTGGATAGTGACTAATTTTGGGCTGCTAAACCTCTCTATCATGCAATAATGCTACGCCCACTCCCAAATTTGGCATTCTTCATGAGCTGCTGGAACGTTTGAAAGTATGAGATGACAATAGCATGCATGAAATCCAATGCCAATGCCAATTTTAGAACTACGACTTGATCCGTTGGAAGCCGAGTTGGAACGTTTGAAACGCAGAGTTGACCTTGGAAATAAACTTGACTTTAAACACCAGTCAACTGAAGCCTTGACCAGTCAACTGTAATTAGCTTTTGCTCGCATGGAATTCCACTTTGACTCCGTCTTTTGTTTGTGCTTGGATTTCTCTCGGCCAAACTGTCCGTGATTTCTCTTGGGTAAATTTAGAATTCTGCTTCTTGACTTCTGTCTATATTTGTCTTTTCTGCGGACTTTCCCTTCTTACTTATTCCTTCGGCCTGATGTTCATTCTCTTCAGGGCTTTACTTTTGTCTCTCTTTGCCCTCGGACTTTCTTTGACCAAGCTTTCCGAAGGAATCCTTTGGACAATTTGTCCGAAGGATATCCATTTCTTTCGAACTTTTTGGCTTCCCCTTGGTTTTATCTCCCACAGATTTTATTTCCTGCAAACTTTATGTTTATCTCCCTTAGTCTATCTCCTTCGAATTTTTTCCTGTCTTGCCCTTTAACCTTCATTTCCTTCAGCTATTGTTATCTGGCTTTACCTTTGATTTCCCTCGGATCTTTTGTTTTTTAAATTCCCGCGGAGAAAAAGTCTGCGGGATTTGTCTCCTTGCTTTCCAAAGACAACCCTTCAGGGTTCCTGTCTTAGTCCTTTCCCGAAGGGCAAGTGCCCTTCGGGCTTTTTGTAAAAGCCTTTAAACTTGCCAGATGGACCTTCCCAAAGGGCAGGTGCCCTTTGGGTTTTTTGCAAACATCCCTGCCGATCCTGAAATGAGCCTTCCCGAAGGGTACCTACCCTTCAAGCTTTTTTTCAAGACCCTTCCGAAGGGTACCTACCCTTCGGGTTTTTAAATAACCCATTGGACTATTCAAACAGCCCCTTCCTGTCAAATAGCCCTTAGGAAAAAGGCACCCAGGTTTTTTGAAGGGCACCCGAGTTTTTTGGAAATGTCCCTTCCGAAGGGTACATTGCCCTTTGGGTTTTTTGGAAGTGTCCTTCGAATATTTTGACTTGTCTTTTGAACTTTTCCAAAGGAATTGTCCGAAGGAATTCCTTCAGGCTTTTTGTCCAAGTCTATTTGCTTGTTCTTCAATGTCTGCAACTTTGGACTCTTCACTAGCACCTACTTCGGATTCTTCATTGCTTGTTACTTATAAAAAGAGATAAGTCATTCACCCTAAGAAACCCAAAATGCACTATCCTGAGTAATTCGGGTTTCTAAACCCAAATTACTTCTACTGATAAAACTTTCATAAGCAAAGCACTTCTCAAAACCCGATTTGCACTATCAAGAGTAATTCGGGTTTTCCAACCCGGATTACTTCTGCTGATAAAACTTTCATAAGCAAAGCACTTCTCAAAACCCGATTTGCACTGTCAAGAGTAATTCGGGTTTTCCAACCCGGATTAATTCTGCTAAGGGGTTTCAACTGCTGATTACTCATAAAGTGAAATAAGTTGTCTCTTGTAAAACCCGAAGACTTCTTCCAAAAACCCGAAGTCTTGCTTGAACACCCACCCTCTCACACTTAGGCAAAATGTTGGTATGTAGGCCAAAAAATGGCCAACACAAACCACCAAGTAGCTTGGTGCCCTTAACTTTGTCTAATACACCATCAAGTGTAGAGGGATGTATGGCATCTCATATCGTCGAGGGACTTACCCTAGCTGTAGAGTTGAACAATAAAGTCTATTATGACTCTAAGGGTACATTTGAGATCTGATTGATCTACTATCACTCTAAACCTATCTTAGGAATTTCCAATTCCATTAGATATTGTTAGGACTGAATTACCACATTGTGCTTGGAAAACTTGATTGAGGATATTCCATGTTAGTCCCAGCTGGAAATGGCACCTAATAAATAAGTTATGAATAGTAAGCTATAAGTGGCATTGATTGTCTTATTGGTACTCTGCCCTACCCCTGAATCATGTCGAGAACTACCTTGAGCTACTTTTGATCCTTATATTAGATGTTCGACATAGGAATTATCTCTTATGAAGACTGTCAAGGATGATATTATATGAAAGGTGGATTTGTATAGAAGCATTTGACGAACCTGGATGAAAACTAGTAAATTCACCCATAGAATAGATATATATGACATTATATCTTAGAGCGATGGCTTCCCAGAAAGAAGACCTTCTTGAGCCATAAACCGCAAGTCTCAAGAAGATTGACTAATGCCCAGATCTGAGTTTAAATAAATCAAGTTAGTGATTCATTTAAGGGAGAAAAATTGTAAGCAATTACCACCCTTCCCCTGTCAAGTTGGATGACAACGGTCACAAGAAAAAAAAATCCGGCCATTTTTGGGTCCCCAACAGAGAATGTTGTTGCAACCTCCTCCAGGCAAAGGGATTGTATGATATCCTTCAATTTGGCTATCATTTTATCTTTGTTTTCCATATGGAATTCTTGATCCTCCTCTAAGACTTTTTTTCCTTCCCATCTGGATAGAAAATAATTCTTCTACTTCTTCCTATGTTAAGCAAAGCATACCCTTGATATTTTTACACCAATCTTAGGCCTCGTCTCTAAAGCATCCACCTATAGATATTCTGATAATATAGATTGCCTTAAATTTTCCCAAAATAGTTATTCTTGAATCTAAACCCATTATTAAAATTGTGTCTGTGTGCACATGGGAGAGAGAGAGTGTGTGTATGGAGGGAAAGATGAAGTGCGCATTGAGTCATGGGTGCCTTCTATTTTATTAATGTCTAAGTAGTTAAGAGAAGTTACAAGTGGTTACAACCAATAAGATGGTTACAACCATATAAACATATTATATATTCAATACCCCCCTTCATGACTAAAAGAGAGACAACTCCAAGTTTGTTTCGAAATTTTACAAAGAGAGGAAGACCGATAAGTCCTTATGTCAGCAGTCTACTCTCGAGTGGCATAGCAATGAAGATAAATGTCTTCATTATCAACTAATTGCCAAATGTAGTGATGAGGACCTGGACGTATTTTTTTATGGCATGGTATACTGGGTTCTTCACCAACTTCAAGACTACCTAATTCTCATAGTAGAGTGGGATATGTAGAGTTTGTTATTTGCAAATCAAGCAAAATTATGCGCAGCCACACTGCCTCACAACCTACACTATTAACTGCCTTATATTTTCCTTCAGTGGAAGACAAAAATAATAAGTTGAAGTTTGCTTTGCCATGAAAGAACTCTTGAGTTCAAGGCAAAGTGTAACCACTAGTTGATCTCCAAGTTCAACTGAACCAGTGCAATCGGGGTCTATAAATCCAAAAAGAAGAAAATCTGCCAACATCTGATACAAAATGCTAGAGTCAAGTGTTCCTTTGACATATCATAAAACATGTTTTGCTACTCACCCATGAACTAGTTTCGGTTATGATAAGAACCATGAAAGGTAGCTACCAACAAAATATAGATCCGGTCAAGTGAATGTAAGATAGATCAAACTACCCACCAACTGTCTATACAGTGATTCATCACCCAGTGGTGAATCATCACACATTGACAACTTCAACACAACCACCATAGGTGTAGTGGATGGCTTGCTCTCTACCATCCTGAATTTCTCTAGTAGTGCTTCGGAATATTTTATCTATGTCAAAGATAATATGATCAAATTTCCAAAACTCTAAACCTAAACAATAACATAAGAGGCCTAGATTAGTCTTGTCAAAAGTAGAACATAAATCAGATTTCACTCGCTCAAGTGCATTGGCCACGCTACTAGTGATAGCAAGATCATCAACACAGACAATAAGTATCACTATGTCATTGTTGTCACTTTTGATAGAGAATCAATTCAAAAAGACTTCCTATGAATCCAGAATCTTAGTGATGTTGAACAATTTTGATGTTCAGACTCATGGAGCCTACTTTAGTCCATACAAGGACTTAAGAAGCCTACAAACTTGATGGTCTCTCCCTGGTACCCAATATCCTTTCGGTTGTACCATGTAAACTTCCTTGTCCAAATCCTCATTCACGAATGAGCTCTTCACATCCATTTGATAAATCTTCCAATCAAATTGGGTAGTTATGGAGAGAACCAACCAAAAAGTGACCATCTTAGTAGTAGGAGCATCAATCTCCTCGTAGTCTATTCCTTCTTACCACAAGTAGCACTTAGTAATAAGATGGGCTTCGTACGTGTCCAAAGTAACACCTTTACATTTCATTTATACACCCATTTGCACCCAATGGGATCTTTACGAGGAGGTGAATATGCCTATTCCCGGGTATGATTCTTCATTAAGGTGTAATATTCAACCTTCATGGTTGCTTCCCACTCAGGTTTTCCCTGGTCTTCTAAATATAGTTGTGGTTCAGTCACTTGGAATACATCTAATGAAAGAGTAAAATGAATATGCTCATCAGAACCAACTATGTGTTTCCCCACTCTTCGAACCTATTCATTTGACGGAAAAAGATCACCCTCCCGCACATTTTGCATTGTGGTATAGTACCACTTATGCCTCTACTGCTAAGATACTTGTGGTTTCTAAACCACAGTTTGAATTGTTGCCAACTCAAATTTCCTCCGTTGATATACTTGTGGCAGTCGAGCCCCACCTTGAGTGGTCTCCAACTCCAAAGACTATTGTGGGTCAAGGAGCGGAACATTATCCCTTATAACGCCCCTCAAACTTGATTCCTCATCCTCCAACGTTATCACAAAAGTAGTTTCAAACATATAAGTGATTGTATGCTAGTTAAAACTATAAGAAAATAAAGACTCTTTTTCTTTCGCATCAACGTCTCTACTAACGATTACCTTCTTAATAGAAACATTAAGAAGTTTATAAGCCTTAGATTACTCACTATATCCAGCAAATAAATATTTGTTACTTTTGGAACCTAACTTACTCTTGCCATTAAGAACAAAAAAAAAATGCAGCCAAACCAAAAAAGTGGAGATGATTTACCTTTGGTGTCTATCCTAACCATGATTCTTCAAACGTAACATCCTGCAAGGCTTTGCACAAACTTCTATTCAAGAGAGATATTTCCGTATGAATTGCTTCACCCCAATATCTATACGGCACACCTCGGTTGTGCATCATGCACCGGGCCATCTCCATAACAGTCATGTTCCTCATTTCAACCACCCCATTTGCTAATGGGTGTACAACACTGACAAATGCCTTTGAATCCCCTCACAATAATCCTTGAATTGCTTGGAAGTAAACTATCCATTATTTGACATGAGAGTTTTCATACTTCTAGTAGCTTGTTTTTCTACCAATGCTTTGAATTTGACAAAAGCACTAGAAATTCAAATTTCTTCTTCGGAAAGTAGACCCACATTTTCTATGAGAAACCATCAGCTAATTCAAGAAAACACCTTGCTCCTAGGACAATTGGTGATTTCTTGGGTAGTTCACACAAATCTGCATGAATGAGATCAAGAACCCCTTTGGCATGCCACGCACCTTTAGTAGGAAATGGTTCTTTTTTGTCTTCCAGCCAAGCATCCTGCAGATATGTTTTGCTTCTCATGTATAGAAGCCAGTCCTTGAACCACAGTAGTACAGCTAAGTGTGGCTAAGTAATAGAAATTCAAATGGCCATACCTTTGTGCCAAAGAGTGCTACCATTGTTCTCCACATCCAATGCATGCAAATTAATTATGGCAGGATCAACTACTTTGTACACCCTCCTTGCCCAATTCCACGGGCAACCATTCTGCCTTGCTTGACATCTTAGACAATACAATTTTTACCACAGAAATTCACATTAATGAAGGATTATCTGTAAGCTGGTTAATTGATAATAGATTCTTGTTCATTTTTGGAACATAATTACATCCCGAACTATGAATTTTGTAGCATCATTCAAAACAAAGCAGACATCACCTATACCTTCCATTGCTTGGGACCTACAATATTCTAGTGAAACAAAATCTATATAACTGGAATCAGCAATGAATTTTGCATACCAATCCTTGCGGTAGGTGAAATGAAGTGATGCACTGGAATCAAAAAACCGGTAATTGGTGTCATCATAATTGTTGTCCTGGGAAGCCATGAAGGCACGTTCTTCCCTGGAATCATGCTCCACACCAACTTCTGCCACATTTGCCTCAATCCGTGGCTCTTTACAATGAGAGAGATCATATTGTCTTTTCCAAAAAAAAATTATTGGTATGCCCAACCTTATGACAATAGTAGCAGGATTCTGAGTTTCTTTTTCCTTTGCCTTTGTATTGAGTAGCAAATGCACTTTCAAAGTGTCCAGCAGTGGAATCACCCGAATTTGCCCACCTCTATTCCTTCTGAAGGAGATATGAATTGACCTTGTCAAGTGTGAGTGTCTGAATTTTTACCAACAAATTCAGACACTCCACAAATGACTCAAAAGAAGGTGGTAGCCTATTCATCACCTGGGTGACCATGTTGTCCTCACCCACCTTCTTATTGATAGGGTCTCTTAGATCTTTCAGGCTCAGAAGGTGCTCTGACAACAACTAGCCCTCTGGCATTTTTGTGAAAAACAACAAGTATTTTAGATACAACACAGGCTTTTTCAGATGTTCTGATGCTTGTTCAGGTTTTTCCAAAGACATCCTGCACAGGTTGCATTTATGACCTCTGGAATCAAATCATCAGACAAACAATTATGATGTTAATCATAATCTTCAAAATTGGCAGTAGATCCTATCTCAGATTTTAAGATGATTTTATCACAATCACCATACTCAGAAATCATGAGTATTTTGTGACTCCAGACATTAGAGTTTTGACCAGTTTCAGTTTCTGTGAGTCAGGTAACACTTGGTTTTGGATGCTGGCCATGACTACAGCTAGGTTTGACTGAGTTTACAAGTTCACAGACTGTTTTCACAGTAATTTTACAAAATGCATAATTTTCCAGACTTTGACAGGGATTTAGAAGGACTTGCAACGCAAGATGTGGAAGTTAACTGGTCTTTTAGATTTCCAAACTTTGCAGAACAGTGTTTTATTTTGTATAACAGAATTTTAAATTTTTTTTTTTTTTTTTAAAATTCAGAATATGGAATTTTTTTCAGAATATGAAAAATATCCATAAAGTTCATTATCCTCACAATCAATCTATCTAAAATGGCTCCGAATGCCCTCGAACTATGGCGTGTGCCCTCAAAACTTTTGTTAACTCCTCAACCTTGTCTCTGGATTTACCTTACTCTGATACCAATGTTATTGAATGAGAGAGAGAAAAAGAAATATATGGAGGGAAAGATGAAGCACACATTGATTCATGGTGCCTTATGTTTTATTAATGTCCAAGTAACTAGGGAAGTTACAAGTGGTTACAGCCAATTATATAGGCACAACCACATCAACATATTATATATTCAATAAAACCACTGCTCTCTAATATTTATATATTCTTTTCTAAAAAAATTAGGAGTATCCATAAGTTTTCTAATTTTCCCCTCATTTTTGAAACTGATCCTTTTCGCTTGCCAAGAATTGTAGCTCTATGGTCTACCAAGTCAACTTTCAAAAGTCAAACCAAAATTGCTAGATAAGCACTGAATCAGCTTTTAGTGTAGAAGGGAAAATTTATCAAGCACTCAAGATATACCACTGGGGAAAATTCCAAACTGATCTGATGACTTCCAATTTTCTCAAACAAAATGAGGTCAGCAAAAATACATACCTAGAGACTGAATCATACTTTTCTGCATAATACAAAAGTAATCAGGAAGAAAAGTAGTATGTGCCGGTAAATTTTCAGTATGTTGTGGTGACTTTCACTGATAGCACAGAAAAAAGGAGTTCGGCCAAATTTCAAATCTAGAGGCTGAATCAGACTTTGCCACAGAAGATAAAACTTGTCAAGAAGCTTAGTAGAATGTATTAGTAAAATTTCAGATCAAGCTGGTGACTTTCAATTTTGTCAAGAAAAACAAGGTCGACCAAAACTTGCACTTCAAGCTGAATTGGACTTTGCTGCAGAAGACGAAGTGATCAGGAAGTTCCGAAAATGGTCATACGCGCTTTACTACCAATTGTTATGAAATCTGGACTCGCTAACTTATTAACAATGATAAATAATGAATGAATAATGAAAAAGCTCTGCTCCAAGTAATAATAATAAAGGGGAAGCACTGCTTCTCAAATAAAGGGAGAACAATTTCATGAGTCCAATCTCTAGTGCTCGAGGCAATATCCCAAATGGGAACCCACGTAAGAACCACTCCAATGATATGATATGATCCGTCCTCTCCTTACTAATCCTAATATTAATATATTTATTCATTGAGCATTCACTCCATCACCTTTGACCAACTTGCCAAAATAATAGAATGTAATTAGTATGTTTACTCAAACCTTATCCATGTTGACCGCACCTTTACCATCCTACTTGGTACATAAATATTAAAAAATGATGACCAAGTGGATTTGAATATTGATATAGGCACTATATAATGAATCATGCTATTTATATCCCAAGGGTGAAGAGTCAATTTAACCTATGGAAAAATACCCTATTGTGATAACTATTCTATTTGTTATACCCTATGATTCCAAACTAAGTCACAAGGTACGCCGAACATTATCGAAAATGTTCGAACTTCACTGAACTTTATCCTTGTTGAACCTGAACTTGAACTTTATTCATTATCTTTACATGGCAAGTTTTTGACATGCTTTTGCATTATTTTATAAATATGTGTGTATTTTCATATAGCAACTGAAAGCAGCGGATGAAAAGCTCTCTCTCCACTGTGTCCCTTGACATATTTATGCATTTTTAGAAAATAACAATGGTTAAATAAAATTGTTTGAACTTTCAGACATTTTTTTTTCAAACTTTATTCATTGGCGAACTTGAACTGAACTTTATCCTTGTCGAACTTGAACATTGTGACTTAGATTCCAAATGGGGAGAAAGCCAATGTAGATTGTTAAGGAGATTTTGTTATTTAGTATTGTGTAGATGTATGCGCAGATTAGTAAAACGTGCACCAGGAAATGTGTAGAACTAAATGTAACTACTCATTTCCCATATATAAGGCTCGTAGTAGGACTTTGGGAAGGTTAGATGCATACAGTTTTGGTTTAGGCTGTTAAGAATTATTACACAGTTTATTTAATTGTTGTAGATAGGTTTAATTTATCAAAGCAAATTATAATTAGTCTGGTTTGTTAATATGGTAGTGGTAATGAGGTGGCTCATCATGTAGATAGTTTCGATTAGGGAGATATGCTATGTTGAGGGACAGTAGCCTATATATTAGGATCAGAACAGAAGGTTTGTTGAACTCCAACCAACCAAGCTATGTATAAATATTTTCATTATGAATAAGATATCTTGGTGCGGTCCCTGTTAATGGGTCAATCATCATCGGTAATGAGGTCAGAAGTAGAAAGCAGGAATGGATGCCCCCTCCTCCAGGGTGGTTTAAACTAAATTTCGATGTGCAGCGCGTGGTAATCCAGGAACTTCCGGGGTGGGCTGCATTATTCGTGACTGTTGTGGATCAATGATCAAAGCTTTATCTAAGAAAGTCCAGGTTGGGTCCAATAACGAAGCGGAAGCTCAAGCTCTGGCGAGCAGTATTGAATTGGCTATCCAATGTGGGATTCCGAATCTGATTGTGGAAGGCAATTCGCAAGTTATCCTTGCGGGTTTGGAAAAAAGAGAGGCTAAATCGTGGCACCTAGAGAATATCTTGAAGAAAACATGGCAAAATTTGGAAGCTTTCTCTATTGTAAGGAGGCAGCATTGCTTTCGGGAGGCGAATATGGCTGCGGACTTCCAAGCAAACTACGACATCGATCAATCAGAGGTTTACAGGTTGGATAATATCAGGGATACTTGGGAGGATTTCCCTCCAGCTTTGTTGATTGATCTTGGTTGAATTTCGCTCGGCTATCCTTTTGTATTGCTTTGTTACACAAAGCAATTACAAAATGGCTAATGCAGCTATCAAAGCCTTTAGCGGGGCGTTGTGGTTGCTAACACTTCGGGCATGCCCCCACTCGCTCTATTTAATCATTGCTTGTCAGGAATGTGTGTGAAGTGATCGAGGAGGAGGATTCGCATTTATGTTGGTTGGTGTTTTAATTGGGGTGACTGACGGCTCTCCTAGGCACGAGGAAGCCTAGAGGCTTCCCCTATGCCCATTTATTCTTCAGCGGCCGTGTTTCGCGCTGCATATGCGCAGGTGGCCTATGAGAATTGTGTTGTGTTCGGGGGTGAAATCAATGGAGAGCTAGAACGACATTGTGCTTACCTCTGTGTGCATCTTTGGGTCTAGTGAGGTGAAGAAGATGGCCTTTGAGGGACTAATATCACGGGCCCGTCTCCGACATATTTTTTGGCTGCCTTCAGAGGAAGTGCACGATGCTATAGCGGATGTTTTGGGGCAAGAGTTCATGGTTAAGGGGATCAAGTGCAGGGTGAACTCAGAAGTGGCGGTCGTCTTTGCATCTAATCTCATGTTCCTAATCTCTAATGCGGAGGTGGTGGCGAAGGTGGTAGCATTTTGTGTCCGCCCAGAATGTCGAGTTGGCTTAATCAAGAAAATCTGTTTGCATGACTTGACCCCTCTCTCATCCCTGTTGTTCTCGGGGCAAGATGGCCTAGGAGTCGTACCTGCTTCTCATTTCGAGCTTTAGAAACCAGATTCATGATTATCTTAAATTTTGTGGAGAACCTCCACAAGAAGGTTGTTCTGCCTGACATGAAGATAGGTAAATTTGTCTCATTGCCAGCGATGTCGCAAATAATGAATCCCATCCCAGAGTTGGTGCAGTTACGTGGCCACCAACATGAGCAAAAGAGGGGGGAGGCAATGAGGAAGTTGGTTAGATGGGTGCTGCATGGAATGCTGGAAGCACCATCCTGGTATAATTCGGCGTTGGTGGAGGCTGCAGACCCTGGACCGGAGGCGGCAATGCCCTCTGTGCCTTCCTCATCTGGGGGCTTCGAGCGACTGGACCAGGTAAAGGAAGTGGTTGTGGCTGGGAAGGAGGAACATGCGGGGGGCGAATATGATTTGGTTTTGCTGTCAGATTCGGATGAGGATGGCGTCATGGGTGCTATTGTTTAAGCTGGTGGTTTGGTGTCCTTGCTAGTTTTTTCATCTCTCAGTATGTCTAGTCTTTTGGGTTTGTGGCTTTCTCTTGTTATGCTGGGTTCCTAGGTGGCCCTTCGGTGTTTCTCTTAATCTCGGTTTTTGGTGGATGTCTGTTGTTTCTTTGGTTTTGGTTGGCTTTGTGCTAGGCATTGTAAAACTTTTTACTTTGCGGGCTGGGGGCCCAATACTAACCCCGCAATGATCTGAAAAAGATATCTTGATGCGGAGAAAATTTTGTCCAAATTTGGTATCAAAGCAGGAAAGCCGAGAGCCTGTGAGCGTATGAGTGTAGCAATTTATCAGAGCAAATTACTCACCAGCTATTGAGTGGAACTGTCACCCAGAGGACACTGCATATATTATGGAGTGGCTGGCCATACAGCAAGAGGAGAATGTTTTTAGTAGTTCTAAACATGATTTGGCTACTCATCTTTGGAAAGCTTGTTCTGTTTACAGGCAGCAGAAGTGGCAGAAATGAAGCACCTAGCTGTAGGGCCTGAGATGAATAAAAGGTGCAGTAGAGTAGAAGAAACATATTAAATAAAAAATAAAAATAAATAAAATACCAGCCATGAGAGGCACTTTCATCTGCTAAATCTGATTAAGAAAATAGAGGCACCTTACAAAATTGCAGCTACTAAGTGCAGAGTGATTATAAATAAATTTATAAAAAAAAACACCAATAAAGGATGGTAGTGGAGAGCCCAGGAGGACTGAATGGTTGCAGCATAAGCATATGTGAACAAAAATAGAATGAAAGTAGTGGCGCAATTGCTGATCTGAAGTGCTGTGGGATGGAGCTTGCTGACAAGGCGCAGCAAATTAGAGTGCCCACAGAAATGGGCAAAAACATGGCACATCAAAGTTTAAGTTTTTATCATAAAGTTTGTTTTTTATTAAAATTTAGGGCAATGTATAAAAAAATTATTTTTATAAAACTTGTAAAAAAAATGATAGTTAAAAATTTAGAAAAATACTCAAACAATTAAGCCTAATAGGCTACAATCGAATTAAATCGATATCTCCACTTCCTGGTCAAATCTCTCCTAATATACTCTTTTTTTTTAATTAAAACTTAGGGCACTATCTACAGTTTTTATTTTTATAAAACTTTAAAAGAAATTATGATAGTTAAAACTTTCGAAAATTACCCAAAAAAATTCAGCATAATAGGCTAGAATCGAATTAATTCGATATCTCCACTTCTGGGTCAAATCTCTCCACGAAAATTTGTCACTTTGTGTCAAATATTGTTGTCAAAATCCTCCCAAAAGCGTTTTACTACAGCTCTTACAGTCTGTAAAAAATAAATGTTTTTGTACTTTAGGTTAATTTCTAGCTCGGAAAAGTAGTATAAATTTTATTTCTTTTTATCTGGTACGCAAATTCTGACAAAAAGAAATAAAAATTTGTGTAAAGATTTATCCTAAACCTTTTGGCAAAAAGGTTTTCCTTCAGTCCTTATACATTTTAAGATAAAATTGTTTTCCCGCAAAGACACATTAAAAGTCATCTGTCTAAACCCTTGAGTTGAAATTTTTTTGTAAAGGAATGCATTTTCGGGTACTTGACATCTTTTTATAAAGTTTTTTGATTGATGGGAGAAGTCTATTAAAATGGAGGTGACAAATATCAGGAAAATTACTGCCATTACCGTCAGAAAACTTCATGTAGCAATCTATCGTCCACAATACAATCAAGATCAAACTAGCTGAGTAAGCCAAGTTCCAAAGAAGGATAGAGGATAACTACCAGTATTGAGTTCGCCGCTAACTTGACAACCATATTATTGTTTTAATGGCAAATCAGTGCAAAAAATTATCATAAAGCAGAAGAGGGTGATCCAATGAAGGTAATGACGAAGACTACTCCTGCTGCATGCAAGATGAGAACAATGGTGATCAAGTGAGGCCCAGTCCCACCTGAGTGTGTAGTGTGGTGAATTCCCACTATTGATATTGCTGCTGTCTAGTGAGGCCAAATCCTAATGAGGAAACGTACCGAAGCCTAGTCTCGTTATTATTTCTAGGTGAATAGTTGAATGTGTCCCTATTCGTATATTGTGTTGTTATGGACAGTCAGTTGTGTCCTTTGTCATATAAGTGTTGTGAGGCCAATTCCCACAATTGATGTTGTTGTTGTCTAGTGAAGCCAAATCCCACTAAGGAAAAGTAGTGAAGCCCAATCTTACCATTGTTTCTAGGCGAATAGTTGAGTGTGTCCCTCTTCGCATAATGTGTTGTTATGGACAGTCGAGTGTTCCCTACTCATATATGTGTTGTGAGGCCAATTCCCATAATTTTGATTGTTGAATGGTAGAGTATGTCACCGTTCATTTGTATTGATTGGTGAGGTGTATCCTGCAGAGGAGGTGTAATAATGTCATTCCCAATATTGTTTGTAACTTTGTAATTATGACGAACTGTGAGTATGTTCCGATTCACATACAAAGTATATTCTCTCCTGGTCTTTGAGCTATGTTGTACCAATGGGGGAATGTTAGGAATTATTACACATAGTTTACTTAATAGTTGTAGATAGGTTTAATTTATTGAACATATTATAATTAGTCCAGTTTGATAGTTTGGTAGTGGTTGTTAGGTGGTTCATCACAAAGATAGTTTTGGTTTGGGAGATATACTATGTTGAGGGAAAGTCACCTATATATTAGGATCGGAACAGAAGATTTACTGAACTCCAAAAAACCAAGCTATGTATAAATATTTTCATTATGAATGAGTAGGATACCCCGATACGAAGCAAATTTTCCCACGTAGGCATGGAATGTGTCATCGAGAAGTAACCAATGTACATGTATCTAATCCATGTAAATGAATCAATTGGTTAATTGTTGACTTCGGAGTTGGAATACATAGGAGAATACTCAAAGAAGGTAGTTGGTAGAACAAGCTATGAAGTCAAGCAGCCTACTCAAGATGAGCATAAAGCAGGATACAGAAAAATGAAGAAAAAGCAAGAGAAATGAAGGAAATTGCCGCAAAAACTGAGGCTATGCACTTTTCATTAACATGGGTCAAATAGATTAACAAGGATGAGGATATGTGTTGACTAGATAACGCCAAGAATAACACTACTCTACAACAAGGCATGCAAAATCACCTTTGTTAGTCTCACTTACATGCAGTCAGTGAGGATCCAACTGAAATCTACCTAAATTAGTCTAACTTACATGCAGTTATTGAGGCTCCAATGAACTGGACCAAGTGTAAATGCAATGATGTTAATATTTACATAGGTGATTCTCATTATTTCCTCTCTTAATTACAAACGAATCAGATCCACCTTGTAGTTGGCAAGATAAGCCAAGAGAAAATGGAAGCTGACAAAGTACATAGTCCACATAGACCAGTAACAATGGTGATGGAAACCCAATATGGATAGATTATAAATCCCTGTTGAGTGACTTGGAACATGTTGGAATGAAATATCCTAGAGACTAAAATGCACTGTTGATGCCGAAAGGATCCTCATATGAAGTTCCGAGCTCCATGTATTGATGAGTGGAATATATCCATAGTGAGAATATAGTATTCTAGTGGCGTAAGGATTGGATCTAGGGCATAGAACCCTAACATAAGGAGGATTTTCTGAATGTAAACTTGATGGGTGTCTTCTTTACTTAAGAATGGAACCTATGGTAAGTCATGATGCAGGAGGAGAATATGCCAACATTAAGGCTGTGAAAATTCCATCATGGATTTGTGAGGAAGCTCGCTCAAGATCAAGACATATTGTCAACTAAAGAAGGGGATGAACAATAAGAGCCACATGGAGTTCATCATCAGTTTTCCTAATTGTCGATTGCTCTAAGGAAGAAGGGTGGGCTGAAGTTTGAGAGATATGAACAGGCTCAACAAGGTGTTGATGGTCATGTCCTATAAATGTAACCACCAAAGGTGAGAGCACGGGGGTGAGTTGTTGGTCAAAATACTTGCACATAAGTTGAACCTATTGTAGAAGAGTTTTTGTCTCTGAAATGGTATCTTCATTGTCGATCATGTGGATAACCATCTAAAGAGTGCATGATGCCTTACATTTAGGATGGCAAGGATCTTGTACAAATGGTAGTAAAGAAGAAAACATCAATTTCCTTGAAGACTATAGGACATGAAGACGACAAGCTTGGTTTTGTAGATGGAGCCGAGTTGCTACGTGGAGTCATTGTGGGCAAGTCAGATGGTTGTGCCCATTATTTTATCAAATGCAAGAAAATGCTCGTCATTTTCTGCATAAGTTGGAGTTGAAATTCATTGTGTTATTGTCGTTGGTCATTGAGTTCTCATGAAAGAAGATGGGCCAAGTTGAGGTTCTCACTGATGCTTGAGGGACAATTGAAACTACCAAAAGAGAGGATAATCATCTTTTTCAAACATAAAAGATAAAAAAGGACAAAGCAAAAGCACTTTTGTTTTTGTTTTTTCCCTCCTTTTTTGGTTTCTCAACCTTGCTTCTATTGCTTTTGTGAAAGTACAATAAAAATATTACAATGATAAGGGATAATTTAGGTAACCCCTAAATAAATTTTAAAAAAAAAACCTTATCTGATCCCTTCAAATATGAGTCCTTAGGATGTGAAATAATTTTGAAGGGTCCCTTGGAAAAGACTTATATAAGACATGCTTAGAATTTCCCTTTTAATGTAATAAACCACTTAAATATTTATCGTCCCCCTTTTTTAAAAAGACCATAAATATAAGAAGTTGTCAATGAATATGGTGCTTACAATGTATCCGCAGCCCATGATGCACTTGGAATTATCTAATAAGATGCTCATATCTATAATTTAATCGTTCATCTTGATGAGGGGCCACAAATTGTGGCATGAAACATAGATCCAAAATTCTCATCTACACAATTTCTCTTAAAATCCAGTTCTTTAAAAAACATATACATAGGAGGAGATACAAAAAATTAAATGAATAAAATACCCAAGCATGAATATGTTAAACTTCAATTAAGTTTCTAACTATAGAGAAAAGTATTTTATCCCTACTTATCTCTAGTGGTCGATAAATGAGGTTGCTGAGTTTGGGAGGGTGGTCCACTCAACGAAGAATAAGAAGGAAGAGCTGAGATCTGCTCAGGCTGCAAACAAATATCCGAGTCAATAAGCTGGGTCAGATTGAGCAGCAACAGTGTAAAGGATGAGGGTCACAAGCAAAGATGTAGATGTCAACATCAAAAGCAGCAAAGCGAAAAGTTGCTGCGAAGAGTTGCTTACAATCCAATGGTACAGGTCACGGCCTGATTTGCACAAGAGAACTCATAGCAGCTGCAAGTGTGAATGCTCTTGCAATAAGCAACCGAAGATGACCACAATCTGCAGTTACAAACCTTCACAAACCAGCAAAAGCTGTGAAATTTGTGAACAGATTCTGTTGAAGGTGCAGGTAAATTCTGAATCAGCAGCTACAAAAATGGCAGACGAAGAATTAAGGACAGAAGGGTGTCCATAAATTCTGGAAAAAAAGATAGATTTAAGGTACAAAGTCCTGCTTTCAGTGACCCAATTATGTGCCTCAATGGACGATGCCTTGTAAACTCAAACTAAAAGGATGTGAGGACCTCAACAAGGCTCTGATACCAACTGATACAACCCAATAAAAGTATACAGCAGAAGGACACACCAAAATTGCAGAACGCCGAGCAAAAATAAAGAGATTGTGATGCAGGAGCATCCAAGACATGCAATCAATTTTGCATCAACCAAAAACAGAGTGATGTGTTTGAGTGTTTTTCTTTTGTTTGTTTCTTGCTTCGACATGGAGAAGTTGTTGGAAGATAAATCAGGGCTTAAACACTTAGTCTGAAAAGTTCATTGTGAGTCCCAAATCTGAGTTCCCACGTGTTTCAATTTTGCCAACGAACACCTTTGTTCCTTCCAAGTCATTGGTTCCCGATGGGTCCTTTTCGTTGACTCGGCTGATTGTGTTGTTCCCAGAACCCCTTCAATTCCCGATGTGCTTTATTTCACCAACTCGGCCAACACACGTATTCCTAGAATCCCTTTGGTTCCCGTTGTACTTGTTTTGCCGACTCAGTCTCTATATTTGTTCTCATAACACCTTCGGTTCCCAATGGGTCTCAATCGCCAATTCAGCCAAAATGTTTGTTCCTTGCTCGCCAACGGTTCCCGACAGGCCTCAAAATGTTGAAGCAATGAATAAGTCAAAATACTAAGGCTCAAAATACAAAAAGTCACAATAGAATGCGAAGGGTCAACTCATTCCCTCCTTTCCCTATAAATAGGAGAAATGGCAATTGTACAGGGTTTTTATTTTTTTGGACGCAAGAATTTGTAGGTGAACCAGTTGATGTTGGGTTGTGATGTGATTGTTTTCCTCCATGTTGGTACTCCAAAGTCTTTAGGGCACATAGATGATAGTATGTGCATTATTTTTTAACATTGTAATGTCTTCCAATCAATAAAAAGAATGTGTCCTTTGTGGTGAAGGTCTGCAAGTATAATTCTGAGTTGGTCCTTTGTATACGTGTGTGCCAAAACTAAGCAACACAGAGATAAAGGCAGTCTTTAAGTGGACCCCCTCTTCTGTGTTTGCACCAATTGGTATCAAAGCAAGTTATTTCCTTGCTAAGTTGAGTGTGAGAGGCTCTTGTATGAGTCAGTTGCAAGCTATGAAAAAGAAGTCTGCTTGAGTTAGTTGCAAGTTGTAAAAAGTAAGCTTGCATAGTAGTGAAGATAAGTTTGTTGCAGGTATGAGAAAAGTTCTCCATGTGTTGAGGAAGTGTGAGAGGCTCTTTTTTTGGTCTATTGTAGTTTGTGAAAGAGAAGCCTACTTGTTGAGGAGATATGGCACACAGAGGAGGAAGAGCACATGAGGTAGAAGACTTGGCAAAGATGGTGAAAGAATTCCAAGCAAGATTGGAAATGATGGATACTGCACAAAGTGGAGATGTTGTATTTGTGATATAGAGGATGAAGAAGAAATGATTATGAGGGATTGTCCCTACAAGCAAGGTTAAATGCTTTGGAGAGAGACCAAGCAAGTGAAGGAAAAGATCCCAATAGAAGAAAGAGACCAACAGAGGTCATGATGAAGGAAAAGATAAGCCCACTAACAATGTTATTTTGTTATGTGGTACTGAGAGCCCAAAAAAGCTCATGAAATGAGTATTGGAGTTAGAAATGCATTTTGAAGAGGAGAATATTGAGCACCCCATGAGGGTAAAGATTGCATGAGAGAAGTTGTGTGGACATGCAGCTGAGCATTGGAGAAATCTCCAAGAGAGGAGACAAGGAAAAGGAAAGAAGAAGGTGAGTGGATGGGAACATATGGTTTCCAAATTGATAGGTCTTTTTGTACACCCAAAGTTGCATAAATAGTGGACAAAGAAGCTTCATATCTTAAAGCTTGAGAGAGAAGAGGAGAAGAAGATTTCCATAAAAGGCAATAGGAGCAGTAAGTTGCCAAGTGAGCAGCTCAAGTCTACTTTAAGAAATAGCAAGGAGAAGGATATGAATGAAGAGAAGAAGGTTGTCTTGAAAGACAACAAGAGAGTGAGGTTTCCATATGAGAAGCCCAAATCTGATTTCAAAAACAGCAAGGAGGAGAAAAGTTGTGAGCAACCCATAGAGGAAGGAATCCTCTTGGAAGAAAATATGGATATGATCGATGTTGAATTAGAAGGAGACCCATTGTTTGATGATGGAAAAGAGTTTGTGGTATCCTATAAGTGGAAAGATTCAAAATTGTCCATGGTGAATGAAGGCAATGCATTTATCTTTTCTTTTTTGGAGGGTAGAAAGGTTGAGGACAACCAAGGAAAGCTACATGTTTCCATGAAGGAAACAATAGAATGAAGAAGGTAGCCATGAGGAGTTGCAGGTTTCCGTGAAGGAAACAATAAGATGGTTGATGTGCAATTTAATGCACATAAGGAGAGTATGGTTAAAGATCAACCATGTGAAGGAGAAGAAACTAGAAAGACGGATGAGGAGAGAACAGCCATAGAGGTTGTTGAAAATGGTCCTATGGAATTCCATCATGAAAGTGAAAGTTGTAAGGAGAATGTGAACAACAAAGAAGAGTTGGGCAGCATCCTTGAGGCATGATGAAAAGGTTGAAGAAGTGATTGTGGCAACTCTTGATTCCCTTAATGCATTGATCAATGTGCAGGTCCAACAAAAAAGGAGATAGAGATAGTGGACATGTTTATACCAAGAGAACTAAAGGATGAAAGTGGTGTTGCATATGTGGGAGCAGCCCATATAGGTATTGGAGAAGAGACTCTTATGAGTCAAGATATGCATTGTTCTCATATGGACAAGGAGAGCACAAAGTTCTTTGCACATGGTATGAACGAGGAGAAAGAAAAGGAAGTGGAGCTGTCGCAAGAACATTCGAGTACCATTATAAGGAGCAGGCAGAGTGATAGAGACTTTGAGAACCCCATGTTTGATGAGAATCAAGATAATAGAAGCCGAGATGAAGAGAAGCAAGAGCTGATTATTATATCATCCAATTAAGCTATGAAGATGGAGAAAGCACCTATTGGGACTATTAAGTCTCAGATTATAAGCTAATTTGTGATTGTATCCAGTGTGCAAGTGCAGAGATGGAGAGAAAAGAGGCATTCAAAGAGGCCTTCCAAGGTGAAGAGGTGAAACCAGAAGTGAAAAATTATGCACTAAAGAAGCAAAGTGAGGAGGAGCTGGTTTGTATACAGTCGAAGCATGTGAAGAAATGAAGGCAAAAGAAGAGTCTTTTAATACTCTTATAAATGAAGAAGCCACAAGCAAGATGGTGGCAAAAGAAGAGATGGCAGCCATGAGAGAAGAGAAGCTGCAAATAGTCATGAGTGACAAAAAGAAGAATCCAACAGATCCAACAGCAAGTTGGATAGTGAGTAAACAAAGCCAAGAAGGCTTTAGGAGAAGGTGGTCGGTCAATTGTGGGTTTAAGCCAACAAGAAAAAGTAAGATGCATGAAGGAGCATCTTGGTGGAGGTGGTACGATGAAGGTGGACAACCCACGTGAGGATGGAGAGAAAAGAGGATAAGCTTTGGTGGAGGAGGACGGACTATGGTGGGTCTAACCCCCCAAAAGGAGAAATAAGGAGAGACAACAAGAAGAGGACAAAATTGAAACCAGCAAGAGGGAGCTGGAAATGGAAGAAAAAACATGACAGTCAGCTGAAGTCCTTGGTGTCTTGGAAGGGAACGCCATGGCCATTGTGCTTTGTGGTCAAAAGAGTGGTTCTACCACTTAATCCATCTAGGAGCTCACATTTTAAATACCTCGGGTGTCTGATATAGAAACATCCAAGGCATATAGGCAATCTTACATCAACCAAAAATAGAGTAGTGTGTTTGAGTGTTTTTCTTTTGTTTGTTTATTGTTTCGACATGGAGAATTTGTTGGAAGATAAATCAAGGGTCAAACACGTAGTATGGAAAGTTCATTGTGAGTCCCCAATATGAATTCCCATGTGTCTCAATTTTGTCGACAGACACCTTTGTTCCTTTTGAGTCATTGATTCCCAATGGGTCCTTTTCGTCGACTCGATCAACTGTGTTGTTCCTAGAACCCCTTCAATTCCCAAATTGCTCTATTTTGCCGACTCAACCAATGCACCTATTCCTAGAACCCCTTTGATTCCCAACGTGCCCTATTTCGCCAACTCAATCAATGCATATGTTCTTGAAACACCTTCGATTCCCGACAGGGTCTCAATCACCAATTCGGTTGTAATGCTTGTTCCTTGCACGCGAACGATTCCCGACAAGCCTCAAAACATTGAAGCAATGAAGAAGTCAAAATACGAAAGGTCACAATAGAATGTGAAGGGTCAGCACATTCCCTCCTATTCCTATAAATAGGATAAATGGCAATTGTACAAGTGGTTTTTTTTTTGACACAAGAATCTGTAGGTGAACCAACGGATGTTGGGTTGTGATGTGATTGATTTCCTCCATGTTGGTACCCCAAAGCCTTTTAAGGCACGTAGATAATAGTGTGTGCAGTGCTTTTGAACATTGTAATGTCTTCTAATAAATAAAAAGAATGTGTTCTTTGAGGTGAAGGTCTGCAAGTATAATTCTGAGATGGGCCTTTGTATGTGTGTGCCCAAACTAAGCAACACAAAGATAGAGGCAATCCTTAAGTGGACCCCCTCTTCTTTGCTTGCACCAAATTGCGGCCAAATCTGATTTTGTACTCTCTTCATTAGCCTAGGTTTAATAGATTTACAAAGATAAGGAAGGCCAAGAGCATCCAAACTGCCCCAGAACTGGGCAGGCAAAATCACTTCAATTAGTCTACCTTACACGCAATATGCAGTAGAAAAGTTTACTAAAATTCGCTAAAGTTCGGTAAAAAAATTGGTGAAAAAAACCCTCCTCAATGCTTTAGAATAGTGCTCGAAGGTGCCTATAAAGAGTAAAGTATGTTGTGTAAAGTTGGAACACAACACATCACCTACTACTCCATTATTATCCGCATTTGCCATATCTTCTTTGCTTATTCAAGATTTAACAAGGGGCCCTTTAACTTGGTCGAAGAGGAGCCATTATCTCATGGCTACTCTTTTGTACGAAAACAACTTGACTTGGAAGACTTTTGGAATTCTATATTTAAAACTGACAAAAACAATTAATGGGCTATCATTGTTGATGAGGCTGTCAATTAGGTTTTATCTCAACTAATAGACGAAGAGGCCCCACGGAATCCTGTAAGGCAACCATGTGTGTCAACTACGCTTCAGGCCATCACCATCCCACAATTAAAATGTTACACTTTATTGTATTTTTAATAAAATTGCATATGCATATTTTTGTTTATCTTTAATGATTGTTACTTTTTCTTTTCTTTTTTAAATTTGCTTATTTTATCTTTTTGATTATGTAGTTTATTTTATTTTTGTGTTTTGTAACTTTATTTTCTATTTTTTATTTTTTACTTTTTAGTTTAATTTTTATATATTTTATATTTTGTTATATTTAAACATTTAATATTTTATTTTATTTTTTTTTATAGTTTTTTTTATTTTTTATCTTTTTAAATTTGTATTTTATATTTTGTTATATATATTTTTTTAATATTTTATTTTATATGTCATTTGTTTTTGTTTTTTTTTTTAATTTTTTTTTAAACTAAGTATTTACTATTTATATATTTATTAATTTTATATTTATAAATTATAGTTTATATTTATAATATTATATTTATTGTTGCCTATAAGATGTGGGTGAGTTGGTTAAGTGGTTTGGTTGTTTCAAGCCCCACCCAAGTTCAGATCGCAAAGAAGGCATATGAGGCTGGTTTTGGTAGTTGGTTGTATTCTCAGGGCCGTTAATGGTTGTTGGAAATTCTCGAGGCCGGTGGTGGCCATTGTTGGTAATAGTTGGTATACATCTAGTAATATTTGGTATACGGGTGGTATTTAGGTGGTTAATAAAACACATGGGGATATGGGCCCCCGATTGTGTCCCAGATCGGTCCACGCTCTAGTCAAAAGCGATTACCTAGCCCAAAAAAAAATATATATATATATATATATATATGTATGTATATATATCAAATTTAATGGCGGATTTTTTTCCTAACTTTATCCATTGGCGAATTTGAACTGAATTTTATCTTTGTCAGACTCGAACTCAAACCTTGTGCCTTAGCATACAGTGATGCAAATGATAACAACAGTGATTCTCATCAGGTGCTACAACTTAAATGTAGAGCAGACAAACTGAGGTTGATGACAGAATTACTCAATTGCCGAAAGATATTAATAGTCGGCAATAGCAAGTACAAGAACATCAAGTGATGGTTGTAGCACAGATTGCATAACAGCCAAAGGCAGCTGAAACGCCTGTCCAAATGCACTGAATGGATTGAATGAGCAGAAGTTGGATATTGCCTCAATCCTCCCTCAGTTGTATGAGTTTGAACCCCAGCCTGCCCCATGATGCACTGGCCTCCGAGTCAAGGGGAATTTTGTGGCAGGTCTTCAATGGCCTAGGTTTGACAAAACCCAACCCTTTGCTCAGCACAAGTTTGACTGAATCACTATTGAGTGAATTTGAAGAATGGAATCGGATTTCATAGAAACCCAAGAGAGTAAGATGTGCCAGAATCAGCCAATTATCTCAGGTCAAGACAAGAGTTTAAGTCAGGGAGAGTTGCTAGGGTAATTTTGCTAATTGTTTTGCATGTGCAAAGCAAGTATATAAATGTGCAAGGACTTAAGAGATAGTAAAAGTATATGGAAATATATGTTAGTATATCGGTTAAGCGGGAACAAAGAAATGTGCAGAACTGAATACAACTACTCGTTTCCTGGATATAAGACTGATAGTAGGACTTTGATAAGGTTAGATGCAATGGTTTCAGTTTAGGCATGAAATATATCATTAAGGAGTAACTGATGTACATGTATCTGATCTAAAGTCAATGAAAAGACTTAACTTGGTTGGATCTCTCACATTCAGTGTCTTTACATGCGTTTAAAATCTTCTTTAAAATAATGGACTGCGAATATTTATGTTTCAGTTCTGTTCCTTTACATTGTGCATGGATGTTTGTTACAGTTATGGAATAGACTACAACTCTTAGCAACTTGTATTGAGTTGATCATGGAAATGAATTAGTGCCGGCCACTAAAATTGAATGGTTTTCTAATGGACTATTTAAAGCACATGTTTTCTAAAAATTCAATTCCTTCAAAAACAGATGTTGCAATCTAAGTCAAAATTGCATGCCATTATTTTTCACTTCCCCACTACCCTTTAATAAATATGATGTTTTTTATAATCTTTAAACCTATCATCAGAAACAACAATAGGTCATACAATAGTTTTAAGTTTTGATATTTCACTTTGTCTTAAAAAATATAAATATGTTCCAGGTAAATTAGATTGACATGTGCAATTGACATTTTACTTAAAATTCCCTTCAAATGCAGGGTTCTAATAGGATGTGACAGTTTATCCACTTGCCGACAATCAATTACCAGGCAGTGTAGGGTTCCAATAAAAGTTGACAATATATTCACTTGTCAGCAATAACTTCTCTAGCACCCCAAGATTTAGATACCAGACGCCACCCTATTCACTTGCCGGCAATGGACTCCCCAACAAAAAACCCTATTCTGACAGGCTGCAGATTCATTTTTCAGTAGACGAATAGGTTCTAATAGATATTAGCAATCTTTTCACTTGTCAGCAAAGACTTCTCTGGCACCGCAAGATTGATACAGGGTGTCCCTCTATTCTGGCTTGCCAAGACTAGATTCCCAGACAACATAACCTACCCTTTCAAGATTTAGATCCATTTCTCCGCATGCAGAACCCCTAGGCAATGCAGGTTCAAATAGAATATGCCTATACATTCACTTGTCTGAAATCAAATCCACAGCATTCCAGAATACCAGCAGGAGTTGTCATCTAATAGCTCAATGAACCATAGTTAAATGGTGATTTTGGCAGAGTTGCATATCACCCACTAAGGTTCCATTCCAGCTGCGGACTGACCCACTCAAATGGGCATGTGTATTAAGGAAAGGCAATGAAAGGTCCTTTTTTAGGTCCGTGATGCTTGGCATCGTATGCACTTGAGTGTGCTTCGACTGCAGGGTAGCTTACAGTATATGTGACCACTCTGTGCCTGCCTGTGCTTAAACCACGAATAAAATACCCCTATTCCTAGGCAAATTTGGCAGAATAGATAACCCTCCGACCTGGAATCTAAGCCCACAGTGGATGTGATGTCTGCGCGTGGTGTATCCCCTCAAGCATCGTAACAAGAAAAAAGGAATATACCAAATGCGGTCTGGATCATGGGGGCTTTACACTACTGTCTTTGAAAATCAAAAAACTCAACCGAAAATGAATTCTTCTTAATTTAGCTTTCCAGTAGACAAAAGCAAACGTAAGAAAAAAAATTAAGCAAAAGGACAGTAAACAAACAATAGCACACAAACCAACCCTGATTCAGAAGACGACTGCAGTTAGGCAGGACCTGCACAAAAGGGTTTAATTTTTGACGCTCTGCCAAGAGCTCTGCCAAGTACCTGCTGCCGCAACAGAAGTTACAAAAGACCGATTTAAAAGGAAATACAACAAAAAAAGAACCTTTTAAAACACAGTATTGAGTATACTCCTATGACCTGATAATCTGTATAAACTGAAACAGATCCAGGGGAAAAAAAGGAGGTTCAACGAAAGAATTAAACTTTTTACCTGTCATGGTCTGACGGAGTGGTGGCAGTGCGCATTCCTCCCATCTGAGGGGAGTGAGCTCTTGCTGGGGAGTAATGAAGGTACCTTCCGGACATTTTTTTTGTTTTGTTATTTTAGTCTACTAAACTCGTCCCTACTCTACTCTCTGTATGTTTGTCAACTTTGCAGGTATTAAAAAGGAGTCCTGCAGAAAAGAAAGGTGAAGCTTTGTTTCACATAAGTGAAGAAATGAATACAGGATGAATGGTGTGACAGTAATGGTCGTACTTGTCTGTAATTTGGAGAAATAAACAAAGAAAGGGGCTGGTTAGCATAAAAGCAAATTTGTACACGTTGCTCGAGTTAGGCCAGCGGAAGCTTGGATTTGTCCAAGAGAAGGAAGAGACTTGTGAAGAAGAATTTCCGTTGCATATGTTTTAGACATAAAAGGGCGATGATGATGGATATTGTTCCTCTGTTATCGTTCTAGTCTGTATGGGATCGCCGTATCGTTACTACACAGCAACTTCCCGGCTTTGGCCGATAAGCGTATGTAGAAAAGAAATTGTTTTAATTCTGTATTCCTTCGTAATTTTATAAATTTATAAGAAATTTTATTTTTAAAATAATTTAAAATGTAATTTGTAGTTGTTTTACTTAAACATGGTTTGAACACCCAAGTCACAATATGTGATATTATAGAAATCGCCATTTGGGATTTAGAGGTCTTGGAAAAGAGACTTCAAGAGTAAGATTCGACTTGGAACACTCTTTCTCTTAATGAGAGTTAGCACATCATCCAAAATGAATTAATAAAGTGTGAACTTATAAATAGATTTAATCGAATAACACATTCTTAATGATAATTACATATTTACATTTATTTCACAGATTTATAGGTTTTTTTATATTTTTATTTTTATTTTTATTTTTCAAAAATTACATGAATATATTTCTTAGCTCTTAATCAATTTAGACAATGGAAATAGAAGGAATCATAACATAACTTCGTTGAGGTTTGTGATCCAACTCTAATAATTGATTCCAAATGTAAGGTGATTATGTTTAAGCCTAATTTGGATGTGGATCTTACTTAGGTAGATAGGGTTAAGAATATAGAAATGATAATGCACAAAGGTGATGATCATATCTTCAACAGATCAATTGGATGCTAATCTCAAATATAAACATATATTGAATTTCTTAAACTAAGATAGACTAAAAATAGTAAGTACAACTATGCTAGATATAGGAATGACATAAAAGAGAGTACTTAGCTAGTTTTGATGCTAATGTAAATTTAGATCTAGTATAGATAGAAAGCAAATGAGAAGATGATTCTAGAACAATCGTCATATTCTAAATCTGGTATCTGTAGCTCTCTAGATAGTTATGTCAGCCTTGGATGGTTGCAAACACACTATTGTCTAGGTTTGACACTAGTGTCTTATACAAAAATTAGTTGAAACAAGATGCGACCACCTAGATGCTTTTGGGTTTGGCTTCACCTTCACTCTATTGCATTCAAATATGGGTCATGGACTGTCACTCCTAGTGAAATAGCAAAACCCTAGCTTTCCATCTTCAATGTGACCTTGAGGGAAAATAGGTTAGTAGACACACGGTGTTAAGCTAACCCGTAATGACCCCATTGTCAAAGGGCATTGCCTACATAGCCAATACTCTAGAAGAGAGCCTCAAACTCATGTAGTTTTCCCCTACGTGTTGGCTTGTGTATGAAACATGCAATGTGTAAAAATAAGTACAATAGTGACATAGCTTTCAACTTGAAAAATATAACCTTATGACCGTTCATTTAGTACTTCAAACCTGTGGATGTGTTTTACTTATGACTGGGATAGAAATATGGAAACTTTAATCAATTGAGTATTTGATAGAGTACTTTTTGATAAGTGCCCTAGTCTCTTTGGTCTTTTATAAGTGAAGAATGAATGAGGGTTGATATTGTATTTATATCAATCCTATGGGGAGATAGCTCTCATTAAAGCACTTGGCCAACCATTGTGATACTTTAAAATTTGTAAATTGGATGACTTTAGAGCACTAGACACTTGCATCAGGGCAGGATAGTAATGTCAATGCTATTGTCTGTTCTGGATGTTAGTGTCTAGGGAGCAGGAGAACAAGTACAAGCTCAAAACTTACAGAAGTGTAAGATAAGTACATTTTAAGCATTATAGGCATGATAAGATGTATGTGTCATCAATATATGGTTTATTAAACTAATAAATAGGCCAAGGCGCATAAGATAGAGCAGATATGAAGCTTGTAAAAGTGAGGCATGTGTAGAACTAAGAAGAACAACTAAGGTCTGAGTTTGCCAAGTGTACAAGACTAAGATGTTACATAATCACATAATATCATCTATAGATTCTTAAACTAAGGTTTTTGCCATTGTAAAATAATACATAAATGAATGGTGATGAGAAGCATTAATTTGCCAAAGGCAATAATAATAATAAATGTAGGCAATATAAAGAAGATAAATATTGGATTAGACCTTGGTTATAGGGATATAAATTATTATAATATGTCTTGCCATCTCATTGTACGCACAATGGCCCCAGTTGTTTCATTACTCCAATTTGAAACAATGAGCATCTTGGCCCTTAAATATAATAATGAGTAATGAATGATTTTTGTGATGTTAACTTTAAATATAAATATAAGATGAGAGAATAAAAAACCTCGATTGAGATAGAGAATAAGAGGCTCGAATGAACGTTATTTAGTTGCCTACATTAAATAGTAGAAAAGAGCTCTACCTGCCTATGAATCACATACACCAATCACATATAGTATGTGAACATTATGAATTAGTCAAATAATTTTGAAGCATTTAATTTTTGTTGACACTAATGTGATTCACTTAACAAATAAATATGAAAATATATATATTAAGGAGACGACAACGACAATACAATGGTTGTTACCAAGAGAGGTAACCATGAAAGGCCTATCAGTTAATTACTTAGAAAAATAGGAGTGGAATGGGTATACACCTATATTTTTCTAGTTACTGATGATTTCACTTGTAGGATTTATTGGTGCATCAATATCCCTGAGTACATATCCTAAAGAGTGAATTGGGATAGGGGTGGGTCTACTTGTGGTACTTTATGAGAAATTCTTATATCATCATCCTATTATACTTGTTTCCACTCGTTATCATGTTATTTGATCAGTCTAGCCTCCTCATGTGCTCTTTCCCCTTATTTTCCCCTCTTCTACCTAGTTTCATGCATTTCTCCTATTAACTTGGCCATGTCGATTTGGTTCTATAAAATCCCTTATGTTTTATATTGTATCAACTATGGATGACATGGTCATTTCCTTGCATGTGCTCCTTGTCTGAATGAATTGGCCCTGACCAATACAATTTCATACCTTTTGTAACATGATTATTTTCAACTCATTTCTTTATATTGTATCGATATGAGCCGAGTTCATCGGCTTATTTCATAATTCACTTAAGATGACTTTTAATTATTTTAGATCTAAATGATCTAAAATAATGGAAAACTATACACTAATCAAATTATGTAAAATATGGTGACAATGTACTAATTGGAATTGAATTTAATATTTAGATATTACAATATTTTAATTTAAAATTAGTAGAGTAAGAAGGAAGTAATGTACTTGGTTGATTATGATTATCCTTCATTCATAGAAGGTGGCTTTGTAGTTGAATATGTTTTATAATTGCTTTATCAACCACTTAAACATGAAATAAAGACTAAATACCTCTCTAAATATCACCAAGATAGTATGAACCCTATGGTATTCAACATTATCTAGATGTTATCAACAATGTCCATGTGTAATATGTGGGTTTATAACTCCTAGGACCCCTACACTTACACCTGCAAATGATTCATGTGTATGCCCACACCTTCGATCCTATGCAATGATGTTTGTTTTCTTTATCCTTCCATCTAAACCCTAACTGTGCTTTCGACCAAAAGATGCCCTTAAAATGGGATAGTATTTTGGGTCGAACAACCATAACCACTCCCTATTGAATGATTGAGCATTATGTATGTTCTAATTCTCTAAATATGGCTCAAATAACTTATGTGTGTGTGCAACATCATGAAAAATATATAATGTAATGCAATGTTTTGATCTTTGACACTTTACACCATGCAACTTTGACTTCATGTTTTTAGACTTGGCTCTATGGACTAATTTAGGGCTTCTCTTGAATGTTTTAAAATGTGTCTTCCTTTATTATAATGTCTTAAGATGGTGCTACTTGATTCCTCGAGTTTTCAAGACGTGACCAAGTGATTATCAAGGTGATGGCCAAGCAAGTATAACCTTAGGAATGATTTGTATTTATAAATGTCTCTTAATTAATTCTCATTATAATTGACCATGAAATGCATATAATAAACCCTAATGGAGACTTCCAAATCTGAAAAATAGTTTTTGAGTGTGCATGGAAACTTCTAGTAGATCTAAACCCTTGTGGTAACCAACATTGTCCAACAATTATTAGTAGTGTCATGGAAGTGTAAATCAATGATCAAAGTTATGGAGAAAATCTATCTAGGATTATTAGATGTTCCTGTATAGACTAAGATGATCCTAAATAGATGTTTTGGTGAATATAGGTGGCCAAGCCAATAGACGGGTCAATGAATAGAGGGGAAGTGTGCTCAAGAGTTTGATGTACATGTATTATCCAAGTATGTCAAAGTTGATGTTGACAAATATCTAATACTAAATTTAGGTGTCTACAAGGAATTGGATCTATTTATAGGGTTCCTAAATATAATTTTTATAGAAGTAACACACCTTTCTACTCTATTTGTGCATGAAAACCTACTTTAATAGAAGAGGAGGAGTTAAGTATAAGAGCTTATACTTGTGGAGGTCTATGTTTGTACAAGGTCTTTGGAGTGTTAAGGAGATAAGTTACTCAACAAGGTACACCTAGTCTTGGAGTCCCCAACTAAGGATAATAAGGTCTTTTTATTTACAACTTGAGCTTCACCTACAACATCTCTAATAAAGTGCCACTTGACCCAAGGAGGAGAATGATGCACTGACAAGTCAACCAAGGTAAGTATCCATATCCCTAAACTCTTTCTTTTATTTGGTTTTTTAGCCCATAGTTTTGACAAAGTGTGCATCATAATTTGTTTGTAACTTGAAGGGTGCAAAAGTCATATACATTTTGGATGAGGAATGCACAAAGGCACAGGGCATAAGAAATAGGCAAATCAGATGACAACCCAATTTTGATAAATTCTACCAGAGCACCATCAAGATCAACAACATGCAAAGAAGCAATTGCATAGATGTACTTAGAAACCTATGAGCACTGAGATAGGATGGACCTACCAAGTCTTGACATGTATTGATGATAGCAATTTGGTTGACACAAAACACAACACAATGAATAAGAAGGAGGTTTGTGAACCCCTGGGCTCAAATGGATGAGCACCAATCTAGGGAGCTTGCAAGATGAATGACTCTTCAAGAAGATTGACATAAATGAAGGTCATTATTTGAAATGGATTCAAGTAAATCTAGCACTATATGGTACACGTCTAGGATTTTGTTAATCAAATTAATTTATTGTAAAGTAGTTATATTATGATATAATTAGTAAAAAATGTGAATTTCAAGGAGCACGCATTTATTGATTATAACTGCGAGTTGGTGACTTATGCCTATAAGATCCCACCTTGCCTCTTAGTTTAGGTTGTTGATTTTATCATTTATGATATTGTTAATATTGTGTTGAACTTGTTACTGTTATTAATTTATTAAGTCTGAAGAACACATGTATTTTAGGTACTAATGCAAAGAGGTTGAAACTTTCAGTAATGGCTGTTATTACCTATGTTTGTTTACTAAATCTACAAATTTTATGATAGTAATTTTATTAAATCATTGCATAAATTATCTTTAATGTTTAGTTAAACAAATGTTGGTTTGCACCCATGTTATTGTGAGAGTTAACAAGGTTAATGGTCTATAATCTTTTGTGACTAACCCAACTATGCCCCAATAGTCTCTCTCTATTTATACCTTGAGTGAGTATGAAATTTTACTTGCATGATATGTTGACTCGATAAGTATCACTTGTTAGGGTAAGTGTGATGATTGACACATACACAATGACTAGTGCATGGGAAAATACCCCAACATTTTGGTTTTGTTGTCAGGATATTGTTGATCTACTTGTAAAAGATGATGTTTGAAGATTATCTATTGGATTTGCTTTAAGAACATTGAGAGGTAATTAGAGGAGTTAGAGTACCTCTTTGTGAGGAATAATAAAAACTTATGAAAGTTAACTCCTTGAAAGTAGGTGGAGGAGTATTTGTATGATCCACTCTAGGAAATGATTTTATGGGAGTTACTAGGTCTTCTTAACACATGGTTGGCTACATATATTATGGGCCAAAGTAGAATCTTTGGCATAAAACATCCACATATGAAGGCACATATTGAATAATTACAACACACTGATGAGTTTTATACTAGAGCAGTAGATGTGTGGTGGAGGGGTGCACTAAATAGTTATCTCTTGGAGTTCATAATTTCTATGTGATTTTTCCCAAAAGAAGCAAAGTATCAGTTCTTGTATAAGCCTAGATGGTATTGTATAATGAAATTAACACTAGATATTAAGAATATGATGGTATATTATGATATTGAGAATCTAACTACGGAGAGATAAAACTCTGACACACGTGGGCTAAGTAGATGATAGAAGGAGAAGGATGAGCAAGGTTCATATGATGGGTTTGTGAAGGGTGGAAAGCCAAAAAACTTCAACATTATGTTGTCCCTAAATTTAGCCAACATGTGAAATTTGTGTGACCCCATTTTAGTTTTCTTGAAAATTGAGTCATAGTAGGAGAATTCAAAAAAAGGTATAGATTGAGGGACTTAGCCTTTTTCCTCTTTGAGTGTCAGGATTCAAGGATTGCAATGTAGTCATCAAACCTCGATGACTATAATGTAGCCATTAGATTCGAATGATTTTAGTGCAACCATCAGACCCTAATGACTACATTATAGTCATCAGAACCCAAATACTATAAAGTAACCATTGGGCGTTGGTGACTACAATGCAATCATAGGAATCTGACTCATCCCTCATTAATGAGGGTCAAAACCTATGCATGTGAATGACTCCTCAACCCCCTCTACTATTTAATCATGAGCATTCATTATTTATCATTCAAACTCTTGATTTTGGAGCTCGATGCTTGTTTTCCTCATGAATTAGTAGTTTTTCTCATAACTCAGTATCTAGAGGTCATTCTCTCAGTGTTTCTCTCGATTTATTTATAATGGGTGCACTTAGGGTTTAGAGTCATTTTAGAATTTTTTTACAGGTTGTGTGTTTCCCTCTACTAGTTTCCTTAGACTCCACCTAGTTTCACATTTGCTTATCCTTGCCATCGGGATATCCCTATTAGATTGTTGCCCCTACTTGGGAACCTTGCATCTTTGTCCTACTACATCATATTTTTTCCTCTTCCCTACATTGAAATTCTTAGTCTACACCAAAACCCTCAAACCTTGATGTTAGAGTTCTCAAACTACACTACAACCCCCAAACCCTGATGTTAGAGTTTTCTTACTACCTCACACTTTTCTACTTCTACCTCCCCTCCCTTCGCCTCTCCTTTTTTCATTTTCTTGTTCTCGCTAACATTCTACTTTTAAGCTCCCCGTTCTCCCATACCTATCATAAGTAACACATGTATGGAATGCCTAATAAGAAAGGGAAATAAAAGGTGAGTGAAATGAAGTATCAATTCTAAGGGGTCACTCCCCCTTTCAATATTGATTCCAACATTGATCAAGTCACCAACACAAACCTAGGTCATATCAACATGGGTGACTTCTATAAGAGGATAAATGCATCTTTCAAAAATGATTGGACATAAAGCATTTATGACAATGGGTTGCCTCAAGTTATTGTGTTTCCAATTTATGTGTAATGTTTGAAGCTTATCATGAGAACAACAAGTCATTATGATAGAGATAAAATGGAGGTTCAGACCTATAAAGAAGTAGTCATCTTGTGACTCAGGCCCAAATACATTGAGGAAATGTTGAAAATTCTAGATCATGAGGTTTTCATTGAGATTAATCTAAAAATAACTCAGTAGTTCCATGAAAATAATAAAGATGATTGTCTCAGATACCTGAACAAGCATTGTCTTGTTAAATCTAAAGCCTCTATGGCTAGGGTCCCTAAGGTGATTATTTGTCAAGAGTTTAATCTTGAAATTAATGATACTATCACTCTCCTCAATAAGGTGGTAGGGATTCCCACAACAAGGGATTACCATGAGTGGATGTTCTAATACATCCAAATAATTCATACTAACAAATAATATATCAATTAGGCTGAGTTGATTAGTGAATCAATCCACAAGCAAATGCGTGAAGTGATTACCACTCGTAAAATTTATATGATGTCTTACCTAGTTTACACAATTGTGCAAAGAAGATTCTAAGATGGATTGAACAAAGTGGGTCTGATGTATACCTCTCACATACATGACTATTATCCCCAATTAACACTAAAGGAGAGTAACAAACACTTATGTAGAGTCAATGATGTTTTTCTGCACTTCATCATTCAGGTGTTCAAGTTAGAGCCCTACAAATAACACTTCTCCATTTCCACCACCATAGAGATATCCATAAGGAGGAATGGTTTATATAGTTTCCCATGTTCTCCTACATCAGGGTTTATGGGTGTGAGTCTGCTTTGTATATGCTTCCAAATTTTATTGATGACAAATGGGCACTCATGGAACTGGTGCAAAATTAATGAAGATGCATAAGTTTTTAATTAATAATCATAAGTATATTAGGACCCACTTCTCTCTGAATATTGGTAGGTACACTCGTGCCATATTGCATAAAGTTAAATCCATTAAATCATATATGGCTCAAGTCACACTTCAGCCATTTCATAGTCATCACTCATTTGATATAAGGGGAATTGTGGAGGGTGTTGGGACCCTTATTTTGGTATGTAAGGATTCATGTTAGCATGACAAACACAATGGTGTGACACATCATTTCGAGTGATGATGAATTTTTGGCATCTTGGCACCAGTTGGAGGAATCAACACAAATCTTGCCCCAATTGGTAGGTGGCTAACCAATTCTAAGTTTTCCAGGGCATATTATAGGTTGGGTGATACATGGTGACTGCAACATGAAGGTGTAAGGTGATGGGTCTAATGAGAATGATTACAAAGAATCTAGCTCAACACTCAACACTTAGTGTGCACACTCCACCTTGGTAGAGACATTCTTGTAGAACTATAAAAGAAGATCAAACTAGTTTAGTAGGGGATGCAAACTTAGTGCAGTGAAGCTCTAGAGAATTGGTTTTGTAGACACTATAATGGCCACCATTAGATCTATAAGTAACATGAATGCCATTAAGGCTCCAATTATAGCACCCAAGCTCGCCTACGAGCTTCTAGGTTATTAAGTAGTATAAAATTGAACGTATTCCCTGTTATGAACTCTATATTACTTAAGCTTGATTAATGGTGATGAATATTTAAATTAAACATGATGTTTATAGTCTATGCATCCTTTGCATTGATATTTAAATGTGATATTATTTTTAATATTGTAATTTCCATGCATTTATGCTAAGAAATGTTTATACATGCTTATGGTTGAACCATTAATGGAATCCCTAAGATAAATTATGATGTCAACCATTATCAACCATACTTATAGGAAAATACTAAGTCTAGGGAGGGTATTACACCAAGTTCTCCTACCCTTGCTAAGAAGCACAAGCCTATTATGAGCACTTTAACTAAAAGTAGCCCCTTGAACTTTCAAGCATTGATATGATGCAATGCTATAATTAAACAAAGGCTTGTGCCCTTATGACTATCAAACTTCCCCAAAATAAGCTTGCACCTATAAACCACTAAGCATAGTCCATGAAAGCCCTGTGTCAATGGATATACTTGAAACCTTCTCAGAAGTAACCAAGTCCTATAATTGATGACTTGTACCATGACACAACTAGCCCAACGTAAGCCTCAATTCTTTCTCTATTGCACTTTGGGTGAGCACGTAAGGCTTGTGCCTTATGTGAATTGATGCTAGCACAACCGAGTGTAAAATGTTGGGCATAGAAAGATAATCCCATGTTTGTGCCTGAGTGTAATGAGTCAAAAATTGACTAAGACACCTTGTGCACCTGATTTTTCTATAACATTTAGGCTCCATTGCCAGGACTCATGTTGAATTTTATTATTGCAATGGCATAAAAGAACAATGCATCGACTCTCCCTTGAAAACATCAAGTGTTGGTTGCAATAGGTGGAGGATAGATTTGTATTGAAGCATCCAACCTGGAAAGGGCAAAAGCCAAGAAGGTGGGTTCAACACAACCTGTATGATGCTCTATACAAGGTCTTTTTCTCATGCCTTGAGTTACATGCTTGAGTTCACAGTTTCAATATACTCATGCCTTGAGGAAGTAGAGTATCAATTTTTACATGAACCTAGAGGCATGTTTATGAAAGATTTCAGCACAAAGCTCAAAAAGCTAATGGTGGATTATAAGTTTGAGAATTTGGGTATGGAAGGCTAAAGTCCTTTCATGTATGAGTAGTGCAAAGGGGGAAAGGGGATGTGTAAGTGAGGCAAAATGGGAGGGGATGAACATATTGACACCTAAGAACTCAGAAGATAAACCTATAATAATAGTGATGGAAGATATAGAACCTAGAAGTGTTGAGAGAACCTGTAACAAATGGGAAGGGCATGGGGAAAGATCTCTTGAAATATAGTAACACGAGGATAAGGCAAATAATGAAGTGATAGATCGAGTTCAGTATTTGATAGGTGTGGAATCCTTTGGGTTCCTAAAAGACTTGGTGATTGAAGATATGCTTGATTTGCCTACCCCCTTTAAACCTATGGTGTATGCTCACACACTAGATCCCCAACTTGAAGTAAGTACAAAAGTGGTAATTGACCCTATTATCGACATATATTTCAAATGGTTTACAGACTTGGAGTGTAATTTTGTGATTAAATAAATTATTCCTTATAAGGAGGTGAGTGAAACTACCTCTAGACTAGTAGGTGCTAGCTCACCACAATAAAATTTGAGCATAATCATACCAACTCAGTTGATGTCAGCATCACAAAGTGGACAATAGCTTGTAGGAAGTAGTTTGTCACCATAAGTTAGTAATACAATGCCATCATCATCTACAACACCAGGAGATGGGACCAATGCCTAACCCAGTGGTTAGAGGCATCAGAGGACCACCACCAAGACATATGTCAAAGGGATAAGTGCCTCAGATCCTAGCTACCCCCCCACAACAAATATATTATGAAATGACCATGCACTTGCTAGAGTATCATAGCATGAAAACTGCCATAGAGCATGTGCTGAAGTGTGAACTATAATGGTGTGATCGGGGTATAACCTAGTTTGTGACCATTTTTCTTGACCACACCCATATCTAGTATAGGAAATTTGACCCTAACTAGGCTATGGTTGACTATGACACCTTGAAAGAAGCATTCCTAAAGGAATTTGATATTTTAGAATTTAAATAATAGAGCATCACCACAATGAAAGAGATAACCTAAGGACTCTCAAAAAATGTGCACTTATATGATACAAGGTTCAAAACTCTCCTTTCAAAGCTTCCATATAATATTCACCCTTTCTAGCATGTGCAGTAGTTCATTGGAGGGTTATTAGTGCCATTTTGAAGAGTACTTTCCATGAAGACTTTTATAGACCCTCGTGAAGCACTTGAAGTTAAACTCAGAACCGAGGTAGTCAAAATCACGGATACTATGATTAGTGCATTTATGGAGGTGTAGATTGCATCCATAGCCTCCCAACTCTAAAAGCTTACCATTAGTTCATCACAAGATACTATAAGTATATTATGGTACATCAATTATGAAATGGAAGGCCATAATAACAATAATTGTCCATGAAGGAATGTGTGTACCCTACTTCCAAGCTAGGAAGTTTGTCAAGAGGTGCATGATGTCCATAATCTCCCTTTATTTTAACATGTTAGCCAGGTCAACACAACTGTCTATTATCAGTTGTGTGATGCCTACACCCATACCACTATTGATTACTTGGTAATTGATGAGATGTATGATAACATGGAAAGAGGCACAAAGTAGGCCACTAGAGCAATCAAAGGGTATGCTAACTAATGTGAAGGTTATGGTCAACATAATATAAGATTTGGAATGCAACGAGGTATTAGAGAGTGAGGTGGAGGATGCAGTGGTAGAAGGTTCCCACCCTGCTCATGTTACAAGTGTGGCTAGATAGAGCATTATCAATGTGACTACCATACACATCCCACATGTGTGTATTTTTTAGGATCCCAAAAGGTTGAGGAATGTCATGATCTATACAAAAAGTTAACCCAAAGTAGGCCGGGTACAAACAAAGGCATATGAATGATCAGGTGCAAGTCAAATATGGAGAAATGGACCCTGAAGGCATAACTAACCTATACAGAGACAGTCAAAGTGTAGGTGATTACTCGTAATGGATTCACCACTTAGTCGTCAGATGTGATAATACCTAATTTATACATAAAATATGGGGATAAGGGCCATACTGAGCGTGTAATGTAGCCTAAACCTAAAGTTGTGCCTTACCTAGACCCATCATGCCAAAAAGATGTATTGAAGTAGGCTATGAGTGTCATCCAAAACCTATAAGGGGAGTTATAATTAGCATGAGATCTAGAAGTGCATGATACTACTTCTCGAAAGAAGCAGGATAACTAAGAAGTGTAGATATAATAATTAATGGAGATCATGCACCTCCTACAAATAGAGGGAATGCTACCCTTATTAAACAACTTGCTCTTGAAGCATGCTAGTTTGAAGCTAGTTGAAGTCATTGTGCCACACATGGAGAGGGCACAAGAAGTTCGACATACACAAAATGTGGATTAGGACCAAAAAATCCTTGTGAATGCCACTATTAATTAATTTTCTATTTGTGAGGTCCTTATAGACATAAGAATCAAGGTCAACATCTTGAACAAGAATGCTTGGGATAAAATGGGTAAGCCAACCTTGAGGCCTTCCCCTCATGTACTTTTCATGGCTAATAAGACCTGCGCGTAACCTAACAGGATTTTAAAGAGTGTAATTATAGATATCATGGGTGTCGAATTCCATGCTAACTTTGAAGTGATTGAGTTGGAAGAACAAGATAACTACCCAATGTTTCTAGGAAGGTCATGGTGTTATGCAAATAATGCCAATATGCACTTCAAGAAGTGTTACATGACATTCAATAATAGAAAGGAGAGGGTAGTTATACCCCTCTCACAAGACCAAGGACCCCCTATGTCAAGAGTGTGAACCTCAAAGATGATGTCAACCCATATATAACATCATGATGTAAGGCATTGAGATGCTAAACCCTAATGATCAAGGAGTGCTTTTTTGGGAAGATGGACAATCAGCCTCAGATACCACTAACATTACTTGCGATCATTGGGTTGAGGAAGCATATGAGACCACTGGTTGAAGGTGTCACTTAATGCATATGAAGGCTCCAAAAGTAATAAAAATAGGTTGGGTCCAGATTGATCTCACTTTGAAAAGATGGGTCCCTTATGTCAAGAAATAGGGAAAGAGAGTGTTTCACCTTAGGAAGGGTAAACTTAAAACACTCCCAAGATATGCAGGAAGTAATCCAATAAAAGACTATGTCTAAGACCTCAAATCATGCATCCCAAAAGAAGTGGATAGAATGGGTACACTAATGTATACATTAAAGAGCACTGTTGCTCATTGGTGGGTAGCGTAAAAGCCTGGCTTGCCAACTTGGTGGGATGTGAAGGCAACCATTTGCACTAGATTCAAAAAGAATAATGAGGACCTAGACATCTCAGCCTATTCTGGCAACTCTGACCCCGTAACACGTGTGCTTTTTTAAAGAAAATTTGACTATCTATGGTGAGAATGCCCCAAGGAATCTATGGGTGCACACCTTCTATAGGACCTTAAAGACTTAGGCATGAGCATGGTACATTATCAATGAGATGCACCATGATACAACCAACTAAGATACATTTAAAGAGCAATTTGTCCACACTTTCTTTTTTTCTTCGTAAAACCTTGAACTGATTGAGCTACTATAAATAGTTTGAAGGTCATTGTTTGAGGACACTACAATATTGGAAGAACACCTAAAATATATGTTTGGTAAAAATGGGTTGGTGCTTCTGATGTTGTTTGAAGAACAAACCCTCAACAATGACTCTAGTGATGAGGATGATGAAACATGGAAGGTGCACAACTGGGTAATTTTAACAGGAAAGAGGAAGTTATTGTGTTAGGTTGAGTATAACACTCTAGAAGAAGACCCTACCCATATTTTCATAAAAACAACTGAGGGTAGCAGGCAAGTCAAGGATTCACATCAGGAGAAGAATGAGCCCTACTGTGCATCATAAAAAACCATCAAGGTAGACATCAACTCATAAGGGGAACCAAAGATTACTACTCTGGGCACCTATTAGTTTGACACAGAGCTATTGTGCATTGTTGATCTCTTGAATGAGTTTCAAGACTTGTTCCCTCAGAACTATAGAGACATGAAAGGCATGCACCCATCCCTTAGGAAGATGAGCATCAAGCTAGTAGATGGCACAAAACCTATACAAAAATGACCTTATAGGATGAACCCCAATCTTTGTGCCAAGGTCAAAATAAAGATTGATGGTATGCTAATCGTAGGCATCATCTACCCTATGCAAGAATCTGAATAGGTTAACCCCATGGTCATTAGTATCAAGAAGTATGGGTGCATCTAAATTTATATTAACTATAGATTATTAAACACTATCTATGTAACCGACCCATTTTTGACTATGTTCACTGATGAAGTTGTAGATGGTGTTATAGGTTATGAAATATACACTTTCATTAATGGGTTCTCAAGATACCATCAAATCTAGATGGAGGAGGAGGACAATCCCAAAACTACCTTTGTGATAGAATAGGGTTGTTTCACATATAATGTGATTCCCTTTGGACTTAATAATACACTATCCATATTCTCCCAAGTGGTGATCACCACTTTTAAGGACTTCATTCACAAGTTCTTCCAGGTGTACTTAGATGATTAAACTGTATATGTTAGTGAAGGACCACTATGACAACTTGTGCCTAATGTTTGAGAGGTGTTGTTAGTTACAAATATATTTGATCCTTAAGAAATGCATTTTTGCAATGAAATTTGGAGCTTTGCTCGAGCACATCATCTGTAAAGATGGTCTACTCATTGATCTTGTGAAGATTGTCATCATCCTTCAGCTCCATACTCCATCAATGTAGAAGGACATTTGCACCTTTTTTGGCCATTATGGGTACTATAGGAAGTTCATAAGGAACTATCTTAAGATTTTAGCATCGTTAAAAGAGCTCTTGTGAAAGGATGGCCCATTCTATTAGGGTACAATGTAGAAAAATACATTTGAAACCTTAGAACTCAAACTAACTAGCATACTAATATTATATTTTCCTGACTAGATGACTCCATTCCATGTCCATGTCAATGCATCTGGTGCTATGATTGGTACCATTCTGACATAACTAGGCGAGGGGGAAATGGACCATCCCATTACTTTTGTAAGTAGAAAACTGACCAAGGTAGAATAGAACTACACCATTACTAAGCATGAGGTTCTTGCCATGGTCTATGCCCTGCAAAAGTTTTGATAATACCTATTGGTGACCCCCTTCATCTTCTTCATTGATCATGAGGCACTTAAGTACGTAGTGAACAAACTCGTTATCCATGGGCACATATGTTGATGGATAGTTTTATTTCAAGAATTCTAGTTTTTTGTGGTCATAAAACCTAGAAAATAAAACTTGCCCCTAGACCATCTATCATGCATCAACTCTGGTAATGTGATGGTGCCTATTGAAGATGATATGCCTGACACATAGCTTTACAGAGTCCAATGCATACCAATGGACTTGGTAGAGATCACCACATTTTTGACATCTAGATCTGCACCCTAAATTATGACAACTAAGGAGAAAAAGCAGCTTGTAGTTCACACTGCCCCTTTCAACTTATTATTGGGGAATTGTACACGCTGAGCTATGATGAGGTATTGTACCAATGTGTCTTAGAACATGGATGGGGCATAGCCTTACAAGAGGTGCATGAGGGGATTGTTGAAGGCCATTAAGATGGAGATGCTATAATGCACAAGGTGATACAGTCAAGCTTATGGTGTCCAAGTTTGTTTCAAGATGTAAAATAGTACACCAAAACATGTGACATCTATTAATGCATAGGAAAGCCCAACCACTAAGATGATATGCCTCTCATTCCCATCCTTACCTAGGCATCATTCAAAAAATGGGCAAATGAGTTTTTTGGGCTTATTAGTCCCACTATAAGGTATAAAGACACATGATACATTTTGGCAGCCATAAATTACTTCACCAAGTGGGTTGAGGTAGTGTCGACCAAAGATTGTACAGTCATCACCATAGCAAGGTTTATCTAGGAAAACATCATTAGTTGCTATGGTTGCCCACTTAGTTTGACTAACAACTGAGGCACGCACTTCATCAATGTGACCATTTTAATCCTATTGAATAAATACATGGTAGTGTACCATAAGACAACACCTTATCATCCCCAAGTGAATGGCACTACTAAGGTATTCAATAAGATATTGGAAATGTGCCTTATAAAGATATATGATATTAGTCGCAAGGATTGGGATGAACATGTATCAACAGTGTTGTGGGTTTATCACACTACATATAAGCCCCTGAACAAGGCTACACCATTTCAACTGGTATTTGGTATAGAGGCCATTTTATCTATGGAATTTCCAGTACCCTCATTGTGTATCATGCATATTGGTCAATTAGATGACCAAGAGTGTTTGTGCACATGCCTAAAAGAATTGGAGTACTTGGATGAGACACACACCTAAGCAAGATGGATTCAACAAGTAAATAAGGCATGCCAAAAACTATGACATGATTAGCATATCAAGCATAAGGTACTTACTGAAGGAGCGTAGGTCTTGCTATATGACTCCAATTACTTCAAGCACCCAAGCAAGCTATAGATTAGGTGGATGGGACCTTATGTCATCCACAATATATTAGAGACTAGTGCATGCAAGCTATGTATGTTGACAGGTGAAATGCTCCCTGGGAATTTCAACCTTTAGTCATAAGGATGGTGTTTGTTCCATTAAACTTCAACTTCTCGATCACAAGTTAGTTATTTTATTGACCAAAATAAAATTTGGTGAAAGCCTAACATTTCCTTATGTTTATTTCATTTGTGTTAGGTGAATAAGTGTGGTGCTTTCAGGCCCATAGGAGAAATCTTCTAAAATTTACACACATAAATCCAATCAGGTGAGTTGAGCATGGATGCTCTCTAAAACACCTAAGGCCATACACCTAAGTTTCTAGGCACGTGGAGTTTTCTAGATTTGGAAAAATGTAAGGATAAGTTGACAAAGGGAGGCATATAAGATGTTAGTGCATAAGAAACCTAAAGAATGAAGCATTGGAGGACCAACACAAGAATTTTTATGGGGTAGGGACAATTGAAGCAAGAAATGAAAGCATAAGAAATCGACCAAGAAATGGAAGTATGCTTGAAAGGAAGCACAACATGAAGGAGAGATAGAACTGAGGAGGCTGAATCACACATATGTGAAGTGTTATGCCTAGGTTACCATAAGAAGGGTGAAGGTCATGCCAAGGTAAATGAAGTGTAAGAGAGAAATTGTCGAGATAGCTGGCACCCACCCAATGGTTAGTGAGAAGTGCCTGTTTGAATCACCGATCACTTCACTGAATACATCGTTACAAAAATTCAATGTGGTGATGGTGGAGACATGAAGATCCATAATAAATGTGAATGTGGTAGTGAATTTTCATGAATTTTATGGGTTTAATAGATTTTAATATATCTACGGGTCATCAAGACATTACTCACCAGCCATTAATGAGGTAGCTGAAACTAAGGTATAAAGGGGTGAATGACAATATTTGAAAGGTTACAAACTTTATGTGAATTTAACATAGAACTAGAGTCAAAGACAACAAAAATGAGAAAAAGCTACCTCAAGTAAAAACCTAAGCATCCATAGCCCAAGCGAGAATGGTTGAACTAAGATAGAGATTGCATTTTGTTTAGAATGGAATAGGAAGCAAATGGAGAAATTGACAGAGAAAATAGGCATTAAGAATTCTATAGAATGCTAAGGCCACCATTAATGGTGCCATAAGTTCAAGATTCAAAGTCATAGTCATAGACCCTGTCATTGTGAATAAATTCTAAGTAAGATTAAGGGCTTCAAAAAAATGAATAGATCATGCATTAACAGTATCTGATTCATGATGGGTAAGAAATAGTTAAGTTCAGGTCTATCATAGACACAAAATGATGCTAAGAAGGTGTAAACTATAAAATAAGTAACCATTGTGAAGAAAGAGGCGCAAATGGTAGAAGGTGTGATTGTCGCATTGGTAGACTCAAAAACAAGTGCAAAGCTTACATATAGATAAATGTAGTTCCCACTTGAGGTCATAGGAGGGGGAAAATGGGTGTCCTTTACACACATGTGCAGATTGAAGGAGTAAAACCATCAGATGTTGAGCAATGTGTAGGAACTCAACTAGGACTAGATGGCTAACACAAGAATGAATACCAAGGTGGGAATGGCACTCTTTGATGTCTCCATCTGAGATAAACTAGTGACCACCATCATGGCCTAATTATATGAACTACCAAGTTTTGGCAAGCTAGAAGAATTGGTGAAATTCTTCCTCTCATGCATCCATGGTGATAGGTTCTATTTTGTAGGGAGGTGTATACAAATCTTGACACACCTCATCATCTGAATCATAGGGCTCCCAAGCACAAGGATAGACATCTGCCAAATGATGGAGAATGACATGGAGGTGGAGAGGGTTGTGAAACTTCTAGGCTACTATAAGGCAAGGTTCATATTCCCTATTAAGGATATACAGGACCCTAATATGAGGGTAATGATGTGCTTTGTTAGCTCCAAGATTTTCCCTGGTGGTCACTAGTCTGAAATCAACAAGACTTACTTATGCATCACACACCACATGGCACAAGGGGAAAAGTTCAACATCTCCAAGTTTATTACAAAGGAGATTGTTAAAAACATTTTGGAATGCCACAAGGTGTGTGAGACCTTTAGGTGGGGTCCCATGTTGATATTGATTGCGATGGAGGAGATCGGCGTGCCCAACAGTGATGATGATAACCTTTGGGTGTTTCCATAACACAATGAGCCCCCGACACTGAATTATCAAGACTTCATCTGCCCACCCAACTTTTCATAAAAGTATAAGATGAGAATATAGGGGTGGTGCAATTAATACATCGAGGCATTCAGTATTGAATGGTGCATCCCCCAAGAGCTCCCCCACTACATGGTAGGAATGATGACCTTCATCATCATGCAAAATTTCTATGTAGTGCAACTTACACTCACAAACAAAAACCTATTTGGTTGGCTGATGTTGCCTTATGTGTTTTCCTCCAAATATTTCATGATGGTGCTAAGGAGGATTCCCAATGCATAATAGTTAAAAATCCTAGTGATGATCATGGATCAAGAAAGGAATAGGTTGAGGTGAGAGTACATGTAACTATGAGTAAAGGCCATTAAGGATGAAGAGGATGACTCCAACTAAACAATCCTGCATCTCCTCTAGAGGGAAATTATAATCAGATGCATCTTCAATCTATATTATGAGATGAAGTCATGTAAGAAGTGTTAAGTTGTGGAGCTAAAAGCTTCACTGTTATGAAAATGTGGAGGTTGTTGGGCTTAGCCAGTAACCGGCATCGGCAGTATCACCGACATCGGTCAGGCGTGGATCAGATCCAATCGACATCAGTCAGGGATCGGCCGACATTGGTCATATGTAGATCGACAGCGACCGGCGTTGGTCACCTGTGTGTGTGCGTTTGCATGCGTTTCCAGAATTAGATTTGTTCTAATTTTAAGAGGATAGAGTGTTTGCATGTAAAGACTAATTTTAGTCTTGAGTATGTGTTTCTAATTATTGTATGCCTTGGATCTTATTTAAGAGATGCATGGGGCATGTATTGTAAGCAAACAAGTAAGCAAGGTCAATTAGATCTGCAAGGTGCAAGATCAAGAAGATTAGCTGAAGCAAGAGAATAACAACTCGGTTATTGAGTTGATTGTAATTTATTGAGAGAGAGAACTCTTGAGAGAAATATTGTACACCCAAGAGGTGTTGGAAGAGTGAGATTTCTTCATTGTATTCTGGAAGAGTTTAATACAAGATTGGTTGTTTCTGTATCTCCTATTATTTGTTGTTTCTGATTTCTAGTTACTTATTACTTCTATTTCAATTCCGTGTTTAGTTGCTTATACAAAAGTAATCAATTGTACTCTAAGTTCCTAACAGCTAGTATCAGAGCTATGATCACTAACAAGTGGTAGAGCGGGTTAGTGTTTGTTGATTACAGGTTCACTCACAGGGGTTTCTGTTTGAGTGGGAGCAAGGCAATGGCAGAAGAAAGTAAACTAAGAATGGAGAAATTCAATGGCAAGAATTATAAATTATGGAGGATGCAGATAGAAGATTGTCTGTATCAGAAAGATCTATTTTTACCATTAGGTGGGGTTTCAAGTAAGCCCACAGATATGCAAGATGAAGAATGGAATGTTCTTGATAGAAAGGCTCTTGGATCTATAAGGTTGAGCCTGGCATCTTCTGTGATTTCTAATTTATCACAGGCAAAGACAATGGTAGAGTTAATGGATACTCTGGCAAACTTATATGAAAAACCCTCAACTTCGAATAAGGTATACCTTATGAAGCAATTATTTAGCTTGCAAATGCAGGAAGGTGGATCTGTATATAGTCATCTTAATGATTTCCATGAAATTGTAAATCAGTTAAATTCAGTCAAAATAGTATTTGATGATGAAATTAAGGCTCTCTTAATCTTATGCTCTTTACCTGAAAGCTGGCATAGCTTGGTAATGGTAGTTAGCAATACTGCATCTGCTTCAAATATCTTGTTAGTGTAATCTTGAATGAAGAAATTTGTAGGAAAAGCATAGGGGAAACATCAGGTAATGCTTTAAGTATTGAAAGTAGGGGAAGGCAAAGAGAGAAGGGCAAGTAAAAGAAATCAAGGTTAAAGATGGGAAGGAGATCCAAATCGAGAAATGGAGGTATAATCTGCTGGAATTGTGGAAAGAAAGGTCATGTAAAGAAAGATTATTGGTTGGTAGAAGATCAGCATGAAGGAAATAAAGAAGCAAAAGATGCAGGTATTGTTGCATAGGATGCTCTTATATGTTCCTTGAATAAAGTAGAATCTTGGGTTTTAGATTCTGGTGCTTCTTTCCATGCAACCCCAAATAGAGATTTTTTCAATGATTATGTCCATGGAGACTTTGAAAAAGTTTATTTAGGGGATGGTGAGCCTTGTCAAATTGTTGGCAAAGGAAAAGTGCAGCTGAAATTGTAGAATGGAAACACATGGGTGTTGAAAGATGTCATGCATGTACCCATCTTGAAGAGAAATTTGATTTCTACAGGAAAGTTGGGTGATGAGGGTTGCACAGTAACTCTCATAGTGGAATCTTGGAAAGTTTCCAAGGGTGCACTTGTATTAGCAAGAGGTAAGAGAGTAGGTACACTTTATCTATCTACTTGTGTTACTGATTATTCTCCTTCTATTTTATCTACTTCAGATGTAGATGCAAAGATGTGGCACTATAGGCTCGGTCACATGAGTGAGAAGGGAATGAATGTTCTTAAGTCAAAAGGTAATCTTTCAGATTTGAAAATCATAGATCTAGATTTCTGTGAGCATTGTATTTTTGGGAAATAGAAGAAAGTGAGGTTTCTCAAGACTAGGTCAACAAAGAAGGAACACAAGTTGGAGCTTGTTCACACAGACGTGTGGGGACCAGCTCAGGTAGCTTCTATTGGAGGATCATAGTATTATGTTTTTTTCATTGATGATGCTACAAGAAAGGTATGGGTTTATTGCATAAAGATGAAATCTGATGTTTTTGACACATTTAAGAAATGGAAAGCTTTGGTTGAGAATGAAACAGGTTTGAGATTGAAGTGCCTTAGATCTGATAATGGTGGTGAGTACTGCATCAATAAATTCAACAGTTACTATTTTATGAGTGGAATACATAGGGAAAGGATAGTTCCAAGGACACCTCAGCAAAATGGAGTTGCTAAAAGGATGAATAGAATAATAATGGAGCGTGCACAAAGTATGAGGTTGCATGCTGGTTTGCCCTTAAAGTTTTGGGCAAAAGCTATAGATACCGCGGTTTACTTGATTAACAGAGGACCTTCTACTACTCTTGATGTTTCATTTCTCAGAGTTTTTGGTTCTGAAGCTTTTGTGCATGTTGATAAAGAAAATAGAAAGAAGCTGGATGCTAAATCTATGCGGTGCACTTTCATTGGTTATGGCTTTGGAGATTTTGGATTCCGATTGTGGAATTTAGAAACTAACAAAATTATTAGAAGTCGTGATGTAGTTTTTAATGAGAAGGTGATGTACAGTGATCAGCTCAAGAGGTTAAATAATTCTGAGCAGGGCAATCTTGATTTGGATGAGGTAATGATCCAAAATAAGTTCACAGGTAAAAATCATCACTCACAAGAAAACATAGAGACCGACGTCGGTCAGGTAATCGATGTCAGCGGTCAAGCAGGAACTGACGTCTGTTAGACAGTAACTGACGTTAGTCAGGTCAGTCAGGTGGAATCGATGTCGGTTAGGTGCAGACCGAGAGTTGATCAGGATCGGTCATTGACAGAGAATTTGGGCAGACAACAAGCTGTTAATGAGTCTCAAATGCCCATAAGGAGGACTGAAAGGGTAAGTAAACTTCCAATTCATTATTCCCCTTCTTTATACTACGTGTTGCTCACTAATGGTGGAGAACCAGAAAGTTTTGATGAGGTAATGCAGGTAGAATCCAGGAAATAGTGGGAGCATGGCATGAATGAGGAAATTGATTCCTTGGAAAAGAACCATACGTGGGATTTGGTTGAGTTTCCAGCCAGAAAGAAAGCACTAAAAAACAAATGGGTATACAGGTTAAAGAAAGGAGAGAATGGACAGATGCGACATAAGGCTAGGTTGGTAGTAAAGGGATTTACACAGAAACCAGGTATTGACTTTGGTGAAATCTTTTCTCTTATAGTAAAGATGACTTCTATTTGGACTATATTGTCTTTAGTTGTTATTAAGGATTTGCATCTTGAGCAGCTCGATGTTAAGACAACGTTTCTTCATGGAGATTTGGATGAAAAGATATATATAGATTAGCCGAAAGGTTTTGAGGTCAAAGGTAATGAGAAACTTGTGTGCAGGTTGAAGAAAAGCTTATATGGTCTTAAGCAAGCTCCAAGACAGTGGTATTTAAGGTTTGACAGGTTTATGACAGAGCATGGCTTTAGTAAATATCAATCTGACCATTGTGTTTATTTTACCAGATTGGATAATGGTAGTTAGATTATCTTGTTGCTGTATGTAGATGATATGCTTGTTGCAGGGTCTTACATGCAGGTAATTACTGAGCTAAAGGTAAAATTAGCTCACACATTTGCCATGAAGGATTTAGGAGCAACAAAGAAAATCCTTGGCATGAGTATTAAGAGAGACAGGAAAAATCACATTCTGATTTTGTCTCTAGAGGATTATGTGAATAAGGTGTTGGAGAGGTTCTATATGTAGGATGAGAAACCGGTAAGCACACCTATGGTTGGACAGTTTAAGCTGAGTTATGAACAGTGTCCTAAATCACATGATGAGGTTGAATACATGGTATGTACTAGACTTGATATTACCCAAGTAGTGGGAGTTGTCAGCAAGTTTATGGCCAATCCAAGAAAGGAACACTGGAAACCAGTTCAGTGGATTCTGAGATATCTGAGAGGGACCAACAGCAGGTATTTATGCTATGCAGGGTCAAACACTTCTCTACATGGGTATGTAGATTCGGATATGGCTTGTGACTTAGATGGAAAGAGAAGCACCACAGGTTATGTGTTCACTGTTGGTGGAACGGTGGTTAGCTAGATTTCAAAGTTGCAGAAGGTTGTTGCCCTGTCTACTACAGAGGCATAATACATTGCAGTCACAGAGGCTAGCAAGGAAATGATATGGATGACACGGTTCATGGAAGAGTTGGGAAAGGAGCAAGAGAGTTGCAGATTGTACAGTGATAATCAAAGTGCAATTCATTGGGCAAAGAATTCAGCCTTTCATTCATGAACCAAACATATACAGCTTAGGTACCACTTCATTAGATAGGTATTAGAGGATGGACAGTTGAAGCTGGAAAAGATCCATACGAATAAGAACCCTGCAGATATGTTAACAAAGCTGGTAACAAAGGAGAAATTGAATCTTCATTCAAATTTTGTTGGTCTTCAAGATTGAACTTGAAGAGGGAGAAACAAGCTAGAGAAACAAGATAGAGGATGTTGCTGTATAGGCATAAGTGCAGCTATCTATCTCCAAGTGGGAGATTGTTAAGTTGTGGAGCTAAAAGCTTCACTTTTATGCAAATGTGGAGGTTGCTAGGCTTAGCCAGTAACTGGCATCAACAATATCACCGACATTGGTCAGGCATAGATCAGATCTGATCGACATCGATTAGGGATCGGTCGACGTCGGTCATATGCAGACTGACAGCGATCGGCGTCGGTCACCTATGTGTGTGCATTTGCATGCATTTCTAGAATTAGATTTATTCTAATTTTAAGAGGACAGAGTGTTTGCATGTAAAGACTAATTTTAGTCTTGAGTCTGTGTTTCTAATTATTGTATGCCTTGGATCAAATTTAAGAGACCCATGGGGCATGTATTGTAAGCAAGCAAGTAAGCATGGTCAATTAGATTTGCAAGGTGTAAGATCAAGAAGATCAGCTGAAGTAAGGGAATAACAACTCGGTTATTGAGTTGATTGTAATTGATTGAGAGAGAGAACTCTTGAGAGAAATACTGTACACCCAAGAGGTGTGGGAAGAGTGATATTTCTTCATTGTATTCTAGAAGAGTTTAATACAAGATTGGTTATTTCTTGTATCTCCTATTATTTGTTGTTTTTAATTTCTAGTTACTTATTACTTCTGGTTCAATTTCATGTTTAGTTGCTTATACAAAAGTAATCAATTGTACTCCAAGTTCCTAACAAGAAGGGCATCATTGTAGGAAAATATGATGATCTCCCCCTCTTGATTAGTAATGAAGGGAAGCCAACACTGAATATGTAAGAAAAGACCCCCTAGAAGAAACAAGGAGAGACCCTTAAGGAGATCAAGGAGTGCTTCATGTTGAAGATTGCCTATAGTGAACAAGTTACACCTCTAAATCCCAAGAAACATGTAGCCTTCATGTCAAAGACTAATTCCTCCAACAACAAGCATAGAAATAAGTCTAAGGGACTAGATACTCTCCCAACTATAACTCTGGTAGAAATGGAGAAGGAAGAAACCCTTGTACATGGGATGGAGGAAGAGACTAGGGAAGAAGAAAGTACAAGAACATATATCTTACAAGAAGAAGAATAGGAAGAGGAACCAAACACTAAAGATGTGTAGGAATCCTTCCAAAATGACACAATCATCATTCTTGAAGAAGTAAAGAAGTTAGAAAGCTCCTCATCTAGTGAGGAACCCTCCACACCACCTCCATAGATAGAATATGGGAAAAGAAAGGTGTGGAATAAAATGGGGTTGAGTGAGGTAGATATTGAGAAGGCAATCACACTTGAATAAAAACACAAATTGGCCTTGGAAAAAGTAGAGGTTGAGAAGAGAAGGGCATGGAAGAAAATGGGCCATAATGAGGAAGAAATTAAGATGGCGTTGATGTTTGAAAAGAAGCACAAACGTGTAAAGGAAAGGGAAGTGGCCAAGGAAGAGAAGAAGACTAAGAAGGTTCCTACAAGCGAAGGACCAATGATTAAAAAAGTAAAGAATGCACCCAGTGCCCCAACTAGGAAAGAAGATGAAGCTACACAGTAAGCATGCCCAAGTAATGAAGGGGTGACTAAAGAAATGGAAGGTGATACTGGTGCCTCAAAATAGTAAATAGAGACACCTGAGGAACCCAAACAAGAACAAGGAAAAGTTGGCATCGAGGGAATAAATCTAGAGGTAAACATTAAGAAACCCAAGGAGGAAAAAGTGGATGAAGGGGAAAAGTCTTAGGAAGAACCCCTTAAGGAACAAGAAGACAAGCCCTCTGAGGAAAGTGTCAAAGAAAGCGATGGCACTAGTGAAGAGGAGGAAGAACAAATATAGCTAGTCATCATTAAGAAAGATGATGCAGAGTTGAGTATAAGAGAGAAGGTACAAAAGGGGTAAAAGGATTAATATTTTTACATGTTTGACACCATGCCCCCCAAAGCTGCCATAACCAAGATGCACAAACAACTTAAATTTGCATTTGATCACTACATGGATGAGCCTCACATTGAGGCACCTTAAAAGGCTATATTAGGCATAAAAGAGCTTGAGGAGGGGTAGGACTCCCTCATAAATCCTCATGCCATGAACCCAATCCAATCTAGGAATGTGCTTATTAGAATGGTCAATAAGGTTACGCATAGAAATATCATCAATGATGGTAGGGCTAGAAAATGGAATAAACTCTATAAAGAAGTCAAAGATGAAATTCAAGCCATAAAATTCAAACTACAGTAGTTATTTGAGCATATAGAGATGATTTAACCATCCCTTTGGGTCGGTGTGGATACTTTGAACCTCTTTGAGGTTGATAAAATATGTGTGCTAATAGAGTAGATGCTCCCAAAGATGAAATCAAAGCTGGTATAAAAAGAAAAAGAAGAAGATCCATATATCATGCTATAAAAGGAGCTTGTTGCTAAGATCAAAGAGGTGGAGGACCCCTTTGCAAAGATATAGGAGGGCATAGATGCAACCAATGCCATCTTCTTGAGCTTTTCCATCCAGGTGTCAGTCATATATGCACACCTCAAGCAGGCAAAGGAGGAGAAGAAGAAGCTAATGGTGTAGGTGTACTCTATAAATAGGTCAAAACACACACAAATCATGGGGAATGTAAATGCCCTAAGCACCTAGATAAAGGATCAAGAATAGAACTTGAAATAAATTTTTCATTCTTTGTAGAGTAAAGCCTATGAGCAAGGAACAATCCTGGATGGGGGTGTGACAAAGGCTAAGGTAAATCTATAGACCTTCAGGAATGAGCTAGATAAGATCGATGTACTTACACTTAGTATGACCTCCATCAAGATAGATAGTGTTGCTAAAGAAATCAAGTTCACCATAAAGGGCTTTGAAGACTTTAGCATTGAGCTTAAGGAGAGTGTGCTCAAGTTTTGTGCCCCAAAAACTTTGATGACTTAGTCCAAAGATGGACTAGAAATTTTGTAGGGGGTAATGGTGGGCCCCTTATTTTAGTATGTAATGATTTGCCCCATCATGATAGACACATCGGTATGAGGCATCATTTTGAGTGATGATGACTTTTTGCCATCTTGGCACCAACTGAAAGAATCAACATAGATCTTACACCAGATGGTAGGATGTTAACCAATTCTAGGATTTTTGGGGCATCTTCTAGGTTGGGTGATATGTGGTGACTGAAACATGAAAGGCACAAGGTGATGGATCCAATAGGAATGATTAAAAATACTCTAGATTAGCACTCGATGTGTGCACTCCACCCTAGTAGAGATGTTCTTGTAGAGCTATAAAAAGAGCTCAAACTAGTAAAGTAGGGGACATGAACTTAGTGCACTGAAGATCTACAGAATTGGTTTTGTAGACACTATAATGGATACCATTAGATCCAAAAGTAGCATGAATGCCATTAAGGCTCCAATTGTAGCACCCAAGCTTGCTTATGAGCCTCTGGGCCATTAAGTAGTATAAACTTGAATGTATTTCATGTTATAAATTTTGTATTACTTAAGCTTGATTAATGGTGATGAATATTTGAAGTAAACATGATGTTTCTAGTCTATGCATCCTTTGAATTGATATTTAAATGTGATATTAATTGTACTATTGTAATTTCCATTAATTTATGCTAAGCAATGTTTATACATGCTTCTGGTTGAACTGTTAATGGTGTCCCTGGGATAAATGATGACATCATCCATACTTATAGGAAAAGAATAAGTCTAAGGAGGGTCTTACGCCAAGTACTCCAACCCTTGCTAAGAAATGCAAGCCTAGTATGAGAACTTTAACTAAAATCAACCCCTTGACCCTTCAAGCGTCGATATGATGCAAGGCTATAATTAAACAAAGGCTTGCACCCTTATGACTATGGAACTTCCCAAAAATAGGTTTGTGCCTAAAAACCACTAAGCATAGTCCATAAGAGGCCTATGCCAATAGATCTACATAAAACCTTCTCAAAATTAACCAAATCCTAGAATTGATGAATTGCACCATGGCACAACTACTCTAACATAGGCCCCGATTCTTTCTCTACTACACTTTGGGTGAGCATATAATGCATGTGTCTTATGTGAATTGATGCCAGTGTAGTTGAGTGTAAAATGTTGAGTGTAGAAAGATAATCCCATGTTTGCACCTGAGTATAATGAGTCTAGAACCAACTAAGACACCTTGTGTATCTAAATATTCTATAACAAAGAGCATTATGAGCACTTCATTCAAGCATGCTCCCTATTATGAAGATTTTTGGATGGAATATGAAGATGAAAGAGATTTCAAACTCCTTTATTATACCCACTTCAACTTGAGCGAGTGACGAAATATAGTATTATGGACTTTTTTTAAGACTTTGATATTGAAGATGACGAAGAAGTAGTAGATGGAAATTACTTTTTATAGGGCATCAAAACAACAACTCTCCCCAGGGTTGAATAGAGTCAAGTGGAGATAACTTATTTGAAATATTGAACTCAAGGATTCCTTAGGAGAACTCTTATATGGCTTATAAGCAAGGGAATATATGTACAAAATTCTTGACTTCCTCTACATTTAAGATTTTTGGATATACCTCTACTTAATCTAGCGAAGTAAAAGGAAGGGGAAGATCAAGTGGAATCCTCCAGTGCTATAGCAGATACTATTGTGATTGAGAAAATATAGGAGTCACATCCTAAGATAGGAAAGAATTATATGAAATCTAAAATCAAGAAATCAGCTAGTGGCAAGGGTAGTCCCAAAATATCAATAGTATTAAGCAAACCTTTGGAAGGAATTGTTTATTCTTAGGGATTGATAAAAAAATCAACATTTTAGTATATGGCATCAGATGCTCTTTGTTCCCTAAGTGCCCTTATTCAATGATGGTAGCTCATGTGCTTTCAATACAACCACACAAAAATTCTCCTCACATCGCATCTAAAGAGGTAAGTGAATCCCTCTTAGAGAAAGAAACACCTCTTCAAAAAATAATAGAACTTTCTCCTCAAAGGTATATCTCACACATGTCATCCCAAATAAAGAGTTATAAACCAAAAAAAATGTGGAAAAAGAAGAAGCTCTACCTCTTCTAAAAGCAAAAATAAAAACTAAGCCTACCATGGATAAAAATCTAATAGTTTCACCTATAATAGAGAAGGCCTTGACTCAATAATATTTTTAAATACAACATGTTCCTAAAACTAAATCACCTCAATGGGTAATTGAATTTGTGAAGAAGAGGAATAAAATAGTTCCACCATTGGTAATAGATTTCGGTACCCTCACTACACCAATCCTTCAGGCCTACAAGAACCCTAAAATGATTCATTGCATTGTTAAAGATGAATAAAAGGAAAGGTATGCTGAGATCAGTCCTAGTTCCAGATAAATCTAAGGATACAATCACAACATAATATTACCATATCTAAATGGGTCACCGAGGGAAATCTACCCACGAAGGGCTAAAGGAAAATGTGTAAATAGTGATTGGGTCTTTAATTAAAAAATATGATCACGACAAAGTTATGAAGGACCAATTGAAAGAGAGGGTGGAACAACTTACTATGGTTTTCCAAAGTTTGGTTAGCCAGGCTCAACCTCGAATTTAGCATTACACACCAAATTCAAATACCTTGAGGAAAGCTGAGAGAATTAAGAACATGGGAATAACTACTAATGAATGGTTTGAAAATATCTTGGAATAGGGAAATAAAATAATAGCCTTGGTCATTGAAGTCTACTCCATGATTGAAGAATAAAATCAATATGGATATAAGAAAGAAGCTAAGTACAAAAAGGAGTCAAGAAAATTGAAATTTTATCCACCTCAGTTAGAGACCCTAATAAGAGTAGATGAAGATAATTTGGTAGATGAGGGAGTCCTAACAAAGGATAAACTAAGAGATTAGGTCGAATTCTTGGGGCTAACAAGGTACATAATCAATATGTAGAATAATCCTTACATAAGCTCAAGAAATCAAGAATCTTGGTGGTCGATCCTACTCGGTATATATGTGCTTAATTGAAAAGCTCCGATTTTCATTCTTGGGAGATGAAGGGAGGTTAATTCTTGTATGAGATATATAAGAAACATTGAATCAACTGATAGATCAATAAACCAACCCTCCTTATTCATTTAGTTGCAAATCAATTCAAAGATTTTTACATTTCCAAAATTATTTTGACAAATTAGATAAAAACTTGAAGACATTCAAAAGAACTCCTTAACAGATGATAAACCTGCAAGTAGAGACTAAAATTACTTACCAACACTTCAAAGGTTCGTGTCATGACAAAGTAGAGAAGATATTTTAGAAGTTCGAAGAATATGAAGAAAAACAATATTGGGCCATGCTATTATAAATCTTCATGTGGCTAGAGAAGAAGATGATGAAGAATAGGTGTTGAAGAAGATGCCTTAAATTACAGCTCAATGTGCATTTTGGTGTGACCTTTAATGCAACTCAAAATTTCATTTGACTCTAAATATTTTTATAGTTTTGACCAAGATAAAAGGTACCTTGAAAAGTGTAACCATTTCTATTTTTAGAATTTGTTTTCTAAGTCTTAGGAATGTAATTTTCTATAAATAGAAGGCTTGCATGCCTCTATAGGGGCTATCGATTTTGTAATAGTTTGCAAGGAAAGAAGTTTTTGAAATAAGAAAAGAATAAAAAACTTTGTGTTTTTCTATAAATCAATAAAACTAAGTTGTTGCAGGACCTATTGCTTGTCCTTAGTTGTGGATGAATGTTCCTATGTTCAATTATTCATGATATTGATCTCTTTTATCTCTTATTAATAAAATATCTTAGTTGATAGTAAATTTAGTTTGAGTTCATGAATGTGATATCTAGGTGAAATATTTTTTTTCTCACCTATTCACATTCATTTTTTCTCTCTCATTTCACTTTTTTAATTCTCTCTAATATGCTCTCTTATTAATTTTTATTTGCCATTCATGCAAAACCTAGAACAATTAAGTTTGTATATTTGTAAATTGTTAGGTTTGTGTTTTTATTTTATTTTGAATAAATGTAACTTTGCCTAATAATAGAAGGGGGACTCTATCTCATTATATTGTTGACTTTGGCACATGTGTTGAAGTGTTGGACACTTTTTACAACGAACACATTGAGAACCCAAATGATCATAAACTTAGGCAACATAGATATGATGAAGGTCAATAAAAAGTTGTTACCACCATGGACCTTAGGAAGGGTGTAATGTTAAGTTAGGGAGATGTTGTGAGGGCCCACACAAAATGGGAAGGTCATGAGGAAAACTCTTGTGTCGAGGAGATGCACTCCAAGGAGGGAGAAGTGCATGTCATTGAGTAGGATGACTTTCTAGAGAAGCTAGTTGAAGTTGTTTGGGACCTTATGAGCATGAAAATGAACACATCAGTTAAGGAGGTTTTCACCCAACATCTACTTGAATTACCAACTCATGAATCTCTCATTTAGATAGAATAAAGCAAAATAAATCATGTAGTTTTGTCTCACATAGTGGAATTTATGAGACAAGAGGCATGGAAATTAGTTTGCAATAAGTGATACCTTATAAATCATTGAGACTAATATAAACACTGATAGTAAAGTCTAAGAGTCTCGTCATGTTGGGCATGCCACCGACTTAGAGTGATAATCCACCCGCATAAGCTAATAGTAACTATTGACGTAAACTAACAACAAGATTGTTAGTCTATAGTTCAAAAATCCTAACTAGAGATGATATGACACATAAAGGGATATATATTAAAGTCATAGAGGGATATAAATTGAATCAAATACTACACATATATTTCTCTTAAACTATCTTCATTTCATATATACTTGAATTTCAATAAAATCTTATATGATATGATATGATAATATGATGTGATATTTCATGATGATGGTGGATGATATCATTTTCCACACCATTTATATCATTATATACCTCTTAAATTCCAAAGGTTACATCTCTTCACTCAATGTTACTTTTGGTAACCACTGGTTTACACTTTTTTAACTTACTAACTACCAATTAACAACTATTTACATATATACCATGGTATATATGTATTTTCCTTATGTAAACTAATATATATGCTCGATTATTGTCATTATGGTATGTTAAAGGATTTCTTAGTATGCTATAATGCTCATATAAATTTCATGGTATCATAATCTATGGTATGTTAACGACTTTTGTAGTATATTATAATGCTCATATAACATTGATGAATAACGCTGCCAACAATAACACATTAGGAGGGACAATAGTTGTGAGCATAATAATAGCTAACCTAGGTACCAATCTAATCTCAATACAACCTAGTGTTGGGGTTGGAAAACCCCCTAAGAGGAAATTTCAGTTTCACGGGTGGAAACAACCCTATGGGTAGCCAAAATTTAGTTGCACACACAATAACTAGTGTACCACATAAAATTTCCTACCCCATAGCATTTCATTTATGAAATGTCTTTACGTCTATTGGGGTATAGAGGAGTGGAGAATACTACTGAGCATGTCTAAAAATGTGAACTTTGTTGTGTGTTAAGGGTGTCATCATGTCAGAACAAAAAATAATTCAATCTATGACTACACTACTAAATAGTATACATACATGGTACCATAAATTCAATCTAAAATAGGCTATTGTGGGTTATGACGTTCTCAAAGAAGTATTCACAAAGGATTTTGACATTCCTAAATTCAAGAAACAAAACATATCAGTGCTAAAGGAAATGAAGCAAGATCTTACTCTAAGTGTCCACGCATATGATGTAAGGTTTAAAACCTTGATCTCAAAACTCTCAAATGAGATCCATCATATCTAGCATGCATAGTGGTTTTTGGGGGTTTACTCTTACTATTCAGGTTTGTGCTATCCATGAAGACTTTTACCAAGCTGAAAGAGTCTCTATAAGTAGCTTTGTGTTTTATCATGATTTGGTTTAATATGTGAATTAACCCTTATTAAGATGAATTAAATGAAACATAAAAGAATGTTGTAAATTTACTTTCGATAAATAAAATGAAAGAGAAGATAGAATTCAAAAAATTGCAAATGATTGAAATAAGCGTAACTATGAATTGAAAATATAAACTTAGTTATTTTTGTCTAAAATTTAACTATGTTGACTGACTAAAAGTTGAAATAAGAAATCAATAATTAAATTTTCAAGTACCGAAAAGTTGGAAATCAAAATAAAGGTGATCGGGACAATCCAATTTGGGTCAAGATTGACTACCACTTCTGACCTAAATTAGACATTTTTGTCTTTTGGATAAAATATAGAAATCAAGTCACTATCATGTGTGACAACTTGAATTAGGTCTTTGTATACACATAGTATTTTCAAATTTTTATCACTTACTGATACTTTGTATCTTGAAAGACCTATTGAGGCTCAATCTCTCTAAGTGCATGCCTTAAGGGGTACATTAAGAAAGGGGTGGGCAAACCATTGGTGCTTCATAGGATTGTTGTCCCTTTTGACACTTATTATCTACACACTTATCTCCTAAAAACCTTATCCCTAAGCTTGTTCTTCTCTATTGCACACTCTCTAGTCATTTGCTACATTTATCCCCCTTTTCCTAACCTTAATTCCCTTTTGACTATTCACTGTACTAGGTCGACACTATCGACTCTGTATAATTATCAGCATCAGTTTCATGTACTGGGTCGATTGGGTTCCTTGTATAGTTTTGGGTAAAATTCACTTAGGGTCTAGGTTGGCTTTTGGTTGACCTAGCCCTTGACTTAGTGATTTTTTGTCCAAAATAATCTTGGGTTGACTGGGTCAACCCAGTCAGCTAAAACTTTTGGAAGGGCTTAGGGTTAAATCCACTTATATATACAAGTTCATTTTTCCATTATTTAGAGAAGAGAAGAAGAAGTAAGAGTTATTGTGCATTTGATTATCCACCAGTCTACTTGAAGAACAAGCTTAGGGTTTCATACTTTCTTCAGAGATATGGATATTGTCTTGTGGAGAAATCTTTTGGATGCATTGATAAGTTGTGTAGCCTAGAGCTGATTTATCTTTGTCATCCTTAAATACCATAACAACCTCTTATGAATCACCTTGGCCAAGGGAGAGATTGAGGTTCGACAGGTTCGACTTCAAAGGTAAGTATTCCTAACTTTGCTCCTCCTTTGTAAGAGTAGATATATATATATATATATATATGCATTTGTACTTCTCTTCCATGCATTAGGATTCAATATAAATTGATGTGAGAATATGTCTTCTCTGCATGTTTAATTTTGTTATTTATTACCCCCATTTTGTGCCATAAGATTTGGTGAGCGTTAGATTTTAATTTACTTTACTTGTTATTAGTTTATTGAAATATCAAAAAATAGTATTTTGCTTGACTGGAGGCTTTGTAACCCTCCCTAACATAGTGTATAATGGTAAAAGATCCCTTAATCGGGTCTAGCGGATCCCCATATTGATCATGTTATTGATTATCTAATTGTCCTTAATCAGAAGTGTATGGTATGATCCATCTTCTCCGAGTTTGGATTGATTTATAGACATGATGCATTTTTTATTGCATACATTCTAATGAACCCAATGTGAATCTAACCCTTGCAAGTTTTATTTCATGTTTTTCATTATTTTATCATTTTATTTTTATATATTTGTGATACTGGGTCGATAGTATCGATATAGTTCTAACTTCTGTGCACAGGTTTAAAACATAGTCGCATCAATATGACTTTATTCTATTTGTGCATGTTTTTCATTAGGTACAGGCTATAAGTCAACTCTATCGACACAATACACTTTCAAATTTCTAGATCAGGTTGTTAGGTCGACTCTATTGATATAGTACACTTTTAAACATCCAAATCAGACTACTAGGTCAACCCTATTGACACATTACACTTTTAAACATCCAAATCAAGCTACTAGGTTGACTCTATTGACATAGTACATTTTTAGACATCCAAATCAAGTTACTAGGTTGACCTAGCTGACTCTGTATATTTATAGACTTCCAAAAAACATACTAGGCCAACCCTATCGACATTGTACATTTTACAAGTTTTTAGTAAATAGGAAACTGTAGAACTAGGTAGACCCTATTGACATAGCAAAAATTTCAAGTATAAATCAAGGTACTTCAACAATAATCTCATTTTCCTTTGCATCCTGCAACCCACCAAGGTTCCTCTCTATCCTTTATCATTTTTTTTGTTCATTATAGTTCTATTTTTCATAGTTTGTAGTCTTTAAAACTGCCCCTATATAGTCAACTAGGTCGACCATGTTGACATAGTTCTATATTTTGTATTCTATCTAGAAAACTGGGTCGACACTATTGATGTAGCTTTTTTTTAGACCCTTTCTTTCATAGTATAGAAGTGACACTATTGACTCTATTCATTAATCTATGCATATATTGTTGTCTTAAATGACACTGTATTTTGTTTCAAAGTTAGAATTAACACTCATATGCTAGTAATTAGTTCACATTTTCATTTCTTATTGCTTGCATGCTTAGAATAGTTCACATAGTCTAATTAGGTATTTTTTTCAATATACCATTTAGCTACACTATTTTCTTTGTTATGCATACACTACCAAATCACAAAATCTTAAAATGCATTTTAACAATTATCTACCCATGGTCTATCTACTTGGATTTCATCACCAAGGGGGAAGCCAACTTGGTTTTTAGCTAGGTATAAACATGTGGTCAATGGTATTTATTGGCTAAGAATCCAAAACCCTTATTGTTGTGATGTGTGAAGTGGGTGGGTAGGCTCCAATACCAAACCAATACCATTGCCAATATAGATCCCTTTTAGCCCAAACATCCTGAAACCATCCTCATATTGATTTCCAGTTCCTTGCTTATAGCCAACTCCCTATCACATCTAAAATCATATTCTAATAATCTAACAACATTCAGGATGACCACTTAGTTAGCTTTTACTTTTCAAGTTTATTGCTTGCTCTTTGCTCAATTGTATGTTGTATTGTTAAAAATTGCATTATCCAATATTGGTAAAAGGTTTTGTGTTGTGTGCCTCAATTGGATAAACCTCATTGACCTGATTGATTGTGTGTTTCCTTTTATTTTTTGCTTTCAAAATTACTTGAATTTTTTTTCCTATCTTAGTACACAATCATGTTGATCGACACAGTCTCATACAAACTATCTATTTTTCCCTTACTATACTAGGCTGACTCTATCAACTTTGTACGCTTTTTTAGCCTCTGCCTATTGTAGTAGGTTGACTCTATTGACTTTGTACACTTTTTTCAACCTCTATTACCTATACTAGGTCAACTTTGTTGACTCTATACACCTTTTTAGCCCCTATTTTCTATATTAGGTCGACCCAGTCGACTCTATACAGTTTTATGTCACTTCTTATTTCCTTATTTTTGCATCACTCTTGCTTTATCTAGTCCTTATCCTTCATCATGAACTTCTTATTTTAAGACAACATTGAGTTGAATTTAACAGATATAATGAGTTTTACCAACCCTCATAGGGTCTCCCATAAGTAACTTAGGGCTCCTTTCCTAGATGAGACTAATGTTCATATAACCACTCATATAAGGAACTATGGGACCCCTCCTCATTCCTATTTTCTTAACAATCCTCTCTTCTCACTCTAAGATCATCTTGAATTAGAGTATACCCATGAAATGCTCTTCTTTATCTCTGAATTTCCTCAACATTGAGGAAAGGATCCTTCTACCATTTACCATCTCATGATTAGTGGTCAAGTTGAAGAGCCTCATTCACCTTCTCCCACATTTTCACATGGATTTGGGGGTACTATTTTCTTTGATTCTCAACCTCTTCCCTCTATTATCACCCCTTTTCATACCATGACCTCTTCTTCTTTAATTTCTTCTACATCCATGCCTAGTATCTCCACTAACATGGTAGGTTATAGATCTAGTGGGCCTCTCCCAAGACCCACTTTCCTTAACTCTTCCATTAGTGCATCATTTGATACCCATGGTAATCATGCTTCTAGTGTGTCCTCTTCTCATCCCTTCACTATTCCATCTTTTGCCACACAAATAAATTTTGCCACTAGTGCCTCACATTTAAATAGTTCCTCTCAAGCTCCTATCAACACCAATAGTGGTACCCAAGCCACTACTTCCAAAGCTAATTATTCAAATAATGCTAACAATGCCAATCAAATCCACCAACTTTTATTAAAAACACTTAATCAAATTAATACTTTTCAAGCTCATAATACAAATCAAATGTTGAGAATCCAATATCACTTTCTCCATCTTCAAACCCACCCTCAACAAATGCCTTGGGGTATGCATAATCAAAATATTAACCCACCTCCTCTTTAAGATGCCCATGGTAATGTCATCCCTCAACCTCCTCTTGTCGACAAGATAATTAAACATCTTCAAAATGAGCCTCGTATAACTCAAATTGCTAATATTGATATAGGAGGTATCACTCCTACCATTTATTACAATGGATCAACTAATCCTACTCTTCATCTAGAAACATTTGGAAATATATATTAAGACTAGGTTAAATTAAAAACCTTTGCTACTAACAATCTATTAGCCAAAACTCTCACAGGTGATGCTTTAGATTGGTAAAACCAACTTAAAACTCTTTTTATTACTAGTTATAAAAATTTAGTAAACATTCTAGTCGAAGAGTTCCAAACTAGTGATATTCTTGAGAATACCTTGGCCCATTTTATCAATTGTAAGCAACTTGAAGATGAAACTGCCCAAGATTTTGTTAAAATGTGTACAACATTTTCTAATAAATGTAAACATAACATGGCCAATGATAACCTTTTCCATCTCTTTACCAATGCTCTTTTCCCCAAGTTGTAATATCAGTTCTATAGTCTCTCTCCACATACTTTGAAAGAGGCCATTGACCAATTAAAACATCAAGATTTCCTTCTACATCAATCTGAGCCACCCCAACCTTCTATGGGTCCTTACATCTTACTCAAGAATAAAAATTGTAATGCTACCAATGATGGTGTCAGGGAATCTTATGACACTATTCACACTATTCAAGTTGTTCCTAACCAATCTTTAGAACCAGCTCCCCCTTCTCAACAATTCACCAATCCTCATTTATCTTCACCTAATAACATCAATGTTCACAAACCTTTATCCTCAGCTGAATTACTAAAATGTCTACCTAGGCCTCTTCCATGAGAACTTGATCCCACTTAAACTATGAAATATTGGTATGATCCCAATAAATTTTGGTGGTTTCATGCTAGTTAGGGTCATTCTCATGAGACATATAGGTAGCTTCATAATTTGGCCATGGATTTTCTTCTTTGTCCTAATTTTGACCATGATTCTATCATTCGAAAATGCCAACAAGATTATGACATTACTTTCAAAGCCCATGAAATAAATACTAAATCTCAATCTTTGAATCAAGCTAATGCTCATTTGGCCATCTATAAAGACCCTCTTTCGAATCACCACGATAACCAAGACAATCCCACCCCTTCCACAAATAATATAAAAAGTCTTATTGACCCAAATCTTGAAGATAATGTGGTTAATATGACTAATATGTGAAGGGTGGTTGCTTTCATTGATCCTCAACCTATCAACACCCCTCTATTATCTCACACATTGCGTGTTATCCAAGATTCTTCTCCAACTCACTTAAATGAGTTGGGGCAAGATTACCTTATAAATTTTGATGACCCAATTCCCACTCCTCCCTTGGATAACACTTCTGATTCTACCATCCCTCTAAATTATTTACCTAACACTAATGACACTCAAGCCTCTATTAATGCTTCCTCTAAAAATTCTCAAAACCAACCTACATAAATTACTTCAGCTTCTCAACATAGTTTACAACCTTATTCTAAATGTTCTCCTTCTTATCAACACAAATTCCAATGTACTTCTGTTCCTTTCGAGGACCTCCTTCAACACTATGCACCTATTTCTAACAATGTTATTATGGGTTATGATGAGTGGGATCCCATCACGGAGGTCACTAATCTCCCCTCCCAAATCCCATTTCTTGAGATTATGAGGACTTCTCCGCATCATCAAAATTATCTTATGCAACTCTTGTTCGAAATGAACATCCCTCATCCTCCCCTAGTTGTACACAAAGTAATCTTATCTGTGTTGGGTGAATATTTTGTCAATCAGCTAATTGATGTTTAAAATAGGCCTTATTAACCACAACAAGGGAGATTGGTCATCCAAAGTCGCAGGTTTACCACATCCAAAGGGGACAAATCTCTCCTCTCATCAAGGGGAGGTTCCCTGTTAAATATGAGGAGCTATATACTATATATATAAGCATAAAATAACACTCAGGTGTAGGGCAACACCATACATCTCTCTTCTTTCAAAGATGATGCTCACAAATAAAGGAGAAATCTTGATGAAGACACTGAAGACGCTTATCTTCTTTTAGAAGTGGACTTGCAGCAAACATCAAGAGTTCTTTCAGGTAGTGACAAGAAACTGGTAACAAAGGGTAGTAACCAGTAGGATAAAATGGAACACAAAGTTTCCACCTCAACTACCCAAAGAGTTAAATACAAAGGATAATGGGGGCACAAAGTCATCCCAAAATCCTTGACATAGAAAAAAACTAAAAACACAGACTGAAGACAACTATAACATCACAAAGTCTGAAAGTAATTGACTTCAAGACATCTTCCTTATCACTTCCACTAGTTCTGCTTGTTAGATTAAATAAACAAGAATACATCTAGAAGACAGACATAAGAACAATATCCTAAAATGGCACAAGATTTAACAACACAAAGTCTGCAAGTAACTTGCTTTCTCATTCAGATAAAATAATATGAACAACAATCTGCGCTCAAAGTCTCAGTATTTGCCTTTCAATTTAGACAGTCTTGCTTCTGTGATGAAAAAGATCTATCTCAAATAATAAAAGAGATTACAATATATAGCAGCCAAGAAAGACTTGGCACTTTGTTTCATGGAATGGCCCATGCTGGGCATTTAATGCCTTAAATGCATTTTTAGTTTTGTCAGGGGGGCCATGCTGGAACAAGGTGGATGCCTTAACTATGGCGTGTTGATTCATCTCAAATGTCTTCTCTTAGGCCTGAGTCATCTGGTCTATCACCTGATGTCTACGCAACTGTCTACCTCACTTTTACCCCAAAGGAGACAAATAGGTCACACCTTCAATGTTGGCAGGCTCAAATATCTACCTGGTGGACTGTTCCACCTACTGAAATAACTACTGCATAGATATTTCTAGTCTTCCCCCTTTCTTGCTACAATTTGAGTGCTCGAGCTATCTTTTCCACTTTTGGGTTCTTCCTCTCGATGTTTCTTCCTTTCGCCCTAAAGGTCTTTGAATGCCTTTAAAAGCATTCAACTCCATGCTTAAGCCTGCAAAGATCAACAACTATTTCATTGCCACAAATTTGACATCTTCGGGTTCATCATCATTTGAAAGCCAACGGCTAGGTGGTTACCCTAAATTTGATGACTACAGGCCCGCCATCCTTCTTAGCAATTCCTTCATGTCTTTCCTGCTTACTTTGGCCGCTTTCTACCAATCTTAACAAGTGGCACGTGGCATTTTCCACTGTGAAATAGGCGAGGACACTTGGCATCATTCGCTTAAATTATAGAAGCTTTAGATACCTTTTGAGAGTCATGTGGAAGATGACACATGGTAGCTTCCACTAAATTTTAGAAACAATATAGAAACATTCGGGACTCATTTGGATTCACACAGATGCATACACTTATCACGCTCCACTGAGTTACAATGGGACACGTGGCATGTTCCACTACTTTTTAGAAACAAGTTGTAATGTGTCTCGGCAGATGACACTTAGCAGCTTTCACTCGACTTTGAGACTTAGACAAAACTTTAGGCAAAAAGAAAAACCTGCGCAAAGAGAAAAACCTGCGCCTTGTGTCATAACCTTACTGCCTCAAAATTGAAACACACAAGGACAAAACTTGGAGCGCATGACTGAAACTCAAAATAAAATGTAGAGTATTTTACTCTACAAAGGGAAGAGAGAATTTTTTTTGGCTTGTAAGATCAAAAATAGTTCACATGTTGTTCCAAAATAAGTAATAAATTTTGGAAACAACAGCTGGCTTCAGCTGGGGAACTTCCTTCAGTTGAAGACTTGGAACAACTGAGGGGAGTAGAAACTAGAATCTCCAGTGCCTTAAAGTATGACATTGGGATATGGAGTCATGCTACCTAGAAAGAAAGGCTCCAAAAAAATGAAAATAAAAAACACAAAGTAGAAACAAAGACTATACACATATACATATGTACAAGTGAACTTATCTGATACTTCAAGAATTGAAGTGCTTCAGATGCTGCCCATTATGAGGCTGGGAAAAGAGTGTGCCATCTTGATACTTCAATAGGAAACTATTTTCACCATTGAGCTCATGGATAGTGAATGGGCCCCTCCATAGGGAATCAAACTTCCCGTGCATCCCCTTTGGTTCTCTCCTTTTGTCCTACAATAGGACTTGATCTCCAATCTGGAAGTCACAGTCTTTTGCTTTCTAGTCAAAGAGCTTCTTCACCAGACTTTGATGAGTAGTAATTTGGTCTACCACCATAGTTCTCTACTCATCCAGCTCAGTAAGGAACATGATCCTCTTATCAAAGGAGCTTTCATAAGTTTGATCCTTAATTGCCTTGGGCAATTTCAATGCTGGCAATTTCAGGGTGATTGGTATCTCAACATTGAGACCATAAAGAAGTTGGAAAGGAGACATACCAATTGCCCTTTTTGGTGTAATTTTGTCTATCCACAAAGCATCAACCAATGCTTTATGCCATGTCCTTTGGTTATCATCCACCAACTTCTTACTAATAGTCACCAGGTTCTTGTTACTTGATTCAGCTTATCCATTCCCTTGTGGAAAGTAATTAGAAGAGTGAGAGAGGGTGATACCATAGTAAAAATATAATTGAGTAATCTCTTGGAAAGTGAAACAAGCTACGTTGTCAATGACAATCTTGGTTGGGACCCCAAACCTGGAAATGATGTTCTCTTTGAGGAAATTTCATACTACTTCTTAAGTAGCATGCTTGGTTGGGATAACTTCCACCCACTTGGTGAAGTAATTCGTGGTTGTGACATAATCATGTCCAACACTTGAAGATGGGTTTACAACACCAATGAAATCTATTCCCCATTACTGAAATGGCTCTTCTATCACCACTAGTTTGAGAGGCAAGGCAGCTAACTTGGGTCTTCCAACAAACTGCTGGTATAGTTCACATTTCCTTACCCATTTATATGCATCTTAAAAGAGAGTTGGCTAGTAGTACCTGACCCACATAATTTTATGGGAAGTTACAAGAGTAGATAAATTCCCTCCACAAGCCAAACTATGGAAGAATTTTAGAAATTGGTTTTGTTTCTCTTTATCCACATAGTGAAGGAACACTCCATCAAGGCTCCTCTTGTACAGGCCGTTGTCCTAAAAGACAAAATTGGCAGTTTTTAGTTTGATACTCCTCCTTTCTTTATGAGATAGGTGAGCAAGACACTCACTATAAGGAAATGAGCAATACCTGAATACAACTCATTCATGGTGGAGATAAAGAGGACCGTTGGCGTGTCTTTTTCTTCTGATTCTTCATGCTCTATTTATTTTGGCTTTTTATCAGCAATTAATTAGCATAGGCCCTTTTCACGCACCAACTTCATTGGTTTGATGACTAGATCAAACTCTTAGATTTTAGCAATCCAATTCCCTCTTTTGGTTCTAAACTCCTGCTGAGTTAATATGGATTTGACTGTGGTGTCAAGAACCAGGGTAGTAGTGTGGGAATTCAGGATGTAGAAGTGGAAATGTTTCACTGCTTTCACCACTACATAAGAATGCTTCTCCATGTTTGAATACTTAGCTCATGAACTTTAAGAGAATAGCTCATGAAAGAAATGGGAGATTCCACACCTTCTTGGTTTTGCTGAACTAGAATTGCTGAAAGCGTGTGTTCAGAAGTATAACTATACATAGTGAAATCCTTGTTATAGTCTAGATAAACTAGGATTGGGGCATGGGCAATAGTATTCTTGATATCTTGGAATGCCAATTTGCCTTCTTCAATCTAGCTGAATGTGGCCTTTCCCTTTATCATGTTTATAACATGTCGAGTCTTTTCAACAAACTTGGGGATGAATCTTCTTAAGAAATTCACCTTTCCAAAGAAAGAGTGAACTGCAGTCTTACTTGTGGGCAAAGTAAGCTCTTGGATGGACTTGACTCTGTCTGAGTCAATATTTATGCCTTCTTTAGACATAATGTGTCCAAGAAGTTTCCCTTCTGTCACTCCAAAAATAGACTTCTTAGGGTTTAAGGAAATGCTATTTTAGCGGCATTGTTCCAACACTTGTTGCAAGTGGTGCACATGATCCAGGTGATGCTTAGAAAATACAGTCAAGTCATAGAGATAAATGATAATGAACTTACCCATTTTATCTTTGAAATCAAGGTCCATTGCTCTTTAAAAGGTGGCACTAGCATTTATCAAGTCAAAAGGCATTCTCTTATAGGCGAAGGTGCCCCAAGGTGTGGTGAACGTAGTCTTATGCTGGTCTGCTTCACCAACTTCAACCTGATTGTATCCTGAGAAGCCGTCTAGCATTGATAACATCTCTGAACCAGTCATTATCTGAAGCACTTGATCCATGATGGGTAGAGGATAGTTATCCTTTAAGGATGACTGATTCAAATTTCTAAAATCCACGTAGAGGCAAATTTTGCCATTTTTCTTCTTTACAGGCACTATGTTTGGAATCCATGTAGAATGATGGATTGGAAAAATGATCTTGGCATTCAATATTTTTTGTATTTTAGACAGAATATTACCTGATATCTTCAGATTGTACTACCTAGATTTTTGTTTGTAAGGTGCTGAATCACTTTTGAGAGGAATGTGATGGCAAATTTTATTAGGTCTAAGTGACTTCAAATCATCATAGGAGTATGCTAAGACATCCATGTACTAGCTAAGCAAAGTAGTGAACTTAGATCTCTCCTTAGGAGTACAACACTTCCCAATGTTCACCATCTTGGGATCTTCCTTGGTACCCAAATTTACTTGATCAAACTCTTGGGAAGAGCTTGAATCTATTTGCTGTTGTTTGATGAATATGTCATGCTTGTCAAACAACTTCTCAAGGGAAACCAAGCTTTTGGGAATTTTATTCCCTTTAAGTTGCAGGAGCTCTTCACTTGCATCTACATTTGATCCAGGGGCTGGTTCAAGTTGTTGAGTCTCATTACCTTCAAAGTGAAGCTGTTGAAATCTATTCTTTTGTTCCAAGAAGATAATTATTTGATTTTCATTGTTAAACACTTGCCAATGACTAGCATTATCAAGTACACTTAGTCGAAAGGTGAGCTCAATAGTGTACTCATCTCTTTTGAAGTCCAGGTGAGGAACTAAGAGAGTTACTAAAACATCCAGTGCATCAACGTTGTGATTAAATCCCCTAGGTATGGCAGAGATACTGAAAGCATCAAAGTTTTCAATTTGGCCTCAGATTAGATTACTGTAGTGGCATAATCTCTCATTTTTAGTTTGATACAGGTTTCTCACCTAACAAACCACCAGTTCAACATCTCCTTTAGCATGAAGGAGCTTGACACCTTTGTCATGAACAACCTTTAATCTAAGTAAGAGAGATTCATACTCAGCTGTGTTGTTGGTATTGTTGAACTGCAACTTGTATGATGAAGGAAAAATATCTCCTTGAGGAGATATCAGCACAATCGCAGCTCTGAAATTGGTAGAGGAGTAGCTTCCATCAAATTCTAAAATCCATACCTCATTAGACACTGGCTTTTCTTTGGATTCTTCTTCATTTAGAGGGGGAAATTCTTTTGCACTTACATTGCACTCCACCAATTCTTCTGCTATTCCAGCTGAAACCCTCATCAGGGTGTCACATTCAAGAGCTTCACCAGGCCTCTCATGGACTTCTTCTATGGTCAAAAAATAATTACCTATGCCTAAAGACTCAAATAAGATTTGAGCTTCAGGTGTTGATGTTTGGGTGACCACATATTTTGCTTCCTTTTCAGGAAGCAATCTTTTCATAACACCTCTGACAGGGATTCTTGCCTCTGATAAGTCTATGCTCAACTCGCCACCAGCATCCTTACAAAAATTTTGGCCAAGAAGGATGTTGTATGATGCTGGGACATTGGTCACCAAGATAATCATCTTGATTCTTTTGTCTGGGAATGTTGTAAATGCAAATTGGGCGTCTTTGATTTGTCCCAGCAGTGGTACTTATTTTTTCTTCATGGAGAAACATCTCCTAAATGTTTTGGTCAATGTGAGACCAAGGGATTCTACCACTTTGGTAGGCATGACATTGTCTGAAGCTCCAGAATCAATGATGCAATTGTTCAACTGATGTCCATTTATCATTAGGGAGACATAAAATGGTTCAGTCCTCCCAAGAGCAATGGGAGGAGTAATGACAAGGTTATTTGGGGTAGACATGTTCCTTGGGGGATCATTCTTAGGGGAATCACAAGTCATCTTGGGAATTTCTCATCCTATAGGGATGTTTTGGTTCTTCACACATTGAACCAATTTATCTAATTGCTTAGGGTTAGACTGCAAAAATTCAAATTTAGACATTTGAATTTTGGTTTTATTTATTTGATCAATAATGTCAAATGCCTAAAATGGACTAGGCACAGAGGATGGGAGTTCATCCTTTTGAGTTTTGGGAGGGTGAAAATTGGATTGTGAATTTGAAGTAGAAGGCATAGGGGTGTTTGATGTACTCACCTTTCTTTCAATCATCGGGTCATTTGACTGGAAAGGAAGAGTGGTTCCCTGCTTAGCAATTGAAATTGCTAGTTGAGGTCACTCCTCAGTCTTTTGTTTATCAGCTTGTTGGGTGGATTGATTCTTGGAATGGGTGAACATAGCATATAATCCCTCAGCTGTATTACCTTCACTTCTGGGTTCGTCTTGACAATTCAAGAAACCAATGTTGGAGTCCCCAGCTAACTCTTCTTCTTCCTCAATGAAGAGATTAACATCATCTTCAGGATTTAACTTAGGTTAGAATTAGAAATCTGATTCAAATTCAGGATATCCAATCGTTGAGTTGGTTGGAGGTGCTTCAATGGCAAGATTATTCCTCTGAGGGGGAGGAAGGTGATTAGTTTGCCCTTGATTCCTGGCTGCATTGCCTTGGTAGGACTGATTAGGGAATGTCCTCCTTGGTGCATCTCTGTATGAAAGATTAGATGACATTCCTTGTGTTATTTGATTTCTGAGAGCCATCAACTCATTTTATAGCTTCTGCACCATTGGATCAGTGATGGATGTAGGTGAGTATTCAAAGGAAGAAGAAGATTTACCTCTATTTGGATCTCTCCTTATCTTTCCTACCAAGATCAAGTCATCTTCTACCTCAGTAGCCAAGTCTTGAGCAGCCTCAAGGTCTATGTGGCTAGCATGTCTCAGTAGAAAACTCACTTCAGGCAACTGTGAGTTGATGAAAAAGCATTTGAGGTTTTCGGGTGTTGGTTGAGCAATCACAAGAATCCTGTTCCTCAACTTATCAAACTTTGCAATGAAATCCCTAATAGGTTCATGAGGTTCCTTCTTCATCTATGTGAGCTAGGCCACCAAGGCATGTGCATATTCTATAGGCTTGAACTTGGCTTCAAATTTAGCTTTGAGTGTGTCCCAGTCATTTACTGATCTAGCTTACAGATGGTAGAACCAGTCTACAACAGTGCCTTGTAGTGTTTCTATGAAAAGCCTAACTACCACATCCTTAAATTCCATGCCTATCACACCACAGGCTATGCTAAAAGCTACAATGTGTTCATCAAGATGAACTCTCCCATCACCAAAGAATTTGGGGAAATTCTTCCTTGAGCTGCGTGAAAGTTCATGTAGAGGTGGAGTGAGATTGAGTGGGCCAAAAGAATTACCCCAGGGGCCTTGAACTGCTATGATTGGATTATGGAAAAGGGGTATAACAAATCTAGGTAGTGTATGTATGGGAAATGCTCTACTGACAGCAGAAAAGGAAGCTCTACCTTGTGTTGGTGTCCTAGTACAGGTAGGAGGGACACTCTTGGATCATTGAACTTGAAGTTGGGGAGGGAATAAGTCAAAATTTCCTTGCTGCACCAACTCAAAGATAGGGTTAACAACACCTTGAATTCTTTGGCTTCTAGTATAGCGTGGAATTGCTAGATTGTGCAACAAAAATAGAAAAGGACTGGTCTTGCTTCAGCTTGAAGCTTGAGGCTTCAAACTACTTGTCCTTCGCCAGTGGAATTGCCAAAAAGACTGTTGGGTGAATATTTTGTTAATCAGCTAACTGATGTTTAAAATAGGTCTTATCAACCATAGCAAGGGAGATTGGTGATCCAAAGTCACAGGTTTACCACATCCAAAGGGGACAAATCTCTCCTCTCATCAAGGGGAGGTTACCTATTAAATATGAGAAACTATATACTATATATATAAGCAAAAAATAACACTCAGGGGTAGAGAAACACCATCTATCTCTCTTATTTTAGAGATGATGCTCATAAATAAAGGAAAAAACCTGGTGAAGACATCAAAGGCACTTCTCTTCTTTCAGAAGTGGTCTTGCAACAAACAACATGAGTTCTTTCAGGTAGTGACAAGAAACTAGTAACAAAGGGTAGTAACTAACAGGATGAAATGGAACACAAAGTTTCCACCTCAATTGCCCAAAGAGTGAGATATAAAGGATAATGGGGCCACAAAGTCATCCCAAAATCCTTGACACAAAAAAAAATTAAAAATACACACTGAAGTCAACTATAATAGCATAAAGTCTGAAAGTAACTGACTTCAGGACATCTTCCTTATCACTTCCACTAGTTCTCCTTGTTAGATTAAATAAACAAGAATACATCTAGAAGACATACATAAGGACAATATCTTAAAATGGCACAAGCTATAATAGCACAAAGTCTACAAGTAACTTGCTTTCTCATTCAGATAAAATAATATGAACAACAATCTGAGCTCAAAGTCTCAGTATTTACCTTTCAATTTTGGCAGAGTCTTGCTTCTGTGATGAAAAAGATCTCTCTCAAACAATAAAAGAGATTACAATATATAGTAGCCAGGAAAGACTTGGCACTTTGTTTCATGAAATGGCCCATGTTGAGCATTCAATGCCTTGAATGCATTTTTAGTTCTGTCAGGGGGGCCATGCTGGAATAGGGCAGCTGCCTTAACTATGGCGTGTTGATTCATCTCAAATGTCTTCTCCTGGGCCTGAGTCATATGGTTTATCACTTGATATCTGTGCAACTATCCACCTTGCCTTTACCCCAAAAGAGACAAATAGGCCACGCCTTCAATGTTGGTGGCTCAAATATCTACCTGGTGGACTATTCCACCTACTGGAATAACCACTGCGTAGATATTTCTAGTCTTCCCCCTTTTTTGCTACAATTTGAGCCCTCAAGCTATCTTTTCCCTTTTCTGGTTCTTCCTCTCGGCAGTTCTTCCTTTTGCCCTGAAGGTCTTTGAATGCCTTTGAAAGCATTCGGGTCTGCACTTAAGCCTGCAAAGATCAACAGTAATTTCATTGCAACAAATTTGACATCTTCAGGTCTATCATCCTTTGAAAGCCAATGGCTAGTTGATTACCCTGAATTTGATGACTACAGGCCCATCATCCTTCTTAGCAATTCCTTCGTGTCTTTCCCGCTTGCTTTGGCCGCTTTTTTATGATCTTAACAAGTGGCACGTGGCATTTTCCACTGTGAAATAGATGAGGACACTTGGTAGCATCCGCTTAACTTATAGAAGCTTTAGATACCTTTTGAGAGTCTTGTAAAAGATGACACATGGTGGATTCCACTGAGTTTTAGAAACACTGTAGAAACATTCGAGACTTATTTAGATTCACGCGGATGTAGACATTTGTCGCACTCTGCTGAGTTATAACGGGACACATGGCACGTTCTGTTGATTTTTAGAAACAAGTTGTAATGTGTCTCGATAGATGACACTTGGTAGCTTCTGCTCAACTTTGAGACTTAGACAAAAATAAAAACCCGTGCAGAAAGAAAAACCTGTGCCCTGTGTCATAACCCTTACTACCTCGAAACTGAAACACGTAGGGACAAAACTTGGAGCACACGACTGAAACTCAAAATAAAATGTTGAGTATTTTACTCTACAAAGGGAAGAGAGAATTTTTTTTGGGCTTGTAGGATCAAAAATAGTTCACATGTTGTTCCAAAATAACAAATTTTGGGAACAACAATATGGATCTAAAGATACCATATTATAACAATGTGAAGAGATGTCCATCTATGTTGAAAAAACAATGGACACTTCTTTTCCCCTCAAGTTTCTCATTACTTCCATAGTTCCCAATGAGATTCTTCTTCATGTAGATGATACCCCTCTATTCATTAGTGTCAAAATTGGTGATATCTAACTCAAGCGTGCCTTGATTGATGAGGGTTCCAACACTTGTGTTGCCTCTCTCAATTTTATCAAAACCCTTGGATATTCTAAATACAATCTCAAATCCACATGCAGAACATGTCAAGGCTATGATTGAAGGCAGATGCCTCCTTTAGATTGTGTGTGTCATCCCAGTCATATCCCACCTACCACCATTCATGTGAAGGTGATGATATTTAATTTTACTCTATCTTATAACATTCTACTTGGTAGGTCATGGACCTACTGTATGAGAGCAGATACTTCTTTTGCTTGCCAATGTGTTAAATTCCATCATAATGGAGCTATTTACAGGATTCAAGGTGACAATAACCCTTGGAATTTTGAACAATTCCAAAACCATGGTGTCTTCAAGATTCATACTCTTGAACCTTTACCCAGTGTTCCATTATGTGAATCTCAAAGATTCAATTTTCCTATCAATTCCATTTGAGGTTACAACAGTCATCCTAAACTCATTAGGAATATTCCCCTTAACCTCCAAGATTTTGATGATAATAAACCTGATGAGATCAACCTAAATATTAAAACTTCTAATCTCTCACCTCATCCCATCTCTCAGCTTCTTACTTCTTTATAGCCTCATTTTCACAAACCACCTTGTGATGACATCCCCATTGTCTTGACTATGACTTGATATTCCATTCATCACACCTCATCAGATGACAATGTCATCCCCACCTATATCAATGATCTTCATACAATTGACTATGATGATGGTTATACCTTAGATGATCCATTCTTAGGTGTTCTTGTTTAGGCTCATGATGCTAAGATTATCCATTATCACTCTTCTTTGCTTAAGGATTTTAGTGCTTCTTCCCATATTTCATCATATACAGGACCTAATTTTTGTATTTTTCTTCTTTATCATAGGGTAGAGATGGTGTAGACACCTCCAATTTTTTAAAAACCATGTAGGTGTATGCTTATAGGTCATGTTATGGCTGGGCCTTATTTATTTGCTAGGTACCTTGACCCCTACATCTATCTTATCTTTAAGATGCCTACAACCCTCCTTCGACCTTCTATAGTCTATGCCCTCCCTCAGTAGATCCCACTTCAAATCCCATTCCTGATCTTGATTTAGCTGAGTCTATCCGTACTTTTTGTCCCATTTCTCTTTCTGTTGAGCCTGATCTTGTCCCTTTACCAACACCACCTTCCCTCGATGATGGTTTGCTTCCGTTACCACATATGGCTTTGTTTCCCACCAAATGGGTCAATGAGCCTTCCCAAAATATTTCCATTTCTATTACACCTCCTCTTATGAGTACATCTACCAAGACTACTCACTAACATATCTATTGCTTCCATGACATATATAATCATTCATCTACACATTATCATAAGCTATGACAATATATTGATACTTTGTATCCTTCTATCCCTTAGTGCTTAGACAAGGCCATACCTCTCCCAAAGTTACTACCTGAGTATATTCCTAATTATTAATAAGTGTATTATCTTTGGTACCAATGTGGCACCCATCACACTGATCATTATTACATCCTTCAGTAGCACCTTAAATATCATATCTTAACTATTCTTGTACCTTATACCATTCCTCCCACAAGTCATTCTTGCAAGAAGGCTCCTCCTTCTTCTCCTATGATTATACCTCCTATGGTCCCTTCTTAACCTCTTATTTCTCCACCCATGAATCCTTCACCTGTGGACCTTCCCTCACATGTGGATCCTCCTCCACCTATGAGTCCCTCAGCTGTGAATCCTTCCCCATTAATGATCCCTTCATCTCCTGCAGAGTCTACTCTCATGCATTCTCCCAAGAATCCCTTGCCTAATATCCCTCCTCAGCATGATCCATCAAGCATTCCTACCTTTTCTATTGAGGAGATTAGATGTGAAGTATTTTCCTAGTTTTTGCTGAAGATAGATGAGACATTATCTGCAGTTCAACTCCAACTTCATAGAGATATATCAGATGTTTTGGATAAGGTGTGTGGGAAAATCTATCAATACTTATGAACACATTCATGGTGGTCTAACATTTTCATTTTATATTGGATGTGTGCTCCAATATTATCTTTATCTATTTTTTATATCATTTGACATTGTGTCAAATTCTTATTTATCTTCTATGATAACTTTAATTTCGCATTCTATATTACTTATAATGTTATTTATGTTTGCTTAAGGATGTCTTCTTTATCATATATTTCTTTATATTTCTTAAAAATTCCCTTGTTATCTTTTCATAATTGTTTGCTTTCTTATCTCTATCTACACAGATAATTATCATTGTGACTTGGTTATACAAACCTAAATCCCTTTAGTCCTCCTTCTTTACCATGTGATCAATTAACAAACAAATAATCTTATTATAATTTATTTTCACTGGTCCACTTTAGATCTCCTTTTTCCCTTTATTACATTTTCTCAAACTAAGCATATACATGGTTGAGACTTGAGATGACATGTTGGTTCATTATGATATTGCTATCAAGGTTCAACTATGTAGTTTTTCGAGTCAAAATCATTCACCCATGTTTCATGAGTAGTGGTTCACATGAACCCATCTCTCATGAGAATGAATGGTCCACTTATTACTCATTGTATCTAGGTGATGCTCATAGGGGTGAAGCATTGGGCCTTCGCAGGAGGTCACCCATCCTAGTACTACTCCAACTCAAGTGTTCTTAACCATGGAGTTTCCTCCAAGGTTAAGCCTAATTAACTTGCTACCCCATTTGTAAGACCTTTATCAAGATTTTTTCCTTATGAACCATTCATTATATATCCCCTTAAGCTCATCAATTGATAAGTAGGAGGTATTTTCCACAGTGATTCAAATTATGATGTTGCTATCATGATTCAACTGTGTAGTTTTTTAAGTCAAACTCATTGACCCATGTTTCATGAATAGTGGTTCATAGGAACCCATCTCTCAGGATAATTAATGGTCCACTTAGAACTCATTTCATCTAGGTGATGCTCATAGGGGTGAAGCATTGGGCTTTCCCAAGAGGTCACCCATCCCAGTACTACTCCAACCCAAGTGTGCTTAACCATGGAGTTTCCTCCAATGTTAAGCCCACTTAGCTTGTTGATATATTTGTAAAACCTTGAGAAAGTGTTGTCACATATGAACCATTCATTATATATACCCTTAAGCTCATAAATTGATAAGTAGGAGGTATTTTCCATAATGAGTCAAATTATGATATTGCTATCAGGATTCAACTGTGTAGTTTTTAAAATCAAACTCATGGACCCATGTTTCATTAGTAGTGGTTTACACGAACCCATCTCTCATGAGAATGAATGGTCCACTTAGCACTCATTACATCTAGGTGATGCTCATAGAGGTGAAGCATTGGGCCTTCTTGGGAGGTCACCCATCCCAATACTACTCTAACTCAAGTGTGCTTAACCATGGAGTTTCCTCCAAGGTTAAGCCTACTTAGCTTGCTACCCCATTTGAAAAACCTCCAGTAAGTGTTGTGCTTAACCATGGAGTTTACTTCAAGGTTAAGCCCACTTAACTTGCTACCCCATTTGTGAAACATTCATCAAGTGTTGTACCTTATGAACCATTCATAATAACACACTTGAATTAGAGTAGTACAGGGATGGGTGACCTCTCAGGAAGGCCCAATGCTTCACCCCTATGAGCATCACCTAGATGCAATGAGTGTTAAGTGGATCATTCATTCTCATGAGAGATGCGTTCATGTGAACCACTACTCATGAAACATGGCTCAATGAGTTTGAATTAAAAAACTACATAGTTGAATCCTGATATCAATATCATAATTTAACTCATTGTGAAAAATACCTCGTACTTATCAATTGATGAGTTTAAGGGGATCTATAATGAATGGTTCATAAGGCACACCACTTGTTTAAGGTTTTGTAAAAAAGGTAGCAAGCTAAGAGGGTTTAACCTTGGAGGAAACTCCATGGTTAAACACACTTGAGTTGGAGTAGTACTGGGATGGGTGACCTCCCAGGAAGGCCCTATGCTTCATCCTTGTGAGCATCACCTAGATGTTATGAGTTCTAAGTGGACAATATGTTATCATGAGAGATGAGTTCATGTGAACCACTACTCATGAAACATAGGTCAATGAGTTTGACTCAAAAAACTACATAGTTGAATCTTGATAGCAATATCATAATTTGAATCGCTATGGAAAATACTTCCTACTTCTCAATTGATTAGCTTAAGGGGCTCTATAATGAATGATTCATAAGGCACAACACTTGTTGAAGGTTTTGTAAATGGGGTAGCAAGCTAGGTGGGCTTAAAGGTTAAGCCCACCTAGCTTGCTACCCCATTTACAAAACCTTCAACAAGTGTTGTGCCTTATGAATCATTCATTATAGAGCCCCTTAAGCTAATCAATTGAGAAGTAAGAAGTATTTTCCCATGGTTAAGCACACTTGTGTTGTAGTAGTACTGGGATGGGTGACTTCCTAGGAAAACCCAATGCTTTACCCTTGTGAGCATCACCTCGATGCAATGAGTGCTTAGTGGACCACTCATTCTCATGAGAAATGGGTTCATGTGAACCACTACTCATGAAACATGGGTCAATGATTTTGACTCAAAAAACTACATAGTTAAATCCTGATAGCAATATCATAATTTGAATCGCTATGGAAAATACCTCCTACTTAGCAATTGATGAACTTAAGGGGTTATGGAATGAATGGTTCATAAGGCAAAACACTTGCCGAAGGTTTTGTAAATGGGGTAGCAAGCTAAGTGGGCTTAACCTTGGATGAAAATCCATGGTGAAGCACACTTGAGTGGGAGTAGTACTGGGATGGGTGACCTCCTAAGAAGGCCCAGTGCTTCACCCATGTGAGCATCACCTAGATGAAATGAGTGCTAAGTGGACCATTAATTCTCATGAGAGATGGGTTCATGTGAACCAATACTCATAAAACATTGGTCAATGAGTTTGACTTGAAAAACTACATAGTTGAATCCTGATAGCAATATCATAATTTGAATTGATGTGGAAAATACCTCCTACTTATCAATATGTTGGTTCATTATTAAGCCTAAGTGTTCTAATTAGTCTTGTCTTTGGTCACTTAGATTCCTTTAGCTTAAGCCTAAAAATCATTCATGTGTATCACTCTATCTCTCATGATTGGTCATTCCAAGTATGTATGGAGGAGGAATCTTAAAAAATCCATCAATATATTTGAAAGCCAAATCATTTAATAAAAGATAATGATATAAAAAGGTAAAAATATTTCAAATTTATTAAAATTCAAATCATACTAAAAGATGTGATTCAAAGCACATCTCCTTCTAATCAAAGATAAAACTCCATAGTTGGCCTCACGATAGAGCTGAGGTCCATTAGGGTGCCGTAGACTAGTATATTAGAAAAGGAAAATAGAAAAATCTTCTAGTTCTACCTACTTTCTCATGCAAGTACCCAATCTTCATAGTAGACTGACAGCTTTGTAAGGGGTCCTGAAGAATAGGGAACATGCTGTGGGAAGGTAGGGCCATTTTAATTTTCTTGTACCAATCTACCATCATGAGTTGACCTAAGTAGCATGCTTATTTGCCTACATAGCTTTGTGTCTACAATAAACATGTTTTCTTTGTACATTGATGGTCACTAGTCACTCAGTGTATTTTTATGTCCTTAGTATGCCTCTTGTCTCCTAAGGTCTTCTTATAAGATGCCTAAGTTATACTTTTTACATTGTCTTTTTCATTCCTTAAAATCCTAATAGTTCCCCTTGAGAAATATTGTTTGTTCACTGATCACTCCCCTAAGGATTCTATTTGTGAGTTGCATTATAAGACCATGGATAGGACCTAACCTTCCTCACAAATTACCAAAATTTTCAATTCCTATTACCAACATCCTGTATTACCATATTTTCACATTCATTCTACCTCATTAGTGTTCCCTTTGTGAGTTGCAATGTAAGACCACAGATAGGACCTAGCCTTCCTCACAAAATTTTCTAATAATCCAAGTTGCAATAAAAATTACATGTCAAATATGAGATAAGATGTGATTGATCATGAAGTTGCATGTCATGAACATGCTTTCCAGCTTGATTTAGTATGTTTTATGCTTACTTCATTTCTCTTTCATTTTTTTATCTTCTTAATTTCTGATTGCATGTAAGAAACTGACTATTTGGAATTCATGTGATAAATTTAAGCCCACTTTTTGCCATTTTTTTATTTTATACTTCCCAACGTGATTTAGTATGATTGATTGACTTAATTGATTTGTTTTTTTACCATTACTCTTTCACGTGATTTCCATTTTATTTCATTATTTTCATACTTCCCAACGTGATTTAGTGTAATTTTACTTGTTTTAATTTGGTTTCAAAAGCTCTTTTTCATGGTTTAAAAACAAATTTTTGCCATCTTGTTTACCACCCTTTGGTTTCTTATACTTAAGTCATTTTCTTGTTATTACACATTTCCCAACATGAAATAGTGTGTATTACATTTTTGATTGATTATACTTAGCCAAATCTTTTTCACCTATTTCTTTTTAACCATGCATGTGTCCTACATAATGCTAGAAAAGAAACCACAACTCATATATTCCTTATAACATATACAACAAAAATCTAAATACACGTGTTAAATATATCCAAGCATCCACAACCACAACCACAACCATAATGTAAACACGTAAATTTAGTATCCAACTACCAAAATTAGATATCTATATATATCATGTGTTTTTGATACAAAGTATAAAAATACATAGCTTCAACTCTATGACTGGGCCCTATCATGCCTATTTTGTGGCCTAGCCACACTACCCATAGATGCATCGATCTAACTCTTCTGAATAGAATGTTTTAAAGAGGTTGTTTGAGATCTCAGTCTTGATACCTACCCCTGTAGATGAGCGACATGGTCCTGTACCTGTCCCAATTAGGTCAAGGTCGCTAGATGTGTCACTTTCTTCTAGGCCTATACCTATCCCATTTGTGTTATGATAGTTATATTCACAACTCTCTCTGAAGCTAGGGCCTACCATTCCTATGCCTCTCCTGCACCCACCCTTGCTAGTGGCTCATCCCTTTTTTGTGCACCTATAACTACCTTATGGCCTCTCCTTCTATTTTAAACCATCTCACCTGACTTGAGGTAGATGGTACCATGGGATTCTCTAGTGTGGTAGGGTTGTAATGCATCAACACCTCATATAGGATATCATGGAGTGTTCCCCTTATTAGGGACCCCCATCTAGTCTCCTCCTCATCTGCTTCATTGATATATCTCAAAATCTATCTATCTATCTATACTCTATCTCAAATAACTTACTCAAAATTTTAAATAGTATTTTATTACCTATCCGTGTGTCACCTACCACCATCTCACCATTTACACAACTGCCAAACATGGTCTCCCTATCAACACATCCTTCAAGAAATTTATCTGTAGATCACCACCCAAAAATCAAATCCTAGAGTCACTATTCATGCCTACCTTAGGCTATGCTTGAGTGGTCTCTCTATCACCCAAATTTATCCTTGCCTACTTAATGGATCATCTGGGATGACTACAATCTCTACTCTCTCCTATTTTTTATGCCTTTATCAATGTTATGCTTGAGGTAGTCACTGCTCCTGCTATTGTCATGATGGCAATGATACCTCTGATAGTATTGCATCTACATCTATCTCCTCTCTCTCTACTACCTATCATGCCTGACCTATCCATAGTCTCTCATGATGTGGTTTGATCACTGGCCTAACAACTAGTGGCCCTAATCATCCTCTCTACCTTAGCTCTCTCACATTTTAATCCTAAAATATGGGCACCACTATCGGTGCCACTAGGTGAGGGAGTCCCATTTGACCTAGTACACATGCCACCGAATGTGGATCTGTCCACCAGGTGTAATGGCTGATAATCTTTATCCATGCTAATTTTGGTGCCACTATCTCCTAGCTTAGCCACACCATAGCAATGTTCCCATAAGGCTACCATATAATTTATAATCACCTCACTATTTATAGTACTAGCATGTGGGGAATGACCCATGCTACCTAATCCTACCACCACCTTTGTACTTGAGGTACTATTATCAACCACATGTGATAACCCAATCAGTCGATACATAGGGAACCTCTCATATATCCATGTAGTTAGTAATATAATAGGCCCTATCGACTTCTACCCTTTGGACAACATCCCATACATGTCATGTGCATGATGTACCCAGATGATAGAGCCTAAGTCATACAACACCCCATGCTCCAATATCATCTGGCATACGGCTATCATAAATAGTGGTACCTTGCCATTTGACTTGTGACACAACATCCATACTATCACAAGTCCTATCACTACCTTTTGGATACCTAGAATCTATGAGGTATAAACATTGAACAAGCTAATTCTCAATATGAGGTATATCCTCTCTGAGCCTATCACCCATATGGCTAAAGCTCTCCTCTCCTCCTCACCATCTAGTAATCCCATGACCATGGGTGTACCTACTATAGGTAGTCCAAGGATAACATGGATGTCCTCTAAAGTGATACCCACCTCAATGGTATCCCCGTCCACCTCCCATCTAATCTCATTAGTCAACCATTCCCAAGCTCCTAGGAACATGACTAGCAAATTTGAACTTAGTAGAATCCTACACATATTTACAATGCCTCCTAAACCTACTAAAATCAATCTTGCTTGATCCTTAATCGATAATCACTCCAAAATATCTGAGAGCCATGCTGCATCCACTTAGCACCAAACCTGGGACACCCCTGCAACCATAAAACAATAAAATATTTATTAAAACCTCCATGTCATTTATAATAAAAATACATCCTTTTCAAATTTTAAATAGAAACAAGCCTAATTTTCTTTAATTTATTCATTTTTAATCAATTCAACCTATTTTAAGCCTATTTGGCCCTTCTAGCCCTCAATTAAACATTATGGGCCTTGCTAACACTCTTTCAGCTTATTTCACACATTTCTATACTATTTAAGTCACTTAGTCAAATACTAAGTTGACCAAAATTTCCTTATTTTGACCAAGTTGACTTAACAAACTAAGTCGACCCTTTACTTTTTCCCCTCTTAGTACTAAGTTGGTAGCATGGATTTTTCTACTAGGTCAACAGTCATGTACTAAGTCGGTAAATTGGAGAACACACTAGGTTGACACATACCTACTAGGTTGGTAGCATGGATTTTACAAATTTTTAACCTACTAGGTCAACTGGGTCAACCTAGTCATTTTTACCTGTTGACCCGCTACATTTTCAATAACAAATGCCTTCTAGTAGTTATTACTCCTATCCCTTAAAACCCATTTCTCTACTTGGCTTTTACTACCCATAGTAACTTTTTTGGGTTCATTTTGATCCCTAAAATTACTTTAAAACACAAAAATCTAAAAAACACTTAATTTCAATAAAATATTCCAAAACTAGTTTGACATTTTCAGTTGCTTACTTATGTTGCACCTGCCACTGTCACTGGGAGTCTCTCTCATCTCGCCCATCATCTCTTCACCATCCTATCTCATTTGGTCTTTTAGGGATCTTTTTCTCTAAAAAAACAAGTCAAAAATAATAAATGACTTTTCTTTCACCCTATTTAAACTTACTTTTCATAATTCATTATCTTTCAAATATTATCCGTCAGATTCCTTGTTTTCCCATATCTTTGTTTTTACTTACCTATTTTTTGAACCATAAAATGTTCTAGAATCATGATGACATAAAGAATATTTTCCACTACATATGTGCATACATACATGCATACATACATACAAACACACACAAACACACACACATACATGTAAATACACATATATGTATTCCATTTTTTTTTTTGGCTATTTTTTGCACTAATCTCTACAGGTTCACCTAATGTTCTTCACATTTGGAAGCATTCACATTTCTCACAATCTACTTCTTTATCTACAAAACTAAGGTAAGTAAAGGTATGTGTTTTTCAATTCTATCCTTTCATTTATCTTATTTTCTACTTACTACATTTTACTTAGTATCAACGTTATGTGTTATCATGTTCTATTCTCAAAGTGCCATCCTATATTGCACTCACATGACATGTGATGAGATTCGAATGGGGGATATGTATACACATAATATTTTCAAAATTTTATCACTTACTAACACTTTGTATCTTGTAAGAACCCATCGAGTCTCAATCTCTCTGAGTGCATGCCTTAAGGGGTGTACTGGGAAAGGGGTGGGTAGACCATTAGTTCTTCGTAGGATTATTGTCCTTTTTACCACTTGTTATCTACACACTTGCCTCTTGATAACCTTATCTCTAAGCTTATTCTTCTCTATTGCACACTCTCCAGTCATTTTCTACCTTTTATCCCCCTTTTCCTAACCTTTACCCCTTTTTGACTATTTATTGTACTAGGTCGACACTGTCGATTTTGTATAGTTTTGAGCCTCAATTTCTTATACTAGGTTGATTGGGTCTACCTTGTACAATTTTAGGTAAAATTAACTTAGGGTCTAGGTCAGCTCTTAGCCTACCTAGCCCATGACCTAGTGAATTCTTATCTAAAACTGTGCTAGGTTGATTGGGTCAATCATGTCGGACAAAACTTTCAAAAGGGCTTAGGGTTAAATTTACCTATATATACAAGTTCGTTTTACCATTATTTAGAGAAGAGAAGAAGTAAGAGTTATATTGCATTTACTTATCCACCATTATACTTGAGGAACAAGCTTAAGGTTTCATACTTTCTTCGGAGATACGAATCTTATCTTGTGGTGAAGTCTTTTGGATGCATTGATAGGTTATGTAGCCTAGAACTAATTTATCCTTGTCATTCTTACATACCATAACAACCTCTTGCAAAGCGCCTTGGCCAAGGGAGACATTTTGGCTCGATGGGTTTGTCTTCAAAGTTAAGTATTCCTAACTTTGTTCCTCCTTTGTAAGAGTAGATAAATATGCATTTTTACTTATCTTCCATACATTAAGATTTTGTATACATTGATGTGAGTATGTCTTCTATGCATGTTTACTTTTATTACTTATTACCCCCACTTTGTACCATAAGTTTCAGTGAGCACTAGATTAGGCTTTACTTTACTTGTTATCTATTTAGTGAAATATCAAGACATAGGACTCCCTTGGGGTTATTACATGATTGTGCTTGGTTGAAGGCTTTGGATCCCTCCTTAGTATAATGTATTATGGTAAGAGAGACCCTAATCAGGTATAGTGGATCCCCATATTGGTCATGTTCCCGACTATCTAATGTGTCCCCAATCAGAAGTGTATGGTATAATCTATCTTCTTTGAGTTAGGATTGATTTATAGACATGATGCATTTTTGATTTCATAAAGTCTCTATGCAGATATTTGACCTTCAAGAGTGTGCAAAAGACCTATAAATAGTTTTTCTAAGGTTGAGACCCTAATAGAGCTTGTAATGATTAAAAAATTGAAAATAGAAAAAAAGTGGAGTGTAATGGGTTGAGATGACCCCACTCACCCCAACAATGACTGAACACTACCTATGTATCTAGTAATATGAAGAGGGAATTCTAGACCACGTAGTTCTCCCACTTAGAGTGTTATGTGTAATTTTGATCCTTCGACTATATGAATACTTATATGGATGGATTGAATACTCGATCATGATTTGCTTTGGATTTGATAAAATAGGATTTGGACTTGGTTGAGGACTACGTCAACTGATTAGAATTGGAATTGGGAAGAATAGGGAAGTTTTTTTCAATGTGGAATAGTGTAAGTATGCCTCTAAATTAAAATTTCCAAGTACTAGAACAATTTAATTAATCATGCATTTAAAACAATCCAAAAGGGGAAAATCTCATGCTACATATCCTAAAAATACATATTAAACTATAAGGGAGGGTTCCAAATTTATAATTTACCATTATAAACCCTAAGGTTAGGACCAACTACCATTAGTGACCCAACTATTTGGTTTTGTTCTACATGGAAAAGTGCAAACTTTGGTATATCAAATATTTGTGATGAAATATACGTGTATAAAGTTTCCCCCCTTTAGTCTAGAAATTAAATTATTAGAGTAAGTGAAAGATATACCTTAATGTGTAAGACACACTTTAACTTTGAGCTAGTACTCCAATTTTATAGGGCACCATAGTTTGGAAAACTCTACAAAACACATGAAGTAGTTACTTTGTTCTTTTGAAAACTAAAATTTGTAAAATCTTGAATTTAAAAATTGCTTGAACTTGAAATTTTGAAAATGCTTGAATTTGAAATTTTAAAATGCCAGAACTTGAAATGAGAGTAAGGGAGGAATACACCTATATATGTGGAACCAATGTTTTGCTTCAATAAATTTACTTGGAGATGAAATTTCTTTGAAGCATTTGAGAATTCGTGCTTCTCATGAAGCACTTAGAGAAGCTTGGTTCCTTAACTGAACTAATGGATAACTTCAGGGTCATCAAACCCTAAATTAAATTTGTAATTTGTATAAAAGAATAAGATTTATCAAGGAATGTAACAACCTCAATTTAAATTAATTGGTATTTATAACCCCAAGACCTAAAATATGTTAAAATCCATAATAGATTCATAGACATAATGTTAGAGGGCACTGGACCTCTAAGTTATGCATTATGCACTTAATTGAATCAACCACTGCATATCACTTAACTATTCAATTGTAACTTTGTTCTTAAATTTGTGATCAAAATAGATTGGAGTGCATCTATGATACTACCATGTATATAAATAGTAAATAGTAGTGAAAAGCATGGCATGAATCTATATCATGCCCCTATTTATAAATGTAGAGTTTATGATTGTATGTAAATGTAAATTATAAATCTGTTTGAAAATTGTGCATAAACCTATATCATATACTCGAAACTATGTGAATTTTTATTTTGTTCATGAAATATAAGTGCATATGCATGTCACATGACCTCATAATTTATGTCAATGACTGAATTTTAACCTTTGTGAAACTTTTAAAACTATATTTTTTGCCAAACTATTTTTAGATATTGAAGAGGCTTATCTCATGTATGAAAAACCCACTGAAATGCCCCCCTTTTGAGGTGAAGTAATTTGTTTCTGAAAGTCACTCATCTCAAAATAAAAGTTAATTACAACATGCATAGTAAGATGTAACCATTGAAGAATGTAGCATATGCAAAAATTATGTTAGCATAGTAAGATATATGTCATTCACATTATGTATGTAACACACAAATCAAGGCCTATAAAAATGTATCAATGAAGCTCATAGTAATAGAACATAAATTTAGTATCTCATGTGTTTGTTAGTGTGTGATATGGATCATAAAACTCATCAAACTTAACAAGCTCAACAAGAACACACATAACAATCACAATATCAAATAATAAATCCCAAGGTTGTACATAAGGGACATGTTCAAATGTCAAAAAATATAAATTTCCACATGTAAAGGACATGAATAATGTCACAAACAAGTGACATGTTAAAATGTTGCACACAAAAATATTCCAAGGTCAAAAATTAAATGCCCATGCTCTAATCTTACACATGTTAAAAGATATCTCATATATACGTTCATGTAATTACAACAAGGGCTAAATGCCACACATAACAACTAAGCAAGATCTGATTTACTATTTACAAGTAACAACATTAATGGAACATAGAAATAGAGATATAGTCTAACCATGTAAATGCAATGTGATCATTTCCTAGTAAATAACATATCCATGTACACAATGTAAGATAAAGATGTTAACAAGACATTTTTTAATATTATATAACTAAACAATATAAGAGTCATGGAATGATAACCCCTAAAAATACTATAACATGTTAATAAGATACCCCCACTTTAACAAGGATATTGGATAGAGGTAACTCCAACATCTTAGTCCTTGAATAAGTATGTATGTTCTGCATAACATTCATGAATACCAGTGAAGTGCATATGTGATAAAAAAAGAGGATGATATATATTAATCACAAGATAAATAACACATTAAAATGATGTAAACTAGATGTTGAATCATGCTCATGTCATGATTTTGGATTTTTAGAATACTTTGCACCTTTTTTTACTTTTGCATATTTGTTTTTTTATATTTTTTGCATTTTAAAACTAAAACAATAGAAATTAGAGGTATGCAAGGGTTTTAAATAATAATAAAGGAGAGAGATCTAAATAATTTTCTACATATGTCAATGTAAAGTGTGCACTATAATTGATGTCATGGCCATGTATGAACAAGATTCCCCTACTATATATGGATTGTAACTTTTAAAAGTATGTAAGAGACACAATTAGTATGTGGAGGACTGATTGTACATCTTGATGCATCAAATATACACTTGTCAATCTTTGTAGTGTGTATGAGCAATATAACTTAGAAAAAAAAAGAGTTTTCATGAATAATCATTATTTTATATATTGAAACAAAGTAAAATATATGAAATTTGGAAATATTAAGGCTTCATGTGCTCAATTTTGGTTTTTTGGGTGAAAATTTACACATGACAGGAATGACCAAGTAAGGCCAATAATGAAAAATGCTCTTAACCCTTATTATTTGATGTGTTGAGGATATACTAGATGAGTAGAGACTAGAATTATATGAGGTTGATGATAATAAAATAAGAAGTGGGGTTAAGGAAAGTGACCGATATAGAATGTTAGGATGGGAGCAGACTGACTAGCCAGTACGAGAGAAAATGCAGTAAGTGTATATATAATATTTTTAAAACTTTATCAATTACTGATGTTTTTTATCTTGTAGGAACACATTGAGTCTTAACCTCTATGAGTGCATGCCTTAAAGGGTGCATTGGGAAAGGGGTGGGTAGACCTTTGGTGCTTAGTAAGATTGTTGTTCCCTATACCACCACCTAAAACTAATACAAACCCCTCCTAAACATTTCCCGAAGCTTTGAGAACCTCACATTGTTTGATAATAAATTCACCACCTAAAATAGACCCTACATAAGTAAAACCCATTTTTACCAATTTTTTAATTCATTTAAATGGGTCAACCGAGTTATAAGAATAACTCATGTTACGTGACTGAGTCATCCTAGGTCAACTTAGTTTAGGACCTAATGGCTGTATTTTATAACTAACAAGGTTAACTAGGCCAACTACGCCAACTAAAATTATGGAAGGGCTTAAGGTTAAATCAAGATATATATACCCCTCTTTCACCTCATTTTTAATAGATAGAATCATTCATTTGTGCTTCTTTATCTACGTTTCCACCATTCTACTTGAGGAGTCATTGCTTAGGATTTCATGCTTCTTGAAGGATAACCTTTGTCTTATGAAAGATTGAGATTCACTAGGAGGTCCTCGAATAGATAATAGTCCATTGTCCATCCTTAGATTCTTAAAAAATACACAACATCCTCTTATAAAGCACCATTGGCCAAGGGAGAAGTTGAGGATCGATGATTCATCTTCAAGGTAAGTTTTCCTAACTCTTATTATTCTATTTTAATAGATAAATTTGCATGAATAATATCTAATGAACAGATTGTCTCTTCTTACTTAAGATTACCTCTATATTAACTTGAGTATAGTTTTACTTTGCATGTTTATTATTTATGTTTATCCCCCATTTGTGCCACAATATTTAGTGAGTACTAGATTATTTTAAATTTATTATTGCATTATTAGACCTAGCTAGGGTTATTATGTGGTGTTGCTTGTGTAGAGGCTTTAGAACCTTCTCTAGCCATATTATAAGATTTGATATCCCTTAGGTATGTTTAATAGATCTATATTGGTCATGACCATGATTATTTAAGTATCACTAGTGGTATAGTCAGCTGATTTATCTTCTCCGAATTAGGATTGATTCATAGATCAACTTCACTTTTGCTTAAATACATTATGGTGAACCCAACATGAATTAGCCCTTGAATTTTTTTAATTTTTAGACTATTGAATCGATTATGTTAATTTAGTATAATAGTTTATGCATAGGTCTTAATACTCAATCGATCTAATCAACTTAGTTTGGCTCTATATACAGGTCATTTATTTCTACAAACAACTAGATCGATCTAATTGACCCAATTCAATACTCTTTACAGGTCATCTTCTACTTCATTGATTGGATCAACATAGTTAGGGCACTATTTTATAATTTTTCTAGTTGAGGTAAGCCTATTGATCTTGTTTGACTCTCTATGATCAGAATTTCCATCTTAGCACACTAGATCTATCTTATCGATTTAGTTTTTCATCCCGTCTCTCAAATTTTATTTTAAGTTTTGTTTAGACTATTGGATCAATTCTATCAACATCATTGTTTTGGTTATTTTAATTATTCATATTTAAGTAAATTCAATCAACTGGTTTGACTATGTTATGTCATTTTATCTTGTAGGTTTAAACCTTCATTTGGACAACACGATTTAAAAACAACAATTCAACATCTTTAATACATTACTAAATTGATCAAATCAACTTCATTTTCAATATCAAGTTCATTTTAGCCATGCTAATTATTTCCTTTTCTCAAATTTATTTTCCTACTATTTTTCAAAATTTAAATTTGATTCCTATTTTTCCTAGTTTTTTAGTTCTTTGCTATGCTCATTGAAGAAACCAAAAAAATAGAATATGGTACACCAACATGTCCTCAACCAATTATTGTCTCTAAATAACTCACTCCAAAAGATCATTATAAATTTAATTTATTCTTGGAAAATTATTGTGAAGCCTTTGCTTGGTCATATGAAGATATGCTAAGTATTGATCCTTGCATCATCGTATATAATATCATCACTTACCCAGATGCCAAACTTGTTATACAAAAACAACAAAAAATTCCACCTAAAATTTATACCTTATGTCACAAATAAATCATTAAACTTTTGGATGTCAAATTCATCAAACCTATTGACTACTTGGAATGGGTATCAAGCATCGTTCCCGTTTGTAAAAAAATCACCATGGTTATTCTTATATGCATTGATTTTTGTAATCTTAACTTAACATGTACAAAAGACAACTTTCCCATACCTTCAATAGATGCCATAGTTGATTCCACTACTGGATATGAAATGTTATCACTTATGGACATTTTCTTAGGCTATAACCAAATTCATATAGCTCCAAAATACCAACATAAAACAACATTTACTCTAAAGTGGGGAACCTATTATTATGTCAAAATGCCTTACAGGAAAAAAAATGTTAGAACAACCTATCAACGTGCAATGACCCACATTTTATATGATCTTATACATAGTATAGTGGAAACCTATGTAGATAATATCATTGCCAAATTTGAAAGTTGTACAACACACCTCACCGATCTATCTCTCATTTTTGATCAATTAATTAAATATAAATTTAGACTTAACCCCTATAAATGTGTATTTAGAGTTACATCGAGTAAACTTTTAGGTTTCTTAGTTTCTGTTTGAGGCATTGATGTCGATTCAACTAAAAATAAAGGTGATTATCGACATGCCTATTCCTCACTCCATCCTAATATATGTAGCTACCTTAGAAAATTTTGGGAAATTCGATGGTTTATCTCATAAATGGCTTACTATAATCACCTAAAAGTGGTATTTGGATGCTAAGAGTGTTGCTTGAAATAATCTATTCCTATCTTAACCCTAAACCTATCCTAGAGCCTTTACCACACTTTTTTATCCATTGTATAGACCATAAACATATTCTATCAACCCAAACATAGTCCCAAGATAACATTCCTAGATCCCAACCCAGTGTACCCAATACTCTACTAAGTGGACATTAGCGCCGCACTAAGGAGACTTCAGCCACATGATGCTAGTGTCCCCAACTGGGTGCTAATGTCTCTTTCCTTAACTCTCCTGAATGGATACTTTTCCAAATGTGTACCCCTCCTAAAGTTGACCTAAGTACATTTTATTATCTGAATAAACTATAGATCTCTATAAATATAATACTATTTGACCTCTATTCACTAGATGGAAAATAGATGTAAAAGCCTATCTAAATAATAAATAAGTTGAGCAAAATTAAGGTATTTGATCCTTATTCCACCCTACTTTCTACATACTTCCATTTATAGTAGCCTTAATCCCATATTTCAAAGATTATCATTCTCACACACACTCAAGGCATTCAAGACCACTCTCATTCTAGCATTCACTTGTACTTACACCAAACACTAGGTAGGAGAACTACATCAGGATTGATCCCTCTTCAGAGTATTGGTATGTAGGCAACTTTCTTCACAATGGGGTGTTAAGGATGTACATCCTATCCTACTAACCAACACACGTTTATTGCTCATGCCATACTTGTAAGGAGGATTAAGTTTTTCACACTAAATTAGATTTTCCAAGCATAATACAGAGTTCTAGATTTCATGTGTGCAGGAATAGGACCCAAAAACATATGCACATGTGCTCCTAGTAAATAGGAAAAATCCTATGAAGAGGACACTAGTGCCACTTTGAGGACACTACAGTAGTATGGCACTACTATCCAGGTAGGGTGCTACTATCCAGTGAATAATAAGATCTAGGGACCTTGTTGATGTCACTTAGACCTATCCAAGACCTAGTTTTTAAAACCCAAATCATTCATGATAACCTCTTTATAGATAAGTCTCTATTTATGTATATTTATTACTATTTTAAAAAAATTAAAAGAAGTCAAAATATATAAAAAATTATTGCTTAATTATTGCATATTATTTAATTGATTTAGACATCTCATATCTTTAATCTAACTTAAGAATTACATTTGTAAAACCCTAAAAGGTTAAGTTATTTGGTAAACCTGACTTACTTCAAATATTGCTTCAAACCCTAAATTGCATTAATCCTAATTTTGTACAATAAATTAGGTTTGAATACTTCTAATTTGATGAATTTTTTTGAAAACCTAGCTAATTAAATAAATTACATATTAGGGTTTTAATTTATTTGAATATAATTTAAATTATTGTAAAGAAACCCTAGATTCAAAAAACCCTAACCCTAAACACACTTAGGGTTTGTATCCTTTTTCTATATATATTCAATTTTTAATTCTAGAAATATCAAATTTGCTACAATATTTAATTTTTGTAATCTTCCTTAGATTACTATTCTTAAAAGGTTTAAAATATATAAAACTTGTTTTCCTACCTTCCACACTACAATGGAAAAATTTAACAACAAATTTGATGAAACTGATAAGCAATATTTACAGGATTTTAACTCCAAACACATAGATATACAAGATGAATTCATAAACATTCTTCAAGAACTCTAAAAAATGAACAATGGTCAATCTTTATCTCCCCCAGTTAATAATGTTATTACAACTCTAGTGGGACTAACTCAACCAACTTAGATAACACAACCTAATATTGTTATTCAACCATGAGTGATAGCTACACCACTTGTGGCTAGTTCCTCCACTCCAAATATACAATACCTTATGCATGAGATCCATACTCTATAGTCTAAGGTGTTACATCTCAAGAAGGGAGCCACTAAGCCATCACATGCCTTGGATTTCAACATTCTCTTATATACACCTTTAACATATCACATATTGATAACTCCCTTGCCATCCGGTTTTGTGGCACCCAAGCTTACATTATATAATGGCAGGGGTGACCCAGAGCATCATCTCAAAGCTTTTCACACATCATGCTTGGAATATGTGTTCAATGATTAGCTTCTTATGAAGTTATTTCCATGCGGTCTCAAGCATGATGCCCTATAATAGTTATATGATTTACCAAATCAATCTATCATGGAATTCAATCCTTTAGCCAACATGTTTGTAGCACATTTATCTATCAAATTTTTTGATAAGATATAAAATGCATAAGTGGTATAGTTAAAACAAAAGTTAAATGAGCCTATCACAGATTATGTATTACAATACAAGATAATATTAGCCAAATTGACTAGCCCCATGGAAAATAGAGAGCTTCAAAATATATTTAAATAAGGTCTCTTACCAGTATTGCATGAAGCTATCTTGTTCAAAAAGTTTCCTACATTTACTGATTTATGCCACACAATCAAGGAAAGAGAGGTTAAACTCTTATCAATGGGCAAACTCAAGTGCACAAATGGTTCATAATAAACTATTAAGAGTTTAAAAAAACCTCAATATAAGGTAAGGGCCATAAAAAACAAAAGTGATCAAAAGGCCATAGTCAATGCAACTTTTGAGCCATCTCCTAGATTGGTTTTATTCACTCCTTAGTGTAGAGTCTTCACTAATCTTCTAGAGTCATCAACACAGGTTCTACAACTCTTTGAATGTAATGTCATGTCTCTCCCTCCTATTAAATAGGTTGATATGACATGACCTCTTCTAAATAATTATAATTCAAATGCATTCTATGAGTATCATAGGGTACAAAGCCACATGACAAAAAGATGCGTTAGCCTAAAACATAAGATATAATATCTAATTGAGGCTAATATTATTAACGTGGGAACACCCACAAAGGAAATAAAACCATAATAAATAGAGGCTAAGGCACTAAAGATATTTTTAGATCCTTTTTTGAAGCATGTAAAAAATGAGGCATGGGGAACATCAGGTGTTCACTATACATATTAGGTGCACCCACCATCAGATTCTTATCACATAGTTATAGAGGAGGCACATTCCTTGCATTATATTATTTGCATGTATCACACTAAAATGCCATCTAGACCAATTATCAGATTTTTAGATTAGGATATTGTGGATGATGACATAAATTTACATGCACTTTTTATATGAGCATATATAGACCATCATCTTATTCAGAGTGTTATGGTTGACAATGAGTCAAGAATACACATGTGCACTCTTAAAACACTTGGCCTAAATAAAGTGAGATATATTCCACAAAAATATAGTCATTAGTGGTTTTAGTTGCCATGTTCAGAGCTCCATCAGGAAGATTAGCTTCCATTATAGGTTGGACCAACACACATAGTCACTCACTTCCTAATAGTACCTAGTGCAGGTGTATTCGATATATTATTGGTCAAACCATGGTTACAGTAGCTCTGAACCATCCCATTTATAGTATACTAATTCTAAAAGTATATAAATGCTAATCATGTAGTTAAGGTTGAGGGTGTCCTATATGAGTATCCTTTACCCATCCCATAGGCAGTTCCAACATAGTTTGCAGATACAGTTCTAACATAGTTTCTAGCTATAGTTCCAACATAGACACTAGTTATAGTTATCACACAATTAGTAGATATTGCATGGCTATTAATTACAACTAAGAGTATAAATCCTATTTATACATCATAGAGTTCAACAAAGTCATCAATGTAGGTTAGGTCTAATCCTATGGTATCAACATGTACACTTACTCTCCCACAGAGACCATTACTAGAGAGACCCCTACATCAGTGTTATGTCATAGATTATAGAAGACCTTCCTCTACTTAGTTCATGTTGAGATAAGTTTTATTGGGTTTAAGGGGTTCTTTGCATAGGGCATCTATATCACCTATAACTTCTTCTACCAGATGGGTTCTTAAGACCCCTAGATTTCACAGGGCATAACAATTAGTGCCACAACATCATAACATCACTACATAGGTAGAGTTAGACAAAAAATACTCTGCACAATATATCATGAGATGAAAATTACCCTTTCACACTGAATGCATGATCACAGTTCCCTTATTCAACATAGGTCACAATGATAGCGAGTCTCTTATGAGACTCATTGGTTAGTATGGTTCCTACTCTTGTACATACTTCCTTATCTCTCTCGCTCCTTGTACATAGTTTATTTTCATTTTCTTGTACATAGATTATATCAAAAAAATACAAAAATAATATAACAAGTCAAAATACAAAAACATTCAAATATTACTCAATAAACATAAAATTTATAGATTGTATGCATTGCTATGTTTACATTTCTTCTATTTTCTAGATTTACATATTTATAGCTATCCTAGTATAGTCAAATTTATCATACACATATGCTTCACTTATTATTTTCAAGTGCTTACAGATTACATATAGGACCTCAATCCACTACACTGATCTAGACTTGTTATCATCTACCCACTGGGGGCATATACACTGATCTAAGTTTATTTATTTGATACATCCACCCACTCAAGGGTATCTCCAACATAGTTTCTACTACCACGTTCTATCCTTACATACTATATAATCCAAATTATGTATTGATATATCTTGATATTAATCATTATTACTCATTGCTCATATTTTTTCCTGCTATACCTAGTTAGACTTAGCATATGTACATTTTAACATTTTCATAGATTTGTACTACATAATTATACATGCTTTTATTTTTAGTTTTCCTAGATTATACTTGATTGTGTTTCCCGTGCTTCTTCTATCTTTGAGGGCATTTGAATATGCCATTGTTGTTTTGCTATATGCCACTTCTATGTTTTTATGCCTTAGATATGTTCCCATGTCCCTTGTGTGTGCTTTCCTACTTGTATATACAGACATTTGAACATGTCCTTCTATGTGGCTCTAAGCTAAATTATTTGTTGCTTACATATATGGACATTTAAACATGGCTTTGTATGTCTTCATTCTTAGGTTTAGTGACATGTGCCCATGTACCTTATATTTTAGCCCCTTGGCCTACTTTTAGGTGCCTCATGTATTTATATGTATGCTTCCTTGTATGATTATTCACCATGACACTTGTATTTTCTTGTTACACACAGACTAATTTTTGATGCCATGAGGGACCTATGCATTTATCCTTCCTATTTAGGTGTCATTTTAGACATCATACCCCATCCCCTTAGGTGCCTTATTAGATTTAATGTTATACATTAATTACATATATCTTGACACCCTTGTGCAATGCTAGATTACAACATACGTCTTACATGACATACTTATGCTTAGCTACTTTTACATTCTAATGTTATATTTGTACATTGTATTGGAATATCACATAGTTATCATATGTATGATTGATTAACACATTTTATAGAGCTACTTATTTTGAGGATAGTTCTTACATAGGCTCTATAACTACCCTAAAAATAGGGGGAATTCACAGGTGTTTGTCATATATATCAGGCTCCTAATTTGCTATTCATAGGTTATTTTCAGCACACAGGCTCAGTTTCAAAAATTAGACACAGGTCAAACACAAAAAAAAGGGACTTAGAAAGTATTTTAGATCACCCAAATTTTAAACCAGACAGACATTAACACCTAGATTGGGACACTAGTGCCATAGGGTGCTACTGTCCACTACAAGAGTAGCCCCAACTTCAAGAGATTCTAGATTGGCTAGGCCAATATCTAGGTATAAAATAGATTTACACAGGTACAATCATAAGTTTAATAGTTATGTTCAAATTTTGCTCAGATACACTCATTTTAGCTCAAATTCATACCAATTTCTTATATTTTGGGGCATCATGCATGACATGATCACTCCCACATTGTTTAGATACACAAATTTAGTTATTACATACTTAGTCTAGAATTAATATACTCAAATATCAGATTGGGGGCATGTGCATGACACATAGCTCTATATGCTCAATTACACATAGATTGATCAAATGGAATGGAAAACTCCATGTCATTATCCACATTATATACACTTGATATCATATTCTAGGTTGTCACCAGTTTCATGCCTTACTCCATCTATAACGATTAGCATTCTCAAGTGGCCTAGAGCTACCTAATATACTTGAGTGGCTGCAGAGCCAACATACACACTTAGATATACCTAGTTATATACTTTAAACACTTTATGTAGTTAAGTTTTAGATGCATTTACTTCACATGGGTGGGCAATGATGGAGTCATGGCCTAATTGAGTTCTTGATCCTACCACATGAGAGGGTTAGATACACTTACAGTCTTATCTAAACTATTGACATATCATGATCCACCAACTAGGGTGGGCAATGATGGAGTCAAAACTAGATTAAGTTCTTGATTTACCCATATGAGGGTTGAGTAAGCTTTGGATCATGTTTCAATACGCAGACATAGATTCACATACTTAGACTCAACTACATGGGCTTCACTTCCTAGGTAAGTCTAGGTACATTTTTTTTAAACACTAGTTATTTTGCTTTGCTACATTTCTAGCATAAAGAGGGGGCAAATGTAATCATTTAAAAGTGGTATTTGGATGCTAAGAGTGTTGATTGAGATAACCTAGTCCTAGATTAGCCATAGAATTATTGTATAACTTTTACTACACTTTTTTAGCCATTATGTAAACCAAAAACATCTTCTATCAAGCCAAACATAGTCCCAAGATAGCATTCCCAGATCCCAACATAGTGTGCCCAAAATTCTACTAGGTAGACATTATCACCACATTAAGGACACTATAGCCACATGGATCTAATGTCTCGAATAGCCACATATAATTTTTCAAATGTGTGCCCCTCTTAAAGTTAGTGTAAGTACATTTTATTATCTACGCAAATTATAGATCTCTATAAATACAAGACTACTTGGCCTCTATTCGCAAGATGGAAAATAAATGTAAAAGCCTATCCAAATAAGAAATAAGTTCCCTATTCTACCCTACATTCTACATACTAACATCTATAACATCCCTAAGCCCATATTTCAAAGATTATCAATCTTAAGTACACTTAAGACATTAAATACCACTCTCATTCTATCATTCACTTGAACTTGCACCAAGCACTATGTGGGAGAACTACATCAGGCTTTATCCATCCTCAAAGTATTGGTATGTAGGCAACTCTCTTCAAATGAGGTGTTGAGGATGTCCAACCTATCCTACTAATGAACACACATTTATTATTCATGCCATATTTGTAGGGAGGATTAGGTTTTGCACACTAAATCAAATTTTCTAGGAATAATACAAAGTTCTATATTTTATGTGCACATGAATAGGACCCAAAAACACAGGCACAAGTGCTCCTAGAAAATAAAAATAGTCCTACAAAGAGGACACTAGTGTAATTTTTAGGCCACTACAATAGTATGGTGTTACTATCTAGGTGGGGTGCTATTGTCCAATGAATAATCATATCTTAAGACCCTATTGATGACACTCAAACCTGTCAAGAACCCATTTTTTAGAACCTAGATCATCCATGATAGTCACTTTCCAGATAAGTCTCTATTTATGCATATTTATTACTATTTTTAGAAAATCAAAAGTTGTCAAAATTTATAACAAATCAATGCTTATTTATAGGATATTATTTAACTAATTTAGACATCTCAGCCATTTAATCTAACATAGGAATTACACTTGTAAAACCCTAAAAGGTTAAATTACTTACCATATATATTCTATCATTTCACTTCTCAAAAAAGGTAATACTTTAGAATGAATAGATTCATGCCAAAAATCATTTAATAGTATGAAATAATTTTTGCTCCATCCTCCTACTCTTCGACCACCTTTAAATGATTATCCATTAATTTTATATACCTCCTCTACCCCCATGTCAAATGGGGCAATGTTTGCCCAACAAGATGATACTGGTAGAGAGTATGTTATCTATTACATTATTCAAGGACTCATTGATTATGAAAAAAATTATACTAAAGTATAAAGTGATTGCCTTGCTATATATTTTATAGCCAAAAAGCTTTGTCATTATATGCTCTTTTAGACCACTTATGTCATTGTTCATTCCGCTTTGCTTCATCATTTATTCTCCAAAGCATTTTTACCTAGAGATAGAATTGACAAATGGATGGTCTTATTGATTGAATTTGACCTTCAAATTATTACACAAAAATCTATCAAAAAATAATTCATCACCGACCAAATTATGAAAACATCATTACCAACCAAAAATCACCTTCAAGATAATCTCCATGATGAATACATTCTTTGTATTAAAGGTCTTAACCAGACTATCTCCGTCAAATATTATTTTCATAATTTGATTGATGATCTAGAAGTAAATAATCAAGAAAATACTAATATCAATCCTCAACCTAAATTAATTATCAAATAAATACCATAAGTTACCATTTATTTACATGAAGACATCTGGACACTTCACTTTAATGGTGAAAAATGTCTCCAAGGAGCTGGGGCAGGATGTATTCAAGGAAATCCACATGTAAGATGATATATTTAGAATTTCAATTAAATTTTAATGTCACAAATAACATGGTTGAATATAAAGCTCTAATATTAGGATTGAAAGCCACAATTGACTTAGATATCCCATATTTACATGCTTTGGGTAACTCATAACTTATCTATCACCAGGTTAACAATGATTTTTGTGATCATAGGAATTTGACAAAGAGAGGAGGTTAGTCTTATATTAGTCCATAAAATAATGAAATGAACACACTAACATGCTAACATATATATCCTAGATCATAAGGGGAGCTTAATGAATAAAACCAATTAGAAATCCAACTAAAATTTAAATAATACCAAATTACTTACCTTCCTTGAATGCTCCAAGAGATTTATTGTGTGAATTGCTCAGTTTGTGCTTCAAAGAGTCTTTAGAAATAGAGTTTTCTTTGCTCCTTCTCTCCTTGACACCATTATCTTGGCTTTTGTTGATTAGCTTAAGATTTGGGCATGGTAATATTACTTATATGAGGCTTATGAAGCAAAATCTTGCATAATAACTCTATAATATCCAAGCTTTTGTCTCCAAATTTGTATTATAACTTTGGCTTATGAGAGATTAAAAATGAATGGGCATGGCCTTGTATTTATAGATTTAGGAATTAAATCTCACCCAAGGTGAGTTAAAGTTGAGTTGAGTTAAAAGTTATCATGTAATTATGACTTTCAATTACTAGTCATAGTTCTCAATTTAGACATTTTTGGATATTTTGACAACTCATACAGATAATTCTGAAAGGCTAGGATATTTTGATTTTTGGAATTTATTTTTTTAGATACTCATTAATTTAAAATGGATAATTTAACTTTGAATTTAATATTATTTAATTAATTTAATTTATTTTTATTATCCTTTTAGCTCTTTCAAGATTTAACTAAGTGTGTAAGTGCCCCACTTAATAGGTCCATAGGCCAAATTGATATTTGTTATATCAAAAGGTGGCTGGGGATGAATATATGAGAGGTTATTATTGTATATAGGAAAGTACCTCAAATAGGGATGCCTCAACATGATTCCAAACTTTGATGAATGATGCACAAACAAATTTGGGATGTTCAGTAATTCTTAGGCTTAATTTGCTATGGTTGGTAAGAATCGATTTGAAGTTTGGTATGAAGCCATTGGTGGATAATTTAAGTGTCTTTAGTTTGCCTATTTGGGAAGGCATTGCAAGATGTAAGCATAGTAACATCTTCTCAAAGAATAAAAAAATGTCATTGAGAAATAAAAAGGGTAATGATTGAAGAAGAAGCTCCAAACAACATTTGGGAAGCCTACAATGATTCCCCCTCGAGGGAGTGGCCATCACATACATTTGATGGATGGTCCATTGAAAATAAGCAAGAAGAAGAATGGGATTAACCTATGGGTGATATTAATCCAAATTATAAAATGCTTGCATGCATTGATTTAAAAAAGTATTGATTTGCCCAAAAGCAGTTATAATCAATAATAAAGGGTGCAACACTGATTTGTCCATAGGCGGTTATAATCAGTGGTAATGACATATTCCCTAGTTAGGGTTGATGAATCAAAATAATGATTTTCCTACATGTAGTTATAATGATTAAGATGATCATGGTTAAATTATGTTTGATTATGCCTCAGTAGGGTAGATTGACAAGCATAACTCAAGGATATAACCTGATATATAGCTTAAAGATGAGTGGGTGCAAATGTAGATGTGATGGTCTAATGACTATAAAAGCCACAAAAAAATAGGAACACGAGGATGAAAAAAGTGATGAATATAAGAATCAATGTGTGATCAATGTGAATGATTCAGTTGTACCTACCAATGTAGAGATGCTTGTCCTTATTAGCATTGATACAACTAGAATGGTCAATGGGTTGATTTGATCAAAGAGGGTGGGAAGATTTGCCAAGGGTACCAAGGAGAATTATTTAAAGCTTCATTGTTTGTAATACTTCTTGAGAAATTTTTTTTGTAGGACATGACAATATGCCTCATGATAGAACACCATAAAAACTTGGCCAAATTATGCATAAGGACTGACTCTCAATCCAGTAAACAATTGAAAATAATGCACCAATGATAAAAACCATGATGACAATGTTGACATATGAATATGGATAGACTCAAGAGAAATATGTAAGAAATCACCTAATGAATGCAGATAGACTAAGTCAAGGCACAACAAACAAAAGCAAATAAATAGGCAAACAAACAAACAAAAAACTAAGCAAACAAACACACATAAAGCTTGAAAGAAAACTCAATAGAAAGCATCCTATCATTAACCAAGTCAATATATATGCATGATGACTCAATAAAAGGATAAAAAAGTGGTGCCCCTAAGCAAGGATACATGTAAAAGGAAGGTCACACCCCTAATTGAAGTGAAATGGTTTAGAACAAATAATGGATTTACCCTAGTAGGGTGGATCGAGGATGATTGACTAGGTTTAAACATGATAGATGTTTTTATATTTTGAGGCTATATATCTCTCTAAGATATTGTAAGCCAATTTTATAATTTTTAAGATTTTGAAATGTTTTGAATGTTTTTGAAAATTTTGGGGTATTTTAACTTGTTAGAGATTGACAAGATACCACTCATAAAATGGTAAAAGTGTGACTTATGTTGCTCGTAAACTGATAAAAACACATAGAAAAGAGGGACTAAGCTAAACTCAACGTGAATTAGTCACGACCTACATAGTCCCAAAATGACCTCAATTCATAATAGTTCCACCCACACAAAAGTCAGGGAGAATGACTAGGTCATAATAAGTTTTCAAATCTAACAAATGGATAGGAAAATGAGAATATTAATGGAAATGTGATGCATCAAATACATGGTAAAGGTGTTGTTCCTAATTTGCCCATTGGTGGTTAGAATTATGAAACAATGACATAGGGATGTGATACTAATTTGCCCATAGGTAGTTATAATTAGCAACATAAGGTGAACTACTAATTTTCCCATAGGCAGTTATAATCAATAGCACTCATCAAATGTGAATGAAAGATAACTTACTAGATCAACTATCACACTACTTTCATAAATTGTCATTTAAACAAAAAATTCTAAAATTGCTGAAATTGGGTTAAAATCCCCTCACAAAAGGTGTGATAAAAACCAAAGGAACCAAGATCAAAATAGGCTTGGGTAGGATGGCTAAAAATAGGCTTTGGTTTAATAGGAATGGTATGGTAGAACGGTATATGGTATGGCATAAGGAAAAATGATAGGATGACAATGGTATGAATATTGGATAAAATGGTAAGAGGGTTTCCCCCAAGTGATATGTCTAATGAAGTGGTATGAAGATTGGTCTAAGAAGGTTGGAAATGGAACAATGGTAAGGGAATGGTAAATGGCAAATGAAAATGACATGGTAAATGTTTTTGGCCTGGTTATGGTAAATGATTATGTTATTCCTACTGATGTGGAGATGCATATCCTAATCAACATATGATACAACTAAAATGATGAATCATGTAAATTTTTAGCCCATGCCTCTTCTGAATAGCTACTCTATCAATAACCTATTGCAAATTTAGATTTCAAGAATGTTGTTGTGATCTTCATTAGTCATCGATTCTATTTCTTTCAAACATTGAGACAAGGTATCTTTGTAGCCTCTATAAAGGAAAGTGTGGCCAGGGATGGTAAATATGGATAAACAATGGATGATAGGTCTAATTTGGTGATGTATAGGTGGATGATAATGGAATATATTATAGTTGGGAAATAAAAGAAGATCATGATTTTCAGCCATACACAATATTATTGATTCCAAATTTGACATAATTTTGGATGTGGTGGGGTTGAAGACTTTTGAATATGATCTTGATAGGACCATAATATTTTTCTATTGTTTGGGGTCAATAGTAGCTACCATATGATTAGGCTATAGATTGGAAGCTATATTGATTTCATCTTTGATAATGTCTTCATAAAGCAATGGATAATTATTGTGTTTAGCTATTGGTGCCTCAATTAGGTTTTCACCAATGAAGTTGTCTAGATTATTCCATAGTGCCTCCAAGAAGGTTTCACTAAGGAACATTAACTTTTGACTTTGATTGTCTTATAGCACCTCAAATAAGGTTTCACTAGAAGATGCTGACTTTGGACTTTGATTGTCCCCTAGCACCTCCAAAAAGGTTTCACTAGGAGATTATTCTTCTTTTGCATGAATATGGTCTTGGTTCCCCTGACATTCTTCAATTGATATGTCACCATGGATTTAGTTCAACAATGTATGATTCTATTGGTCCCAATAGACACTTGTGAGAGGTGGAATGTCAATATAATGGCTATGTTGGGTGGTGGTAATGGTATGTGGAATGGTAATGAAATGGAAAGAGGCAATTTAATCCTCATAAAAGATACTAGGATAACTTGTGTCAAAGCTAAAGCTAAAGTAATCATCCTCATAAACCATGAAAGAATCACCGATGTATTCAAATTGATTTTATAGGCATGCATAACCAATATCATAACAACTACAAACATATTCTAATTCTGAAATGTAGTCTAACTTAAAGTAATTTGAATTCGATGTTGAGACTGATGTTGATGCTACTTGTGATGCTAAATCTAATGCCAATTCAATAATAAAACCTAACTCTAATTTTGATTCTTCATCTAGTGTGGATAATGCTACAATGATGCCTTGTTAAATGTTTGGTATTGGATGAATAACAACCTGTTATGGCATAATGGGCTCCATGGAGATTGGTTTGTCAAAGTAAGACTCCTCCATGAGGGGAAAAAGGTCAAGAGATAATTCCTCAGAGACTAGTTTATCAAAAAGAGGCTCTTTAAAAACAAGAATATGGTCGAGATAATGATTTGCCTAAAGTCAGTTATTATCATTAAGAAGTGACTCATTAAAGACTAGCTTGTTAGGGTGAGAATCCTCGAAAATAGGTATAGTAAGAGGTGATTCATCATAGGTTGACTTGCCATAATTGGTTGGTTCAAAAAAACATTGTATATTGGTTGGTTGTCTTGGCCTTGATTTATAAGTAGCTATAAAATACCAGTTTTGAATATATCTTAGTTTGTGAATGATTGGCTTGGTTGGAGAGGTACTGATTATCTCGATTAGGGCTAAATAATTGGTAGGGGTTTTTTAAAGTGGGAAAAAATTGTAAATGGATGAATAATGGTAGTGGTTGGATAATGATAAGCTTAACAAAGGCTGGTTTATGGCTTAGGACAATAACTATGACCCATCTAGTTATGATTGGACAACTTTGTGGTAACAAGCTTCCATACTTGGAAGGGCCTAGAATGGTAATGGTAGGGCATTGCAAGGTGCAGTTTCTATCATGAGCTAAAGGACAAGGTCTTGGGATAAAAATGATAGAATGTTGTGAAGCTATGTGGTTACATATGCCAAAGGACAAGGTCCTGATATAGAAGTGGTAGGGCATTATGAAGCTTGCTTGCTCACACAAGCGAAAGGATGATGTCCTAGTATAGAAATGGTAAGGAATTACAGAGATTGATTACTCATACAAGCCAAAGGATGAGGTCCTGGTATATAAATGGTTAGGTATTGTGGAGCTTGGTTGCTCATACAAGGCAAAGGATGAGGGCCTAGTATAGAAATGGTAGGGCATTATGGAGCTTGGTTGCTCACACAAGCTAAAGGATAAGGTATTAGTATATAAATCCTTAGATGCTATGGAACTTGGTAACTCACATAATCTAAAGGAGGGTTAATGATATTGGTAGGGTATCAGATGGTCATGAAAGGGTGAGAATCATACATCAACTAGCCAAAATAAGGTATCACCGAATTTGATTAGGAGGATAAGGATCCATCTCACTAACCACTTCTTCACCATAGGGGTCTTGAACAAAGTCAATTTATGCAACCATTCTATCATAACTTGGATTTTACATGACTCCATCATAAGTATAGTGAGACATATCCACATCAATATTAAATGTTCTACAAAAAGGCCTGAAGTTATATAATCTTTGAAAAATAATGTCCAAAGGATAAATGGTTCAAACTTGGTATAACTTGGTCTATGGGAGTCATATATCCAAAATGGTCTATGATAAAACTTGGTATAAAACCACCTAATGTCAAATGTCAAACATTTAAATATCTCACATAAAAGGTCAAGTGGATGAAATAAAATCAAAATGGCAAACTCTAGGTTCAAAGTGTTTCAAACAAGTCTAATATAGGAAAAATAAAGGTTGTTAGGTCTTTTGTCGAAACGTGATATCAAAATATATGCTCAAACAAAGTCATGTGATTTAATCTAACAAACTTGAAACACTTTCACATAAACTAGGCACTTGATTCTAGACATAAACTTGGTCAAATTAGTATGAGGCACAAAATAAAAAGGCACTTGGGGATAGACTATTTTATCCTAAATGATGTTACAAACAAATAGTTTTCAAATTTGGGTAAAGAATTAACCTAATTTACACAACCCAAAAGAGAAAGATAAGTATTTAAGCCCCGATTAGACAAGGCCTAAATAGAAATCAATCAATATTTGAATCTAAACGTATTAAGGTTAATTAAAAACTCAATTTAGAAAAACTTTAGGATTTTTTCACAAACAAACTAGACAAATTTGAACAACATAACCACACTAGACAAAGACCACAAAGGCATACATGGTTTGGTTTCAAACGTGAAACTTAGACACAAGACAAGATAAGTATATGAAACTATTTAAGTAACATAATGACATTATCACTGTCTAAAGATGTAAATAATGGTTGGTTTCAAATATTTTAAGGCAAAAACTTGAAATGATTTGGGAAACGTAACATTACCCATTTCAATCAAGTGATACACATAATGTTTTTGACACAAAAAGTCTAAGGTAAAAACATGGTGTTAAATGGACATCATAACGCTTCCTCAAATAAAGGAGTAGTGTAGACAAACAACTCATTTTGATTTGGTATAAATAAGGTTTTAGACTTAAATACTACATAATATAGGAAAAATACCAAATATAACTAAGTAAATCATCCTAAGCCCTAAACTAACAAGGTATGGTAAATGGGGTTGACTAAAACTATAATTTTTGAATGTCTAGATTGATCCTAAGTGTGATTAACACTAGAGAAGTGTCACATTAATTAAGTTTATACCGATTAACTTACTATGCAAAGATATATTCCTTTGTGTAGTGATTCCATCATTGGACTGCTTAGTGAAATCCCCTAGTTAACTAGTCCTGACTCAGGGCTTTGTTATGAAAGGAGAGGTTAGCTGCTCAACCCCCTGACCCTCATAGTATGCATACCCTGATTTGTATACCCCACCATGGAGTAGGGTTGAAACACTATCAGGAGATGAAACCCTAGGTTAATGCTTCCCTAAATAACTCATGAAAAGGTAATAACCTCCCATCCACAAGCAAAATTGCATGAAATAAATGACTAAGTGGAAAGACTTTAGAGGTTGTTTTTAGATCATCCAAACCATGCAAGTTTTGGGGAGAATCTAGACAACATTCTTTCCACACCTTAGACTAGGCACAAATTACAAGTGAAAAGGTACTTTTGGTCACCCAAGTTCCCTATAGGGGACGGGGGGAGAGCATACATGCCCTCTTCATTTTGCATAAAAAACACATAAGCAACAACACTTTCAATAAATTAAAACCTAAATGAGTGTCAATTTGGTGCACCAAATGAAATTTTTGATTAAGTTATTTACTTGGACCCTTTACTTATATGCAAAAGCTTGAAATAAATTGTATAAAACCACTTAATCAAAAACACTTTATATTTATTTTAAGCACTAAAATTAAATATTCAAGACTTAATAAATTTGTTTTAGGCACCAAAATGAAGTGTTTAAGACTTAGCAATTCTAGGTTCCTTTGAAGCACTAAAGTCAAATGTTCAAGATTTAATAAACTCATTTTAGCACCAAAATAAAGTGTGAAGGAATTAGCTAATTTAAAAAAAAAAACCCAGAATGAAATGTTCCTAATTCTAAACATGCAAACTCATGCTCTATTCCCACCTTGGTCCTGCAAATGTTAGAGGGTTTGCTATTTTTTTTCTCTCTCCAAAGTCGTATTATAACTTTTGCTTATGAGAGCTTAAAAATGAATGGACATGGCCTTGTATTTATAGCTTTAGGAATTAAATCTCACCCAATTTGAGTTAATGTTGAGAGGAGTTAAAATTTGTCATGTAATTATGACTTTCAGTTACTAGTCATAGTTCTCAATTTAGACATTTTGGGATATTTTAACAACTCATCAAAATAATTATGAAAAGCTAGGATATTTTAAATTTTTTTTTAGATATTAATATATTTCAAATGGATAATTCAACTAGGCATTTAATATTGTTTAATTAATTTAATTAGCCTTTTAGCTCTTTCAAGATTTAATTAAGTGTGCAAGTGCCCCATTTAATAGGTCCATAGGCCAAATTGATATTTGTTATGTCACAAGGTGATTACAGATGAATTTATGAGAGGTTATTATTTTATACGGGATAGTACTCCAAATATGGATGCCTCAACATGATTCCAAGCTTTGATGAATGATACACAAGAAAATTTAGGACATTTAATGATTCTTAGGCTTAATTTATAATAGTTGGTAAGAATCAGTCTAAAGTTCGGTATGAAGCCATTGGTGGCCAATTTTAGGTGTCTATAGTTATCAATGAAAAATTGAAAATTTAATCACATATCATCAAATGTACTACACTTGCCAAAAAATTTACTTCTTTTACCATCGAGCTAATTCCAAGAGATCAAAATGCCATAGTTGATTCTCTTGCTTCATCAACATCTCTATTTCACCCTCATCAAGTACTTCATGATTCCCAATTTCTTATCCAAATTATAAAATAACCTTATTTATAAAACAAAATTATTCACTAATATTTCACATTGAGTTTGTCACTCTTCGATAAAGTCATGGTATGAAAACATAATTCGATTTCTGTAACATCAAACTCACTTTCCAACACGAATTCTCGAGAAAAGACATGAATATAAAAAATATTTTAAGTATGTGTTTGGATACAAAACCCTTTACTACTGTAATACTAAAGGAACCTTAATTTGTTTTGTAATTCAAGAAGAGGTTCCTACTCTCCTAGAAAAAACACATGGGGGCATTTGTGGTGGTCACTATAGCAGACATGCTATATACCGTAAATGCTTGTGTAGGGGTTACTTTTGGCCTACTCTAAAAATATGCTATTAATTGTGTTAAAAAGTGTAACCCTTATAAATTCCATGATGAGATAATATAGTTACCACTGGCTGAGATCCAAACAATGGAGTCTCCTTCGCCATTCTTTATGTGGGGATTAGACCTCATTGGCAAACTACCTCGATCATAATATGAACATGTATTTATTATTACTCCTATTGAATATTTTAACAAATGGGTAGAAGCCATACCTCTTATTAATGTCATGATATTCACCATTTCAAAATTTATTCTTAACCAAATGATTCACCATTTTGTAAATTCCCATACCATCATCTCTAATAATTGTGACAATTTCAAAAATAAAGACATAAAATAATTATGTGCCAAATCTAAAATTTCCCATAAAATTTTCACACCTTAGCATCATTAATTTAATATCCAAGTATAGGATACTAACAAAATACTAAATAAAAACTCACAAATGACTATTCAAAAAAATTGTATTGATTGGCACCTTCATCTATATCCTGTACTTTGGGCCTACACTAAGGAAACACCATTCTAATTTGTATATGGTCTAAATTAGTATTACCATTTGAATTTGAACTCCCATCCCTACGTATATCTCTTCATGATATAATTCCTAATGAAGAATTATGTGAATCTTGTCTTCATGCTTTAGATTTTCTTGATGAACACCATATGGCTGCTTTACAACATAACTACCAATACAAGGCTCGTAATGCCAAATAACATAATAAAAAATTCAAAGTCTAAACATTTAATGTTAGTGTCTTAGTCCTCAAATTACATTATACACATGATAAATAAGGAAAATATGCCTAAAAATGGTGGGGCCCTTAGTGAAAGACATTCTTGGTCCTAGTACTTGTCGTCTACAAACTAACGAAGGACATGTTTTCAAATAACCCACCAATACGTAATTTTTATAGAAATATTTTTCTTAAATACTTCCTTTCTTTTCATAATTTAATATGCTATAACTATTAACACTTCTTGTAGGACTTCTCTAATGATCTCTCATTTTTAATAGTCTATTCTATACACAAACCTTAGTCCTCTTTTTTGGTCTTTTGGTTTCTATTAATTCATGAGTTGCATTGCAATACCATGGATAGGACCCAATCTTCCTCATGAATATTTTTTCTTTCATACATCAATTTTTAACATTTTTCTCTTTAATAATAAGTCTATTATTTTACAACATTTTATATTCATTCTCTTCTTTCTTTTGTGAGCTTTAGTACAAGACCACATATAGGACTAGACATTCCTCACAAATACCATTTTTATATTTTGCACCTACTTTGGTTTAAGTTTTATGACTTGTAGTATAAGACCATCGATAAGACTAGGCTTTTCTCATTATATATATATATATATATATATATATATATATATTCTTTCAAGCCTTTTACAAACTGAGTGTTATTTTTAGAATGTAAAGAAATGGTTAAAATTTTATGATTTTATATTCTCAACCTTGATTTTTATTTCTTTTGTGGATAAAACTTGCATAATAAAATATGATAGTATATTTCCCTATACTTACAATCTTATGATACAAAATCATGCTTACCTATCATTATATCCATTTCACATTGTCACATTTTTTTATGATTTGAGGTAATTCAAATCATTTCATGTTCATTTCCCCTTATCTCCCTTACTCTCATTATACTTTGGACAAAACAAATTCAAAGTCAAGATAAATTTTTTATTTAACACAAGTAAACAAGACTCTTAGATACCTTTTTCTTTAAGTCCTCTTTCTTAGTTACCAAGTTTAAATTTTTTTAATGATAGTCATTTTTAGCACCCATATTTGGTTTTCTAGATCTGTATGGAGGAAGAGTAGAAAAACCATGAAAAGTTTAAATCCAAATTATTTACAAAAGACAATGATCAAAATGTAATATAAAATTAATAAAATGTCAAAATCACAATAAAAGACATGATTCATAACACATCTCCTATTATGAATCAGATTTCAAACTCCACAGTTGGCCTCATAATAGATCTGAGGTCTATTGGGGTATGGTAGGCTAGTAGATTGGGATAGGGGAATTTGAAATTATATATATTGCTATCTACTTTCTCACACAAGTACCCAATATTCATAATAGATTGATGTCTCTATAAGGGGTCCTAAAGAACGAGGAACATTTTATGGAAAGGTAGGTCCAATTTAATTTTCATGCATATAACCTTCATGGGATGATATTCATACTTCATTATATAACCCAAGATTTATGTGGTTAGGAAAGGTTCTTCAGAGTCCTTAAGGTCGAAGTTAATCTTGTTTTGAAAAACTTAATTTTAGTGTCTTGACTTTGATAAAGAGTTTCTCTACCTTGATTTTGCCTACATTTCCCCCACCACCCATTTCATTCCCCTCTTGATAGGCAAGCTTCATTCTAAATCTATTTTCCCACTTCTATATTCCCTCTTCTTCACATCTTAAAACATGCTGACATTAATTTGTTTTGGTTTTATCTATCGTTAGAACAAAATAATATGCTTGAGTGACTATAGATTATTTTCTTTACACCATTACTTTACCTTAGAATTTCCTTGATTTTATTTAAAATTTTAAAAATCACTTATCATTCTTTTTGTGGACAATTGAGTCTTGTTTTTCTATTTTTGTACTTTTTCCATTATTGAGTCAATTTGGATTGTTACTTCTCACTCACTAATGTTGTTTTTACTTTACATACTTTTTTCCCATTATTGAGTGAGTTTGAATTATTACTTCTCATTCACTAATGTTGTTTTTACTTCACATACTTTTTCAATTGATGATTGAGTTTGGATTGTTACTTCTCACTCATTAATGTTGTCTTACTCTAGGTTTCTTTTCCATCTTTGTCTAAAGTTTGGTTTGGTACTCCTTTATACATTGATGTTAGACCTATCATATCACTTTTAGATGTCCTTGTTTTGATTTTGTATGTCACTTTTATTACCCAATGAGCACATTTTGTTTGAGTTTTTCAGTCATTTAATAGCCTTAGATTTTTGGTTACCTGATTTACTCTAATTTTGGCTTAGTCATTTTGGTCCTAACTTAGCAATTATCATCCTAGTTTACCCAATTTCCAAGTACATTATGCCTACACACTTTGGCTATTTTGACTTCCCTATGTTGGTTTGTTTTTGATATTTAGTTTTTTATACTTAGGATTTATCCAAATCAGTCTATGCGCCCTCCATGATCAAAACTACAAATATAACAGACAACTATTCAATAATAAGTATAAGTCAGGGTATATATATATATTACTTGTTTACTTTAGTTATTTTCTTATTTTTCATTTTAATTTATGCTTATATTATAATTTATTTAGTGCAGTGTTGTTTGTTGCTATGTCTTTTCTTGAATAACCATCCCATGTTTCAACTGCATGACACATGATGTGCTTTAAGTGGGACGTATGTATACACAATATTTTTAAAACTTTATTAATTAATTATGCTTTTTCTCTTGAAGGAACCCATCAAGTCTCAACCTCTTTAAGTGCACACCTTGAATGGTGTACCAAAAAAAAGGTGGGCAAACCTTTGGTACTTCACAAGATTGTTATTCCCTATACCACCACCTAAAACCAATACAAACCCCTCCTATATGTTTCCCTAAGCTTTAACACCTCACCCACATTCTTCTTTAAGTAATTCACCATTATAAATAGACCATGCCTAAGCGAAAGCTCTTTTTTCTAGTTTTTGAATGCATTTGAAGGGGTTGACCTATTTATATGAATAATACATGTTAGGAGACTAAGTTAGCTTATGATAACTTATTTTAGGACCTAAAGAATCTATTTTATGACTAACAAGGTCGACTATGTTGACTAAAATTTTGGAAGGGATTAAGGTCAAATCAGGTTATATATACCCCTCTTTCACCTCATTTCCAATATAGAGAATCATTCATTTATGCTTCTTTATTTACATTTCTACCATTCTACTCGAGGAGTCATTATTTAGGGTTTCATGATTCTTATAAGAGAACCTTTATCTTATGAAATCTTGAGATTCACTATGAGGTCCTTAACTAGTCTAAAGTCCATTATCCATCATTAACTTCTTAAGTAATACACAACAACTAATTACAAAGCACCATTGGATAAGGGAGAGGTTGAGGCTTGATGGGTTCATCTTAAAGGCAAGTATTCCTAACTCTTACTCTTCTATTTTATTAGATAGATTTGCATGAATATTGGATAATGAATGTATTATCTATCCTTGTTTAAGATTACCTCTACATTGACTTGATTAGAGTTTTAATTTGCATGTTTATTCCCCATTTATGTCACAAATTTTAGTGATTAATAGATTAGATATACTTTATTATTGCATTATTAGACCTATATAGGGTTATGGTATGGTGTTGCTTGAATAGAGGCTTTGGAACCCTCTCTAGCCATATTATATGATAAGATATCTCTTAGGTAGGTTTAGCGGATCCATATTGGTCATGAATTTGATTATTTAAGTATCAATAGTGGTATATTTAGTTGATTTCTAACTTAGGATTGATTTGTAGATAAAATTCACTTTTGCTTGCATACATTAAGCCACGGTCTTGGTAAGTGGCTTGGGCAATGGGCATGGCCAAGTTGGAAAAATGAAATTTTATCATTGTAAACTATGAAAATAGGGAGATAACTAGTAGGATTGATCTTTATTTTTAACTATTCATATTTATAAAGATAAAAAGAAGATCCAAGAGGCCAAAAAGACAAATAAGAGACAAGGGCTTAGAAAAATTGTTCAAATTAATATCATGCACAAGTAATAGAAGAATAAGATGCAAAAGTCTAGAAGCTATGAATAATCAAATTATGTTTATAAAAAGCAAAAATATAATCAAATTAATGCCTATGGTAAGTCATGTATCATGTTCATTATAACCATAAATTATATTGTCATACTCATCTTGCATATTAGTCATGTCATGCCAATCATGTTCTACATTGTTATGGCCATAATCATCCTCTTGATCCTAAAATTATGGTAAGCCACTCTTGTATTCTTTTGAATTTGTATATGTAAAACCAAGAACTCCATGCCATGGTATTGACATTTATAATTTATTTTATTTTTTATATGTATTAAATCATGTGCCTTTATTGCAATTATGTTTGTTGTTTTTTCTTGAGATATATTATCCTTTGTGTGTTCTTGCTCTATAGATTTGTATTCTATTGAAATTTTAACCATTGCATTTTTATGCTTAAATGTGACATAGATGTGATATTTACCCAATGTTTCCCCCATTGATTTCATCCATGATATTCATCATTTTTCATTGTAATCATCCCAGATATGGTCAATGCAAAATATAACAGAACATATTTTTTAATTCAAGTGTGACTGGTAACTCAATGGAGAAAATGTAACATTGAGGCCCTATAATATTACCTAAGTGTTGGCTATCATATCCAAGAGATTGGAAAAATGTCATTATATATATATTTGTTTCATAAAAATATGTAGTTTTAACATCAATGCATTTATTACCATCTATGAGGGGGTCAAGAATCAAAGGCTCTATCTATGATGAGTGATTTTTAGTTGATTCCTTTGAAATTGCACTTGTAACATTAAATTTTGTAGGTATATCTTGATTTTAAACCTATTTTTTTAGAAACCATCTCTTAAAAATATTTTTTACTTATCTTGAATTTGATTTTGAAATTTCTCCATTGGTAATTGCTCTTTTTGTAACTTATTTTGTTATAGTTTTTGTAACCTTTCTTGTTCCTTCACAATTTATTCTTCTAATACCTTGCCTTTTTCTACTTGTTCTCTTTGTAAACTTTGATTTTAAGACTTTTCCTTTTTTAATTGTTATTTTTATAATATTTCTTTTTCATTTTATTCCTTTTGTAACCTTGCTTGGTCTAATTTTGCTTTTTAAAGCTTTTCTAGCTCTAATTTTGCCATTTGAATCTTTTCTTGCTCTAAATTGTTATTTTGTATCCATACTTGATCTTTTTTTTTTTTTTTCACTTGTGTTTTAGAAAATACAATCATAATGTGAGTGGGTTGTTTGATTAGTGTATCTATTATAGGATCAACATTATCAATTATCTTTTAAATACCAACAACTATTTGTATGATGCCCATGCATTCTATGATATGCACAGAAGTTATTTGATCTTTTTAGAGGATGTATATGAGGTAATTTGATCAACTCATTTCAAAGATTTTTTCGTAAAATTTCACTTGAACTCTTATTATTATTTTTTTAAACTTTTTGAATCACTAGGTATAGATGTATGTTGCTTTGGCTTCCAATATTGATATGAAGTCTTTTTATCAAATTTGGATTAATATGTGAACTAAACCTAATTAATATAAATTGAATCAAATCTAATAGAATGATATAAATTGACTTGTGACAAAAAAATGAAAGATATTATTAAATTGAACAAAGTGCAACTGATTAAAAGAAGACTAATTATAAATTGAAAGATAAACTTACTTGTCAATGTCTAAAATTTGACTGTGTTGAATGATAGATGTGAAATCCTAAACTAGATTTGAAACCTAGAAGTAAAAAAATAAAATGAATAAGGATGAGTCCTTCCAATTTGGTTCAAATCCAACTTCCACTTCTGACATGAACTTGATGTTTTGATCCTTTGCATAAAATAGGAAAATCAAGTCACAGTCATGTGTGACAACTTATGTTATATTTGTATGCATAGATTTGACCTTTGGGAGTGTATGAAACCCTAATAGGGATTATAATGATTAAAAATATATAAATATAAAAATACTAAAATGTAATAGGTTGAGCTGACTCTAATCACACCCATGATTATTGAATGTTGCCTACATATCCAATACTCCAAAGATGGAATTCAAGCCCACGTAGCTCTCCCACTTAGAGTGTTTTTTGAAATTTTTCTCATTTGATTATATGAATGCGTATAGGTATGTCTTAAATATTTGATCATGCTTTGCTTTAGATTTAATAAAATAGAATTTGGACTTCTCTGAGGACTACTTCAATGGATTAGAATTGGAATTGGGAAGAATATGGAAGCTTTAATCAATATGCAATAGTGTAAGTATGCCTCTATATTGAAATTTCTAAGTAGAATAATAAATGACTTGAGTGTACCTTTATAACAATCTAAAAATGGAAAACCTCACACCACCTATATGTTGAATTGAGTGAATCAACCTAATAGATGTAAACTATTAAAATTGATATATAGAAAATATGTAGATTTAGAAGTGATATGCATAATTTAAAAAATTGAAAATTATATAAAAATAGTAAATAAGTCTATAAATATGAAAACTTCCCTAAAATAGATCTTATGTTGACTGTGTAGATTGATGGTGATTAGAAGCTAGTTGAAAATACCTAAAAATAGGGATTCAAATTGTAATGGGATAAGCCCACAAAATGAAGATAGATACATACTATGGCATTATATGTTGACTGTATCCACATCCTAGTCTATTGTATGCTTAATTTTTTGATTTGTGTTTGTGTCATTACTAGAGAGGGTTTAATGATTAATCTTGTGTCTTGATTTGCCATGTGGAAGATCAACAAAACACAAACCTTGGATCCTTGTTGTGGACACTTAAAATCAGACACTTTGTGTTTTAACCTTCTTTACATTAAATACCTAATCATCTCTAATCCTCTCTAATCATCCTTAATTTTTTCAATCATTAATCATTATCACTATTCATCATCACTATACACTATTCACTATTCACTATTTATTATCCCTAAATAATAATCCACCTTTATTTTCATTATCTTATATGATCTAATTTAATAATTCACCTTTATTCCTATTATCTTCTATGTTCTGATTTAATAATCCACTTTTATTCTCATTGTCTTCTATGATCTGATTTAATAATCCACCTTTATTCCCATTGTCTTCTATGATATGATTTTATTCAATTTAATAATCCACTTCACATCTATTTACTAATTTTATATCATATCTTCATCCCAAATGAATTTTATATTCATTTGTGAGTCTCACATGTTCTCCACTCTATTTTTTTTCAATTTAAAATTCTCATTATGAATTAAAAATTACCTTTTATTCTTAGCCTTTGATTTCCATCTCAAAATAGATAGTTCGCATCCATTTCTAAATTCTATAAATTGGAGGTTCTTCTTCAATTTTAGATATGCTTCTCATTACAAGTTTATCAAGCTGAGATGATAAGAGATTGCATACCACAAGACTGCCCATTTTCCCTTGTATTGGAAGAGTGAGCAACCATAATTCAAAGAGAGCAAATCAAATTTGCATCACAATAGAGGAAGCTTATTTTTGTGATAAGGTATAATTTTGTTGTATTTATTTCATTTATATCTCTATCATAAGTTTATTTAGTTTAGATTAGATTTCATTATTAATTGATTTCTTAGCTTATTTGTATTTCTAGATTTCTTTAATACATTTTGACATACTTGATGGGACCTTACCTCATCTTTTTTCATCTCAAATTTGTCATAGTTGCATTTATAAGAAGTTTTTAATTGATTTTTGTTATTTTTTCTTGTTTTTATGGTTTGTTCTTACTTTATTGCAAGTTTCCTTGACTATATATTAAAAACTATCTAACAAATTGTTTGTAGAATGCTTGTTAAAAAAAACTCCATGGGTAAACAAAAATCAATTTATTTTATTTTTTTACTAACATTTTCAATTCATTTTTTCAAGTTTTTAGTAATTACATCACATTTGATTTGGAGTTAATTATTCATTTTAAGAATCTTGTTTGTAATTGTGGAATTGTGTACTCTTCCCTTTGTGTCACATTGGCGATGATACTCAAGAATAAAAAATAATTCTATAATTTTATATGTTACCCAAGTGGATTTGCATATGATATTTTTTTGGCATCACATTGGTGAAAATACTTAAAAATAAGAAATTAATACTTTTTATTTATTTTTATAGGGGCTCTACTGACCGTAGATTTTACCACCATGTTATAGGCCAAACCTCATGTACCAACGAGATATATAAATTAATATTCAACTATTTCAATTGCCTAAGCGGTTGTGTGTTTTAAGCACATTATGATGTGGGAGGATTTCATGCTCTAATACCCAAGGTTTTAATAATTACCTTGAAATATGATATCATTTATTGTCAACAGATTAAAACCCTTACTATTGTGTTGGATAGTTTGGAACAAGACCTAATAGTGTGCATTCAGTTTATCTATTTATTATATGGTTTTGGGCTTCAATATACTTTAAGTTATCTTGAAATACTCTTCTTAGATAATATTTTTTAAACTTTAAGCCTAAGAAAGCCTATTTTTCCATTTGACTTTGGTACATTGGTTAGCGGTTAGTGCTGAGAATTTACCTTCCACACCCTCTTGAAACCAAACTCAGTGGGCCATGGGAATGATAATATCCTCCATGGTTATTTCCTTGAAATATTAGGCCACAACTATGAGCATGGATAAGTAAGTGACATCAAAAGGACCAAACATTGTTCAAGACTCTTATCCTAGTTTTTCACCTTTTATATGTAATTATTTGGTTGTTTAAAGTAGGAATTTGTTTATTGTTTTATTGTGCTCTACCACATGATGAATAAACCTTAAGTGATTTTTTATTTATTTTGATTCATTAGAAATTTACAAAAATCCTTACACTTAAACTCAAAATCATTTAGTTGTCAATCAAGTTTTTAGACACTTTGGTCTTTTTTATATTCTAGTATCAAGTCTTTTTTAATTCTTTTTTGAGTCAAATACTTTATTGTAATAAAATATCACCTATCACTAGACAAATAGATTTTTTAAACTATCCATTGATCAATATGGTCACAAATCCAAATCAAAACAATCTTAGTCTTAACCTTAGGTTCAATCCAATTAATTTTGATTCAAATGCATATTTGAATCAACATCAAATCAACCAATCTTTATAAAATCCAATATTGGGTATTACTTCAAGTATTCCCACAAATCCAAATCCAAATGGAAATTTAGGAAGTTTACAAAATCCATTTTCCCATTCTCTTGTAGGATTAATCCAAATCAAACATTACTTAACACCAATCTATTCAACAATAATCCACATCATAAATAACCATTTAACATTGACACCAATTCTAATCATATGATTAGTTCACATCCAAATCAAAACCTGGATCAAGCTCACCTAACCAATATCAAATTTAACACCAACCCCAACCCAACCAACCTAAACTTTAACATCAACCCTAACCCAAACAACTTCAACTTTAACATTAACCCTAACCCAAATAACTTTGACTTTAACAAAAACCCTAACCCATTGGCCTCAACTTAACACCAACCTTAACCCAACCATCCTAAGCCAATCCAACCTAAAATTTAATTAAAAAAACCCCAACTTTAATGCTCACCCAAACCATCAATATTTTAACTACAACACTAATCCTAACCCAACAAATTTTAACACCAATCCAAACCCAACACACTTTAAAATTTCCAGTAATCCAATAAATCCATATCAATTTACATATCCATAACATGATAACTTTCCCAACCGACATCCTAATCACTTCAATAACAATCCACCATTTCACCAATTTTAAAAAACTTACACTAACCCAAACCCATTCATAAGCTAAAACTTATTACCTTCTTCAAGCCAAATGAATCAACTACCACTATAATTTATCCAAGAGCTTCAAAACTTGAAAGATAAACTTCAAGGCTTGTAGGATGACATATTTTATTGGTAAAAACAATATAATTTTAAACAAATTTGTTCTTACCCATATTATTTAACTACCATGACAACACCTTTTCCTAAGTATTTTGAACTTCTCAAATTTGACAAATACAAAGTCAAGGGTGATCCTAAGGAGAAACTTAAGGACTTATATCATGCATGTGCAGATGTTGCTTATAGTAATAGGTAAATGTTATTATTATTACCACAAAGTCTCATGGGTCAAGCCCTCAAATGATTTTCATGCCTCCCCAAAGGATCTATCTTTACTTTTGAGGACCTTTCTAAGAATTTTGTTCATCATTTTTCCTACAATATTGAAAAGGACTTGAACACTTTAGAATTACATAACACCAAAAAACACAATGTTAAAACCTTTGTCTCCTTTTTATAAAGATGGTAGGCATTGGCAAGCCATTTTTTGTGGTCCTTTCCCAAAATTAAACTTGTCAATACATTTTTAAACAATCTTAACTCAGATTTGGGGCATCACTTATTACTCCTTTATCCAAGGTCATTTTAAGAAATTATTGAAAAGGGAGTCTAGATTGAATGCACTTTGATTAATAAATTTATTATTAAGATATTTAAACCCAACAACAATTCCTCAAAATAACTTAAAACACCTATTTTTTTGCCAAGAATTAGAATTTTGTTGGTGATGGTGTGATCGATGTCAAATAAATCCAAAACCCAGTTAGACAACACCAATTCCAAACACAACCTACAAATAGATAATTACAAACACAACCAACTAATAATCAAAACTCGGGGATATATCAAGATCCATTCCCCAAACATGAACAAGGAAAAGGTAAGAGAAAATAATAACAACCTAAAGAAAGTAATGTTGACAAAGTCAATCACCCTTTGGACTCCATAGTTAATTTTATTGATTACATGTGCAATCATGTTGATGTCATTACTTTACAATCCAAAGATTGTGTTATTACCATAAGGCATGCAAAAATTACCATTCCTAATGCATCATCATCAAATGTTGAATAAAAGTACAACATTATTTACCATCTTGAGAAGACACCCACTAACATTCCCATCCTAGAGCTTCTCAAAACTTTACCCATGTATAAAGACATCTTATATAAATTCCTCCAAGAACCCTTATCTACTCAAGAATCAAATGTGTCTATGTCTAAAATTAAGAAAATGAAGATATACCAAGAGTATTTTCCCAATCATAATTAGACTCGTTCACTTACAAACATGGATCAACAACCCATCATTGAAAAACAACATATCTTTCATTAATTACTTAAGATTCCCCATTTCCAAAAAACTCTTCATCCTAAATCCATAATTTCCAAATGCCTAGTGAGAAATATACTTGTGGATAATGTAATTCAACAATCCCTCCTTGTGGCCACCTCCAAACTAATATAAAAAATATTATCTAAATCTAGTTTACAATCCATTTTGGCATTAAGAACAAGTTCATCATAAACATCAACATCAACATCAACATCAACATCAACATCAACATCAACATCAACATCAACATCAACATCAACATCAACATCAACATCAACATCAACATTCACCTTGGTCTCAACAACAACCACATCAATAGACAAGTTTGGAAATGTTAGTGACTCTTTTATGTTTATTGAGGAAGCTTCATTTGGAATAGATGCAAGTTATCTTGGTAGCCTCTATGAGGATTATGTAACATGTTCTCCTTCCATAAGAACTACTCTTAGTTTTCCCATATAATATCTTAACATTCCATTTAATACACATGTCAATTTGTACCTAAATAAACACACATCATTAGAATTATTCCATTGTGGCATATCCATTGCATTATCTATAAAGATATAAGAAGACATCCAATTTGAAGAAATGCTCCATAGTGAAACATTATTTGAGGATCTAGGGGGTAATCAAAATAAAAAATATCCTATTGGTGGAAACCTCTTCAAGACACCAATAGATGAAAAAATCAACTCTTTATTACTTGATGAAGATAATATTGATGACAATGAAAACATTAGTCCAGCTAGGAGAGAAATAACATGTAATGATATTCCAATTATAATCTAAGAATTAATCCTAATTCCTATCTTACATACTTATTATGCTAACCTAGTAGCATGGCACTCTAATGAGTTAGATCATGATTTTGAGATCATATTTGACGTACATCACAACAAATTTTAATATTTAGGTTTTGACAAGGAATTAAGGATTGTCAATACATACCTATCTTATTTTGAATTTTGTAGTATTTGGTGGTTGGTTAGTAGTGGTTTGGTAAGAGATATTGATTTTTGTACATATGGTGAACTAATTAGTCCTTGGTGTTTGTAATGTTTAATAATATTACTTGTAACCTTTACAGGGAAAGAGTTCCTAATTCCATGATGATCTGAAGAAATCTTAGAAGGTTTATAGAGTTTAGCTTTACTATTAGGCATATTAATGTGGGTCTATTTGATAGCTGTGTTTTCACAAGAAAAACCAAAATCACCACAAAAATCTTCCAAATAAAATTATATCTAGATGTATTTATTCAAAAAGGATTTATTGATAGGGAATGATACTCATGATGGTTTTCTAATAACTTTTGGTGGTCCCAATAACCTCATCCTGGTCAAGTACTATTTAAAATAAATGAAAAAATTGAAATTGAGATTGAAGAGGAAATCGAGTCATAATGACAAATATTATATAGTATTAACATGGGATAGAAATTGAATTTTTTATTTATTATGCATCTCGTGACTCTCCATTGGGTTCAGATGCCAATAAAGCCAACCAAAAAAAAAAAAAAAAAAAAAAACAAAAACTTGTTGTCTACAAATATATTGACACTTAGGCGCAACCCATTTACAATTACATTTCACATTACCCTCATTGCATTAAATTTTCCATCATTTACATTTTGTCTTGCATGTCAGATGTCATGTTTAGTGATTATTTAGCTGTCAGTTCACATAATACAAACTTTCAAAATGTGTCTCATCATATCATTTCACTTTTCATATCACCCTATTGTTCCATGGAAAACATTCTCATAATTAGCATGACATTAGTTATTTCCTTAGTTCTTACGAGTAGAGTACATCTCTTTTCCCTACATCTTCTTACAAGGCTTAAAAAATACTAGCCCATAACCTAGTCTATAAGCTTGTACATGACATAGTCTCCTCTTAAAGTTCTATCTACATAGAAAACATTAACATGCTATTAAAAATGGTAACTTTACTTGTCTATCTTGGTCTTCAGTGATGAGCCCTTGAATCTTACTAGTTGCATGAGGCCAAGACTTGGGAGTAAAATTCTTCCAAATAAATAGACACCTTTATCCAAAGCTAATGAAACATCAAATTCAAATTCCACATCTTTCACCCTTCACTAATCTTCGATGTTGAGCCCTCGTATCTCATGAGTTGTGTGAGATTAGCATTAAGGAGAGATGCCTATAATCACCTATGTATAGCCTTTGGTGATAGGCCCATGTGTCTTCCTAGTCATATGAGACTACATGTAGGGGGTCTCAAAGAAAATTATTAAATATTAAATCAAAAGGTGTCCAAAGAAAAACTTCTTCAAACAACTTGTCTATATTTATATGTTGAAAAGGGTAACTTTATCCCATTTACTAATTTTGTCAAGGCTAGTTCTCTCTAGATGCAACCAATAAAGTTAGTATTTTTAATGTTTATCAAGAAGTAATTTTTTCCCTTTTCTTGTAAGGATTAGGTCACTTCCTTTTTCATGAGAAATTTTGATTTTTAGTTTTCATCTTCACCATTTCATACTTATCTTATTCCCCCTTTCTTTCCTTTGATACAACTTGAACGTCATGTGTAGTGTTAACAAAATAACTGGGTCATCACCTGTAAAACAATTGTTAGTGCATTCATAAAGCTTCATGCATATCCATTATGTTACACCATTTTCATACATTTTTTGTTGTCACATATATAAGCATTTTTCATAGCATTATCATAAAAACATAGAGATACATGGTATATCCTCAATGCCTGGTCATCTAAAGTTCATAAACTAAAAATTACACATGGAAATCAAACCCATAACACAAGAATGATAAGTCATTGAAATAAACCAGAGCATCTCTATATATCATACTTAATGTTGAGTTTGTAAAATAAGTCTTTGGTTCAATCCACCTCTACAGAGGGCATATGAGTCAAACATCTCACCAAAAAATACAAACAAAATTGAGAAGTATAAACCATATAGGTGATACATTACACACTTCACCTATCCACACACTTCACCTGTCCACATCTACCAACTTCACTACCTTTCCAAACCACTTCACATCATTCAACTCACTCATCTTTCTTGGGTGAGAAATTGTTTACCTTTTCATTAAACACTTAACGCTTCATCCATCAAACCATTTTCTCATCACTTCTTGTATGTGTTAAACTACATTGGCCTGATGTCCATGGACTATGTAGGCATTTATTAAATTCTAAATGTAGATCAACCACTAACAACTAATTACCATCCTCATTCTTCATACTTTCTTCTCACTAATTTCCATTTCTATTAACACCCTCTTGGTTAGGGCATCTTACATCAAGGAAGTTTTGAATTTTTATTAGCATCCTTATATTTAAACATTGTATAATACTTATTTATTTTTCCTCCCATTTTTGGGAGAACTACATTGGCCTGAGGTCTTTTTGGACTATGTAGGTAGCACTTAGTCACTGAGGTTAGCTCAAACACACCCCCTTATTTTATATTTATTTCTCACTTGACTCTTTTTCCTCTATTTATTTACCTATCTCTTAACTACCTCCCCCCTTCATCTTGTCAATCTCTTTTAACCATTTTTTCAACTTATCATTCTCTTTTAAAAAGAGGATTGAAAACCTTCCTCATCCGCCTCTCTTATCTCCTATAAAGCCACCATAAACTCTAATTTATTGGTATTCCCATCACCTTTAATTACATTTATTGTACATGCTTCACTTCTCACTCCCTCACCCACTTCTTCATATTTTTGTCCCTCTCTCCACTTATTCCCAACCTTTCCCTCTATGTCCTTCATCTTCTTTCACCATCCTCATCATTTCCCCTTGCCCTTATAAAATTTTCATACCTTTTTCATCACCTTTTTTTTCTCACCAATTCCACATCATCCTATTCCCTTGCACCATGATGGAAATTTTTGCATCTTGATCTTCTTCACTACCACCTTACTACTTCTCTTCTACTACTTCTAAGACATTTTCATTTCAATTTTTGATTCTTTTTTATCTTTCACATCTTGCATGTTTTTTGTTTCTTATATTTCTTCTAGCCCCTATCTATGCACATATTCTTATTCTTCTCTTATGACCCCCCTTGTATTTTACATCCCTCTTTTTTTATTCCATGTGCCACCATTTTTTGATTTTCCATTATTCACACCTTTTCCATTTTTTGTTCTTCTTTTTTGGTTTATTTTCAACATTTACACCTTTTTCATTTTATTTTTTCCTCTATAACTAGATTCTAGATGGGTCTTTATCATTTGAGAAGCCTTCCATAATTTCTCTTTTATTCTTATCTAAGCAAGCCTTTTCACTTTGCTTTCCCCTTTTCCTCTTTCCATCTCTATACACACTTGTCTTTTGCATCTATGTGAGTCTTCGTGCTTTGTATCCTTGTCAACCCTCTTACTCAGTCCTTCCTTTTTATTATTATCATACTTTATCTTCATTTATTATTTTAATCTCATTCATCTTCATTGTGTTTATATATTACTTCGATTCTCCACTCTCCTATCATCCATTTTACATTTTCTATCTACTATTTATTCACCACCTCACCCCTTTTCATGTTGTCAATATCTTATAATCAACCATTTAACATGTCAATATCTTCTAACAAGATTATTGAAACCCACCCTTTCTCTTCACCTTATTGTACACCCATCCTCTACTTCCCCCCATTTTTATTAACCCCTTTCACAACTTCCATCGCATTTTCATCTCCAACACCACCATCTGCTTTTCTCCACTATTCATATCCTTACATGTCATCATTTCTCCTATCCACACTTACTTGGTCACGATACCACCTACTTCTTCACTCTCTTATCATAATTTTTGTGTCCTTATTCCACTCCTCTTTCCTTCCATCCCCCTTTCTTCCATGTGTTTCCTTAGTTTTCATTTTCATCACTAAAATATTTTCTCCTTGGTCTTGTTTAGACCTATTTTCACTCCTTTCATTGCTTGCCATATTTCTTATCATACCCTTCCCCTTCATGTTTTCTAACCTTATCTCAAATTCCTTTTCAATTCCTCAATATTCTATTTTTAGCACATTCCTCTCACCCCCATATTTTACCTTTTGTTTTTCTTCTCATTTCTCCATTTCATTTGATTTTTCTCTTCCTCCATGATTTTACTGGGTGATATTACTCATGATTCATGGTATTTTTTTAATCCTTCTCCATTTATGAATTATTACACCATTATCCATCTTCATCATCATTTTTATCTATTCCTCACTATCATATCACTCCTATTTCATCCATCTCCTTATCAATCTTTATATCATCCTTTGTTGATTCTCCCTCACATTCATCCATTCACACTCAAGCTCCTCACTAATAAGAGTGTGGTCACTAGTTTGTACTACTCTTACATGTATCTCCATGCATGTTTCCTCATGCCTTCCACTCTTTTTCTTTAATACATGAAATATTATCAGGTTTAATGCTTAAAGTACATCCATTTTTGCCTTCAATGTCTCTACATGTTGTACATGGATACTTTTTCTATGCCTTGTCCCTCTCCAACTACTCATTTAACCTCATAGCCATTTTTACCCCTTTCCCATCATAGGACCAATTTTACAACCTCATCCCAAGGTTGCATACTCCAGGTTACCTTTATATTTATATACATAACCCAATACTTCTTCTCTGAGTTTATACCATTTCTGGGTTATTCTTGTCTCCCCTTAAACTATTGGTACACCCATATTCCTTCTTTTTCATAACACATCTTATTCTACCCCTAGATGTAGGGGACACTATGACTATACATCACTATACAAGTGCCCACTCATCTATTATCTCTCTCTTACCTTAGTTGATGTGGACACTATGATTATCTCATCATTAAATAGGTGAAAACCCATATTTTCCCCACTCCTATCCTTTTCTACATAAGTCTCTCACCCTTTTACGAGTCTTATTATTTTACACACTCTCACCATTTTGTGAGTAAATTTCCATCTTCCCCTCCCTCTATCTATTTATTTTTATCATTCCCTCATTCCTTTTTCTTCTCCCTCTTTCTAGGATAATTACATGTGGCCTGAAGTCTATCCCTGTTATCATGGGCATTCATACCATTTTTAATAGTAAGTGCATTTAGACTATGTAGGTAGTTTGGACATTATCTCCACCATCTCCATCATCTCCATCCATGCAAAATGTGATTTAACTTATTCTAATTTCTATCTAAATTTGTATGGTTATCTTAGGGCTTCCTCATTTATCATTCAATCTTGTCATAAATGTTGGCTATCGAAAGTCTCAACCCTGGCCTAGGATGTTAGTCATGTCATTTATTTATTTTTTAGGTGTTGATTACTTTAGTTTTTGTTTTCACCTATGTTTTATTATGATTGTGCTTAACTTGTCTTTATTAAGTTTTCTTACTCTTGATTGTCTTATCATTTACTTCTTTTATCTTACATTCATCATTTTTATTTGTGTAAAATTTTATTTTTTCTTTTTATTTACATTTGTATTCTTTCCACTTATTTTTTTTTTCTTTTTATAAATTTTTGAGTCAAGATTCTTTTTGGTATTACACTATAATGTGATTATGAGTTTTTCATATCATGATGCACTTTATGTTACACAAATTACAATATTTTCAGTCCTTATGCATACAACACAAATATTCATCATGAGTATTTCATATCATTGGTGATTATTATTTTATGATAAATTAAAAATTAGGTTTCTCTACTCTTACTCACCTATTCATGTTAGAATTCCAAGGCGAAGAAAAATCAAACACAAGGCAACTATGTAGCTATCCATATAATTTCTATCCATGCCATCAATTTACACTTTCTAAATCATCCTCTCTCTATAGGCTATCCTCTCCCATTCCAATATTTTTTCCTCCAACCCATCATTTTCATATTTTACAACAAATTTTCTCCATAATTTGAAGCCCTAATCAATTAAAATGCTATCAATATTTATCAATTACTTGCAACTATCAATTCTATAAAATCTTCCTCCCAAATTGGAAAATATATATTTTTTATTTTTAGGCCCACAACTTATCAAGATATATCATTCCCACCTCTGCTCATGTGACCCTTGAGTCTTGAGCACCATCAAAGTGTGCAACTTTCGAGCAAGAAATATTCTTTTTCCTATATGTTCTCTAGTTTTTAGCTAGGGGCAAATCATTTTACACCGACTTATATCTTTAAAGTATGATATCTATTTCTAGTGCTTCAATTTCTTGATGACCTTTATTATCACCACTTTATCATTTTTAATCCTAAATCATTTCTAGTGTTCATCCAATTTACCACATGAATGCTCGAGGGGGCATCATCATGGGTCCTAAATTTTGTTCCAATCATTATCTTATTATTCTATCCAAACTCCTACACCTATCAGTTAAAAATGATAATACCATAACATCAATTTTTTTGTTATTTCTACATTTTCAATACTTTTTCATTCTTTGAAAAGTCATTACTTCATCAATGTCCCACAATGAATTATCAAAGAGGAGAAAAATATAGACACTTAAAATTAGACACTTTGTGTTGATTTTAACCTTATTTTTACTAAATACCTAATCATCTCTAATCATCCTTAATTTTCTCTATTCACTATTCATCATCACTATTCACTATTTATTATCCCTAAATTAATCCAAAGTTAATTAAATAATCTTTCTCTAATTAGAAATTCCATAGATTTTAGAAATTCATAATTTTCATAAATCTAAAAAATTAAAATTATCCTCACATGACTTAAAGTTTCACCTGTCTCCCACCATTTGGATTTAATAATCCACCTTTATTCTTATTGTCTTCTATGATCTAATTTAATAATCCTGCTATCCCCCATTCAAATTTAATAATCATCTTGTCCTCCTTGATCTAATTTAATAATCCACCTTTATTCTCATTGTCTTTCATGATTTGATTTAATAATCCACCTTTATTCCCATTATCTTCCATGATCCAATTTAATAATCCACCTTTATTCTCATTGTCTTCTATGATATTATTTAATAATGCACCTTTATTCTCATTATCTTCCATGATCTGATTTTATCCAATTTAATAATATACCTCACATCCATTTACTAATTTTATATCATATCTTCCTCACAAATAAATTTTATATTTATTTATGAGTCTGGCATGTTCTCCACTCTAATTTTTAATTTAAAATTCTCATTATGAATTAAAAATTAATTTTTATTCTCAACCCTTGATCTCCATCTCAAGATGGATGGTTCACATCCATTTTTAAATTTTATAAATTAGAGGTTCTTCCTCCAATTTAACTAAGCTTCTTCATTATAGGTTTATCATGCAGAGATTATAAAAGATTGCATACCAAAACGTTACCCATTTACCCTTGTAATTGGAAGAGTGAACAACCATAATTAAAAGAGAGAAAATTGAATTCACATTGAAATGGAGGAAGCTTCTTTTTATTCTAAGGTATAATTTTTTTTGTTTATTTTTTTTTGTAGCTCTATCATAGGTTGAGTTAGTTTAGATTAGATTTCATTATTAGTTGATTTCTTAACTTATTTGCATTTCTATATTTCCTTAATACACTTACACAATAAACAAAATAGAGATCAAATACCAAAAGGGGGAATAGGGTTAGGGGAACAACTAAGATACCCTAAAAAAAATCATGCATAATCTGAGTGATGCCTACATAGTCCAAATGAACCTTAGGGTGACATAGTTATCCCTCCTAAGGTGAGTGTGTGATATGTGATTGTGAAATTATATGAATGTAGTTAAGATATTGATTTAAATTTTTGAAAATAGATGCCCTTGACCTAGAATAAAATATATTCAGAATTGGCCTATGAGTGTTAGAATGCATTAAATTTGAAAATAGAAGAAATAGTGCTATTTTGCTTAGTGTGCAGTAGAATTACCAACTGATTGTTAGATAAATCAAGTGAATTATTAAGTGGCCTTGATATAGCTATATAAAGTAATATTTTGAATATTACCAGTAATCAACCTTAATAAAAGCATGGGAGGGTTAAGTTCAACATCTTAAATTTAAAAAATTACTATTAGAGCATGAGGGATAAGGCCACACTAGTAGACAAGTCTGTAGTGTGTCCCTGACTAACCTAACATGGTCTTGTCCTACAAGGACAAAGACTACTACAATAGGTCTAATAGGTGCTTGTAAGAAAAACATGGATATCAAAATGATGTTCTGAGTATTTTTAAGATAGTTTGTAGACTCATGTATGCTCTTATAGAGATGATAAGTTAGTTTAATGATGAATGGACCAAGCAAGGTAAGGATGCCAATATTAAATATTATCAATCACTCAATAATTAATTTTATGTGTCTAAATTCTCCCCCACTTTATTCTAGTGATACAACATAGTGAAATTAATAGAATAAAGTAGATGCAAACCTAAGTGTGTATACACACTTTATATTTTAATGTGAAGCTTAATCATGTAATATGAGATAATGAAAACCTATAACAATGCCACTAAAATTAGTTATTATTCATATTGAAATATTGAAAATATGAAACTTGAAATTTTAATTTTGAAAAGATAGCAAGGAAAGTATACACCTGAAAGAGTATGCAATCTAATTTCCTTGTAACTTGAAAGTGAAGAAGTGCTTTCCCCCTTGTTGCCCCCTTGTTGAGGCATTTGGATAAATGTTAAACTTATGGTGGATTGAGAGTGATCAATTATCAATTTGAAAACCTTTGAATGCTCTTGAGTTGGAAATATTATATGCTTTAACTCTCATTTGATTATGTAGAGTACTATATAAAATAATTAAAGGGGTGAACCACTAAATATGGCTCACTATATCTTAAAAAGTGAAACCATAGATGTTGAGTGTCACTAGACTCTAGCATGGCCCACTTTCAACAGGAAGATAAATCACCATTACTAGACAAATCTAGGTTCTATTTAAACTTTTTTAATTTGAAACTTTTAAACTTGAGAAATATAAATTTGACATTGTAGTAACTTGAACATGAATGAGTATCATGCCCCATGTATTGTACTGAATTTATATTTAACTTGTAACTTTTTAAAAACTATAACAATAACTATGTTTGAATTTTTTCACATTTTAATTATAAGAATGAGTGCAAATTACATTTCACATACCCGCATAATCTAAAAGTGATGAATCATGCTATAATTTGTGAAATTTTATAGTGCCATAAATCTAAAATTTACTCATGAAGACTTTGAATTCTCAAGTCAATCCCATTGTGATACCCCATTTTGAGATGAGAGATGTATCCTACAAGTTTCTAGTCTCAAAATAAAGGATATGTGAAATATATAATCATGTAGTAACATTGAATCATTTGTATTACATTGTATCATATAATTGAATTTAACATTGAATTGTTTATGAAACATAACATTGAATGCATAAAATGATGTGCATGATATGCATCATATAACTAAAGTAGAATGAAGAGTATGAGTAATGTATGATATGAATCATGGCACCTTAATAACAAGCAATGTCATATAACAATTCACACAATTTGTATAATATGTCACACATAAGGCCCAAAGGAACATACAAGGGACATGTAAAGTGTATAAACACACAAGGTCAAGGGCCACATGATAAATGGCATGGTGATTACATACAAGCAAGAATATTGTACATATAAGGCCAGGGGCCAAACATAATAAGCAAATCAAGTTTGAACTTATCATGTAGTAAAGTAAGAAAGAAGCATAGAACAAATGAACTAGTGTACATTATCCATATATGATCAATGACATTGTTAGCAAATAACATTTTCATGTAACACAATGTAAAGTATGAGTGATTTCAAAATAATCTATATGATATATAACTGAATGGTAGAAAGGTTGTGGATAGATAAAACCTGTTAAACTGTTCATGGAGAATGAAGATATGCCCCTAAATTAGTAAGGTTATTGGGTAATAAGGGAAGCCCGACATCAAAGAACCATGTGAAATTATGTCATGTATCACACTCAAATACCTTGTGGAAAGTAATGTGTATTGAAAATTAAAATATGCTATCTACCTAACATAAAATAAATAACATATGTAAATTAGTAAGTTAAAAATAATTGAAAATGCTTTTTAAGTCCCAATTTTAGATTTTTTTTTTTTTTTTTTTGAATTTTTGAAATAAAATGATTTTTTTGAATTTTTGACATATACATTTTTTAGAATTTTTGAAATATTTGAAACTAAAAAGATTTTAAAAGGGGTGCTAAGAATCAAGGCTTTAAAAATAAAGGAAAAGGGAGGGATTCAAACAATACTGCAACAAGGTGCTAAAGGATAATGACATAAGAAGGAAGGCAAGCAATATGCACCCCCAATGTATGTGTAAAAGGATTATATCAATGTAGATAAGGATGATCATGCCTGTAATGGGAAATTATCTATTTGTGCCCAAGAATAAATTCCATTAATAGATGTGATCATGTAAGTGGAAATGAAACCATAACATGTATGGTGTATGCAATGAGTAAATAAGAATGAAAATTTAAATAATTTATAAGATAATTATGTTAGATTCTTCAAATTGGTTTGAAATTTAAGAGGGAAAGTGCACAAAGTGAAAATAAATCCAAGGGATAGAAGATTGCTTGGATAAGGGGTTGAATAAGTAGCAAAGTAGAAGCAAGGAAGCTATGTACAAAAGAAAAATATGCCACTATAAACCCAAGTTATCATCAAGGGTATGCCTTTGTATAGGCCCTGTATCATTGAGATCATACCAATCATTTGTATAATTAGTATCATAGTTATCAATGTAACCATCATAAGAAATAACTAACTTCTTAGGTTGCACTTACAATTGTGATATGCCATTTTGTTTAGCTTTTGTATCTATTTATAAGAATATTACTACATCATAGATTGGAGTTATTTTTTGAATATGTTCATAATTGTTAGGATATTGCATCTTATTCTAAACTGGAGAATTATCATGTATTATTATAGAACATTAGAATGAAAAGTAGTTTATGTTTTGACTTTATATTTGTTTCTATGCATGAAGTAGATATAATTTTTTATTGTTTTATATGCATAGTAGATTAGTACTATCATTAGAATTTTTAGGAATATTTTATTTAAAAATTATTTTATGAGAAACCTTTTTAAAAATGTGATGTTCTTGCTTATCTTCAATTTTTTCTTATAACTTTTTATTTGGTAATTATTATTTTTACAATCTTATTTTTTTCTAATTTGACCTTTTTTCAATATTTTGAATTATTCTTGATTGTTATTTGGTATCCATATTTTCTCTTTGTGTTCCTTTTGCACTTGTATGTTTAGGAGATGAAATATAAGTGGGTTGCTTAATGGATTTATCTATTATAGGATCATCATTATCAATGATACTTTGTATTTTATTCTTCAAAGCCAAAAAATTATACTATATGATGCCCATGTAGTCTATGATGTGGACAATGGTATTTTGATCTTCTTAATATGAGCATATAAGGTAATGCAATCAACTTATTTCAAATCACTTCTCTTATAAACTCACTTGGAATCTTATTAATCTTTGTGTATTTTTTGATAAGTATTAATTTTAGATGTATGTTATTTGTGAGGCACATTATAGGTAGATGAAGATACATGATTTACACTAGCATAGTCTGGATTCTTTGTAAAAAATTTTATTATTTTCAAGTGATATGATCTTTGAAATGAAATATTAATTTTATTTTTTTATTCTTATATTTATTTTTAATAACGATGATTTGATCTTGAAGGGATTCATAAGAACAAACCCTAGGGTATATTTGATTGAATATGAACACCATTAAGAGGAGGTGTGGGGATAAATCTGAAGGGATAGGATATTCTTTAGATTATATACACAAGTTGTTTTTTTCTTGTTGATCAATAACATTAAATAATTAGGACTAACAAGATAAATAATGTCATCATGTGGTAATTCTATGCTAATATTATGACATTGTGGTGCAAGAGTAACATCATGCAAGACAAGCTTGAGATGGAATTAGAACAAAATCAAAATGTGTTGAAGGAGAATTTCATGGATTTCAATTGTAGTTGTGATGTGCTAAGGGAAGAGGAAAGAAATTCATCCTCATTGGTTGACAATGGGGAAGAGTTATGACATGTAGGATCAATATCTAGTATTTGCAAAGGAGTAACATTAGAAATTGATTATTGACTTGAAATGCCTTTATTAATAAATCCTTTTTTGATAATAATTTGATCTTGCTTTGATATATTTAATTTTGAATGCTGCTTTATTTGAGAATGAATTGTTATTTTTGATTCAGATCATTAGTCAAGGAAGAAGGTGAATTTGAAAAATATTCTAGAGGTGATTTTTTTTTATGAACTCATGTTCCAAAGGTTCATACAAATTAAATTTTCAATTCATTATTACATCATCAAAATCATAATAATCAATGTATGCTTCTTCCATAAGTTTTTTCTTATTATGATTTGACCATTTATTATCATAAGAAAAAGGCACAACATGTGTAGAGAACAAGGAAAATTGACTAGCCATGACATATATAATGAATATAAATACAATAAATGAAAAAAACAAAAAACTTAATGATATAGAGGAATCTATCATTAACAAAAGAGCTAATGATTATGAATACAATTCAAGAAAAAATCAAGGTATGAAGGGTGATCTAGGCAAGGGTTTGAATAATTATGTGGGCTCTCAATATACTTATTCATTCATTGATTAGTGTCAACCCAATGTTTCAAAGCACTAACTACATAGTCAAAACCTTGTTTGTAGCCCATTAACACCATTTTTGAGGGTACAAAAAGAGTAAGTTCCTTGGGAAATATGCTCCTCTTAGGTTCACCACAAATTAAATGATTAAAAGAGGTTTCCTATGGTATAAATAAGGGAATCTAGTCATTTTTAATATACTGCAAGGTATCTGGAAACTGAAATCCATTTTTAGTGTTATAAAAGGGATATGAGTATTGAGGTAAACCCATCACACCATGATGTTTGTAAAATAAATAATCATGTATCATGTAATGAATGTCACTAAAGTATTTTACAACTGTCAAAATACAGTTCTAAAAATAAGCACAAGTAATAGAAAATAAAGTTAAAAGACAATTAATTTTTTTCATAAGGAATCAAGAATTTATGATATTAAAAAAATCAAATAAAACCATAGACCACAAAAAATTCAATAAATCAGTGTTCTTAAAATAAAATTATAGGTTCACATGAATATTTAATCTATTTTAAATTGAATGAATCAAACCAATAGATCTAAACTATCAAAATTGATATATAGGAAATATATAGATTTGGAAGTGAAAAAAATATTTAAAAATTATTTAAAAATAATAAGTAATATTATAAATATGAAAACAAACCTAAAATATATATTATGCTAACTATGTAGGTTGACTATGACAAGAAATTGGATGAAAAGACCTATAAACTATGGTCGCACCTAAAAATAGGGATTCAAGCTATGATGGGACAAGTCCATAAAAGGAGGATATGAATGATTTACAGCCTTATATATTGACCATGGCTGCATCCTAGTTGATTATATGCATGAATTTTTTATCTAGATATGTGTGACTACTTTCAAGGGTTTATTGATTAATCATGTTTTTTGATTTGCCATGTGAAAGACCTATAAAACACAAACCCTAGCTATTACAAAATAAACATAATAAAGATCAAATTATAATAGGAGGAATATGGTTTATGTAATATATGATCTACCCTTAGAAAACCTTGTGTAATATAAGTGTTTTTTATATAGCTCAAATGGGCCTCACACTGATGTGTTTCTCCCTCCTAGGGTGAGTGTGATTTATGATTGTGCAAATGTATGTTTCTAATTAAGATATTGATTGAAATGATTGATAATGGATGCCCTTCACCTATAATAAAATATATTTAGACTTGTCCTATGATTATTATAATGCAATATAACTTGAATTGGAATAAATAGTACTCTTTTTCTGAGTGTGTAGGATAATTACCAAATGATTACTATATAGATCAAGTGAAGTCTTAAGTGGCCTTGATGTACTTATAGAGAGGAATATTGTGTATATTATCAATAAAAAATCTTTATAAAAGTGTGGGATGGGTTAATTTAAATGTCTCAAATTAAAAAATTTATCATTGGAGTGTGGGAGACAAGGTAACACTAGTGGACAAGGCTATAGTACGAGCCTATTCGACCTAGTGTTATCCTGTACTAGAAGGACAAAGATGATAAAAGCATTTTTACCCACTTGTTTAAAAATTTAAAATGGACCATAAATAAGAGGCTTATTATTATTATAATTAACTTAGATCCTTTATCTAATCAATGACAACCATATCTTATCTCCAACATTGAAAATTTGCTTATTCCTATGCTAATCATGTCTTGCTTTATACTTGGCTTGTGTCTTTTTAAACCCATTTTGAACTTGGAGGTGAATTTCTTGAATATTATCAATGAGTTTCTTAGATTTTTGGATCCTTGGATCCACTTTCCCATTGCCTTCATATGGATATCTCAAAACAACATCAAATGCACATGGAGGTAAGTAGTCAAGACAAGTTTTAAAAGGAGATTTACTAGTAGAAGAATGCACATCCATAATTTAGGAATGATGAATATACACCAAATTTCAATCCAAGACTTAGGATTATTATATTATATTCTCTGAAGAGTTTTACCAATGTTATATTTAGAACCCTAGTTTGCCCATCAATTTATGGGTGAAAAGTGGTAGATTGTTTCAATTTAATATCCATATTCCCCCACAATGTGGCCCAAAACCTCCCAATAAATCTCAAGTATTGATATGAAACAATATAACTAGGAAAACCAAAATGAACCCATACATTTAAAATAAACAACTTAGTTGTATCACTAACTTTAAGTATCTTCTTACAATGAGTAAGAATGCACATATTACTAAACCGGTCCACAAGCACAAAGAGACAGTTGTAGCCCTTTATTTACATAGGAAAATGACCTATAAAATCATGTAAATGATTTTGAATGGACTATAAGGAAATGATTATGTAATATAAAAACCCAAATTCTTATTATTAAGATTTATTATACTATATAATACACATCCTAGTATGAACTTGGCAACATCTACTTGCATATTAGGCCAACAAACATACATCTATAAATGTGCAAAAATATTTGTAACACCAAAATGTCCTATAATTTTTGAAGTATGTGCTTCCCTCATTAGCTAAAATCTTTCCTCCTTGGGCACACAAATCATACTGATCTTGTACAGCAATCTGTCTTGAAGATAATAATCCTCCTTGGGATCAAAACTTGCACCTTGGGACATCTTTTCTTGAAGAAAAAACTTCCCAAAATCTACATCACATTCATATCCCTTTGCATAAGATTCATACATAAATGGAAAGATAAGGGTTATGGTTCCCATGGTAAAAATTAAAAGAACTCAAGATAACATATCAACTAGTTTTTTAGCATACCTTTATGTAGACACTATTTCTAAATGAGGTTTTGTACACTTGGTAATCTCAAACCTTGGCCATTCTTCTCGGTTCTAAACCTTTTCCCATTTATGTAAGTCTTTTATATACTCTCTATGGTACCCTTGGCATATCTCTAAGTATGAATAGTATTATATGGATGACCTAGGCCTTCTATCTTTTTGAAAATGATTAAAATTGCTTACCTTATGCCTCTGCAAGTTTTGAGCATGTACCTATTTTTCTACTCCCTAGACACTTGCATGCTAGACATACACCTACATAGATGCAGGTGACCTACTATGATGTAAGTGTATAGTACCCTAAAGTAATCTAATTTACAAATGAAATGTATCCTAATGGTTAGCCTAAGTTATTTAATGGAAGTTATTTATCCAAAGGGATCAATATAAATACAAGATCAATCCTCATTCATTGCTTAACCATACCTAACACAGACCAAGGTAAACTATCAAAAGTATTAAACCAAGAATTGGGTAAAGAAAATCTTTCCAATTCTCTCCTATTCTCATATCAATCATAGGGATAACACATACATAGGTTTGAAGTACTAAATAAGCAACCCAAGAACTTGATTTATCAAGTTACAAGCTAGGTCATTATTATACTTGCTTTCCACATACTATATGATTCATGTAAAAGACAACATGTAGCATATTATCTATGTAGGCAATGCTCATTTAAATAGGTTTCTTTGGGCTAGATTGACACTATGTGCCCACTAACCCATTTTTCTCATAGCCACTATGAGGAGAAAGAACTAGGGTTTTACTATTTGACAAGGAATGACAGTCTATGAACTAGATATAAATGCACTAGAGTGAAGGAAATAAAAAACCTAGAAGTATTTAGGTGGTCACATCGTATTCTAGTAGGTATTCCATACAATATGCCTACATGCAACCCAAACACTAGCGTCGATGTAACTATCCAAGGCTGATGTAAGTGTCTAAGGATATAGAGACACTAAATCCAAAATTTGGTGATTATTATAGAATATTATCCTAGTATGCTTACTACTTGTTCTAGATCTAGATTTGTATTAGTATCATAATCAACTAAGTACCTATTTTTCATTATCATTACAATATTTGGCATAATTTTACTTTCCATTTTTAGTATATGTCAACATAATAATTTCAATATGTGTTATATCTAAGTTTTGTAATTAATTGGCCTACTATAAATATGTTTATCACCCTTGTGCTTATTTATTTGTATATTCTTAACTATAGATCCCCCATATCGAGATTTTTAGGGTTAAACATTTGGTTAACCTGGCCTTTTAGCTCAAAACTCTAGGTGGTTTAGGGTCTTGTATTTATTATTTTTTTGATTATTATACTTTGTTTCAAAATTTTAATTTTTTCATTTGTAAAAACCAATGGAAAATGTTAATCCGAAAACCCAATTCAAATGGAAGATAAATAAGCATTGATCACTTATCTCAATAATAACAAGAGCTTAATGAATGCATTATTATATGTTACAAGATATGAGATAAGTGATCATGATAAATCTAAGGCTTATTCACCTAGTAATGGTGAATCATTATAAGGTACTACAATTTATTCTATACCCATTAGTCTACATACATCTAGTGGAAGCATAGATTGTGTCTTCCAACCTTTATTTCCTGAAAACATTTTTGCTATATATACCATGGAATTACCAATTATTTTAAATCAAATATTGGTTTTAATGCCTATTACCAATCAAGTCATGTTCACTTATCCATTGGTGACTACTCATCTTATTAATTTAAACCCCAATGGATCTACAGTTCAAACACTCATTCAAGTTATAAAGACTTTGGAGGACAAAGTTACAAACATTGAATAAAAAGCTTTAAAGTATCCTCATGCTATTGATTCCTAAGATGTGTTGCATAACCCTATTTCACTTGAGACATATTTTCACCCTTTTCCAATTAGTTTTTTTTTAACCTAAGTTTCCATTTTATGATGGCAAGGGTGATCCTGAGAACATATTCGATATTTCTATGCAGTATGCCTTGATTATGCCTCCAATTATAAACTTTTGACCAAATTATTTCCAAAGAGACTCAAGGACTATGCTTTGAGGTGGTTCTATGATTTACCTTTCCATTCTATAAATGAAGTCAAACTTCTTGCTGATAAGTTTTTGGAACATTTCTTTATTAACATTTTTGAAAAGGTTTTCTATGCCTAAATTTCAAAAATCAAACAAGGAACTAATGAACCTATCAATGAATATGTATTTAGGTACAAGACAATGTTGGCTAAAATGACCAATCCTATGATAGATAAAGAACTTCAAGACATATTCAAGTAGAGTTTTCTTGATTCTTTACATGAGTCCATCATTTTAAAAAAGTTAAAATATTTTGATGAATTATTCCATGTTGTTTGGGACTGTGAAATAAAGCTTAACTTATTGAACAAACTTAATTATGTTGCAAACACACTGACTACATATACATCTAATGACAAATTTATAGCCAAACTAAGTTATAAGGTAAAACCTCTTGAGCCTAAAAAGGAATAAACCACAATAGTTAATCTAATTTCATAGTATCCTAATCGACTTGTCTTCTCCAATGCATCAAGGAGACAAATTACACATTTACTTGAGTCTCTTGCTTCATTACTCCTAGGGTTAGTGGAGTGTCATCTTATATTTCTCCCTCATCCTAGAGAGGTTGATATGAGTTGGCCTCTTTCCAAAAGATATGATGTGAATGCTTATTATGATTATCACCAGGGACTAGGACATTCTATGAACAAATGTTTTACCTTGAAGCATAAGATCCAGGACCAAATCGATGACTAGAAAATTTCATTTGATGATCCTCTAAAGGATTCAGGGTCACAACCTAGTGATCACCATAAATAAAAAATATTTAATAATCCTTTGCAAGATAATTATAAGAAAGAATTAGAAGTGCAAATGGCATATAATCCACATCCTCCTCCATCACATTATGGGCACCCATTATATGGAATTATTGGTACTTATACACATCATATACCTCTTATAGTTTAGAGACCATCTATTACCTTCAATGATAGTGAGGTTAAGGATGATGATTTAGATCTTCATTCTTTATTCATTTGATCATACCTTGATAAACACCCTATGCGTAGTGCTATGATTGATAATAGTGCAAGCAAGAACATTTACATCATGACATTACTTACACACTTGGATTATACTCATCATTATTTACACCATTTTACCAGATTAGTTAGAGCATTTGATGGGACCTCACAGTAGGTTCTTGGTTAAATTGACTCACCTTTACATGTGGGTCTTACACATTTGGTTATTAAATTTTTAGTTATACATTACATGGGTGTCTTTGATATGTTATTGGGATGCCCTTAGATACATTCTCTTCAAGAAATACCTTCTATAATACATGGGTATGTTAAATACATTCATGCCAATCAAGTAATTACAACTTCTAAAATTCCATATGAACATCCTCTTGGACAAGAGAAATTTATACCTAGACAATTAATTATCAAGATTACTAAGGCTAATTCACTACAAAAGGGTAAGCAACATGAAATCCCCTTTACTAGGTGATTGATACTTGAGAGACTATTACATCAAAGACATACAACTAATTCTATGGAATCCTCATCTACTATGAACCATATTAAGATATCTAGAGCACCTACACTTGTTCTTATTACTACTATTCCAAAGAAACCACATAACACTCAAACAAACCCCTACTCCTATAAATCCTACTATTTATTCAAAACCACATAGTTCTATTTTACATACATAAAGCATCATAAATACTACAATGAAAAATATTGCACCTATACATGCTCCTTAACAACATCACCATTTTATTACACCAAGGTCATAGTGGGGAGATACATATGACCATCATTTGGATGGGATCATAGGATAGCCTTTTCCTTTCACATATACCAAAAAAACCAAAACATTAAAAAATATAAAAATATTTTTGACATCTACATATTCTATTGGCATCTTGGAATCTATGTGTTAGTTCTATGTTTATGGAAATCATTACAATTACTACTACATACACATATATTTCACACTTCTATTTGAGTGTGATACATGCATATACAGATACATGATCTATGCACTCTTGGATTTTGGGCTTTCCCTTTACTCACATCAATAAGACATTGGGGGCATCCACATCTATGATCATGATAATTATAGGTTATATAATTATATGGTCACTTTAAATTATCATGTTTGAGCTCATATTTGTACTTACACATGCTTTTATCCATGCTTATATATTTTTCAATGTATTTGATATGTTATGTACTTGACATTTTTTCTAACACATTAGATCCATGGGCTACTATGATATGTTTATACTAGTTGCTTGTGTTTTTGTTTATGCCTTTCCTTGAGTGTATTTCCTCACTATTATCTTATTTGTCAAGCATTTTAATATGTTCCATTTATTAGAGCTCCCATGATTTTGTTTGTTTATTTTAAATTAGAATATGTCATTATATATTGTATAGACATTTGAAATGTCATTCTTGATACTATGGACATTTTAATAAGTAATGTCCATTTGATTATGAAACATTTGAACATGCCCCTTGTTTTCGGTCTCCTTAGACTATTGCCTTTTTACTTAATTTTGAGTGCTCATGTGTGCGTGCTTGATTTGCTTGTTGAGCTTGTACTATTAATATCTAGATGTTACCATGATATTTATAATGAATCTTAGGCCTTGATGTCATCACATTCTATGTGATTCAATCATACATTTACCTAGAAATGTTCTCTGATATGCTATATGATTCATTCATAGTTATATGGTTATTTTATCCTTTTGAGGTGAGGTAACTACTAGTTTCTACTCTTCCCTCACCTTAAAGAGGGGGAATATCACTAAGGGCATGTCATAGAGGAATGTATTCCACACATTTAAAGTTATAGATTCAATGGGTGCATGACATAGAGGCATGGATTCTATAAATTCATAGTTTTAGATTGAATGGGGGCATGCCATATAGGCATGGATTACACATGTTCACAATCTTAGATTCAGTGGGGGAATACTTTGGAAACATGTTTTACACACTTACTCAGTATTCAACATCTCCAAATTACAATGGGTACATGTTTTGGAAACATGTCCTACACATTGGCACTTATATCAATTTTAATATTTCTCCATATATGGTGGGGGCATGTTATGGTAGCATGTCACCTGTAATCATACTTTTTGTGACCCTAATCCTCCCTATGATTACACATCGACTCACATATAGACTATCGACCCTAATTATCCCTCTTAGAGATATCTTCCACTCATTTAGACCTTTATCACATGTTATGCTTATCCCTTACACATCCTTTGTCCATCTCAGCTCTTTTGCACACTAAATGGGCTCTCTAGGGAAACCCCGAGCCCTTTTGGGAACTCATTAACCACCCTAGGTGGCATTTAGACCCATGACATAGATTAGGGAGGAAACTCTCAACCTAGGCCATATGTTTCCTTCATGAAAGTTATGTTCTAGGCTGCAACCTAGGTAGAATGCATGCAAAAGTGCCCTGTTTGGGCTCAAATGGCCAAAAATGACTAAATTTTTATGGTTTGGTAGATTAGGGCTGAGATATATTTGATTTTTCTAATTCATTTGAGTATATACATTCAATCTCTCCTACATCTCTACTATAATCTTCTCACTTTATCATTCACACTTAAAGCTTATCTACCTCTTTGAATCTCTCTTGGTTCTTGCTTGGCATAATAAATTTCTTTGTGATACGGGATACCCTACTCTATTACAACTTACATTGGTGATTCACATTGCTATCTATAGTTTTTATAAATATTTTGGGTTACTCCTTAATCACTCAGGACTCCATTACACCTATCTTTTATGCTCCTTGCATTAGCTCTTACAGATCGCAGTTTCTCCTTCACTTCTTCCATAACTTTTGGCTCTTGGTCTGGACTCAGCTTATGCACAACCTTATCTTCTTCCTCTCTTACTTCATATCTTGGATAATCAGTTGGTATAAAGTATGCATATCTCTCTTGAGTTTTATATGAGGCCACTTTGCTTTTCAAAGTGTAACTCTTTATTTGTTTTCTATAGTATACATGCTAGGGTTTGATTGTTTTAGTGATTTAGTGGTTTTGTGCATTACTTAGAGTAGTCTCTAAAGTTTTTTGAATTTGTATATGGTTAAAGATTACTTTTATTGCTTGAAATATTCCTTTATTACATGTAATTTATTTCTTTGGAAGCATTACTCATTGCATACTAAAACTATACATGCTCAAAATGAACTAGACAATTTGCTTAAACAATCTCTCTCTTGCTAAATTAGAACATTGTATTGTTAGAAAACAATAGTATTTAAAGTGAAAGATAACTCAAACCTAGACTAGGCATGATCTTGAACCCTTTCTTGAAAACATATTTGTTGCTTAAAACATCTTTTATTTGGCTTGAAAGTGCCTTAGCTTCTATATTTACATTTTGTTTGTTAGCTCTCTTTATTTCACATTATTATTTCTATAATTTGTATGCAATCAATAGTCTAGTCTCAACTACTTGATTTAATGTGCTTGGATCCATTAGAGATACCTGTGTTCTTTATGAACTTGATCATGCTAGTCCTAAATTAGTTTACAAGTCTATCTATATCTTGGTGTAAGTTGGCAAACTAAATAGCCACTATAGATCTCTTGTAGCCCATATAAGCCCTGAGCCTTCTAGCCTCTTAGTGGTTTGATTTAGCACCCTACCAAACACTAGTGGTTTCATTCATATTCTTAGAGATACATTCTAGCACACCTAATGGGACCTCACATATGGTCTCATTCTAGGTATATTCTATTTAGAGCTCTCTTATCCAACTCCCCTCTATTAACTATTAGGCTTTGCTTTCAATTATGTTTCTACTCTCACCTTGGTTATTTTCTCCTACTTTGGTTCTATGTCATTCTCCCTATTATTTATCCTTTAGATTACCTTTTCTATTATATTTCATGTTATTGTTACTTCATTGCATCCATGGTCAGTCTCCCACCCTTGGGATACCAATCCTATCAGATTTATAATCTCATCCTTGAGCTCACTCATGAATAAGCTACAACTATAATAGAATGTGATAGACATTATAGGACCTAAGAGCTTACCTCAACCCAACATGGTGACATACCTCCTCTCTCATTTAAAAGGGAACAAGATTGGTAGATATATAAATAATAGACTTGGTTTCCTTTTTAATAGTCTAAACTTATTTCATCTGAGGATGTTTCATCTCAACCTCATATCATATCTCATTCACCCATTTTAGGTGATAAGGATCCTCTTGTGTGATTAGGACCTGATGAGCTACATGTGATCATTAACAATTACCATAGATGCCTTCAAGTGAATGAATTACATCTTTTTCCTCCTAAGAGTCGATGGTGTGCTTCCTATGGAGATAGATCTTGTACCTATTTAGTTTTGAGTGCCTCAACCAGTTCTCATGTGAATTCCCCACCTCTTTCTTGGATGGAGACTCTAAATTAAGAACACCCTCATATCCATGTTATGGGTCATAGGTATTTTAACTTAGTGAAGCATCCCCATCATGGGGAGTCCTCCCATCATCCTAGCCCTTCCTTTAGAGTTTTTGATGAACATACTAATTTTGATTGTCACCTACAAACTCAAGATTCGTGAGATGCCTATCAGGAGCATTAACTCCCATCAGTTAACCCTCACATGATGGCATGTGACCAACATCATAGATATTTTTTTCATCATGACCTTTTACATGAGTATGACATGTCTTCCCATCATCCCTGAGGGGATCATCATATTTTTCATGGTCATTTCCCACCTTGTGATAGAGATGATTTCCATTGTGAGCATCCTCCCTATCAGGATTTTCTTTGACATCATCATCTCCATGGCCATGGTTATGATGATATCTATAGGCATAGGCAACATAATTACCATCATGATCCCCTTGCTGGAGTTGATCACCATCTTGCTATTAACTATGTTTATAAGGATCTCCATCAAAATCCTCTAGCCCCTTGGGTGTATAATATTCCCCTTCCTACTCCTATCCTTGAACTGCCTAAGTTTAAAGGGACTTAAGACTCTAGTCTTATGGAACATATTATGGTATTTATGATGGCATGTATAGATTGGGAATAAGATGAAGGCATGATGTTAAATATTTTTGCTCATTCTCTATGAGCTAAAGCTCTTGTCTAGTTTCAAAATCTACCTCTAGATTCTCTCTCTAGTTTTTAGGTCCTTCTAGATGACTTCCTCTAATATTTCAATATATCTAGACCCTTTAACATCAACATCTAATCATTCACCTCCATGGCATAGGCCATATATGATTCAAACTTTTATTTTACATGTATATAACATTTAGCCATTCATACGTGTAGGACTAGGCTCTTAGATGACCAACTTTATGATATGTTTATGTGATAATTGAGGTAAGAGGTTTAGCTTGAGTTCTTCAAGTGTGAACCCACCTCTTATGATAAAACTATTAATGAGTGTCTAAAGATATAAGTGTTTGAGGTACATGTAGGCATGTGGCCTATACTTTCCCAAAAGTCATTCTCATGTAATTGCAAATATAATGTGACTGGTCATGGTGTCACTGATTCTCCTCTTGAGAAAAAAGATAAGAAACACAATCATGAGGTGAATGCTTTGAGAAAGAAGCCAACTAAAAAGAAGGATTTTAAATTGAGAAAAACAAAACAATGGATGATGTTTCCTTATAACCCCACCAAGTTTTGCAATTATCATTAGGTGAAGGGGCATGATGATGCCAATTATGCCACCCAAAAGTATTATGGGCAAGCCTCATCTTTATCATAGAGTTATCTTGTTGTAAAACCCAATCACAAGTTGAATGTGTTTAAGGAGCCTCTGCCTAACCATGATAAGGAGAAGAAGAAGAAGAAAAAGAAGAAATCAAAGACTAAAGCACCTCATTATCCTTCATGCTCTTCCATCTCTTCTAACTCCTCATCCCAGACTGACCTGAGAGGAAAGCCAAGTGTGAGAGAAGCAAGGTCATTGCTATTATTGACATAGCCTCTAGTAAGTATGAGTACTTTGTCAACATGCATTAAAGTCAAGCCACTGACCCTATTAGAGAGACTAATGGTGTTGGACCTCCTATCTAGACTCTAGGGGAAGGGAACCCTAAAATCATATTTGACTTCAGGCATAACATCCCTCCCTAAGATAAATAATATCCTTACTCTATCATAGAGGAGTTATAGGGCCTCTCAGCTGGGATCTTTATTTGGGACCTTCTTCACCTTTGCCTTAAGCAAAGGGGCCTCATATTTGATGAGTTTGGACTCTCTCATGAGGGTCCACTATATGATGATGTTGAAATGTTTTTCAAATTTGATGCACATGAGCACCTTCATCCTCCCATCTAATCTTTTGACCCAACTTCTTTTCTAGATACTTTGGTTCTTATAAAGAGGGCTTAGTTCCCTCTCTATATCAAGACTTATATTGATGATCATCATATCAAGTGGTGCATTAGTGATGAAAGAGATACATTAAATATCATGCCCTTATGTGTGTTTAATGAGTATAGGATCAATTGGAAGAAGCTCTTTGATTTTTGACATAACTGTGTTAGTTTCAATAATGATATAGTTACGTTGGTGGGGAATGTGAAGTTTTGATCCAAGTTTGGACCCAAAATAGTCAGGATCAAGTTTTGTATTAGACCTTGATATTTCATACAACATGATTCTTTTCCATCATTAGACCGATACCATGCAAGCCATCATGTCATCCATGTTTCACATGGTTCAGTTTGTGTATGAAGGTGAGGCTCATACCTTGGAGGCTGACCCAGATCCTTGGGCATTGCTCTATACAAAGACAAATCTCTTAGATGAGGCTTTGGCTATTTTATCATGAGGTTCTATATATTTTCATACATCCCCTATTTTTGAGTCTCATTTTATCAAGGATGAACATTATGATCTAGCTGAGTATAGAGCAACATTCACTCCTTCAAAATTTGGTATGTGTCAGCCAACTTCCTCCCCTACCCCACATCTCTAGGGTGGCTCTTCCCTTCTTAGAGACCTTTTTCAAGATGTTTCCCTAAATTTTGAGCTTCCATTCTCTTCACAATTTTCCTATCAGAGTATCATCTCTTTTAATGCATCTCCTATGGAGATTGATAGAGTTACTAAATATGATCATGAGTGTTATGCCATCCATAGTATAGTGCAAAACTTGATCAATGAGAGGAGAGATTATAAAAATATCATGATCATGCAGCCTATGCACCACCATCCTCTTACTTTTTTGGGTTTAGAGGTCTCATTCACCAATAATGACCCCAATTTTGGCACTCCTATGTTTTGGGTCATGATTGGTGAACCTAAGGATATCGATGTTCCATCTCCTTCCTCCCATATTTTACTTATTTTTTGGCCTCTTCATAGTCTAAATAGTGGCCTACCGCAAGGGTAAGCATTATCAGAGGTTCTTGATACAAAAAAACATGCTAAGGATGAAGATAGTTAAGTTTTATTATACTGTATAGGACAATGCAGAGAATTCATATTTAATAGAAACATGTCAGAAAGGAATTATCATGAAATAGATAAGAACTAAGATTAACAAGAGTTTTATTAAGGTTTCAAAGATTTTAGATAATTTTTAATAACATTAAACCAAACATTTAATATATTAATGCATATAAGGAATAACATAAGAAATACAATAGGTAACCATAACTAGAAAGTCTATATTGATCTCAACAAAGGTTCATCATCTTCTTCATAAAAACATACATATTTATAGTAATTTACCATTATTTAATATTTACATTCTTCTCATACATTGAAACCAAAAAGAGAGGACTAGTCATCTTATATCCTTTTAAAAGTTATGGAGGATAGGACAAAATACATATAACCAACAATTTATAATGCACAAATATCCAAAGAATATCCTGCACAACTTTACTTATTCATTTTCTTCTCCCAACACTTTCATGGAATTAAAATGTTGTCTCTTCCTCAGACAACATCACAAGTTCGTCTAACTATGCACTGAGGGTAGAATCTAAAAAATTGGGTGGACTAGTAAAAGTTATAGTAATTTGCTCAAGGTACCATTTCCAATTTTCACCTTTTACACACTACTTCATTGCCCTTTCAGGTTTTCAACTAGGTAGGGTACTAACCTACTACATTTTCAAGTTTTCAATATGTTGAAATACCTAGGTGGATACCCTTTAATGGGTTTTAACCATCATAGCTCTGATTGTCTTAATAATCCACTAATACAAAAAAAATATGTTCAAAATTTTTCAAACTTTTGAATATTACGTAGTACTCAACTAGAAGGAGGTAGTATTATTGAGGAAGAAGATTGGCCAATTGGATTTTTGGACCTAGACTGAGCAACTGTGCATTGTGAAATTTATTTCTGGAGCTTGGATGGTGGCTTGTAAATAGGAACATTGATAATCAGGGCTTCCTCAGTGTAGAATAGAGCCATGCCAATTTTAAATGTATGCCAGTCGAGCATCACTTCTTAGACCATGTAGATCAGGATGTACATTGGTGCATAACATCCAATAAGTGCCTTCGGGTCTGAGTCTTTAGTGGTACTCATGTCTACCTTTGTATTATTAACCTTTATCTAGATTTTAGCACTCAGTTATTCTAACTTTTCTATGTGGCATTCTATCTAGAGACCTATAAATGCACTGCATCATGGGTTATGCTACCAACTAATGAGTTAATTGTGTACATTATCCCTAGAATTTAATGATTATTAGAGAGAAAGGTCAGTTTCATCCATTGATGTAGTCTAACTATGCATGGTTGTATCGACCATTATAGCTATAATAAAGTCTACACTAGAGCTAGTAAGAGAATTATAAGGCTATTACTAATAGTCCAATAGACTGCATGTGACTTGATGAGTTTGGAGGGCTATATTATTAGTCATGATTTGATACTCCTCTAGTAGAGTAATCAAAATATTAGCCTCAACCTTGATACCTTGGTCCAATGTGATAATTTTGTGAAGCTATTGTGTTGCACATCATTCCTTTGTGAGCTTTGAGACTAAGGTCTTGCGCCTACTATAGTTGGACTTCACTTTGTCCCCAATTACTTGAGAGGCCAAGTATGAGAAAGTGTCTTCAATTATCTTTGCTACTTCCTGAAGGTGATCCCTAAGTTTAACATTCTCTGCCTTTGACTGATCCCATTCTTGCTCAAGAGAGGTGGCCTTTTGTGTGATGAACTTATAAAAATATATGACACCCTCTAACTATTTCTTCAAAGGCAAGTAGGAAACATCAAGTGAATCCTTGCTTGACTGATAATATGACCAACGTGCTTGCTAACACTGAAGGGTCGAGGTGTGGCATGGTGGCTAGTAGGAGGGAGAAGGTAGTGTGTCAAAAAGTGACTAAGGGGATGTCCCAAAGCCAGACACTTCCTAGTGGAAGCTATGTCAACTACAAACCTAATTGTGTTATGGGTGGTGCTTACTAGTGTGATATGGCCTCTATTTATATCTTAGTTTGATACATAACATCTTCAACCATCTTCCATTTGGAATCCTCCTCCTCATCTTGCTTCTTTTTTTTCCTCTTTCTCCCTCTTCTTTTTCTCTTCCTCTTCCTCTTCCTCTTACTTCCTTTTCTCTTCCTTTTCCTCTTACTTCCTTTTCTCTTCCTTTTCTCTCTTCTTCTTCTCTTCTACTTCTTTTTTCTCTTTCTTCCTCTCTCATCTTCTTCCTCTTTCTTCTTTTTATCTTGCTCTTCTTTCTTCCTCTACTCTTCTTCTTCTCATTTTTTTTTCTACTACTAGAGCCATAACCTTGGCTTATTTCTATGTATCTTGGGCCTATGCTTGTGCTTGTACCTACACTTATGCCTAAACTTGTGCTTATTGTAGGGCTTCATCATCCTCTTCCTGGAAGCTTCTACTGCCTACTACTATGCCTAGTCTATTGCATCTTGTTTCCTCTTTTCTTCTTCTTCTTCTTCTTCTTCTTCCTTTTCCTTATTCTCTCTCTTGTGCACTTGATTTGCTAACTCATCTACTTCTTGAGCTTATTTGGCATTCTCTATGGCCTTTTATATGTCTACCTCTATATCCTTGGCCTGATGTGTGTCCTTATATTCTTGGGCTTGCTATGTTTTATGTTGTTACTACACTTATTTTTTTCTCTTCTTTTCTTCTTTCTTCAGTCAGTGTTCGATTGTGCGATCAAATTTTTCCTTGGTGGCCTATTTCTCCTCTATTTTTGGCTACTCTGATGCAAGCTCTTTAACCTCTTAAAACTATAATAATGGTGATGAATCAACTAATCACACCTCTAAACTTGGAACCTATAATTTCCTCTTCCCAATCATGACCAATTTATGTCTAGGTGGTGGTGTAGAAGTTTTATGAGTAGGTTGTGCTTCTTGTATAGTAACTGGTCAACCAAACATGCACTCTTCCAAGGTAGGTGAGACCCTTTCCTCCCACCATGTTTGGGGCCTGCATAAAAGTTATTCAGGTGGACTCTTTGGTAAGGGTACAAAGATGATGTTAGGTGTGAATATTGGAGTAGTTGAAGGCTGGAAGAAGTCCATTATGTGTTGGGGATAATCCACTTATTTGTGGGCTATGTTGACAATGATAGAAGGTGGGAAAGATAGAAGGTCCACTTAGAGCTCTAGGGGAACCTATTTGTGGACTTGTACTGTGCATATTGCCTTCCAAAAGAAGAATTATTTTTCTTCTTCCTTATCATAGTAGTCTGCTACCATAACCTAGTAGACTTCGTACTCATCTATGCCCATCTAGATGAGATCATAGGAATTGGCTATTTATGGTACCTTCAGATCATCCTTCTATGTCATAGTTCTATGTGCTATTTACTTTGGGGGAAGGGACATTGAATGAGGATCTACTTTGCATTTCCTTTTTTGATACTCTAAGCTAGGTGTTAGCTTTGGTTGTTGAGTAGTAGGGATATATGCACTAGATGGTATATATTACAAGGGGGTTATATGCTTAGATACAAAATCTTTTTGTTAGGCCAATTTGGCATACATGATATCCATTATGATGAAGAAGGGGAGTGCCTTTAATGATGATCATGATAACTCATGAATTATGATAAAGACACCCTTCAACAATAAAGTGATGGTTATATGTTGACCCAGGTACTACATGGCATCAAGTGGCACTCAGGGATGTGTGGCAATAAGGTCTAGACACTCTGCCCACCAAGATTTGAACTTACCCTCATGTACAAGAGCTCCATAGTCATGCATCTAGACAAGATTATAGAATTGATGCACTGATCAATAGTCTATATCTGGGTACACTTGGCCCTCTGGTGACTTCCACTATGTGAAAAAAGGAGGAAAATTAGGAAATGGTACTAGAATGTTTACTTAAGGGAAGTGCAACATTTCTCAATGTTTATGAGTAGCTCTTAGATGAAGTACCCCAGCCAATTGAACTGTTCATTTTGGTAGATCATCCCATGAGTGATGTCTATGATGACCTTGGTAATTTTCTTAGTAAACTTAATTATCTACCAAAATCATCTAGTTATGCACTCCACAAGTATACATACTAGTTTGTCTAAGATTTCATTGATGGGAATCCTTCTGTTGCTTTACACGTATAGATCCCACATTTCTTGTAAAATAGGAGGCATTTTCATCTTATAAGGTAGTAAAGAGTCTCTTCACCTATGCATGCCCAAAGATAAATCCATGGCTTATGTGTGGATTACCACAGTCTCATTTGGACCCAAATAGATTGTGCCCTCATTGTATTGCCTAAGCAATACTTGAACAATTTCTCCTAGGTTACCAAATGTGGGAAATCTCAATAGGAACTCAACATTTATGTTTTAGAAATGGTGAGAAGCTATGAGGGTGAGTGGTTGCGCAACCTCAATCAGATTAGGGTGGAATAACTTCTACTCAGCTTGATGAAGATAGTCAAATGACTCTTGATCACCATACTTTATTTGTCAGAGTGCCATGTTGACACCCATATCTTCTTTTTATACATTCATGAGAGCCTTGATTAGCTATGAAGTATCCATAACTACGTAAAATTAGTTAATTAAAATTCTCTATGTAAATAAAATAACTCAACTCTTAATAGGTGCAATGCATGAAAAATATGCTTAATGTTGAAATACTGACTTGGTATTTGAACTTGGCTTTTATATAATTTGTGCCTATTAGAGTCCACATAAAAAATTTGCTTAACTATTTATTTGTCTTGAATGCCATAGTGGATGTGGAAAATTGATATTCAATCTAGCTATTAAAGTAGTTAGTCATTGGCTCATGTGTGGAGTTATGCTATTATGATATTTGGTGTTCGTACAAGGGTAAAAGTTAGTGATGTTGACAAGCTATTGATTTATTGAAGATCACATCCATAAAACCTTAGATCTAACATTTATTTCTGGTGGATGGCCATTATCTAATGGATATCTTGTTGATGAGACATTTCCCTGTCTTTCCCAGACTTAATATTTTTTAGTCATTCCCTTTTGACTTTTTTGGTGATACAATTGGATCCTCATACACACATTTGGAACATGTGATGCTTGGTCTTTGTACTTCATAAATTTTGTTACTAAGATCATCTACAAATAAATCAACAAAAAATAAATACACACACATAAATAATGCAAAACAAGTAAATCCTAAGCTATATGGTGCTACTTAGCACCCACTTAGATTACATAATGAGATCAATTGACTATTGGTAATAGGGATTAAGACTACATCCATTTACCCAACCTGGTAAGATGGTTCCCTAAAGATCTCTTAAAACCATAGTTCATTGGTGTGTTAGGTCATGTATAATGTAGGGCCCTTTCCATCGTATCTATCTGTAGCTTACCCAAGAATGCTCTAAATTGATTGTCATATAATAAAATTGACTGATATTTATAAATTTATTTTTGGTGCAAGTTCCTATTATGCCACACTTTTTGACTCTGCTTGTGCACTTCCTGCATCCACACTACTCTATGTCTAAACTCATCCATCCAATTTAGTTCTAGGAATTAGTTAGTAAGAGACTCATGATCTCCAAGTCACATGATCATGACAATGCATAGGTTGGGTACTAAGTATTCCATCAACATGACTGCTTCTAGACCATAAACCAAGTAGAATGACATAAATACTATAGCCCTTTTATAATGTGTGTGATATGCCCATAAAATCATAAGAATATGATCTTCCTAGTCATCCTAGTTGATGCCATACATCTTTGTAAGCATTTTTACTAGTATTTTATTAGAAGCTTCAGCTTGGCCATTAGCTTAAAAATGATATGTAGTACTTTTGTGATGAAAGGTAATAAATTATTTAGTCAAATCCTTGATGTCATTATTTAAAAAGTGCATTCCTCTATCAATGACTAAATTTATAGGGCATCTAAAAATATTAATGATATTTTCAAATAGAAACTTTCCTATGTCTTTCACACTGCAACTAGGTGTTACAATAGCTTCAACCCACTTAGTAAAATATTTTGTCATAGTAATGATGTACCTAGATTTACTACGTTTGTTCGATGGGTTGATAGGTCCAACAAAGTCAATTCCCCATTATTTGAAAGGCTGATTAGCTAATAGAGGCTACAAAGGCAACTCATATTTTTGTAATGGTTTACCCATGCATTGGTAGATGTCATAGTGCTATGCAACTCTGTATGCATCTTATAATAGATTTAGCGACCATAATCTAGTCTATAAAATCTTTCTATCCATAGCCTCTCCTAAAAAATGTCCTCCTATGACTCCTTAGTGTGATTTATATAAGAGTTGAGCTTGTTCGTGTTCTAGAACAATCCTATGCAATACTTCATCGTTCCCTAAGTGATATAGAATCCCATTAATGATGTTATATGGTAGGGCTCTAGTAATAAACTGCTTCTTATCATGCTCTTGATAGTGCGTAGGGAAGACCCCTTTCTTGAGTAAGTTAGTAATAGCTTCAATTTTTTTAGGAATCATAGAGACACAGAAAAGGTGAGAATCAAGAGAGTCTTCTTATAATTCTTCTATCTCTTCATGATTAGGAATGTGGCTGAGATGGTCTGGTCCCATATTTTTTCTTCTTGGTTTGACATTTATGTGAAATTGAAATTCTAAAAATAACTTTAACCATCAAGAGATGCATCCTCTTAACATTGGTTTATTGACAAGATATCGTAAGGCTTGATGATCAGTGAAGACTTCAAATGGTGTCACTAGTAGATAGTGATGAAAATTTTAAAGTACAAACACAATGGCCAATGCTTCCCATTCTGTGGTTGTATAGTTTTTCTCTACATCAAATAGTTTCTATCTAGAAAAATAAATAGGATTATCTAGCGCACCATCTCTAGGTTACATAAGTACAACACCGACAATGATTCCTAAAGCATCCACATGTATGCAAAAGGGCTTGCTCCAATTTAGAAAAATAATTATATGTACAGTAACTAATCTTTTCTTTAGCTTGATGAAAGATGTTTGGAATTCTAAGGTCTAGATAAAATTTGTATTCTTGCATAGTAAAGATTCTAGCAGAGATGAAATGGTTGTGTATACAACCTTTGATGAACTTAGGATAGTAACCTATATGCCCCAAAAAAGAGTGCACTTTAGTGGAACTAACAAGTGGAGGCATACTTATTATTAATATGATTTTAACTCGATCCACTAGAATACCTTCACTACATACTACATGTCCAAGAAAAACACCAAAAGATGTAAAAAATAAACATTTCATAAAATTCAAAGCGATGCAAAGAGCTTGGAATCATTCCAACATTAGATGAAACCTAGACAAGTGTTCTTTGAATAAGGAAAAGACTGCCCAATCATCCAAATAAAATTCCAAGAAATCATGCATAAAATCCTTAAATGCTATAACCATTATATGAGATAACATTGTAGGTGCATTATTAAGGCCGAAAGGTATAACCCTATATGTAAAAGAACCCCATTCTATTACAAAAGTCATTTTAGCTTGATCTTCTTCTATGTTCAAGATTTGATGATATCCATTGAAACCATATGTGAAGGAATATTCTTCATGTCCTGTGATAGAATCCAAAACTTCATCTGTGAATGGTATTGGAAATGGATCATTTACACATGCATCATTGAAAATTTGATAGTCCCCAAAAATGTGGATTTCTCTTATTTTTTTGGGCTGAACTACCATGGGGCTTACCCAATCTAATTTTTCCACTAGATAAATTATTCTTGCATCCTACATTCTATCTAATTTAGCCTTTACTTTAAACTTCATATTCGAATTGAGCTTATATGGCCACTTCTTGATTAGCCATACACACTTCTTTAATTCAATGTGCATCTTACTCAGAGATGGGTCAACTCCTCGAGCCTCTAAAAATTTAGTGGGAAAGATGTCTTGGTAATCCTTTAGAAGTTATAGAGCTTCTAAAATTTTAGTTTTCATCCAATAGTCACTTATGCTTACCAGTTTTGGAACATCCTCTATTCCAATGTTAGCAACATGATTCTTGATAGGCTACTGATAAATACTACATTTTTCTTCATCAACAGATTCTTGTATCTTCCTTTGTCCTTCCTATTCAAGAATTTGGATGCTGCACAACTTGTCTTCTTTAGTTAGTGTTATATCGGTGTCCTTAAATGGTTTAATAGGTCACTTTGGCTTGAATAAATCATTCAGATCTAAATCACCATTATAATCAAAATCTTCAATGTCTTCTACCTCATCTTAGATCTGGTTACATTAGAGATTATTCTTTGTTCTTATCAACCTTGTACCTTTGTAGTGCTGAGTTAAGATCAAAGGCTACATTTTTTTAGATAGTGGATTCTATTATGGTGTTTATGTCTTTTGTGCACCCATGGCATACAAAATATTTGAGTTTCTACAGTACATTATGGACCAGAGCATTTTCATCTTCAAACACAAAGGTCTGTATAAAATCACTCTATGCTTGAGCCCAATGTTTGGTTTACCTTCTGGGTTCTTGGTGCATGTACCATGCTGCTGGTAGTGGAGTGAGAGTATAGTGGAAAATTTGAACCCAATATTTTGGTGTGACACATCCCTCATTCCAAATGTCAACATATTTATGTATATGAATTTTAGGACACTCACCTTCTTGAAAGAATGACCAATTGGTGTGGATAAACTGTAATAGTTAGAATCTATTGATCATGATCTCACAAGAATCATTCCATTCTAGCTAGTTGTCCCAATGAGTTACTCACCATGTCACAACAACTTCATTTAGAGCATAATTTAAAGTGCTGACCCACTAATTTATGGTTGGAATATGGACTTGAAAGCATAGAAAGAAATCATTAATGTCCTTAGTTTTATAGTATATAAGCAATTATCACTCATGCACAAAGACCATTCACATTGATCATAATTCATGATCCCTTTAGACCTAGTTAAGGTGGTGGGCATCTGAGTCACCACTGATAGATGAAGCTATTTCCCATGGCAAAGTGCCTTAATTTGTTAGCTTTATGTAGTCATGCATGTGATTATCAACTTGATATAGAAAATCAACTTTAGACCGGGTAGGATATTTTGTAGACATAGAAGCACATTCTTCAATGACAAACTAATTTACCACTAGATACATATCTACTAGTTTGGGCCTCCATTATTTTGATGTCTTGAATTATTGAGTGAGTAGTGATTGTACTTGAGGTTTGGTATGTTGGTGTAGAAAGTTGTATTTAGTTATGCATAGATATTTTTGATTTTCCTCAAAATTCACCTTCATCTAACTAATTTCTTATGAAGCATATGGAGAATCTGGTTTAGCTAGAATTATATAAGGCTTGTGAGTTCTACTTAGAGGAATGACAAATAATTAATCACCTTGATGTGCCTCAAGCTGATTGTGCATTGTATTGATAGTCATTTGACCATCATATGACCACTTTTTACCTATCAATGCATGGTAGTGTGTTGCTATGGTCTTCATGTTGATGAATTCAAAGTCAAATCACAAAGATAAGTCCGTGACTTTGATCTCGACATTTTCTAGTCTACTAATGGGCTTAAATTTTCCATAATTAGCTAGGCTTAAGGTTACTAGGCTGTAGCTTAGAGTTTATTGTCCAATAGCTTCCCATGTAGATCTAGGAATCATATTAACTGTGTTTCTAAAATCAAAGATCATATTTAGGATCTCGTAACTAGTAACCTCAATATCAATCCATGCATTAACATCCTATGGCTTCTTCATCTTGACATACCAAACTAGTTTTTATATCTTTTGTTGGCCATGCTATGCATATTCCAGAAGATTATGTAGAATATTCATGATGTTCAATGATATATCTTCATTACATGGAGCACTCAAAAGTTTCAAGAGATCTGTAAGCATAGTGACAACTCTATCTTGGTGAATAGTGAACATGATCTGACCATATAGTTGCATATTTATTTCTAAAACATCACCATTAGTAGTATCCTAATGTTGAATGTTTTTAAACATTTGCATAAATTCATACATGAGACTCTTCTATATGGTCAGGTCTAGATATTTATCTTGTTTAAATTTTCTAATGCCCTAATCTTGAGGCATCTCATGTGGAGGTAACCCTTCTTCTATGTGCTGTTGCCATGTAAAAACATTCAAAAATGCATTTTATTTAGGCTCCACACTTACCATATTCACATTTTAGATGGCTTTGTCCTTTATGTGCTTCTCTAGAATAGGGAAATCTTCTATGTCATGATAGTCAAATATTCTACAATATACACAATATGACTATCTTTGTGGGTTCATCAAGTAATTTCATTGGACATGATTGTATTCTCTATATAGGTAGTATTACAAGGGATGCCACTGGTAGTTATTTCCTATACCACCTTGGTATCCTCATTTATAACCACTGTGACCTCCTCCTTTGTTAGACTGACATCCACCTTGATATCCTCCTTATTGATGCATAATGTTCCACTATTGCTGTTATTGATTATTATCTCCAATTCTAAATTGTTGTTGTATAATTGGTGTGGTCTAGCTCATTTGTTGATAATATGTTATAATTGAGCTCCAGGGGGATGCATAATGGTATTAAGGAGATGGAGGTGTCTAACTCGACAAAGGATGGGTCCATCTAGCTAGACTGTGAGGCTAATACTGTGGTAAACTCAGAATCCATTGTGGACTTATTTGGGTCCCATAACCTTTATCAACCTTTGGGGCTAGGATTTTTTGATTCATCAAGGATATTTGTTAAATTATGATGATGAATACATTTTTGGAGATGCCCTCTTTAAGATCTTATAAACCCTATAATTCTTCTCATCATGGTTAGGTAACTTACAAAAATTGTAATACAGATTCTGTGGATTCTTGATATATTAATGTGGAAGGTGGCATTGTGTTATGGCATGCCCTACTACTCAACAAAGTTCACATAATTCTATCTTGAATTGTAGATAATAATTTTGATGGTGTCCTTTTTTACATTCTATATACCATAGATTCAATTTAAGCTTATCTGTCTCATGGTATTACTCCATTATTTACATGAAATGCTATAGTGTGTTTTTAATTTTGGAATTATAATCAATAACTTCTCCCTAATCTTAAATCTATTTTGTGCATAGTACAATAGCCTTGACATCTACTTTTGTATCATATTTAGTATGTGTAATGGAAAACTAGATCTTGGATCATCATCCTTCAATGAACCATTATGCTTTGTTTTTATCTTTTAAGAAAAATTATACCTTATTCATCACATTAAAAAATATTTGATCATAGTCATAGACCAATTCTCCAGACTTTTGCCTTATCTCCTTCAAGTCCTATATAGTTTGATTGGTGCATTTATTAATTTTGAATTCTATGATGAGCCAATCTTGAATGTCTTTTAGACTTACCTACTGAAGGTATCTTTCATATATGAACTCTAGTGTTATCCTAGCTAGGGCCCTTACTAATTCACACTTTTGAAAAGTTTCATCAATGATGCCCTTAGATTGCCATTTCATTTTGCAAGTTAGTAGGTACCATTTAGGATCCATGGACCCATAATAGATGGATAAGTTTAGGAATCCTCCTAGATTAGTCATCATATTGAATAATGTGGATGGAGTCTTCTACATAGATATTATCAGAGGCATCTAAATTTTTAGTGATCTTGCTTGCATACTACTCTGTGTACTAGAAGAATTATCTATGCACTTTACTTGTCTACACTTTTTTCAAGTTGTTTAGTTATAGCTAATCGTATGGCCTTTAAAGCCTTCTTAATTGATCTCATATGAATTTACATACCCCAATGATTCATGTGCTTTAAAAAATGTCTTTCTCAATTATTATCCTCCTATTCACCCAACTAAAAACTTCTACTACAATATATAATATTGGGCTATAGGGATGCGTACACTTCCAATGAATAGTTTTTTTAGTAACTTCTTCTGCTACACTTGAACCTATGATTAACCTATGGATTTTATATATTTATTTGATTTATTATTCTTCTTCTGATAATACCCTTTTCTATCTACACACTACTTCTATATTCTATCTATTCTACTCCTAACCTACTCTCATCTTCCTCTCTACACATCTCATTCTTATCTCATCCTCCATCACTTTGCTCTATCTATCAAAATTCATCATCCTCTATCTTCATCCTTTTTTCATCATATCTCTCTTCTCATTTTATTGCACATTCATCATATATCATACTAATACTTTTACCTCTATTCATAGCTACTTAGGTATCCTTCTGCCTATTCCATCTATTATGTTGTTACAGTTCCCATTCTAAATCCAAAATTTACTTTTGACTCTTCTTCCCTAGTTTCCATTCTAGACTTAGGTTCAAACTTTACTTACTCATCTACCCATTATTCACCATCATACACACACATACCCATACGCTTGAAGTCACTACTCCATATTGGCTAGAATAGGCACCATGGTCTTATCCATAACTGACATCTTTAACAAGAGAGGTAGTCACTACAAAAATTTTCCTCTGATTCCTCAGATAAAATGGTCATATGCAACTTCAAATTATATATATCCTTTTATTGATAACTTGGTGATGTATCCATCTATGGTGGTGGTGACCCAATAGTCTATCACTCTCATTTAATTAGTTTCTAGTTTCAACAATTGGTATATTTTCTCTTTATTCTAAGTGATTATTTCTTTCATTCTAGGATTGAAGCAATAGTATTCTAGTCTTATCAGCTAATTAGTCATCAATTTAGGTAGTTTTCACCAAAAAATTTCATATATTTCTCCATAGATATGATCTTAAATAATTTCAATCATGGTAAGACCAATCCTCTTAGATTCTTCTTTTGTGAAGTTTCATACTTTCTGGTCTAACCATGTTTCCATGTCTAGCAGCCCCAATAACCATTTTAGCAAATTTTCCTTCAAAAGGAGTGTTTATATGCTCACCACACCATTTTTATCAAAGGTTCTTAATACAATATAACATGCTAAGGATAAGGATAACTAGGTTTTATTATACTGTGTAGGATAGTATAGAGAATTCATATTTAACAGAAGCATGTCAGAGAGGAATGATCATACAATAGATAAGAACTAATATTAACCAAAGTTTTCTTAAGGTTTTCAGAGCATTTAGATTACTTTAAATAGGATTAAACCAAACATTAAACATATTAATACATATAAGGAATAACATAAGAAATACAATAGGTAACCATAACTAGAAAATCTATATTGATCTCAACAAAGGTTCGTCATCTTCTTCATACAAGCATACATATTTCTAGTCATTTATAATTCTTGAATATTCACATTCTTCTCATACATTGGTGCCAAAAAGAGGGGATTTTTCATCTTCTATCCTTTTAAAAATCATGGAGGATAGGACAAAATATATATAACGTATGAATATCAAAAGAATATCTTATGCAAATTTACTTATCCATTTTCTTCTCCTAATAGTAGGCCTCTAGTTAGGGAGAAGTGATAGCCTGCCCTCATGGGTAGGCTTGGGTCTGGGCCTATGGTGATTTGGTGAGACTCAAAGCTTACTAAAACACCTTTTCTAGGCCCTCATTTAGTGGATTTACCCTCTTGTGGCATCCATCATCTAACCTTTATGGGTCTCCTTAGATATTTGGCTTATGCACTCCTACTTAGATGCACCTTTAGATAGAAGCAGAGTATTTTCTTCTTTTAGTTGGTCATGTTTCTACTTGCTTATAGTTAACCCTCTATTAACTCCCTCTCTCTTTTTATACATTGCCTATAGGTGGTGTGGGTTAGTGGTTGTGGTTTTTTATGACTTGATATGACCTTACCTAGATAGTATTCATATATCATGGGATTCATACCATACCTCTTTGCCTCTCATTATGGTCGGCATTGAGACACTCTCTCTCAGTTGGCCCCACAGAGTGGTGGTGGCTCTACTGACTAAGATGCCTTTCTTGCCTCTTAAACTCTGACTCCTTGCATCTGCATGAGAGAGAAACATGACCCTAGATTAGTTATGCATGTAGTGAAATAATAAAACCATGTTTTGATAATCTCACAAACATACTTTTCTTGTTTCCCCCTTTCCCTTCCTTTTTGGGCCTATTCTGGCCCCTATCAGTCTCCCTGGGCCTATTTTTGGCCCTTTTAAACCCAGGCCATTAGTTTCTAGGCTAACCCATGGCCTACTAGTGGTCCAGGCCATAAGTTTTTCTAGGCTAAGTAATGTCTTGGTAGTGGTTTAGGCCATGGGTTTTCATAGGTAGGCCATGGCCTGGGCTTAACACCTTCTTTTTGCCTTTTTTGGGCCTCTGTTTTTCCCCATTTTTACTCTCATAACCATAGAACCTTCATCTTGGAGGTTTTGGCCCATTCTAGATGCAATGACAGGTTTATTTCTCTCTTTGAGGCTTCATTGGCTGTGTTTTGGGACCATTCTAGTCTCTTAGACCCCTAAGTTTTTTGGCTTATCAAGCTTATGTACTCCTTACCAATACACCTTATGGGTGTCTTTTGGGTGTTTTCCCCTTTTTTGCATTCTAGATCATTAAACCTCCATATTAGTTGTTTTGACATGTTCTAAGCACATTTATGGACTCCATTTTTAATCTAAGTCTTCCTTGGTCCCACTCTAACCCATTCGAGTCCCCATTGACCTCTTGGGCCTATGCCCCATTTTGTGGGCACCCAGGGATAGAAGTTACTTGCTCTAATTCTTTTAGTTAGTCATTTATCTACTTTCTCATAGTCAATCCATTCTAATGGCCTCTCTCCCTCTTTTTCATGATGTTTTTAGGTGGGTTATTATCTAGATATGGTGGTTCAAGACTTAATCCATTCTTGCTGACTGGTCTTTATTTTCTCTGAACTTCCCCCCACTTTCCCTTATTACCTCTTCACACAGCTAGTATTGGTTAATCATTATGGTTATGACTTGGTGTCATTATTTGTTTCCATTTTTCAACTCACTTATACCACCTTGATTTGAGATTTCCTTTTGGTAATTACTAGTCTTGCATCCTCAACCCCCATCATGGTGCACCTATCAATAACATTTCACAAAAATGGCAGCAGTTGCGGTAACCAAAGACTGATAGTTATAGCTTGACTTATCAATGATCCATGAGGCCATGATATTATTATAGTTGGTTTCTTCCTTACTAATGAGATGAATAATTCCATCGAGTATCATGCAATCATTGGTACCTTGACTAATACCCATGAGTTAGGCACATGATATGTGTAGTTATTCTTTGAATCACTCTTAGTTATGTCTCAACTAATTAATTTCTAAGACATCCTTAGCTTTGAGTTACTCCCCATCTTAAAGGTAGTGCATGATTTACTCTCTTTCTTTGAGGATGTCTAGTTCACACATATCCATCACATGGAGAACACTAGGGCTAATGCCTTAGTGAATGTCATTTTGGATAATATGATTTGATTTGATATCACTTATGTCCCTTCATTACAAGAGATATAACTTAAGCTAGTGCTGGAACTGGAGTTTGATTTTTGATTTTATAGTATTTACACTCTTACCCATATATCACACCATCGACTTCTTCTACCACCATCCTTATTCGATAAGTATAGGTAATGTTTTATTTTATCTTTTTAGTTCTTGCTTTCCTTTGATTTGGTATGGCTTCTAGGTAATTCAAAACACTCCTTGTTCATTCAAAAACTAATTGCTTGTACCTTAAGGGCACATGTAATCTTACTTACCATGACCCTACTCTTCCCTATGATTACACATCGACTCACATGTAGACTACCAAACCTAGTTATCTTACTTAAAGACATAAACTAATTGATTAGACCTTTCCCACATGTTATTCAAATCCTTTACACATCCTTAGTCTATCTTAACTCTTTTGCACACTAGATGGGCTCTCTAGGGACCCCCTATTGATGCTTCCAAGTGAACCATAGGTGCTCTCTAGTGTTTAAAGAACACTTCTCATTTTATAATCTAAAGGATTCAGGGCATGAGTTGTAGGTATTTGGAAATTAGGATGCATAGAAATGTAGAATATTCCACAATATTTATAAATTTTGATGGTTAGGAGCCATTTTGGTGCCTTTTCTTAGGAATCTTGGTGCTAATCTTGGCAAACTAATCTAGATCTGAACTACTGACTAAACCAAATGGTTATGGATAATGTTTTAAACTAAAGTGAATTGTTTAAAGAAAGGGCAAAAGCAAAGGGTAGAGTAAAAAAGAAATGGTGATTGTTGATCTTTGATTATGAACATATTGACAAAGTTTTAAGAATTACAATGCATGATCCTAACCAACATATAGTGTAAATTAGCCTAAGCTCATGTTTCACTACAAACCAGGACTAATTCTAAAGATATAATGACAATATAAGTAAGAATTGGATTTACTTTTAAGGTTTTACACCACATCTAGATAGCTAATGAACATCTTTGTTGTAGAGCAAATAAAATGAAGTAAACTCAATATCATTCAACTAACCTAACATCACACAAGTTAGCAACCCTGTAATTAATGATCCTACTATGTATTCTTATAAACCATTCATATTCAAACTTAGACAAGCAACTGAGAAACTTAACAATTTAAATAAATCAACCCAGATAGTTCCTACAGAATTCCTTGATATTTTGTATTAATTACTTAAAAATGGTATAAAATAGCTCCAAGTTCCTCACTTTTACAAATGGTAATACATGCCTTTATAGAAGAGCTATTTAGTATACTGGTTAGTCTACAAAAATAGGTGTATAAAGATAAAGATAATTGTCTTTGTAAGAAACTATAATACATGTGTCTTTTAAAATCATGCTGACTTTGAGGCAAACATGATAACAAACTAGCATGTAACTTTACAAAAGAATATGCCAATTCTCAGACAAACCATAATTAGGATGTTAGAGGTAGGGCCCTTTGTTGCTGAAGGATACTCATAGTTTGTTCATGTTGTTCATCCACTAGGCCCAAGTCTATGATAGGCCTTGTGATATGCTCCTCTTCTTGGTCAGCCAACTCATCAAAATCTTTGTCATTCCTATCCAAATCTTCCTTAATGCTTCTAGCTTCATTGATCCTCTACACTGCACTGAATATCATGTCTAATATTCTACTATTATCTCACCTTGATTGTACTTGATTTTTTCCATTGATTTCTTGAGTCACTAAAGTGGCTTTGTGCTATAATTCTTCGTCACTAATAATTCCTAGGGTAGTGGGTTGTGCAAGATCCTTGAGCATAGTTCCCAAGAGTCTCTCAATTATGCCCATGAGCTCTTTCTCCTCCTTAATAAATTCTTCCACTTTGGTATGCCAAGCACTCAAGGCTTGGACCTTGTCTACAAAAATTCCCAAAATGGAACTTAGGTGCCCCATGCTGATGGATTTAAAATTTGGTATTTTCTTCCTAACCTAGATGTTAAGAAGTTGGGTAATATTATCTTTAAAAGTTTCCCATTGAGTAATCAACTCCTTGGCTAAGGTGGCCTAGTCTTCCAATGAATCCTACCTTGATTTCATAGACTTAGTGCTCTGAACATATCATGGAATAACTCCTCAAGTATCTTTATCATGGAGTCTGGCATTGAGAGAATTCCTTGAGTTTGTAAATTCTCTTTCTCCTTCTTTAGGTTCTAGATTATTTGATTTAATCCCTGGACACCAGCCCTAACTTACTAAGATTGAGCCTCATTTAAGATTTCCACATATTCTTCATGGATGGGAGCCTCTCCAAGATATTGCCCTTCAAAAGGGGTTAACCCTGTGAATGGTTCCACCTTTTGAAAGGTGAATTCCTCTTGACCAACCATGATTACCCTTGTGGTGGTCCTTTCTAGTCCTGCTATGTTTGGGTTAAATTGGCTTTTAACCTCTAGCTTCTTGAACTTTAGAGGCTTAGGCACCTCCATGCTTTCACTACCAGAGGCTCGTAGGGTGTCAATTTTTTTTCCTTCTTAGATATGATGAACTTGTATTCTTCTCTCTTCTTCCTTTTTTACTATGTCCATGATCCATGGTTTGATGTTATCGTGGTCAGTCAAGCCAACCTATGTCAGGGCCCGTGAAGGACAGAGGAATGTGATCTTTTTCAAATTTCCATAGATAAACCAATCAAGGATGACTGGATCATGGATTAGATTCTCATCACTAAAGAGGTTGACTTCACTAGTAGGGTGAGTGAAGATCAACCTAATATTCTTCCTTAGAGTAATAGAAACCAAGACTAGATCTACTTTCCTCTTCTCTCTTTCAAATGGAATAAACTCCTTTCCTAATTTTCCAGAGGGATACTCCTCTCTATTTGAACCATATGCTATTGCTATATTAATAAGGGTACCATTCAACGTCTCTTCTAGTTCAAGAGCTATCATACCAATGACTTCCATAAGAAAAAGTGGCCTCTATGGGAGTACTGAGGTTAGGGGACCTTCTCCAAGTCTTTGCTCCAAGCTTGGTTCTTTAACCTTCTCCTTGCCTTTGCCCTTTTCATCCTAAGGTTGTTTAGCTTGAGGTTATTTAGATTGAGGTTCTTACTGGTGGGGTTGAGGTTCAAATAGCTACCCTTCAATAGGTGGTTCCTCATGAGTGGTCCCAGATGGACCTAGAAACAAATGATATTACAAGGGATGCAAATGTAATACCTCCCTTGAAAGCTTGTTGTCCTTTATCAGTCTGTGCTCAAACTTGATATTATATTTTTTTGTCCTTGAGAGTATTTATTTAAAATTCTTTGATCTAATATAGATGTCATCATCGACACCTAGTTTATGCTCATATTCAATCTTTGGGAGCTTTCTCTCTTTAATGTGGTTAACCACCTTTCCCATAGGGTCCCAAATTTTAAGGTCATATAATTGGAAATCAAAAGAATTCCTATGTGTTACCATGATTTCCATCTACTTCCAATATTTGATTAAAATCTTCCCAATATCCAATGGGAGGCGGTGGATTTAGCCTTTCCTCTTTTCTCTGTATACCCTATCCTCACCCTAGATGATTTGGGAGGCAATTTCTTACTCAGAAAGCTTGTTGGAGACATGGAATAGTAGCCTATAAGGCTGGGTTGGGATCCCCTCTATCCTAATGATAATGTAGTTTGGATAATACCATACATCTCCCATAGTTTCTATCTATATCTTGATAAGGGGATGTAATATTGGCATAGAAACTCCTATTATGGATTCATATATGGTTGATAAAACACCATCATAGATGAATTTCATATATTTTTTGTACTTGAATATGTGCAATTTGAAATAGTGGTGAGAAATTGTGGTTCTACCATTAGAGGACTAGTTCCTAATGCTAGGAAAGGTTACAGAGGCCAAAAGGGAATCCAATAGATATGACATCATATATAATTGTTTAAAGGTTTTCCTTTTGATGGCTATGAATTTCTTAGCCAAGAAGAAGCTAATTAGGTCTTCTACTAGAGGGGTCAATTTCTCTTCTATCATGAAGTGGATATAGGACACCCAAACCTTGTTTACATATGTGGTGGAAGGGGCATCAAAGGCTCAATTTAGCATGGTCATGGATATTCTAATGCATTTCATGAATTAGATAATGTGAATTATGCCATCCATGGTTTTGAAGACATGAGGTCCTTGGATTGACCAAGGTGTGAGGACTAAATCAAGGTCTTGGGTGTTAACCCAATCTCTCATGGATGGGAGGTTGAGATAGGATAAAGGGAGCTTGTAATAGGTTTTAAAGGCCATAAGACAGATGTACACCACCCTTTTTGAACTACCATCCCAAATGATCCATTCCCTATCTATCCTATAATCCACAAAGGTTGGTACAAGGACATCAATGTAGTGCATTACCTCTAGTTTCACCATGTCATAGTCGAGACTGACCATTTGAATTACAACTAGGTTATTGTACCTTTGATTCATTATGGCATTCCTCTTTTCCTCTTAGGAGATAGGCTATAATTCATACACCAAGAATAATAATTTTGGCCAATTCCTCAATCCATAGATGTTCAAGGCTATCAGGTCCAATTTTATATCCATGAAAATTCTTCCTTCACTATCAGAGGTCAGGTAAAGCTTAGCCTCTATCTTCAATTGTTGCCTGCCAGCTACCATTTTTGATGTCACTAAATTTCCCAAACTAGATTGCTAAGGGTTATTTCTATAGTGCTCATTATCAAGAGCATAATTATGTTATATTTATTGAATCATAACCAATTGAATCGATTTAGGTCTTCTTTATAGAGGGTTTAAGGTTCCAAGATTTAATGGTAAGAGATATTCATACTTTAACTTCATACATGTTTTGGATTTGATGGAGACCCTTTTGATTTATACCCATGCATTTTTGAGCTTGGAAGATCTTTGATTTTGTTCTTTTGTGCTTACATGGAGTCCATGTGGCACCATTCTAGGCTTTCATGGTAATTTTCATAAGTGCCATTTGGATACTAGCTATTGTCTTTTAAAAGCTTCTTTTATTTTGCATCGTAAGATCAAAATCCCTAGCTTAGCATGATTTTTGGATCCAAATCTGATTCCTCACCATTTTATTAATCCATTGATCTCTAGGTTTATGGTTATGACACTTGACATTCTCAAATATCCCTCTCGTGTTGTGTATCTTTTTTTAGTTGTCACCTTGGTCGAGTACTAGCCACGTGTCAAGATCATGGAGTTTTAAAAAGTCATCAAACCTTTCATTCCATTGGATCAAATCCAATAAGTAAGTGATTATCATTGATATTTATGGGGTTCCATCATTTAATTAGACATTTTTATTAGGTGGGCCCCCTTATTTCTTCCTTTTTATCATTAAGCCACCACGTGTCTAGCCCTCAAGCCCTTATGCTCCTTTTGAATTTTCTTCCTATGCATCATGACATTTGATCAAATCCAAAAAGTGAGTGATTTCCATTTATCTATCATGGTGCACATTTTTTAAGCCAAAGCTTTTCAACTAATATGCTTTGTCTAATTAAATCCAGTGAGCTAACATTGATCATAGGATCCTACATAGAGTGAGGGAGATAATTATTAGACCTAAGGACATAAATAAAAGAACTTAGCATAAGGTATTAAGGCTAAGGTCAAGATTATTATTAAGGCCTTAGTATTAATAATCTAGGCTATGTTAGTTAATGTAAAAAGGGACCTTGTGAAATATGTTAAATTAGACTCGAGGAACTTAGGAAAAAGAAAGGGGAAAGAAATAAAGAAGAGTTTGAGTTATGTTATGAAAACATGACTTAAACCCATGAAAACCCCTTGATTATTACTTCTCTTTAATTGGTTCTCACCAACTTGGCTGCCTCTAACATTTGAATTTTTAATCAAGGGCCACCCAGGGTTCTGAACACAAAACCCTAAATCCTCCATGGAACCTGTAAAATGACTTACATAGCCTTATTAGGAGGGTTAGTCTGAAACAAGAGGATTAAATCACACAAGAATGTTCCTTAATAGAATGGATGATATTCAAATTTTGTTAAAGACTTTGATGTTTATATGCTTCAAAACTTGAATACAAAGACTTCTCAGGGGTCCTAATTCCAAAAATGAGTGGGGGTATGTTGGTACCAACAAATGATAACCTCTAGGGGAAACATAGAAATAAGTTAGAACTTCTAGACTTTGGGTTTAGATAAATATTGAGGTCATCATTCTACTTGATCAAATAAACTACCATCTAGATCCAATTATGGTTGAAACAAACCTTGTACTTGCAGATTGAAGGTCAAACATCAAGACATACCTAAACTATGTGTGTGCTTTGATTTCACTTACTATTTTCCATAGGATTCAAAAAGCAGTCCTTAGCCTCCTACCTTCAATTAGTTATACTAACCTAGGGTACACTGAACATTTATTATGATTCATGGTTTTGCTTAGGGAGGGATTGGGCATGAATTTTATACCAAATAGGCATGCATATCCCCAACAAAGATACCTTTGGCTCCACTCATGGCCTTGCTCCATTGCCAGCCAAACATCTATAGCCCTGATGAAGGTTGCCTAAATCACCTTTTTATGAAAGATTTACCTTTTGCCTTGTATTCTTACTGTCTTTTTTTGTATTTTTTGATCTTTATGCTTTCAGTAAGGTTGGGAACCAAGATAGCCAGGTTTAGGATTTGGTCAAATATTTGATTTTGGGAGGATCATTCAGGGCTTCAAATCTTGTCTTAGGCAAGGATGTTGATTATGTGTTATATAATGGCATAATATTGATAATTTAAGTCTCCAATCCTTGAGTGCAAATCTTCTTAAAACTAGTGTGGATCCAAGGTCATGACTTAGGTCTCATGGAATGACTTTATCTCTATCGATCTATACTTAGTTTCCCTAAGCTATATCATAACGCTAGGTTCCAGGACCATGGTTGCCTTTTTATGGGGTTCATACCTTATTTTAGAATTGGTTACATATTGATCATGTTTCATAACTTCTAGGCCCAAGGATGTCTCCAAAGACATCCTAAAATCAAGGAAAACAACAAACAAGCAACACACAAAAAAAAGAAGAAATCAAAACAAGGAAATTAAATAAATATGAACAAACATATATACAAACCAGGGACAAGAAAGGAAAGATGCTCAAATAAAAATAACTAACTTACCTACTCTAATATAATCATCTTACATATTACTCCATAAAGACCCCATGAGGGGTGGTAGAGAAGTTATGCTTGATGTATTGCCTATTAGTAGGCAATATGAACTATGCCCCTTGTAAATATTTGAGCCTAAAGGTGTTATTCCCTAGGGTCTCTACAATATGGTATGGGCCAATCTATATGGGTGTGAATTTTCCATGATTACCTTTAGGTTCAGATGCTACTAAGTCTCCCTGCCTAAACACTTTGACCTTAGACCTTTTGTAAAACCATCTCTTCACCATGGCCTAGTGTCTACTGAAGTTGGAAAAAGCCTTTTCTCTATCATCTTCCATTTGGATGATGTCTAATATCTTGGAAGTGGCATGTTATTGACTTTATTCCATGTATTATTGAATAAATTTATATGTAGGTAGTTTGAGAGTGATAGGAAAGATGGGCTCCTATCCATACACCATCAAAAAGGGTGAAGCCTCCAAGGCTTGCTTGATCCTTATTTTGTTATCCCAAAGTGAAAATTTAAGTAGTTTATGCCAAGTTATAGGTTTTTCTTCTACAAACTTCTTGATTGCTTTCATTAGGTTCTTATTTGTAGATTTAGAAACAACATTCCCTTGGGGATAGTGATTAGAGGCAAACTTGATTGTAATACCATTGTCATAAGCCCATTTAGTCATCTCAATTGAAATGAATGTATATCCATTATCACATACTAGAGAGATTGGGGTCTCAAATCTAGTACATATATTATTCTCCAAGAAATTGATCACTTCTTTCATTCTACATTGCTTGGTGCCTCAATCCATCTAGTGCAATAATCTGTGGTAGTCAAGATGTAGTTGTGATCTTTAGATGAGTTGGGGCTGATTACTCCAATAAATTCTAGACCCCATTGTGTAAATGATTTTTCAACCATGATTGGTTGTAGAGGCATAACTGCCTTTGGCTCTTTGGTGCTAAATATTTGACACGAGTGGCATTATCTCATATGCTTGTGAGCATCCTTGAAGATAGTAGGCCAATAGTTACTAGCCCTTAGGATTTTGTGAGCTGTCATTCTTCTAGAGGGATGTCCACTAACCATATTTTCATAAAAGGTGGCCATAATTTGAGTGGCTTCTTCTTGTGAAACACATCTTAGGTAGATTCCTTCAAAGTTCCTTGTATACAAGATTCATCCTTGATTAGGTAGTGGGCTGCCTTAGGCCTCAAGGCTCTCTTTTACTCCCTAGATAGATTTGTAGGATAAGTATCATTGATTAAAAAGTGTATGATTGAATCATACCATTCATTATTTTGAAAACTATGTAGGCTTACTTGCATGATACTTAGCCTAGGGCTAGTATTAGCAATCATATGAATTAAACCTTGGCACCTTACTAGCTTTGCTACCTTCATCTCCAATTCATATTATAGTAAAATTGAGATCTACTTAACTCTACATTCCCCTAGCTCATTTTGATTCAACATAAGCTTAGTGGCAGGGTCAGGTAGAATAACATGAACCTTATTTTTGAGGATGTAGTGCCTAAAATTATTTCATACCTTTATTAGTGCATATGCCTGAATATCAATCATGGAATAGTTTAGTTCAACATTATTAAAATTATTACTCATGAAGGCTATTAGGTGGTCACACCCTTTAAATTTCTAAGTCAATACAGTGGCCATAGTGTGGTTAGATGTAAAAGAGTAAAGGTAGAAATATTTTGATAAATCTAGACTTATAAGCACTGGGGCTTGACCAATGGCTTCTTTGATGTCACTGAATGCCTTCTTGGATTCTTCATTCCAAATTACCTTGGCATCCTTCTTGAGCATGTCATTAAATGGCTTGTATTTGTAAAACCAGAAATAAACTTCCTTACAAAATTTATTTTTCCAAAGAATGACTTTAGTTCCTTCCTACTATTTAGGAGTTCAATTCTAGATATGGTATCCACCCTTTTAGGGTCTATGGAGATGCCATATTTAGTTATAACATATCCTAAAATTTTACCTTTAGTTATGCAAAATATGATTTTATTAAAGTTTAAAGAAATGCCATACGTTTTACATCTCTTGAAAACTTGTTGCAAGTGCATGAAGTGATCTTATATGTTTTTAGAGAAAATTGTTAGATATCCATATAAATGATAATACACTTACCAATTATACCTTGGAAGGCATGGTCCATGGTTCTTTGGAAGGTAGCTCATGTGTTGATTAGTCTAAAGGGAATCCTCTTATAAGCAAATGTTCCCCACTTTGTTGTGAAGGCTATCTTCATCATATCTTCTCTATCAATTGGTACTTGGTTATAGCCTAAAAAGCCATCTAGGACAGACATCATAGCTGAACCTAAAATAGTTTGAAGTACCTGGTCAAGAGAAGGGAGAGGATAATTGTCCTTCTTTGATGCTCTATTTAAAATTTTAAAGTTAATACAAATCTTAATATCATGATTCTTCTTCCTTACTGGCACTAAATTGGCCACCCAAGTTAAATGTCTGATAGGAAAGACTATCCTAGCATCTAGTAACCTTTTTAACTCTTTGAATATCATAGGCTCCAACATGGGATTTACTAGTCTTTATTTCTATTTGAAAGGTTTACAACTTTCTTTGAGGGGTATGGTATGGGTAATGACCCTTGAATCAAAGATCTTTGGGTCATAATAGGACCATGCTATAACATCCTTGTCCTTAGTAAGGAGTTATTTAGCTTTCTAATTTTCAAAAGTTGAACAAGCCTTTCCAACATTCACTAGTTGGGGTTGCTCTTGGAGCCCAAGATTCATAGTATTACAATATTTTCCACTCACCTTGGGAATTTTATAAATGTTAGATAGTTTCACTTGATCAAATAATCTTTCCAGAGCAATCATACCCTTAGGGATTTTGTTGTCATTTAGCTGAATGACCTTGCTATCAAACTTGTTTCCTCCAATTCTATTTTCATTAGCTTCATCAATGACATGGGCCTCAAATGCCTCAGAATTGGTCAAGAAATCCAATATCTACTGGTCATCATTAAAGACTTAGAAATGATTAACATTATCAAGCACTGATGGACATGGGACCAATTCAATACTAAAATAAGGGGGGTTTGGATTAGGCATGAGATTTGATGAAGTAAATGCCAACTCATCTACAACTTGGTTTTATTCCCTAGGAATGGAGGTGATGTTGAAAGCATAAAAATATTTAATCAAGTCCCAGAATATAAACTTATACTTCTTGAGGTATGAGAGTTTACATTGGTACCTACTACTGACTTGGTTAACTACTAGTTCTGAGTCACCAAGACCTAGTAGTTCCTTAGATTTATTCTTGATAAAAAATTATAAACCAAGGATGAGAGGTTCATATTCAAAAAGATTATTGGTGTAGGGGAATTAAAGTTTGTAAGAGGCATGGTACCTTTTTTAGGTGGGATCAGTTAAGATAATGCCAATGCTTGATCTAACCTTGCATCTAGCACCATCAAAATGCAATTTCCATAGCCCAAGAGGAGGTTTCATGTCCTTTGGATCATCTAACCTAAAAAATTATAGGGTGAAAACTCCTAAGTCTAAGTCAATTATGTTGACCCTTTCATTCTTGGTTCCCTCTCAACTCTAATTTGATTTGGGACTTATTTCCAAGGTAGCCTTAAGTGGGAGCAGTCAGTGGACATATACCCATTTAAGGCCTTGGTCCATTCCCTAATTAATAAGATTCCATAGGAATCTGGCATGTCAACCACCTGAATGTCAATGAATTATTATACCCTAGGCTTAGAAGCTATCTACATGTGGATGTTCAGAAGTTCTCTAATTAGTTTTACCCTTGACTTATCTAATTGGGTGGCAATCCTATCAGACTTGATGGGGGTTAAGTCAAATTTTTTTACATATGCCAGTAGGAATGATATTTGTAGAGGCATCTGAGTCTAAAAAACAATCATGTAAGTTTTTACCAAACATCCTAGATATGATTAAGAAAGGGGGGATTTAGCTTTGGCTTTATGCACTGTTACATTAACATGATGAATCTTAGGAGGCTTGATAAATTTCAAGGACTCTAATGGTAAATATCTTTGCTCTATGATCTATGTTAACTCATGCAAGGTGATGTTATCCTTTATTTTCTTCATGTCCTCAACTATGTTGTAACTAGTTTTAAAAGGAGTGGGGACTTTAGAGCTATGCTTAGGAATGCTCCCTTTGGGAGGGTTGAGATTATTACTTGAAGAGGTGTCTGGGGGAGTTCCAAATTTATTTAGGGGGTTGAGGTAGTCAAGGGTTGCCTATGCTCTCTATTCCTCAATGGGTAAATATTTTTTAGGAACTATTGAAATGCATGGATTTATTTAGGGATCTCATCTGGTTCATTTTCCTCTGGAAAAAGAAAATCAAAGGTTTTTACCATGAAGGCCTAGTCAAAAGGCTTAGGGCCAGGTACATCTACATTGTTGTCCTTATTGAGATCCAACTCAAATGTATCCAAATCCTCTTGGAATGCTTCAAAATCTTTTTGAAATTCTATGCAATCAATCTCCCCATGTTTGGTCATGTAATGCACCCTACAATAGTTAGGCAATGCAATATCTATGAGGTTGATGTCCATGGTTTTCTTTTCTAAAGAAGGGTCATTATTTATATTATTGTGGAAGCTATTATTCTGAAACCTATTTCCTAGTTTGTTATATCTTTGGAATGAGAAGTTTCTTCTTGAACACTCAACAATATTCCCCACTTATTTTTGCAACTGAAGGAAATTCGTACTTAGCTTTTGGACCATTTTCATGATGGATTCATTTTCAATTTTAGGGGTCTCAAAATTGTGTACTTGGTTATTGCTAACATTAGCAGCTGATACTAATGCCATTTGGTCTTCTATTTTGAAGCCATTATTGGTGGGTTGACTTTAGAATCCTAAGTTTTAATTAGGGGTAGCATGAATCAAGGGTAATTGAGTGAGGTTCAAAATTTGGTTCACAACATGCATGCTTTGATTATTTTTGGGAAACAAGTTCATCACTGGCATGTAGGGGTTAACATTTGGCACATAATGGGCCATTTGTCCTTGGGGTTGCATCTAATCATTGATAGTTACTACTTTGAAATAGGCCTTGGCCAATGAGGCTATGACTAGTATAGATATTTTTAAGAACACTGAGTTCATAGGATCTACCTACATCCTTATAGATCTCTAAAGCTAGAATCTCTTCTAGCTTATATGGATCTATGGTTCTGCTGAACATCTTTTGAAACCTAGCATTAAAGGACCTAATAGGCTCATTAACATCCCTTTTAATAGTTGTAAATTAATGATAGATGATGTAAGGATTGATAATTTTCCCAAACTAATCTATGAACACATTATTAAAATCATCCCAACTAGTGATGTAGTTATTAGGTAGGTTCAAAGACCATTCATATGCAACATCCTTAAAGGTAAAAGGGAATAACCTACATGTTACATCTTCATGCACACTGTTAAGTAGTCTTAAAGCATCCTTGTAAGACTTTATATGTTTCTAGAGGAGAGTGCCTGTACTCTATAAACTAAACCTATATATGAACTCAACTCAACTCAACTCAACTCAACTTCATGTGACCTATATAATCTCTTTGGTACATAGAGGTCTTTTGGAAGTTAAGATAGGCCTAGTCTCACTCCATATAATACAGTACAGAGAAGGCACATAGTTTAGAATAGAGGTCTTTTGGAAGGGGAAGGGACAAAAACATGTCCAAAAACAACAAAGACATGTCCAAATTTTGGGCCATTTTTGACAATTTTAGGAGGGGAACCCTCGTCAAGTCAAAACACATTTTTTTTGGAATTATTATTAATTGGCTAGTTGCCCCCAGAGCAGAGATCTAAACCTCTATCTAAAGGTAAAGTTTCTTTGGTTTGGGGCTGGGGTTCAAATCCCCAGTTTTCAGGAATAGGCATGGGGTGAACGCGACTCCCTTTTTTTGGACCGGGCGGATAGCCCTCTAATTCCTCCCTCCAGAACTGAGGCAATATGGAGGGAATCACTCCCCAGAGAGGTTTAAGAGGAACCAACTTTATTTGCTGATGAACAAGGACTGATTCCTCCTCTCTAGTCTAGCGATCTTGTTTAGAGCTCTCTAGAAAGACTAGAGAGGAGTCACTTCCCAAAAAGGTTTTAGTACCCTATGTTCTCTTCTACCGAGCCAAGGGATAGTTCCATGTCGAGGCTCCACTGGGCTATCATTTGTCAGGTGGACAAATATGCTATACTCAGAGCTGAGGTTCTGGCTATGCTATAGTGTATCTAGTTTTTACTATGACTATGACTATTCTATCCAGTATGGTATACGGGAAATTGGGTGGAAGGGTACACCCGGCGATGAAGGGTAATAACTGCCCCAAGACCAAGGGGGTGCTAACCAACTACCGATTCCTCTCTGAACTACAAGAGATAGTTGCCCATCATATGACTCACCAACTTCACTTGCTCTAAATGGGTCGGCTTAGGGATCACCCCACCAACAAATGGTGAAGAGCGGGGATTGGTGAAGAATGGGGATGGATTGAAAGAAGGTGAGGAGTGGGGAAGGATTGGAAAGAATGGATTATGGCATAGAAGATAGTTTTGAAGCAAGCACTCCATTGATCAGTAAGGGTTCCTAAATGTGTGTTAGTTACGCCCGCCCTAGATAGAGATATAGATAGTGATATATAGGGCATCACATATTGTCTTGTCACGTTCCCCTCCATTCATTCCACATGATCCTTCTTGCGGCATGGTGGTGGGGACAGGGATTGGCTTGGGTCAAATTTTAATATATGCATAGGCCCCTTCCCCTCTGTTTATAAGGTTTTCCCCTAATCTACCGTTGCCTATATATATCTATGGGCCGCCCCACGGTTTTGATTCACTATGATAGATAGAGAGTGGATTTTCCCCCAGCCCCCCCTTTCAATTTAGAGGGGATCTAGGGATAGGGGGATAGGATCTATAGAGTGGGAGTGGGGGCACGGTATAGATTAGAGTTTATATAGAGAAAAACCTTATTGAGGGGTATTCACCGAATACCCCCACGATCTATATTTTTTTGGCCCAGTCTCTATTTTTTCGGCACATGTGGGCAAGTATTTCTATGGATTATGTGGGAGGTCATGGACCACCCCAAGCACATTAATTGAAGAATCACCCAACTAATCCATTATTGTATAAGGTTCAAAAGCAAGTATACCTTAAATAGGTGATGTTGGAAGGGATTTGGATTTCCTATGTCTACCTTTGTCCTACCTGGCTCTCTTATGTTATTCAAGCTCAAATAAAGGTTCTTGAGTCTCTAACTATTATCTTGTCCTGATCTTAGGCAACTCTAGCATGAGATTTGAAAATCTTGCCTAAGATACAATATATCACATTAATTTTTCATGAGAAAAGGGGGGTTAAGCTTGAATGTAGGAATTTAGTCTATAAAGGCTATATGAAGAACCATAAAGGACATGAATATTTAATTAAACCTATTAAAGATGTGCCCAATTCATGACTATACTCTATCTTAATGCATCCATGCTTGAAAGAACTCAAATCCACCCCATACATATCATTTTTGATCAAAATAAGATGTCTAATTCTAGATTTCAAGAATTCCCATAGTTCATGCTAAATCTATTATAATGAGCAGTTGATACCATGAAGAACATCAACTCCCTACTTATAATATCCATAAATGTATGGTAGATGGTCAAGATATGAGACATTTTACAACTTTATATCGGATCTCCTCTTGAGAGGTCCTCCTTCTAGAACCAATAGAGCTTCTCCTTGTTGATGTTTCCAAGTGAACCATAGGTGCTCTTTAGTGTTTAAAGAACACTTCTCATTTTAGAATCCAAAGGATCTAGGGAATGAGTTGTAGGTATTTAGTTATTAGAATGCCTATGGTGAAATAGAATCAAAGCAACGTAATTTATTGAACAATATTTATAAAGTTCGATGGTTGGGAGTCATGATGGTGCCTTTTATCAGGAATCTTGGTAAACTGATCCAAATCTAAACTAATGACTAAACCAAATGGTTATGAACAATGTTTTAAACTAAAGTGAATTATTTAAAGAAAGGGAAAAAGGAAAGGTTAGAGTAAAAAAGAAATGGTGATTACTGATCTTTGATTGTGAACATATTGATAAATTTTAAAGAATTACCAAGCATGATCTTAACCAACATATAGTGTAAAGTAGCCTAATCTCATGTTTCACTACAAACTAGGCCTAATCTTGAAGATAAGATGATAATATAAGTAAGAATTGGATTTAATTTTAAGGTTTTACACCAGATCTAGATAACTAATGCACATCTTTATTGTAGAGAAAAGAATATGAAGTAAACTCAATCTGATTCAACTAACCGAGCATCACACAAGTTAGCAAACTTGCAATTAATGATCTAACTTAGTATTTATAGAATCTATTCATATTCAAACTTAGACAAGTAATTAAGAAAATTAGAAATTTAAACACATCAACCCAGATAATTCTTATAGAATTCCTTATTTTTTTGTATTAATTGATTAAAAATGGTACAAAATAGCTTGAAGTCCCTCACTTTTACAAATGGTAATACATTCCTTTGTAGAAGAGCTAGGTAGTACATCGGTTAGTCTAAAAATATAGGTATATAAAGATAAAGACAATTGTCTTGGTAAAAAACTATAATACACATGTCTTTTACAATCATGTTGACCTAGATGTAATCATGCTAAAAAACTAGCATGTGCCTTTACAAAAGAATATGCCACCTCTTAGGTAAACCATAGTTAGGATGTTAGAGGTGGGGCCCTTTGTTGCTAAAGGTTAATCATAACTCATTCATGTTATTCATCCACTAGGCCTAAGTCTATAATAGGCCTTACGATATGCTCCTCTTCTTGATCAGTCATCTCATCAAAATATTTGTCATTCCTAGCCAAATATTCCTTAATGCTTCTGGATCCATTGATCCTCTCCCTTGCATTGAATATCATGTCTAATATTCTACTATTATCTCACCTTGATTGTTTTTGACTTTTTCCCTTGATTTTTTGAGTCACTAAAGTGGCTCTGTGCTAGAATTTTTCATCACTAATAATTCCTAGGGTAGTGGGCTATGTAGGATCCTCGAGAATAGTTCCTAAGAGCCTCTCAATTCTACCCATGAGCTCTTTCTCCTCCTCAATAAATTCCTCCACTTTGGTATGCTAAGCACTCAACACTTTGACCTTGTCTACAACAATTCCCAAAATGGCACTTAGGTGCCCCATGCTGATGGATTTAAAATTTGGCATTTGCTTCCTAACCTAGATGTTAATAAGCTAGGAAATCTTGTCTTCAAAAGTTTGTCATTGAATAACCAGCTCCTTGGCTAAGGTGGCCTGGTCTTCCAGTGTATCCTACATTAATTTCATATACTTTAATGATTTGAACATGTCATAGAATGAATCCTCAAGCATCTGTATCATGGAGTTTGGCACTGAGAGAATTGCTTGAGTTTGCAAATTCTCTTTTTCCTTCTTTAGATTCTAGATTATTTTCTTTAATCCCTATACACCAGCCCTAGCTTATTGAGATTGAGCCTCAATTAAAATTTCCACATCTTCTTGATGGATGGAAGCCTCTCCTCGCTATTTCCCTTCAATAGGGGTTAACTCTATGAATGGTTCCATATTTTGAAAGGTGAATTCGTCTTGACCAACCATGGCTACCCTTGTGGTGGTCCTTTCTAGTCCTGTCATGTCTATGTTAAATTGGATTTATGCTTGCACTACCAGAGGCTCTTAGGGTGTCAATTTTTTGTCCTTCCTAGATATGATGAACTTGTATTCTTATCTCTTCTTACTTTTTTACTATGTCCATGATCCATGGTTTGATGTTAACATGCTCAGTCAAGCTAACCTGTGTCAGGGCCCATGAAGGAGAGAGGGTTGGGATCTTCTACAAATTCCCATAGATAAACTAATCATGGATGATTGGTCTATGGATTAGATTCTCATTTTTTAAGAGGTTGAATTCACTGGTAGGGTGAGTGAAGGTCAACTTAGGCTTCTTCCTTGGAGTCATTAGAACCAAGGCCAACTCTACTTTCCTCTTCTCTCTTTCTAATGGAATCAAGTCCTTTCCTAATTATCTAAAGGGATACTCCTCTCTATCTGAATGATATGCTACTACTATATCAATGAGGGCACCCTCTAATGTATCTTTTGGTTCAAGAGTTATCATACCAATGAATTTCATGGGAAAAAGTGGTCTTTATGGGAGTACTGAGGGTGGGGGTCCTTCCCTGGGTCTCTACTCCAATCTTGGTTCTCCAACCTTCTCCTTGACTTTGCCCTTTTCATCCTGAAGTTGTTCAGCTTGAGGTTTCCATTGGTGGGGTTGAAGTTTATATGGCTGCCCTTCAATAGGTGGCTCCTCATGAGTGGTCCCAAATGGACGTAGAAACAAATGATATTATAAGGGATGAAACTACCATACCTCCCTTGAAGGCTTGTTGTCCTTTATAAGTTTGTGCTCCAACTTGATATTGTAGTTTTTGGTCCTAGAGAGTACTTCTTCAAAATTATTTAATCTAATATATATGTCATTATTGACACCTAGCTTATGTTTATATTCAATCTTTGGGACATTTCTCTCCTTTATTTGGTTAACCACCCTACCCTTAGGGTCCCACATTTTAAGGTCATCTAATTATAAATTAAAAGAATTCCTATGTGTTACCATGAATTCCAACTGCTTCCAATATTTGATTACAATCTTACCAATATCCAATGGGAGGGGGTGGATTTGGCCTTTCCTCTTCTCTCTTCATACCCTATCCATACCTTGGATAATTTGGGAGGTAATTTCTTGCTCAAAAAGCTTGTTGGGGATATGGATTGGTAGCCTGTAAGGTTGGGTTAGGATCCCCTCTATCCTAATGATATTGTAGTCTAGATAATACCATACATCTCCCATGGTTTCTATCTATCTCTTGATAAGGGGATGAACTCTTGGCATAGGAACTCTTATGATGTATTCATAAATGGTTGGGAAAACACCATCACAAATGAAGTGCATATGGTTTTTGTACTTGAATATGTACAATTTGGCATAGTGGTGAGAAATTATGGTTATACCATTAGGGCACCAGTTCCTAATGCTAGGGAAGGTTATAAAGGCCAGAAGGGAATCCAACAAATAGGACATCATATAGAATTGTTTAGAGGTCCACCTTTTGATGGCTATGAATTACTTAGCCTAGAAGAAGCTAATTAGGTCTCCTACTAGAGGGATCAATTTCTCTTCTATCATGAAGTGGACATAAGACACCCAGACCTTGTTTGCATATGTGGTGGAAGGGGAACCAAAGGATCGATTTAGTTGGGTCATGGCTATTCTAAAAACTTCCCTAAATTGGAAAATGGGAATCATGCCATCTAGGGTTCTAAAGACATGGGGTCCTAAGATTAATCGGGGTATGAGGATTGAATCAAGGTCTTGGGTGTTAACCCAATCTCTCATGGATGGGAGGTTGAGATGTGGTAAAGGGAGATTGTAATAGGTTTAAAAGGATATAAGAGATATATACACCAAACTCCCAAATGATACATTCCCCATATATTCTACAATCAACAAATATGGGTACAAGGACATTAATGAAGTGCATTACCTCTAGTTTTATTATGGCATGGTAGAGACTAGCCATTTAAATTACAACTAAGTAATTTTATCTCTGATTCATTATGGCATTCCTCTTTTCCTCTTGGGAGATAGGCTACAATTCATCCACTAGTAAGAATAATTTATACCAATTCCTCACTACATAAACATTTAAGGTTGCCAAGTCCAGTTTTCTATCCTTGAAAATCCTTCCTTCACTGTCAGAGGTCAGGTAAAGCTCAACCTCCATCTTCAATTATTTCCTACCACCTACCATTTTTGATGTCACTAAATTTCTCATACTGGATTTCTAAGGGTTATTTCTATTACACTCATTCTCAGGAGCACAATTATGCTATCTTGATTGAATCATAACTAATTAAACTGATTTGGGTCTTCTTTATAATGGGTTTATGGTTCTAAGCTTTAATGGTAGGAGATATTTAGACTTTAACTTCATACATGTTTTGGATTTTATGGAGACCCTTTTTATTTATACCCATGTATTTTTGAGTTTAAAAGATCTTTGATTTTGTCCTTTTGTGCTTATGTAGAGTCCATGTGGCACCATTCTGGGCTTTTTCCCCCAATTTTCATAAGTACCATTCAGATACTAGCCATTGGATTTTAAAAGCTTCTTTTATTTCATACCATAGGATCAAAATCCCAAGATTAGCATGATTTATCGATTCAAATCTGAGTCCTCACCCTTTTTTTGGTCCATTTATCTCTAGGTTTATGATCATGACACTTGGCATTTTGACAGATCCCTCTCATGTTGTGTATCTTTTATCAATTATCACCTTGGTTGAGCACTAGCCACGTGTTGAGCTCGTGGAGTTTTGAAAAGACTTAGATCCTTTCATGTCATTAGATTAAATCCAATGAGTGAGCAATTTTTATTGATCTTTACAGGACCTGGCCATTTAATTGGACATCTTTATTAAGTGGGCCCCATTATTTTTTCCTTTTGATCATTAATCCACCACGCATCTTGCCCTTAAGGCCTTATGTTCCTTTTTAATTTTATTCCTATGAATCATGCCATTGGATCAAATAAAGTGAGTGAGTGATTACCATTGATCTATAATGGTATATGTTGTTTAAACCAAAGCTTTTTAGCTAGGATGTTCCATATGATCAAATCCAGTGAGCTAGCATCGATCGTAAGATCCTGCAAAGAGTGAGGGAGATAATTATTAAACCCAAGGAAATAAATAAAATAACTTAGCATAAGGTATTAAGGCTAAGGTTGAGCTGATTATTAGAGCCTTAGTATTAATGACCTAGCCTAAATTAGGTAATGTAAAAAGAGACCTCATGAAACTATGTTAAATTAGACCCAAGGAACTTATGAACAAAGGGGAAAGAAATAAAGAAGAGTTTGAGTTATTTTATGAAAATATGACTTGAACCCATGAAAACCCCTTGATTATTGATTCTCTTTAATTGGTTCTTACCAACTTGGTTCCCTCCAAAATTTTAATTTAAATCAAGGGCCACCTAAGGTTCTGAACACAGAACCCTAAATCCTCCATGGAACTTGAAAAATGACTTATGTAACCTTATCAGTAGGGTTAGTTTGAAATAAGAAGATTAAATCAAACAATAATGTTCCTTAATAGAGTGGATGATCTTCAAATTTTGTTAAAGACTTTGATGTTTAGATGCTTCAAAACTTGGATACAAAGACTTCTCAAGGGTCCCAATTTCAAAAATGAATGGGGGTATTTTAGTCCCAACACCCCCTAGGGCCCTTTCAAGAACTTGTTAACCATACTAGGTGGAATTTAGACCCAAGCCATGGCTTAAGGAGGAAACCCATGGCCTAAGCCACATGTTTCCTTCATGAAAGTTTTGGCCTAGGTATAATGCTTGCAAAAGTGCCTTATTTGGGCCTAAATAGATAAAAATAGATAGTTTTTTATGGTTTAGAATATTAGGGATGAGATATATTTGATTTTCCTCATCCATTTAAGCCTCTAAATTCACTTTCTCCTGCATCTTTGCTATGATCTTCTCACTTGATCATTTAAACTCAAAGCTTGGCTACCTCCTTTAATCTCTCTTGGTTCTTGCTTGGAACAATAACTTTCTTTGTGATAGGGGATGCCCTACTCTATTACATCTTCCATTGGTGATTCACATTCCTATCTATAGTGTTCTTGAATCTTGTGGGTTTCTCCTTGCTCCCTAAAGACTCCATTGCACCTAGCGCTTATGATCCTTGCATTAGCTCTTTTAGATTGGCAATTTCTCATTCACCTCTTCCACAACTTTTGGCTCTTGGTCTAGACTCAGCTTACACATAGCTTGATATTCTTCCTCTCTTGCTTCCTAGCTTAGATAATTGGTTGGTAGAAAGTATGCACATCTCTCTTGAGTTTTATATGAGGGAACTTTGCTTTGTAAAGTGAAACTCTTTGTTTATTTGCATAGTATACATGCTAAGGTTTAATTTATTTCAATGATTTAGTGGTTTTATGCATTGATTAGAGTAGTCTCTAAAGTTTATTGCATTTGTATATGGTTAAATAGTACTTTCATTGATTTAAATATTCCTTTATTACATGTCATTACTCTCTTGGGAAGCATTCCTCATTTCATACTAAAAATATACATGATCAAAATAAATTAGACAACTTGCTTAAACAATCTCTCTCTCTTGCTAAATTAGAATATTACATTGTTAAAAAATAATAGTGTTGAAATTGAAATATAAATCAAACATAGAATAGGCATGCTCTTGAACCATTTCTTGAAAACATATTTATTAATTAAAACGTCTTTCATTTATTCCTAAAGTCCCTTAGCTTTTAGATTTACATTTTATTTGTTAGCTCTCTTCATTTGACATTGTTGTTTCCATAATTTGTATGCAATCAATAGTCTAGTATTAACTACTTGCTTTACTATGGTTGGCTCTGCTAGAGATACCTACATCTTTTGTGTTCTTGATCATGCTAGCCATAACCTAGTTTATAAGTTTATCTATAGCTTGGTGTAAGCTGACAAACCAGATATCCACTATAGATCTCCTGTAACCCATATAATCCCTGAGCCTTCTAGGATCTTAGTGGTTTGATTTAGCACCATACCAAACACTAGTGGTTTTGTTTATATTATTGGAGGTACATCATCCACACTTGTTCAAATTTATAAATTAGCCATATCACACAATTATATGTTTTAGATAAACATTTATGGTAGAATTCTATATATTGATACCATTATTATACATAGTTTCATCATGAGACATATCTAAGGTGCATATATTATGCAATGTGCACCTAATATTAAAAAATACAAATTAGTTTTAGATCATAAATACTCTCAAGGACTATCACCACCCACCAAGTTAGACTTTTATGAACTATATTGAGCCAATCTACCGCAATAGTTAGTTCACCTTTTAAGATGGTTGAGATGATTAAATCACTCAATTTTTTCAATTTTTTAGGTTAGATTTGATTATATCATCTATCCTAAATAGTTAGATAGTGTGAGTTAACTTTATTCACTCATACTCACCAAGTTATAAGTATGATTGGGTTACACGATTGAGCTAGGCTCAAGTATGAGGTGATAATTCATCTTTGCTCCATAGTTGGAGGCATGTAACCTCCCATCTCTCTCTCCATCTCCTTAGATAAAAACACTTTCTAGATTATTTATTTATCCTAATCTCAATTTCAATGATTCATAATGATACATATTTTAAATCAAGTTGTTAATAGGCAAGGTAGTTGCATAAATACACATGTACTCCTAAACCCTTATCTTTTAATTTTAATCATTTAAAATGATTTCAATTTTATACTATATGCACTAATTATATAATATAACATGATCTTGGATTCAGGTTAGTCACCAATAAATCACTCAAGTTGGATTCAAGAAAAGAAAATATGCTATACATACCTAGGTACACATTCCTTTCCTTTAAACTAGAAATTTAATTACTAGATTAAATGGGGGAAAATGTATACACTATTTATGAATTATATGGCACCTCAATATTTTAAAATTGGTAAACTCAGACCTTGTATGTTCCTCTTAGTTATATACCTTTTCCCCCTTCTCCAAGTCTCAAATTTTCTCTTTGGTACCCCTTGGACTATCTCTTAGTCTGACTAGTTTTATATTAATGATCTAGGTCTTTTATCTTGCCTAGAATGCTTAAAACCTTATTATCTTATGCATTTTCAAGTTATAACCTTATACCTATTTTTATAATCCTTGGACACTTGCATCCCAAACAAACACCTATGTCAATACAAGTGTCCTACTCTGATGCAAGTATCTAGTGCCCTAAAATCATCTAATTTGAAAATTAAATGTATCCTAATGGTAGACTTAAGTAATTTAATGTGATTTATTTATTTCAAGGGATTGGTATAAATATAAGATCAATCCTCATTAATTATTTACATACACCTAATATAGAACAAGGTAGCTTATGAAAATGATTGAATCAATCACTTGATAATGAAAACTTTCTTATTTTCTCCTATTCTCAAATCAGTCATAAGAATAACACATACATAGGTCTAAAATACTAAAGGAGTATCCCATGAGCCATATTTTACAAGTTATAAATGAGGTCATTCTTATACTTGCTTTCCACATATTTCATGATTCACACATAAGCCAACATGAAGGGGAGAACTACATAAGTTTGAGGCCCTATTCAGAGAATTAGATATGTAGGTAGTGCTCATTAATAGAGGGGTCTTTGGTTTAACTCAACATCATGTGCCCACTATCCCATTTTTACCATATCCACTATAAAAAGGAAGGACCAGGGTTTTTTTATTTGACAAGAAACTATAGCCCATAACCCAGATTTGAGTGCACTAGAGCGAAGGCAATGAAAAACCCAAAATCATCCAGGTGGTCACATCCTATTCCAATAAGTATTCCATATAGAACACCTAAATCCAATCCAGACACTAATATTTCATAATCATCTAAGGTTGATGCAATTATCTAAGGCTACAAAGGCATTAAATCCAAAATTTGGTGACAATCCTAGAATATTATCCTTGTCTACTTCCTACCTTACTACATCTAGATCAATATTAACATAATAATAAATGAAGTACCTTGTTTTCATTATCATTTCAATATATAACATAGCTGTACTTTCCATTTTTATCATATCTTAACATAATAAATTCAATATATGTTTTATCTGAGTTTTATAATTAATTGGCCTATTATAGATTTGTTTATCACCCTTGTGTTTATTCATTTCTATATTCTTAACCCTAGATACCCCCAATCTAGATTTTTAGGGATAAACGCTTTATTATATTTAATAACCAAATGATTTTTTTTAAAAAATTCCAACATCTTATATTGCATTTTTTTTTAAAGTTTAGTTGAGCTTAAAAATATTAGGGAGGTTGATGATCCATATGGATAATAGTTCCCTTACCCATGAGATAATGCTTCCATTTATTTACTAAACGAACAGGAGCATACATTTATTCCTCATATGTACAATAACTTAGAATTGTACCATGAAATAAATTTGAATGGTAACATACTGGCTTACTTCCTTGAAGGAGGATAACCCCCATAACGTAGTCACTAGCATCCATTTCCACCTCAAAGGGTAGTTGCAAGTTAGGCAAAGCTAAGACTCAATCATGACTAATATTATCTTTGAATATATCAAATGAATTTTATTTTTATTAGCCTAAGTAAAAGTCTTACCACATGTAATGACATACAAAGGTGTGGTTATGGAAGAGAAGTTCTTGATGAACTTCCTAAAATATTAAATTGCTCCCATAAAGCTTCTTATTTCAATCACATTGGAAGGCCTTGGCAAATTCATGATGGTCTATACCTTATTTGGATCAATATTCAGTTCCCCATCTCTAACGAAATGCCCAAAGAAGATAAATGATTATTGAGTAAACTCACAACTCTTGTTATTCAACACTAACTTGTTTTCCTAGAAGACTTGCAAAACTTGTTTAAGATACTCAATATGCTCATCAAAATTTATCCTAAAAACAAAAATATCATCAAAATATGTAATGAAAAATGAATCAATAAATGGCCTAATTATATCATTCATCAACCATATGAAAGTAGTTGGTATATTGCATTACCCAAAAGGTAGAACCACCCACTCATACAACCCTTGCCTTACTTTGAATGTTGTTTTCCAAACATCCTCTTCCTTAATCTACCCTTAGTGATACTCAAATTTCAAATAAAGCTTAGTAAAATACTTGGCATGCTGAATTTTATCAATAAGATCATCAATCTGTAGAAGAGGGTACCTATTATTGATGATTATCTAATTAAGTGATATGTAATCAACACACATTCTCCATGAACTATCTTTCTTAAGTACTAAAATAATATAGAACCACATGTATAAGTACAGAATAGAATACACCTTGATTAATCAAAGACTATAATATTATTTTACCTCATTGGCATACTTAAAATATTTCCTATATAACCTAAGATTTGGAAGGGAATTTTTGAGTAGAAAATTAACTTTGTGCTCAATAACAGTGACAACCCCATAAGATCATAGAAAACCTCCTTGAATTGTTTCACCAATTATTCCATACACTTCTTCTCTTTGTTAGTAAACATGCTATAGGATGTATTATGTGAATCCACCTCTTCATCTTGAATATATCCCAAAATAAGTAAAGCAAACATCTTATTAGGAATAATAAGAGTCTTAGATTCATAAGAACTAACCAAAGAGATTTTAGAATCACCTTTATAGTTTGAAATGATGTAGCTTTTGCCATCCTTCACCAAAGGATATTGGTTGGATCTCTTCATGAAGCTAACATCTTAGATATACAAGTAAGAGATAAAAAACACTACACCACACACATCAATAGGCATAACATCCCCCATAACTTCATCAGTGAAATTATTGATGTGGATTTCATGCATACCATATAAATTGAAAGAGGTATCCTCTAACATTTTAGGATCTCTATGGAAATGAAGTTTTAATCTAGGGTACAAGTTGTACATATGCAATTAAAAGAATTAGTTGGTGGATTAACAAGTTGAACATGTGGGTCATTTAACTAGGCAAATGGATGGATGTGTGAAATCTAAAATACGTATACACTAGGTAAGAAAGTTGGGTGAAGATTTACTCTAGATGGGTAGATATCAAATGAAACCAAAAAATGAGGGAAAATTAAGGCAAAAATAAGGTCCTATATTCTCCAAGGGTCACTTCCAAGGCAATTTCCTTAGTGGAAGAGTATTTTCAAAACTAATGCTTGCCATTTATATCTACCGCACACTCATGAACAAACATAATTGAGTAGTCTAGGGAATGTAGGTATAGTAATCTTAGTGGTCTCAGCTAAAAGGTTTCCCTCTTTAAATTTGCTATTGCACACCCTTAGTTGAGTGATTACAAATTAGACCAGGAAGATATAAATACTAGCCAAAGCACACACCTAGAAGACTATACTAGAGGGAAACACTCCTGCACACCTTATAATATCAACATAGGCTAAATTTATTGCTTAAAATCAATGAAATTTACTAAATTTTAATAAATTTTACACATATAATTAGTATGAATCAATGATAACAATTAGGATTATCCATAGATTTTGCACACTTTAAAATTACTGGATTGACATAGACAAAGAATCTAAAATCTTAACAACACAGAAAAGGGAGGAGAAAGAACCAAAACAATTGCATGATAATCAATAACTTGATTTCTTCATGTATTGATCAAAACTCAAACCATTTAAATGAGGGGTTTAAATGTATTTAAAGACTTGGAGAAGGGGTCACCTCATCCTCCAAGTCTAGTAAAGCTTCAGATTACATCTTATAATAAACATAACTTAAATTCTAATTTAATGTAAAAATGAATGTTATAGCTCATAAATTACAACAACTTTGCTTTTATACAGTCATGCAAAGTGTGCATGTTGGAAAAATGCTTTAGTTAAATATAACATGTATGCATGAAGCATAACTCACTATAGTTAGTTCAAATAAATATTACATGCAAAATTGCATACAAAATTGATATTATAATAACTATGGTTTTCTCACTACTGGAGTCTATATATTTGAACTAGTAGATGGAGGCAATGTTGAAACTAACACATTGGTTGAATTGATAGATGGGGTGGAGCTAGAATTCCTCTTCACCTACAGTTCTTGGTAATGTTTATACCCAATAATGTGTTACGCTCTTATTATGTTCACATCCAAAAGAGATGGTCTATTCACCTTGTTAACTTGTGTTAGTAATCACACATGTTTAGCTTTTGTGACTTTGAAACCTATCTGAAAGATCTCTTCTATGGATTTCCTACTCATAAAACTCAAATTAGCCTCAATCTCTTCAAAATTTAACCCCTATAAACCCTGCTTAAATTTGATTGAGGCTTGCTAAAGTAGTTGATTAAAAATGGACCTCACCACAAACCTTCTAGTACCATCCTATGTATTCATCAACTCCAATTCATTCAAAATTTATCCTGCTTACCTCTCATGTTTAATTATTATTGAGACTAAGGCCTCAAGAATTCTTATCCATTCCCTTGATTCTTGGGTTTGGATGACCACTAAATTTAATATATTTGATGCTTTCAAGGGTGACATTAAGTTAAGATGTTTGAAAGCCTTATTTATGGTATATAAAACCAAATTTTTTTATTTGTTTTCATAATCTTTTAAAGTTTTGAAGGCCATTTAAATTAAATGAGGTGAAAATTATGTCCATAAGGAGCCAATAGTGTCCAATATACCATACAACCTTAAGGATACATTTTGAACATCCTATTTAATCTCAGAGGGAACATGGATGACCTACTACTATTCTTTTATATTTTCCAATTCCAAATCCTTCCTTGCCTGATCAATACCCTCATGGAGTTCTTACAAGGAGCCAATATGGGTCTCCATATAGGATTTAATGTCCTCAATATAAGGGGACTAACCCATTCTTCTATCTTGTCTCTTATAAAGAGAAAAGTCTTCTTCTCTTTCCTCCAAAATCAAACTTTACCTAATGTTGTCTTCTATTTTTATTTTCTTTACCCTTTGCATAGAGCTAGTAAACTTGTCAAACAATGAGCTGATAATGGGTAGCTCATTAATCTTTAGGTCTGGCCTCTTATAAGCTGAAGCTCCTAGTTCTTTGGCCCAGTCTAGAAGTGCCAATTATGTTGGGTCTACTAGTTGTGCCTCTACCTAGGTATCCTCTAAAGGCTCAGTCTCAGGAGCTAGATTATGGAATGGAAGGCCATATTATCTTTGACCAGTCTACGTTTCCAAAATGAGGCATTGGGTGGATAGTGTAGATAGGATTATTCATTGTTGTTTTCTTGGTGGATACTATTGTCATGGTTTAAATTTCTCCTAAGGAAGGCATGGGTGGATTCAATTGAGTTGAGGATATTGGTAATAAAGTGTTGGGTTTACTAGTCATAATAGTAATAGAGGTGGTAACCAAAGGAATGGTTTCAACAATGGGTATGGATGTAGTCTCCACATTATAAATACTCATAACTATATAGGTAATAGACTCAAAAGAAACATCCTCCACTTTTTGAGCAATCAAATATGGTTGCACCTCTAGGGTAGGGGAGATAGGTCCAAATGAAGGTAGTGACACAACATCAAAATAAGTAGCAAATGGTAATGTGTTAATAAAAGGGTGGCCTAAGGGAGTAGTAGGAAGCAAACATTACCTAATTTATCACTCTTGAGGGGTGACTTTCCTTTGAGTTCTTACAAGATTAAGACTTTGGCCTATTGTATTTCCTCCTCTTCTTCTTCATCCACTAGATTACCTTCAATTGAGGGTTGTGCTTACTCATTTGGTCCCTTTGTAGACTATACCTAAGGATTTCTTGCCTTGGAATTGCTCTTGTAACATATAGTTGTTTTTTTAGTTTGAAGAGTAACCACTTGTTGGGTAAAAATAAGGACTTCCATATTAGATGTTGTGGTTTCTAAGGATACAATAGTGGGTGTCAGGTCTTCTGAGTTAGAGGAGTCTATACAGATAGGCTCCTCTTCCTTCCAAAGGGAGCTCTCCTTACCTTAAACTATCTCTTCTTGAGGTTCTTGCTTTATATCCATCATCGTAGGGGGTGGATTTTATGGGTCTTGACTTTGATTTTGTGATTGATAGAGAGCTCTGTTATTCTAAAAGTTTGAATAAGTCCATCCTCTTATTGGTGGGATCCTATATTGTGCTTATTCAATTATGATATAAGGATATACTTGGATTAACTTGAGTAAATACTCATTTACTCCAACCATCTTATCCCTTTCCAAGACTTGGACATCATCCTTTACATTGAGAAATAAGAAGTCATTATCCTAGGGATCATGCTTATACTTAATGCCCAGATTATGAATATGTTATTGTATCTTACAATGGGGGTCCTAATATCTATGGGGTAAGGTATCTAAATCATAGGATTCTCTAGCCTTACCAGCTTCCCAAAATATCTACAGAAGGTGTAACATATCCTCTCAATCATGATATGAGAGTCATGGAATGTGCTCTTCTTGCTTATGCTTATATCCTCATCGATCCCCCACCATAACTGATAAGTAATTTATTACTTAGCCAACTTGTTAGGGATGTATTTTAGGAGGCATAGAGGATCAACCCTATGTTTAGTAACCATTTATAACCAATAGTCTCCCTTCGACTTGAGTGAATTGGTGATAATTTTAGCTACTATCGATATGGGTTCCTCATTAATTTTCACTCCAAACCTTAGGATACAATTCCTTTGTAATCCTCAATATTTTTTTGGTATATGCATAAATATGCACAAATGAATAGACATCACAAATATTATTTTTCATATAATCAAGAATTGGGTTATAAAGGGACCCATTATGTATGTAAATAGTACCCATGACAACATCAAAAAGGTAGGAAATATTATAGAAATTACCTCCTTAGGGCCTCTTTTATTTATGAATTATCATCTCATGTAACTGGGCATTGATAATCTCTCCTAATGAGAAGGTGATTTTTGAGGTCAGTAACAAGTCAAGCAATGGTACCCATTCTAAGTGAAGGAAGTGGATGCACGAGTGACCATACAAGTGGTTTATCAGTGTCATACCAATATGAATTCCCATTTAGAATGTGGTGATGGGCATAATGTTATTCTCTTTGATCAAAAAGGTTTCTCTAAGGAGAAGTCATTTGCTCACTATCTTCTCTATAATGTTGTTTTTCTTTTAGAGGACTACCCTATGTAAATCAAATGTGGCATCCAAGATTAGAAAGCATAAATACTTTTGAAATGCTTCCCCTAATATGAAAAAAATGAAAATTTTGTGATAGACATAGTGGAAGAAGCCACTAATAATAATCCTTCCTTCGAATAACAATTCACATATTAGGTTGATGCATGACATGAACTCAAGTTTAGTAATAACATAGTGAAGTCTTTGATGCTTAAGGGGAAGTAGGTTAGATGTTACCTATCATCCTTTTGGAGAGACATATTCATCATAGGTGAATGTGTCTATGCCTTTTATAGCCTCCCATAGAGCTGAGTAGTTAGTGTAGATACCAATGAACATGGAGGCATTAAATATTATGTCCATATACTCTATTAAATCTTTGATAGAAAATCTAAATGGTGGCTAGGCTCCCCTATATATTTTGGATAATATTTCATTATTATTTCTTAGTGCTGACATAATTATCTCCTTGTATTAGTGGTTTAGAGCTCTTATATGCAAATTACAGATTAATCAAAGGTATCTAGGGCTTGAATTCTTAGAGGGTAATATTTGTTCAAGCTCATTAAAAATTAATGAATGTGAAGTTGGTTATTAAATAAATGTTATAAAGTTTTAAAATTACATATTAGCTCATTCACCATTAATTTCTAATGTGTTCAAGCTTCTTGTGTTCATTTAATTCAAACTAGACCACCTTGGTTTAGTAGACATGCCATGCAGGATACATACTCATTCAGAGGGGTGATATAACTCTACCCTTTTTGACACCTATAGATGTGTGGTTTAGTCAAGTGTCGACATTTAAATTTAGGCCAAATCATATAATTATCATGATCTAAGGGTTACAAATGAAATACCTTGAAGACCAAGTTGTTCTTTAGGAAGATTGGTGAAACCTTTCCTAAAAGCCAAGACTCCAAACACTTTCCTCGAAGACTAGATTATATTTCAAGAAGATTTTTCAAAGAAAGTTTATGAAGATGAAAGTTTTGAATGAAAAGACCCAAAGAAAAAAATCCAAAGATGAATCTCCAAAATTAAAAATTACGAAGACCAAAATCTTGAATAAAACTTCTTGAATAAGCAGATCTAAATAACTGTTGATTGATGATAAAATATTGAATAAAAATCTTGATGAAATAAAATTGGTGGATAAATTTGTGAAGGAAAATTATAAATAAAATATTATGAATAAAGTTTTTGACAACAAAAGTTCCTAAATGATTTTCCCAAAGACCAAATTGTCAATCCCTAAAATGTTAAGTTCTAAAATGCTAATAATTTTGAATAAGTAAATCTGAATATTAATAATTCCAAAGACCTATCACACATAATAAGATTTCCAAGATTTTAATTAATAGATTAGTTCAAATAAGTCATTTTAATGAAAATGGATTTCAAGATGAAAACATATGCAATAAAGGTGATTTAATGCTAAGACCCATAAACTTCCAAAGATAAGAAATAGAATAAACATGCATGCACAACCCTATAATGAATGTAGTCATATAAAATGTCCAAATTAGTAGTTTGAATGTGGATTGTGACACCCAATCCATAGGTATTTATATGCTTTTATGACCCTTCTAGATACCTTTTCGATCATTTCCAGTCAGCCCAAGCCTTTTGAATGATCATTCTACCTTAGCTAGGTTGTATTTCCTAGGCCAATCCTTTAGGTCTTGAACATATAGGACATGAGTGCCATACTTGGACTATAGAAATAAACCCTAGGGTGTCTTATTTTCAAAGCTCCTATTTAATTGTACTTTGAGCCCCAATGGTCATTTTTATCTGATTCATATCCTTCATTATGTCAGCCTATCACAAATACATCTAACTCATGACCAATAGTTCCTTATATAAGCCCATCTAAAGGTCACTTACAAAGGGAGGTGATAAATATTATAAAGAAATAAAGAATATAATCAAACTACTAAGGAAAACTTTCCTATTCTCTACATACAGTCACCCAACATAGATGCAAACATATTCAAACTCTCATACTAGTCCCTAGCCACCTCAAACACTCTCAATTTGACATTATTTCATTTGCATCACAATATTTCACAAAGCACATTTGGTGGGAAAACTACATATGGATTAATCCCTCTTCAAAGTATTGGTATGTAGGTAGCATGCCCACACAAGGGGTGTGGATCATATGTTTAGTGCATCTTACACACACTAACCCCGCCTTTTTAAGTGAATCAAATACTATATTATCAAGCATGATGGAAGCTCAAGGTTTGAAGATTAAATCATCTATATAGTGAGATACATTGATATTCAACACTCAAGATTTCATAGGCAGTCTCATACTAACACAACATAAAACCTAAATAGTTTTAGGTCTCTATGACCTATTTAGACAATAGCTGCAGAAGTGGACAACAACATTGGACCCAAAAGTCTCCTATTTTTGGTAGTCTTTTCCTATCACTAAATAATAGCTAGATTCTAATTTACAACATTATCCCAATCCTTCATAGCTAGTTTTAGACCCTGTCTCAGTCATCTCAGCCTGTTTCTAGCTAAGTCATTATTTCTCCTTATTTATTACTATTATTAGAAAAGTAAAAAAGACAAATAAATTATACTAATTAGGACTATATTTATTTTAATATTATTTAATGATTTATTAATCTAGACCCTTAACTAAAATAGGGATAAAACTCTATTATTCCCAAAATAGGTAAATCATTTGGTGAACCTGACTTACTTTATTTGTGCATAAAAACCCTAAAAACCATAGGGAAAATTCCCTATTGATTTTTCCAATATTTTTCTAATTTTTATTGCATATTTAAAACATAATTACACATTTAATTTTTAAAATTTACCATAGTAATTTTAAAAATATTATTTCCTTCAAACCCTAGTTGAATTTACTAGGTATCTACAATCTTAAGTTATCACATTACATCTAAATCAGATTTCACAAAAATAAAATAAAAATGGATCTCACTTATTTCAAAACATTTCTTGTAAACAACAAGGAGTCCATACTCAGTCCTATCATTTATATGTTTGATAAAGTTTACTATATGTTAATGTAAATCTTCATTCTTTCCCTTTCATGCTTACTCTTCATAATATGGGATGATATTAAGAAATTTATTGCTAAACATGTTAAGATCCCTTTCCTTCAAATCCATGTTTACTTTTGGTTGATACAAGGTTTCATTACATACTTTATCTCTCTCATGTGGAATAATTTTCAACACTATCTTGCTAAACATTTTACAAATGTCATATCACAAGTCAATTTTTTTTGCATTAGTGCACAGTTCCATGATCTCTTTCCCTTGCTTGCTAGCTCTCATGTGGAATGCTCTTTATAATTATATTTCTATACAACTTATAACTCTAATTACATGAATTTCATCCCATATACATGGTTTCTACCTAGATACATATAAATCTTTGGATACTTTTGAATATTTACCTATCACTACTAGACACAAAAAAACACTAGTAGTTATATTTATCCCTCCTCCCTTTGAAGTTGGTACATCTAGCTCTTATCTAGTACCTACCACCAGCTTTATGCCTATAATAAATCATGCAGTACATGATATCACCCAAGTTTATGCAGATAGGTAGGTTGATTACACCCATGGCTATATCTTTGTCACTTAGGTTATCACCCCTTCTGATATAGTTTCAATTCTTGATCTCCTTTAATGATTAGATGTTTACAAAGATGTGTTGTATACAACCCTTCGTAATACTAGAGTTACTATTTTTTATGAACCAAATTATGTCATCTCTATCCTTAACATAATGTAATGGACTAAAGAGCATATTTATTTTGAGAAAGAGGATTTGCCCCCACACCACATAATCAAAAAACATCTACCTTTGTATATTCAATTAAGAATTAATGATGTAGGGGTAAAAAAGTGTTAGTTGATAATGGTTTAGGACTCAACATTTTCAACATTTAGTTTTTTAAACATCTTAATATACGAACTCAAGATTTAGACCATTTTGATATGAACATAAGAGGTTTTGAAAAAATTCCATGGAAATCCATGGCTTAAATAACACTCAATCTTACTTTGGGAACTAAGACATTTCCAACTACTTTCCAAGTCATGCCAAATGAACTCAATTATAATTAATTACTTGGTCAACCTTGGATTCATGATATGCATGTAATCCCTTCCACACACTATGCTTGTCTAAAATTTAGTCACAAAGGCTACATCTACACATGCCCAATAAATAAAAAACCTTTTAAATACTACCAAGTTGCTAAAACTCCATAGAATTACATTCCACACTTTAATCTTGATAATCTACCTACACAACTCGCTACTCACAATATACCTTCAGACCATACAACACATCAAAAGCTTCCAAGTCTCGTAATAACACCAATTACAAATAAATAATTTACCTCTCCTTTTGCACTTAAATGTATTTATAATATGGGATATCATGGCAAAGGTTTTGGAAAGCATGAACAAGGAATCATCAATCTTATCAAGGCATCTATACAACACGGAAAACAAGGATTGGGATTTTAGCTTACCCTTATTCATGATAAACCTTCTTCCACTGATTTAAAGCATATAATGTTTTGTCGACCCATTGCACTTATAGACCATACAATTAATCATACTTAGACATTATCATTGGTCTATCCTAATTTCATTGATGATACATTTTCACTAGATATGTTCACATTAAATAAATTCTCTAATGATGAATCCCTCCTACAATTTCTAAGAGCATATGAGGACCTCCCATCTTGATATCATAAAAATAGATTTCCTCATCACAAAAATACCCATTCTTAATTTAGAGAAAATTCAAATTCTCCCAAAGACATACCAGTTGATTCAAATGATACTATTCTTACAACCCCACACACACAAGATTATTCCACATTGTTTAATGAGGAAATAGTTGATTTCAATTTTAGAACTGATCAGGATCCCCGCATTGTATTGTTAGCTGCTACCCTATGAAAGGAAGATGATACATATATTTTTCAAAATTTAATATATTTTCTAGAACTCTTTGCTTGTTCTTACTCAGATATGCTAGGAATTGATAAATCTATAGCAGTCCATCAGATTCCCTTATACCCAGATGCTAAACTGGTGAAGTAAAAAAATTTCAAAATGCATCCTAAGGTGAATCTCTTAGTCAAAGACAAGATCCAATGCCTCTTATATGATAGATTAATTTGACCAGTAGCACACCCTGAATGGATTTCCAATTTATTCCCCATGGTAAAACCTAATGGATAAATTTGGTGTTATTTCAATTATTGAGATTTAAATGAGGCATGCTCAAAAGATGATTTCCCCTGCCTAACATTGACATGATCATAGATTCCAAAACTAGTTATGAAATTTTATCACTCATGGATGGATTTGTAGGATAAAACCAAATCAAAATCACTTAATAAGATCAAGAGAAAACATATTTACAACACCTTGGGGTATATTTTGTTACATTGTCATGCCTTTAGAATTAAAAAATGTTAGAGCCACATATCAGTGTAATATGAATGCATATATTTCACAACTTGATACACCATACTATCAAGGATTATGTCAATGATATATTAGCTAAATCCAAATAATGACAACATCATGCGATCTATTTATGAAATATTTTTCAATGACTCAGGCAATACAATGTCTAATTAAACCCAAATAAATGTGTGTTTGGAGTTACATCAAACAAACTCTTAGGTTTCATTATTTATCAGTGTGGCATAGAGGTTGACCCTAAAAACGTCAAAGAAATTATTGACATGTCACCTCCCATGAACTTAAAACAAATTCAATCCTTACAAGGTAAAATCCAAACAATCTGCCATTTTGTAGCTCAACTTGTTGATAAAACTTAGTCATTCACTAAATTATTAAAGAAAGCTTCAACACAATCAAGCAATATCTTCTTAATCTACCTATTCTAATACCACCTATACCTGAAAAACCTCTCCTACCATATATCTTATGAATAGATCATGCATTAGGAACACTCTTAGCACAACATGATGATCAACATATTGAGTGAGTAGTTTATTACATCAATCGCACATTAGTTGATTATGAAAAAATTTATTCCATGATGGAAAAACTATGTCTAGCATTAGTTTTTGCCACACAAAAACTTTGACACTACATGGTCAATAATGAGACTCAGGTTATCAAAAAATTAGATCCCTTGAAGTTTCTAATTACTAAACTACATCTCTCTATTCACATCACAAAATGGGTCATGTTATTAATAAAATTTAACTTAAAGATAGTTCTACAAAAATCAATAAAGGGCCAAATCATTACAAATCATTTAGTAGCCACACCACTCTTGGACACTAATCCTATTAGTGACACATTTAGAGATGATTTTATTACCTATTCTACTCATTTTGACACTTGGAGCTTGTTCTTTGATGGTTCTTGATGCGCATTCAGCTCAGGGGTAGGCATTATCTTTGTTGACCCTTCTAGTCTCACAGTTCCTATTACATATTGATTAAACTTCTCCTACACCAAAAACATCACATAATATGAGGCACTTACATTAGGTCTCTTTGCCACCCAATCCCTCCAAATTAGATCTATTCAAGTCTTTGATGATTCCCAACTTTTGGTCAATCAAGTTAATGATGTATATCATATAAAATAAGAACATCTTATCCCATACCAGAATATGGTATAATGTTTATCATCATAATTAGACAATTTTTCTAGAAAAATTATACCATGAAAAGATAATCAACATGTAGATGCAATGGAAAGTGCCACATATCTAATTCCGATCAACATCAATGATGATCAAGCTATTTTTACAATTAAATGATTACAATCTCCATCAATATCTAATGCAAATTTGATTGTCCTTTCTATCTTAGCCACTATACACAGTTTTACTACTCTAGAGTGGTTCTCTAATATCTATAACTTTCTAAACAAATCTATTACACCAGACACTTTTTCATGAAATGACAAATGCAAGTTACACAAACAAACACTCCATTATGTAATCATTGGCAGAGACTTTCATTGGCAGAGACTTTTTAAAGTGATCCTTTGATAGACAATTACTTTGATGCTTGACTTCAACAGAAGCCAAAATTAATCTTACATAGATACATGATAGTGACTATGGTGGTCACTTTAGTGGAAATGCCATGTCACACAAATTTCTTTGATAGGGGTAATACTAGCCCATCATGAAAGATGAATATTCACAATATGTAAAGTTATACAATAAATGTCAATGACACAATAATCTATGGCCTGTAGCATCACAACAATTACAGCCTATTGTCTCTCCATGGCCATTTATGTTATGGGGATTTGATCTTATTGGAAAGATAAACCTTGAGTCCACTGATAGACATAAGTTCATCATTAAAACTACATAATAATTTATAAAGTAGGTAGAAGCCATTCCACTTCAATCTACCATAGGTGAGGACATTTGTAACTTCCTCATGACTCATATTATTTCATGCGTTAGCTTACCCACAGCTATCATTTTTGATAATGGAACATCATTTAAGAATAAAAATATCAAGAAAATTTGCACAAAATATAAGATTAAACACATGTTCTCCACTCCATACTACTCATAAGGAAATGGCCAAGTAGAGGCTACCAATAAAATCATCAACAACATTTTGAGTGAAATAGTAATGAAATTTAGAGATGACTGACACAATCAACTAATTTATGCATTATGGGATTATCATAAAAGTATTCATAAACCTATAGGAGCCACTCTTTATTCACTTATTTATGACACAGAGGTGGTTTTACCAATGGAATTAGAAACCCCATCTCTACATGTCTCCCTTAATGGTATCCTCACTACTGACTAGTATTATGAATACACTAGCTCGAGCAGTTAAACCATACACACATTCAAGTAGATGAATATCTAAAAATTTACCAATACTGTATATAATAATCCCACAACAAATGATTTTACACAAGAGAATTTGAAGTTAATGATCTCATTCTCAAAGAAAATATTCACAATGTCAATGCTAAAGAAGAAATCAAAAGAAAATTCAAACCAAATTGGCTAGGTCCATACCTCATTATCAAAAAGCTTAGCCCTAAAGTGTAACATCTATCCTCACTTGAAGAAAATAAACTCAAAAATCTAATGAATATTTTTCATCTATGAAGATTACATGTATTGTATTTCATTACACACATTTTATTGTACATAATTTCTTTTTGCTTACTTATACATAATTTCTCAGTCTTTCTTGTACATAGCTTCTTTTAAATTTCTTGTACATAGTTTAATTATGATTGCTTATACATACCTTATTTTAAAAATATAAAAACATTCAAATATGTCAAAATACAAAAACATTCAAATAAATTAAAAACACTAATAACATTTCAACTATATGCATTATTTATGCTTTACATTTCTACTACTATGCTAGACTTACATTTTGCTATTCTATGTTATTGTTTGTTGATTTATCTACGTTACCATGCTTCTCTTGATCTTATTTGAGTGTGTGTAGTCAAACATAGATCCTTTCTTGGTTCACTCTACCCATTGAGGGGGCATCTTACTTCTACATTCGAGACACACATCAACATATCTACCCACTAGGGGCATTTTCTACATGACTACACCATCCAGGTTATATCATTCCTACACCAAACATTTTACCTATCATGTTGATGTACATTAATTACTATGTTACATATATTACTCTATCAACACTCACTAATATATAGTACTTGTGTATTTCTTAGCATTTACCTAGTCTTGTACACCATGTTTTGCATACTTTCACTTCTTGATTTGATTAGTTAGATGCGATTGTATTTTCCACCATGTATATGCCTTCATTTCTTACTTTCCATTGATAGATGTGATTGCATTTATTAGTTTCTATTTTATCTCTTGTGTGTGCCTTAGGACTTTTGCCAATGTCCTTTGATTGTACTCTTCTATGCGCTTGTGGCCCTTATACCAACCTTGCTTGTTTTCAATTGTATGTGTATGTGGTCATTTGAACATGCCTTGTATGATTGATTTCATAGTTTAAGTGACATATGCCCATGTCCTTTGTTTTCTTGGCCCCTATGCCTCTTTTGTATGCTTCTTGATTTTTGCCTTGCATGCTTGTTTGCTTCTTAATTTTTTAAAATTCCATGATCCATGCCATGATGGACATCATGCTCAATCCCTCCTTGACAACTGAGAACTAATCAAACTTCTAGTTTTATTTCAATATAATGCACATGCTATTACATTGTTACAAATATCTATGCATACCCCTATTGATCTAATAATCTCTAATACAAAATATGCTATATCTTGAGACATATTTTCAATTAACATTGCTATATCATGTATTTCATCACATAACACACTTTTAGGGCTCTTTATTCTGAGGGAAATAATTGTAGGGTCTTCATTCCTACCCTCAAAAGAGGGGGAAACAATAAGGGGTTTTGTCATAGAGGTCAGAGCCTTCTATCGATCAAAAATTAGTTTTTAGAACACTTAGAACAATAATTACAACCTAAACCAAGTAGAACAGACCATAAACATAGTGAATAATACATAACAGTGATAAAAAACAACAAAGGACAAGAGCACCATAATTAGACTATAGCACCAGACAACTAAGTGTCTTATTTTTGGTGCTCCTATTCAAACAGTAGAAAACCTAGATTTCTAGAAATAGATAGAAAGGTAAGTACAGTTACAATTTTTTCAACTATAGTTCAGTTTAGATTGGGTAGTTTTAGTATGGTTTTTCTTAGAGAATCTAGATATAATGAACATCATATATGAAATGATGGCTCTCACTTCTATTTTTATATTGGACAATTGGTACAACTTTTAGATCAAAATCCATGTTACAAACACTAGTGATTGGGGGTAATGTGCATGACACATTTGCCTTCTTTTCTTTTCAGTTCATTGTATTACCTAGGAATTATTAGTAGTTACATGCCTTATTCCATCTATGATCATGTCAATGTTAGGTAGGGGAAATGTTATATAAGCCTATTTCTCAATTTAGAAGTGGCTTTCATACAAGCCTAATCTCTACCTTTTAGAGTGGCCAAGATTGGCCTAGTTCTCATCACACATTCAGTTATCCATGCCACATTATCAAATTACAGAGTATTCATGGGCTTCAGGATCCATCTCATATGACACACATTCATATCAATATCAGTTCATAGTTCCACATTTTATGGGAAATAATGGAGCCAAAGGACTAATTAGCCTTTGTATTCTTGAGTCACCTACTTAAAGGGATTGGACACATAGTCCAATGATCAATTAACACATGCATGATCACATAACTTCACATAGTGGGTGATGATAAAGCTAAAGGGCCAACCTTTACATTCTTGAGCCACTCTCGAGGAATTGAGCACTCAGTTCCATTCATGATATTACTCTTGGTAGAGTACATACCCAACACATACCCAACATCACTTAGCATCACATATATCCATGGGCTTCACCCTTGCAGGTAAGTTTAAGTATGCTTTTTATTTTTCCTTTATCTTAATATTTCACTTTGCTACATCACTAGAATAAAAGGGGGGAAAATTTAGTCATTTAAAATATCCAAATTGGTAGTTTGAGTGTGGCTTATGACACCCAATCCATAGGTCTTTGCATGCTTTTATGACCCTTCTAGACACCTTTTCAATCATTTCTAATTAGCCCAAGCCTTTTAAATGATCATTCCACCTAAACCAAGCTATATTTCCCAAGCCAATCCTATCCTCCTAGGTCCTAAACCTAGAGGATAGGAGAACCATACTTGGACTATAGCACTGGACCCTAGGGTGTCTTGATTTTGATGCTCTTATCTAATTATACTTTGAGCCCCAATGGTCATTTTTATCCAATTCCTATCCTTCATTATGTTAATCTAGAATGAATACATTTAACCCATGACAAATAGTTCCCTATAAAATCCCATCCAAAGGTAATTTAAAAAAGGAGGTGACAAATCTTACAAAGCAATCAATAATACAAGTAAACTACTAAGGCAAACTTTCCTATTCTCTGCATACAATCACCCAATATAGTTGAAAACATATTAAAAATCTCATACCAATCCCTAACCACCTCAAACACTCTCAATTTACCATTATTTCATCTACATCACACTATTTCACAAAGCACATTATTTGAGAGAACTACATATGGCTTGATCCCTCTTCTAAGTATTGGTATGTAGGCAACATGCCCACACAAGGGGTGTGGATTATATGTTGAATGCATATTACACACACTAAATCCACTTTTTCAAGTGAATTAAATATTATTTTATCAAGTATGATGGAGGGTTAGGGTTTTAAGATTAAATCATCTATATAGCAAGCTCTATCAACATTCAACACTCATGATTTCACTAGTAGGCTCATACTACCACACCATAAAAACCTAAAAAGTTTTAGGTCTCTGTGACTAGTTTGGACAATAGAAAAAAAAGTGGATAACAACACTGGAATTGAAAGTGTCCTATTTTTTGTGGTCCTATCCTTTCACCAAATGAAAGCTAGGTTCTGATTTGTGACACTATCTTAGTCTTGTGCAACTAATTTTAGACCCTATCTCAGCCATCTCACCCTGTTTCTAGCTAAGTCATTATTTCTTCTTATTTATTACTATTATTAGAAAGGTAAAAATGAAAAATAAATTATACAAACTAGGAATCTAATTATTACAATATTATTAACTGATTTATTAATCTAGACCCTTAACTAAAATAGGAATAAAACTCCATTATTCCTAAAATAATTAAATCAATGAACAATAGTTCTAACACCAAATGAGTCCGTACTTGCCCATCAATAAGGCAAGGTGGGGTGTGTTTAATAAAATAAAAATGTGAATTAATGCCAATATTAAATTTAAATTACTTGTTTAACTTGATGTATTAACCTTTATTCACCTAACCCAAAGAATAAGGACTTGGATGATTGTAAGTCTTAAATCCTAATTTGTCTACCAATTCCTTGTTTATCAAATTACCTTGTGAACAAGTATAAAAAAGAGCATCATTTGTTTTTCTTCCTTTTAATTTAATTATATAAAATATTATAAAGTTCAATATCTTAAACATTACTACTACCCAAACATACCTCTATACTGATAGAGGTACAACACAAAGTGTCATCCACATCAGAACTATAACCAATATTCTCACCTTCGAGAGAGGGCATAACCTTATTTTTATTCTTGAATGGATGTAATTATAGATGGAAATTCCTACTTTGATCTTCAAAATGACTATTAACATCACATTTACCATAATGTATTTTAGTATCCTTATTATAAATGGAATTAGAATTATGCTTACCATTTCCTTTACTTTTACCCTTTTGCTTGGAGCTACCTTATTGCTCTAAAGTGATTTGAGAGGTAGATGAAACCTTCTCATCCATATATAAATATTGAGCTCGAGAATAAGACTCATCTAAATTTTTAGGCTTGTCCAAGAGGACTGGTCTCCTCAAATTACTATGGAGTTCACCTACATACTTCATCGAGATGTCACGATCCACTATATATTTGCCCATTTGGAAAACCTTCTTAAAAAACTCACTTGTGTACTCATACACAATTTAGCCTTGATTTTGATTAAGATATTTTAGATACATATACATCTCTTATTCATAATAAATAGGAAAAAATTGATTCTCGATTAACATCTTAAAATCATCTCACATAGTATTAGGAATAAACTTCTTAACAACCAAAGAATGAACATAGATCTCAAACTAAGTTAAAGCATGATATGTTAACTTTAAAATTGAAAAATAAATTCGTTGTCTTTCATTATTATGATGCAAATTTAAATATACTATAATTTTGGCTAGCCAATATTCTAGCCTCTCCACATTCATGTACCCAACATAAGACTGAATATATATCTTTGCCCCAATCTTGAATGGCATTGGAGCTTGGTTAGCATGGGGATATTTGTAATTATTCTCATGAATCTATATATCATATTCATTATTTACTTCAATTTCCCCATATAAACACCAATTTTATCCATTAGAATCCTCATGGTGGATTCCAATTGGTCAAGCTTGCTCACAATAAGAGAAATGCTAGCTACTCCTTCTTCAAGCTTGTGGAAATGACTTTTCCACTATTTGGGCATCTTATTCATCAACATGAGCCATATTTTTGATCTCTTGTCTCCAATTCCTTATGGAAATATATTCTCTAAAGGGAATTAGGATACTGTGACCACTAACACTTCTTGCTCTAGTGAGTGGCATAAACTTGTAATATTGTCATAAAAATGTAAACCACATAAAGGACTAATACTAAACCAAATTTGATACCAATTTGATATGTAAATGTGGATATTCCACTCTAAATGTCATCAATACATATCTTATGACTCATAACTCAACAATTATTAGAATATGATTATTTTAAGCTATTTTTCATGCTAAAACAAATATAAACAAGTGTTCAAAGTGAAGTGTATAACATATTTTACATGAACATGAAACATAAGAATGATCTAAGCTCATGATAAACATAGAATTTACCTTGGATAAATATGATGTGGGAAAAACTCTAGTGGGTGAGGCAATTACACTCCTTTCCCACTATGTAATGCAATAAATATACAAGATATTAGAAAACATGGCCTTTATGGATAAAAATATCACTCCCACTCTATCAAAAACTTACACACCAGATTGCTTTGCATGTTATTTGTCATTTTAATAAACTCACACACAATTTAACCAACCACCTAAAACTAGGAAACAATGAGACAACAAGAATTAATACTCAACTTTGAACTTGAAAAGTGAATCCAACTTTAAGACTTCTCACTACATTTTCTAATGTCTTTTGCCTTACCATGACCTATATCTATGTTCTCTCAACCTTGGAGTCTACTAAAAAACTTAAATGAATTGACCATGATAAGAATAAATGTTTTCAACCATTTTACTTCATGCTTTTTGTATGGCAATAAAACCACCAATGTATGTAGATTGGTAGTTTCAAAAATGCCAAGGCAGTTACACAAATACCACCCAAAAATAACAATGAATATTTTATGTACGAATAAATACTTCATTTCAAGAGTTGAAAATTAATGAATTAATCCCTTTAAAGATGCTTGCATTACCCTCACACTGGCTCTGCCACTATAAAATGTTTGATATGATGTTTTTAATTTGAAATGTCTTACATTAGTGTTTTATAAGCATGAATTACATATCATAGGGCATAGTGGAAATATCAAGTATACATGACTAGGATATATATTTTTTAATGTTTTTATGTATGGAGATAGTGAAAATTAACTTTGATTTAATCTAAAATTCAAACTATTTATCAACCAATCTGTCCCAAAAGTACTAGCTATTATTCTAGTAGTGTTGTAAGTGTGATTTTTGACAAAATATTGAACTAAATAACTTAAAATCTGAACACATGTTATTTTTGGTTTTTATTTGTGAATACCTAAAATAAAAATCAAATATAAACACATGAAAAAATAATTTATCAAGAAGAACTATTATGCCACACTTGTGCATAATCTTTTATTAACAAGAAATACTAAAACTAGGCAATTATAATAAACTTACATGCCAAGTTAATGATAAATTAAGACCTTAATTAAAAATTAAGTTAAATAAAATAAAATCCTAAAAATAAACTCTAAGATGATTAAAAATTTACTTGAGAAAATGAATTTGAGTCAATGATAAGATAAGGTCATCATGCAAGATGCCTTTCTCAACAAGTAAGCACAAACATACACACTAGATAAGCTAGGTGCCCTAAATCCCTATAAATAAGGAAAGTAAATAAAAAAATTAAATTTATTTAAATCTAGTATTAAAAGTGTTCCCCATCTCTTGGGTATAAATTTATAAATATTTGAGCTCAATTAAGTACACATTCAGTGAACTTGACTATAACTGACACTTTTAGATATTTTTTAGGATGTTCTTAAAAAGTGTTTATAATTGATAAAACAATTAATATAGGAATTGACTAAATTAAATAATTATACTAAAATAATAAAAAACTAATAAAACCTATTATAATATCAATAATTATGTGTCAACATTGACATCATACTCAACATTCCCCCTTTGATGCAAAGAGAAGAAATATTTATCATCGAGAATAAATGTATATCATCTCCTTAAGTCTTCCATGAATCTGGTTATGAAATCCCTTTGTGAGACTATAAAAAAAAATGATATTCAATTCTCACATACTTGGTGAATTTTTTTTATCATTGACCAAGTATTTGAAATGATGTTTGAGTTCAATATGCTTGGTTCTAACATGGAAAACTAGATTATTGGATAATTGTATTGCTCTATTATTTTCACAAAAAATATGTGTTGGCTCAAGTTATGCCTCTCTAAAATCAAATAAGAGTATTATAAACCATATTAACTATCTTAAAGATTATGTAAGGGTTGTGTATTTAATTTTACTAGAGGGTAATGTGATTCTAACTTGTTTCTTTGATGACCATGAAACCAACCCACTTCTCAATGTAAAGCAATAACATGAAATTGAATTCCTATCATCAATAGATCCTCCCCAATATAAATTTGTGTATCTAATTAAATATAATTAACTTGATGGTATGAAAGGAATAATATTATTATAAGTCCCTCTTACATATCTAAAAATTATTTTTATTGTTTGCAAATGTTTGAGTTATGATTTGCCCATAAATCTAGAAACTAGTGAAACCCCATACTGATATTGGGTCTTGGGATAGTGAGATATATCAAACATTCCAACATTATTCTAAAAATATCTTAATAATTTTAAGGACTCTTATAAAAATTATAATTGAAGTTCCATAGGCTTATAATCTTGAATATTTTACCTTTTAAACATGTCTTGGGCATATTTGGCTTGACAAATGAATACTTTTTTTTTTTTGATGTACTTATATGACAAGAAAGTAAATCATAAGTTCAATATTAGTCATCTCAAATTTTTATTTCATATCTTCATTAATTCTATTCAACATCTCCATAGAGCTACTTGTAAAAATCAAGTCATCTATATAAAGACAAACATATAAGACATTAGAACCCAATGCTTGTATGTAAAGAGTTGATTTATTTTTAATTATTATAAATCCTTTATCAAATAACCAACTATCAATTCTTAATTACCAAGATATTGGAGCTTTCTTTATCCCATAAATATCATTCTTCAACCTATATATCCAAAAATCTTTACCCTCCATCTAAAAATCTTGTGGCTACCCCACACATACTTCTTCTACAATCATTCCATTTAAGAATTCACTTTTAACATCCATTTGATGGATTTTACATATTTTATGAGTAGCTACATCAAAAACTAGTTTTATAGTATCTTGAATTGCCACAGGTGCATAAATTTACTAATAGTCAACCCCACATGTTTGTGTAAATGTTTTTACAACTAGTCTACCTTTTAGCTTATCAATTGTACCATCACTCTTGACTTTGGTATGATAGACCCACTTGGTTAAAATGACATATTTACCAAATGGAAGATAAATAATAGTCCATGTATCATTATTCTCAATTTAATCTATCTAAAATTTCATAGCATCAACCCATTATTTATTTTGACTAACTTATTCATAACTTATATGTTCATCAACCACAAATGATAATGAAAACATAGTATTTTCATCATAAATGTTGACAATTTTGACCCCACAGGTCAAACTATCACCCCTACCATTCAAAACTTTGCATATCAAGTAGTTTGTCTTGTGAGTTAGTTATTGGTCTTAAAAATTCCTTGAATAATCCATGGTTTATAGGTCTTAAGTTTGTTTAGGTGATTTGAGGTCTTTTCTTTGACTTGTCTTGTGCTTTCTAGTCATTTTTTGGGCCTTTCAAGTCATTTTTAAATGATAAGATTAATCTAGAGTATATATATAAGTTTAATAGAAATTTTTAAGGTCATTACATCCCTAAAAAATGAATAATCAGGTTGATCACATTTTGGACTAATTTTATGCCTCATTTTCATGCAAAATCTGACTATTTTGTGCCATTCAGAGAAGGTTTTGATAGTATTTGATAAGGAGGAAGATTGATTACATATTTTTTCACCTCATAAATCATTTTATATACTCATTAAAACGTTTTATAGCATTACATTTAGATCTCCTTGGTGAAAATAACATTTTCAATAGAAAAATAGGCCTTTTTGAGGCATTCACTTTGGTTTTTAGAGGATTTTTATGAGAAAATAATCATGAAGTATTTTTTGGGTCATTAAAGGGTCATATAAATTATTTTTAGGAAGTTATAGGTGAAATTTTTTCAAAATCCAACTTTGCTCTAATTTTGACCTTTTTTACATGCCTAGAAGGGCAGTTTTCAAATGCTCGGTACAAGACTAGGAGAGAGAGTTTGGAGATGAAAATTTGGAAATTTTTAGGGGTTTGATAAATATTTAATTTATTGGAATTTTTTTGTGTATGAGTTTCCCCATATTTATAAATAATTGCTAAGAGTGACATCAGGTCACTATAGCCTATGCATCTTAGAGGGGTATATTCTTGGGCCTATTTATAAAAATCAGTAAAAAATGAAGATAAATGGTTTTGGATAATATTTTTAAGGGTAAATATTATCATTTTAATCTTGGTATTAGCTTATGGCTCCTTCTAAGAAGGAATTTATAGCATAAAACCTTGTTTCTTCCACTATCTTTGAGAACACTCTCCTAGTTCAATTTTGAAGAAGATTATGGGTTTTTAATTAGTTTGTGTCATATTCAAAGGTTATAAATTAATGTTATAAATAATTACACAAATTTTTCATTCAATAAAGAGTTCATATGTTCCAATTCAGAGTGTGACTCTTTTGAGATTGTGTAAGTTAATGTATCTCTTAAACAAAGTACAAATCCATTTATTGAGATTATTTTCAAATTATTCATGAGTTAAAGGTGATGGAATGATTCAATTTTTTATAAATATCCCAACATGTTAGTCTAATTCCTACTCTTATGCATATATTACCATGAAATAGCCTTATCTTGACAACTTGGAGTAAATTTCATGCTTTACCTCAATCCATAAAAGTCCTTTGACATCACCTACAGACAAATTCAAGTTTTATCTAATGTTATATGGAGTTATCTTTCTATTCTCATGACTTTTTGACCTTTTGATGGGAAATGTATGTACCTTCTCAGGTTGATGATAAGATACATAAAGTCAACACCTCACAAGTATTCCATTGTGAATTATTATTAGTTTCTTAGTTTGTATAATGGTGTTTGAAATCTATAAAAATAGATGTCAAAGGGTCAGGAATTCTCTAGTTGGTAGAAATGCAAAAGGTTCTAGATGCACAATGGGATGGTTTAGGTAGGTCACTTGCCAACTTGCTTTAATTTTCAAATGCATAATGTATGACATGGACATTTCAAGCAAGCCAAGAGGACTTTACAAAAAGTCTAAGGAATTCTTTCTAAAAAAAGGACTTTACAAAAAGTTTGAAGAAAACAAAAACTCAAAGGGCTATTTAAAAATCTGAAAGGGCATTTTTAAAATTATAAAGGTTCCATTAAAAAAACTCCAAAGGGAACTTCTAAAAAAATTGGTCATTTCCAAAAGGCTAAAGGTCCTTTTGAAGAAGTCTGAAGGCACTTTTTTTGAGATAAAGCCTAAAGGAATTTTTTCACAATTTTGAAAGGTTTATTTCAAAATTTGAAGGGCACTTTTTAAAAATCTGAAGGTCCATTTTCAAAAATTTGAAGGTCCATTTTCAAAAATCCAATGGTGCATTTCAAAAATTTGAAGGTCTATTTTCAAAAATTTGAAAGGTTATTCTTGGCAAAACAATCCATTTTCAAAAGGCCGAAGTGCATTTTCAACAAAGTCGAAGGGTAGTTTTAGTGTTTCTAAAGGGCATTTTCAAAAAATTTGAAGGGCACTTAACAAATTTTTGAAGGATCTCTCCACCATAAAGGCACCCCAAACAAAAGTCTTGAAGAATTTTTCTTTTTAGAAAGTGGCTAAAGGAAAAAGTTTGAAGGAGTTGGCCTATTAAAAATAGCCTAAAAGCAAAAGGGGGAAACATATTTTTGAAGGGTTGATCCCATGGGAAAATGGTTGAAGATAAAAAATGAAGGAAATGAATTGAAGGAATTGATCATAATTATGTGAACATCAACTTCAGTCTCAAAAAATAATCATTGGGATTCAAATATCCAATGACGGGCCCACAAACATCAAGTTTGAGACCCTGTAAGTAGCTTTTTACATTTGGTCAAGTTTTCAAAGGGTTCATCAAGATTACCATGAGATTGACACTTGTCAATATCTCACAATTCAAGATCGATGGTTCATGGGAGTTTAAGCTCAAGCAGATCAATGGGTGAGAAAAGGCCAAGTTTTTAAAGGGTCCTAGTGGGATTTCAATAGCCAATCATTAGAAAATAATGATGTTTTCTCCTTTTGAATCCAATGACAGTATATAGCCTACATGTAGAACATGTAAAACATGAAAAGTAACCCAAATTTGATTAGATACATCTAGGTGGAGCATAAACACACAAAAAATAAAGACATGCAACTGCCTTCAAGCATGGTTCTCTCAGTTCCAAAAGGGAGACTTGAATGCATGAGGGGATCGAGGAGATTTGTAGTGAATTTGGATGGCTGATCTTATGATCAAAATATTGGATGCTTTTAATGCAAAAGAGCTCAAGAACAATAAAGAGTGATGCACAATCATTGATGACTTCTCTCAATTCCTGACTCTAACACACAATTAATTTTCTTTCTTTTGTCTTTTCTTATATATATACAAGATTTTGAGCCATTGTAAAGGATCAATTTTCAATCCAAAATAGTAAAAAAAAGGAGATAATAAATCCTTGAACCCATGTTGTAGCAAGGCCATGCTCAGAGAACATTTGTATTTTGCCTCTTTTGATGAATAAGATAAAATTCATACCTCCTCAAAAGCTTGTGTTTTAGTTTATTTTCATGGTCTATTGGGAGATGAAAGTGATAGATAAGGCTTCCTATCATCTTATCCTTTCTATCATACCTATTTTTATGTTTTAAGCTCATCTTTTTAGGTTACATAGTGTGCTCTATCATATTATTTATATGGCAAGTGCAAGCTCTCTCTAGTGTCTTTGACAAACCTATTGAATAATTAACTTAAATCATGCATCAAGCCCAAACCTCTACATATAATATAGATGCATAGAGGCTATCATTTGAGTAGTGTAATTAGGTTCATTTCTTCATCCATCTTCTTAGTGCATGTCAAGTAGATGGAGGTCATATTTTTAGTGTATCACCATCATTAGATACATAGAGGCTATCATTTGAGTAGTGTAATTAGGTTCATTTCTTCATCCATCTTCTTAGTGCATGTCAAGCAGATGGAGGTCATATTTTTAGTGTATCACCATCATTAGATACATAGAGGCTATCATTTGAGTAGTGTAATTAGGTTCATTTCTTCATCCATCTTCTTAGTGCATGTCAAGCAGATGGAGGTCATATTTTTAGTGTATCACCATCATTAGATAGGATTTCCCTTCAATTTTATTTCTTACCTTTTCCATCTTCCCTTTTCATTGACAATTTGTAGCATGGACTAGGGATCCTAAGTGATACACTAAAGGAAGATAACCCTTATAATCTAGAGATTAAATCCATTGATTAGGCCATCCAAAACCTAAGATTGTTTCCATGTTTCAACAGACTGTGAAAGCTTGAAACTACCTTCACAAGGGTACGAGTCTGATTAACAATAATAAACATAATAAAAAAATGATGTTGTTGATGTTAAAGCCTTTTTATCCTCCTATCATAGTTCTGATCTAACATTTGATTGGTTGGATGTGCATTCAACAACTGCTTGTGCTTCCTTGGAGTTGATGAAAATGGATGACTAGTATCTTGTGAAGAGCTAAGATTATTTCTTTTTGAACTAGAAATATGTGCATGAATTTATAATCCCTCAAAATAAACTTAAATAGGATTCCCCCCTTCAATTATGGCCAATTTATCTTGACTTGTGATGATTTTTATGCTGCCATTTCTTTCAAATTGGATAGACTTTCCATCTCAAAATTACACTTGGATTTTGAAGGAAAATTCTAACTTGTTGAAACTATCTTTTTATCTTGTCGTGTGATTTGAGAAACCTGAATCAATATATGAAAAATTATTTTCATCCTCTATTCCTATAATATAGTTGAGATAATAATCTGATTGCTCTTGTTTTTCACTTTGTTAATACTGAAAATCCTCATTTCCACTCTCTTGATTAGCTTGATTCTTAGCTATCATTATCCTGTAATCTTTTATTAAGTGTCCTAATTTTTGAAATAATGACAAGTGAGGTTTTTTTTATTTTACCTATGAATTTATATTTAGATTTTCCTTTTGAATTAAGTTTTATGAACTTCATTTATTATGATTTTTATTTTTTCTTTGGTCTTTGAAACTCTTGCATTAGTTTTAAGTGCTTGTTCTTGATCTCCTACAAATAGTCTCACATTATCCTCATGGGACAAGAGAGAACCCACTAACTCATCAACACTTATAATGTTCATCTTCTTTCACTCCTCAAGAGTGATCATAATATGTATCCATATTTGAGTTATAGATCTCAAAATTTTTCTTACTATAGCACTATCTTGTATATTTTTTCCTTAAACCCTCATTTTATGCACTAAGTCATTTATCCTTATGCAATATTCTCCAACTCCTTCATTATCTAACATTCTTAAATTTTAAAAATTAATTTTAAGAGTTTTTATTTTTACTTATCTTACCTTAATGGATATTTGATATGAAGTTTCTAAGGTATTCCATGTCTCATAGGTATTTTTGCAACAATCAATTTTTAGATAGATGCTTGGGTCTATTACACTCTGAAGATTGAAAAAATATTGTGCATCAAAATTTTATTCTTTTTATTTTATTTTATGATCTTGAGTAAAATTATTCCATCTTTAGGTGGTATGTACCCATGGATAAAATTATTCTAAACTCTTTTTCATACAATTTTTTTTTCAACTGATCTCTTCAATTCAAAGTTGTCACATTTGAAAACAAGAATATTCATATAAGCATAATTCACAAAAGCCATGATATCCCCTTTATTGAATGAAGCTATGATATAAAATGAAGATTTTGATGTATGCAGGGAGTGCAAATCAACTTTTATTTACTTTGAAATTGAAATTATATATCAACTAATTTGTCCTAAAATTACTAGATGTTAATTTAATAGTTTTATAAACATGATTGTTGACAAAAATTGCATTGAATACTTCAAATTAGAATTCATATGCTTTATGGTTTTAATTTGTGAATATATACAATAAAAATTAGAGCTAAACATATGAAACAAGACTTTTTGAATAAGAAATATTGCACCACACTTATGCACAATATTTTATTAACAAGAAAGGCTAAAGCTAGCCAATTACAAGAAACTTGAATGATAAGTTAATGTTAAATTAAGAATTTACTTAATAAATAATTTAATTAAAAATATAATTTTAAAAATAGACTCTAAGATAACTAAAATTTGACTTAATAAAATAAGTTTGACTCAATGATAATAAAAGGCAAAAGGCAAAGCACAAACATACACACTAGACAATATAGGCACCCCAAATCCCTATAAAGTAAGAAATTGAATGAAACAATATCAAATTTAATTAATCAAGTCTTAAAAGTGTGCCCTACCTCTTGGGAATGAATGGATAAATATTTTATCTTAGTTAAGTACACATCCAATGAATTGGACTCTAAATGATACTTCTAACTATTTTTTAGGAATTTCCTAAAAAGTGTTTATAATTGACAAAATAATTAATATAAGACATAATTAAATTAAATAACTCTCTTAAAATAATAAAATTTATTCTAAAATCAATAATAAAGTTCTAAAATTAGCATCATACTCAAGAATTTGGATCATCCATAATGGGATTAGTGTGAAAGATGTTGACAACCTCTTTGAGATCTTTACTCTATTGTGCTTAGAGGGTTTTATCCCACTTATTAAAATATGATTAATTCAAAATATTTCAAGCATGTTCATTAGACAAGTATAACCATGAGAAATAATGGGAATGAGGTCACAATTCACACATAACATCGATTATGATAAAAAATTCTTAATTGATGCCACTATTGAATCTAATCAACATTAGAGTAGAAGTGAAAATTTTCACCAAGGAGGCATGGTGAAAAATAGGGATTCCAACATTGAAACCCTCTCCTCATTTAATATTCATGGACAAAAAGACCCATGCACAATCCTTAGGGATTCTAAAAAATGTCTTTATCAACATTATTGGGGTGAAATTGAGTGCCAATTTTGAAGAGAATGAGCTAGCTAAAGTAGATAACTATCCTACCTTACTTGATATACCTTAGTGTTATACCATCAATGTTGTTTCACATTTTACAAAGTGATACATGAGTTTCTAAAATGGAGAGTAGTGTGGTCAAACCCATGGATATGATCACATAACTGTATATCTAGTAAGGGTGGACATGGAAGAGGAAGTCAACAACATATACAACATCACTAAAAAAGTGGTAAAAATTTTAAACCCCCATGATGATGGAGTTCATAGTTAGGATGATGTGAAATCTATCTCTTATACCACCGGTATTTCTTTTGATTGTTGGGTTTAATAATATTATAAGGTGATCAGGCAGAATTGTGGCATGGTAAATATAAAACCAAGGTAGTATAGTGGGCATGAAGGTTTGAGGGACATAAAGGTAAAATATATACATGCTCCACACACATAAGTATATATAACTTAGGGCATGATAAATATGAAAAGGGTATTTTAACTTAATAAGGGGAAGAATGCTACACTTAATCAATATGATGGTTTGATACGTGATTTTGCCTATGTGAATGATATCTAAGGGTGATTACCCAAAGATAAATAACATTTTCTCATTCAGTCTATACCCTACAAATTAAATTTGCATTTTGGTGGGAAATGCATAGATCTTCACTACCTACACAAGCTATTATAAATGAGGAAATTTTCACATGCTTTGAGTGCATAAAAATTAAGTGTAGGTTGCTTAGCTATATTAGTAATTCAGCCCTAGAGAAGCATCCACACAATTGTGAAGAAATATGGAAATAAAGCATGAATTATCTTCCCATGGAGTTATGAGTTTATTATTTATATGGTACCTTGAATACCTATGCATACGCTTGGTACATCACTATTGAAGCACAAATAAAAATGGTTTATTAAGTAAGGATGAAGTGTATTTCATCTATAAATTTTATTTTTCCTCATATAAGAATAAGATTTCTAGGACCTTATAATGGATTTGAAGAGCTATTATGAAGGATGATGCTATCATATAATAACACACTTGAAATATGCATGGTGAGAAAGGTCTCATGGTGCTATGAAATGTTTGAAGAATGCAATGAAGGGAATGACTCAAGTGAAGCTGATGATGAGGTCTAGTTAGAGTGCATTTGATGGTTCAAATAGAACAAGGATAAGGTTGTATATAAGGTAAATGATAAGTAAAATGAGGATAACTTGGACCACTTGAAGGTACAAACCTTTTATGGAGAGTACAAGGTTGTAAATGTACAAGGGGAAATAAACATGTATTATAATAGACCCATATATTTATACTAATGATGATCCATATATTTCTGCCATAGGGGACTTAGATGAGGAGTTGGCTTGGATAATGGAATTTTTTGGTGAGTTTTAAGATATATTCCCATGCAACTATAAGGAGATGAGAGGTGTACACCCTTCTCTTATAAAAATGAAAATTAAATTGGTCATAGGTGTAAGATCACTAAAAAAGAGACCATATTATATGAATCCTAATATCAACACCAAATTTAAGGAGGATATTGATAATATTCTTGTCACTATATACACTAAAATATAATCTTTAGTACTAGACATGATAAGCTTTATAAGAATTTACCACACATGACTTGAGCACCCAAATAAGGTCCTATTTTTCCATCCTCTCACACTTGCATGCTGTCTTATGAGTCAACCCTTTTGTTATACTATTATGCACCTAAAAAAACCTTGCTATTAGTTTCAAACATACTAAATATCATATATAGTCTTTATGTCCACTTGCAGATGAGTCAATTTTGATAGTTATGATTTTTATCTCCACTTATTAATGACCTACACTAGTTAGAACTAATTTGCTCCTAATAATAACTATTTTATAAAATCAAATCCATATTTAGGGTTGGACCATCTATTTATCATGTTGGTGGCATGATGGATTATTCAAATGGATCAATATATTAAAAAATCAAGGTCTCATTCAAAATTGATATGAAACTTAATAATGAGACATATATACACTATTACACACTCAACAAATCTGCCCTATTCTTCACAATTTGCATACCTATCACAAGGATGAGTCATAATCCAAGTTTAAAACACTTAAAATCTAGGTAAAAGTAAGCATTATTAAGTATCAAATCCAATCATTAGCTAAATACACATTGAAAAGGATCATAATTTTAAAATCACACTAGGTGGGAGAAGTACATGTGGCTTGATTTCCTTCTTTAGAGTATTAGATATGTAGGTAACAACTAATCATCAGATGGAGTTGATATGGGCTAGTTAAACCTATTACACTATAGACATTATTTTTTATTTATATATCACCTCTATATTATACACATGGAAAACTCAGACCTTGGCTATTCCTCTTAGTTCTAGACCTTTCTTACTTTCCCAAGTCTTGTATCTACTCTATCTTGTGCCCCTTGGCCTATCTCTTAGTGTGACCAGTCTTATGTGGATGACCTAGGCCTTCTATCTTACCCAAAATAATTAAAACCTACTTATATTCCACATCTACAAATTGAGTCTGTACCCACTTCCATACTCCATAAACACTAATGTTTGAGATAGATACCTATGTTGATGCTAGTGTCCTGACTTGATGCAAGTGTCCAATGCCCTAAAGTCATCCAATTTTCAAATGAAACATATCTTAATAATTATTTTAAGTGATTTAATGAGAGATATTTCTCCTAATGGATTTATGTAAAGATAATATCAACCCTCATTCATTCATCACCTATAAAACTTTTACCTACTCACTAGACAACTTATAAAAGGCATTAAATCAAACACTCAAGTGATCAAAGATTCCCTATTTTATCCTATTTACATATCAATCATAGGGATATAAAAAACATAGGTATAAATTACTAAAAGAGAAACCCAAGGGATGTATTTTCCTAGTTATAAGCTAGGTTACTATTTTACTTATCACACATTTTTTGGTGTGGGCCTTTTTCCCACTGGGTTTTGCCTACATGATCATATTATCTTGCTTAGGGATCTATAGGTCATCTTGGTTACTTAGGAATATTAGTACCAAATTCACTAGAATGTGTGATATCTTTCCCTATCTAATCTATATATACACCTCTCTCCCTTTGTATTCTTCATTCAGTGAGTCAGAGAGCAATTGTTCTTTTGTGTATTATGGATTATTTGAGCTACTTAGTTGTGAGTTATGAAAAATTTGAGAACTATGAAATTCATCTCCATTATTAAATCCAATCTCTTTTTTCAATATTCTCACTTGATCATTTTAATTGATTTTCATCTATGTGATGTGTGCTTGCTTGACTTGCATGATCACTTCACCATGGCCATTCATTGATATGGAGATCTTGACAAAATATTATATGGTATCAGAGTAGTTCTATGGGAAAGAATAGATTTTATTTTCAATATTTAAGACATTTGGGGGGTATTTTAATCTCCTCTTCTTTTTTTCTCTTTTGGGGGGGGGGAGTTTTTCCTACAGATTTTCTCCTTTTCTATACTTTATGAGAGATTACATTATACTTGGGTATCTCATCAGGTCTCATTTCTAGGACCCATTTTTTATATCATTTCCCACCTAAGCTATGACTTTTATGGGGTGTTGGTGTAGGCCTTTTTCCCACTGGGTTTTACCTACACAATCATATTATCTTGCTCAGGGCTCTAGAGGTCATGTTGGTTATTTGGGAAGATTAGTACCATATTCACTATAATGTGTGATATCTTTCCCTCTGTAACCTGTATATACACACCTCTCTCCCTTTGGATTCTTCATTTGGTGATATAGAGAGCTATTTATCTTCTATGTATTGTGGATTGTTTGAGTTACTTAATTATGAGTTGTGATATTTTTGAGAGCTATGAGAGCTATGAACTTTGTCTCTTTATATAAGTAATTCATCTCCATTCTTTAATCTAATCTCTTTGTTCAATATTCTCACTTGATGGTTTCAACTAATTTTTAGTTGTGTGATGTGTGATTGCTTGACTCTCATGATCACTTCACCATGACCATTTGTTGATATGGAGATCCTGATAAATGCTTATAATATTACATGATTCACACACAAGCCAATATGTAGGGGAGAACTACATTAGTCTAAGGCCCTATTCAGAGTATTGGATATGTAGTCAACACTCATTGATATAGGGGTCTTTGTGGTTAGCTCAACATTATGTACCCACTAACTCATTCCCCCAAGGTCACTATGAAGATGTAGAACTAAGGTTTTGTAAATTCATGAGGAACAATAGTCCATGACCTAGATATGAATACACGAATGTGAAGATGAAGATAAACCCAACATCATTGAGGTGGTTACATATTTTTATAATAGGTATTCTATATAGGACACTTGCATCGAATTCAGATAGTAGTGTCAACATAATCATCTCATGCTAATGTTAGTGTCTATGGTTCCAAAAGTATCCAATCCAAAATCTGATGACTGTTTTAAAATCATTTTCTAATCTACTTCTTGCCTATTCTAGATCTAGAACTACATTAACATAATAAAAAACTAAGTACATTAACTCTTTTTCATTTCTATATCTTACATAATTGTACTTACTATTTTTAGCATAACTCAACATAAGAAATTCAGTGTATGTTTATATTTGAGTTTAACACTCAATTGTCTTATTGTAGATATGATTATCACCCTTATGCTTATTCATTTATATATACCCATTTAATGACTATCTAGGTAACCTCAGCTTAGAAAATAATATTTTAGAATTAAATTATTGATGAACCTAATATATGAACACCAAACCCTAGGTTAATTAGGGTTTCTAATTTTTATTGATTGCTATAGTTTGTTGCAAATATTAATTTTTGAATTAATGGAAAATGTTAGTGCAAAAGATTGATTCCAAATGGAAGATAAAGAGGCATTGATTACTCATCTCAATAATAACAAGAGCTTAATGGATGCATTTTTGTATGTTAAAAGAGAATAAGTAAGTAAGCATGATAAAACTAAGGCTACTTCACTTAGTGATGGTGACTCTTTAAAAGTTACTACAACTAATTCCATACCAATTAATCAACCTATATCTAGTGGAAGCATATATTATGTCTTCTAGCCTTTATTTCCTAAAACTAATATTGCTACATCTACTATGGAATTACAAAATATTTAAATTCAAATACTACTCTCAATGTCTATTACCACTCAAACCATGTTTACATCTGCTTTGGTGACTACTCAACTTGTTAATCTAAATCCCATTAGGTCTACAATTTAAACACTCCTTTAAGTTATAAAGACCTTAGAGGACAAGGTTATAAACATTGAACCAAAAGCTTTAAAGTCTCCTCATGCTATTTATTCCCAAGATGTGTTACATAACCCTATTTCACTTGAGATATCTTTGCACCCTTTGCTAACTAGTTTTGTTGCACCCAAGTTTCCAATTTATGATGGCAAAGGTGATCTTGAACAACATCTTTAATCCTTTTATGCGGCATGCCTTGACTATGCTTTCAATGATAAACTCTTGACCAAATTGTTTCCAAGAATCCATAAGGAATATGCTTTGAGGTGGTTCTATGACTTACCTCTCCAATCCATGAAAGCATTCAAATATCTTGCAGATCAATTTTTAGCACACTTTTCCATTAATATTTTTGAAAAGGTTTCCTATGCTCAAATTACTAAAATAAAATACGAAAAAATGAACCTATTAATGAATATGTCTTAAGATATAAGACATGATATCTAAAATTCCCAATCCTATGATAGATAAGGAGTTGCAAGATATATTCAAGAAAAGTTTTCTTGCTCCTTTATACGAGTCCATTATTTTCAAGAAGTTTAAATCTTTTGATGACTTATGCCATATTGTATAGCACCATGAAATTAAAATTAAACAAGCTCAAATATGTAACAAACACACTTTTTACATCTACATCAAGTTACAAATTTACAATCAAACCAAGTTATAAAGTAAAATCTTCTAAGGCTAAAAAGGAAAAAACCACCATATTTAACATAGTTTTACAAAAACTTAATCAGATTATCTTATCCAATGTACCAAGGAGACAATTTATACATTTACCTGAGTCCCCAAATTCATTACTACTATGGTTAATAGAGAGTGAACTTATATCTCTCCCACATCCTATATAGGTTGATATAAATAGACATCTACCTAAAGGATATGATGTGAATGATTATTGTGATTATCACCAGGGACTAGAGCATTATACAAACATATGTTTTGCCTTGATGCATAAGATCAAAGATATTATTGATGATAAAAATATTACATTTTATGATCTTCTAAAGGAATCAGGTTCACAACCTGGTGATCACCACAAACATAAAATATTTAAAAATCCTTTGCAAGACCATTATAAGTGAAAATGACATATAATGCAAATCCTCCTCCATCACATTATGAGTACCCATTAGATAGGATTATTAGTACTTATACGTGACATATACCTCCTATGGTTCATATACCCTCTATTTATTTTGATGATAATGAGATTAATTATGATTATTCTAATTTTCACTATTTATTCCTTCAAGCATACCTTGATAAACACCCTATATGTAGTGATAATGGTATAAGTGAGAATGTTTGCACTATGACATTACTTACACACTTAGGTTATACTCATAATGATTTACATATTTATACAAGATCAATTAGAGCATTCGATGGGACCTATCATAAGGTTCTTGGTGAGATTGACCTAGGTTTACATGTTGGTCCCACACATGTGGTTACTACTTTTTAAGTTATACCTTCCATGAGAATATTTTATATGTTGTTAGGAAGACCTTGGATCCATACACTTTAAATAGTACCTTCTATAGTGTATAGGTGTGTTAAATACATTCATGTCAATTGGGTAATTATAGTTTCTAGAATTTAATATGAACATACTCTTGAACAAGAAAAAATTATACCTAGGAAATTAACTATCAAACTTACTAAGGTTAATCCATTATAAAAGGGTAAGTAATAAGCAATCCCATTTACTAGAAAACAAGTACTGAAGATACCATTACATCAGAGACATATAATTAATTCCATATAATCCTCATCTACTATGTACCATATGCAGATATCTAGAGCACCACATGTTCCTATTATTTCTATTCCAAAGAAACCATAAAGTACTCAACAATGGGTTTCATGAACCTGTACTCCTATTACTCCTACTATTTCTCCAAGACCACATAGTCTTATTATCCATACACAAAGCATTTTAAATACTAAAATGATAGATATTTCACCTATGCATGATCCTTAACAATGTCACCAAATTATTACACCAAGTTCATAGTGGGGAGATACATATGATCCCCATATGTATGGGATAGGATAGCCTTTCCATTTCAAAAATACAAAATAAATAAAAAATGCACTAAAAAATCCAAAAACACTTTTAATACCTACATATTATATTAGCTCCTTGGAATCTATGTGTTAGTTCCATGTTAATGTATGGAATATCAGTTACTTATACATACATGTGTGTCACACTTCTACTTGAGTGCAATACAAGCATACACAGATACATGATCTATTCTTATGTTTGATGTTGGGCCTTCCCTCTACTCATGTCATATGAACATGGGGTCATCTACCTCTATGATCATGATACTTATAGGTTATATCATTCTATGGTCACTTTACATTACCATGTTTTGAGCTCATATATGTACTTACACATACCTTTATCCATGATTATATCTTTCATAGGGTACTTGATATGCTATGCACTTGAAATTTTTTAATAACACATTTGATCCACGAGCTACTATGATATGTTTATGTTGGTTGTTTATGCTTTAATTTATGTAAGACACTTCCTTGAGTGCCTTACTATGTTATTATATTTCTTATTCGATAATTCAAATATGCTCTATTTGTGACCCCTGTGCCTATGTTTACTTTCTTTGACATTTGAATATGTCATTGATTATTGTATGACATTTGAATATGTGATCCTTTCTCTTGTGGACATTTGACTAAGTCATGTCCTTTCAATTGTGAAACATTTAAACATGCCCTTTAGTGGTGGTCTCCTTGGACCATTACCTTTTGAACTTATTTTGAGTGCTCTATGTGTGTGCTTGATTTGCTTGTTAACCTTGTACTATTAGTATATATATTTTATCATAATCCTTATCATACATCTTAGGCCTTCATATGATCATGTTATTCTACATGTTTTAATGATACATTTACCTAGACATATTCCTTCTATATGCTACATGGTTACATTCATAGATTATATAATTGTCTTATCCTTTTGAGGTGAGTTAAATACCGGTTTCTATTTTTACCTTACCTCAAATGGGGGCATGTCATAGAGACATGTTCTTCACATTTGGCACAATTTTTATATTCAGTGGGGGCATGCTTTGTATAATGTTCTCCATACTTATTATATATTTGGTTCTTATATTAGATTTAAAATTTATTGGGATCATGTCATATAGGCATGGCTTCCACACATTCAAAATTTTTAGATTCAGTGGGGGCATGCTTTAGAATCATGTTCTCTAAACTTATCCAATATTTAACATCTCTAGTTTATAGTGGAGGCATGTTTTGGAAACATGTTCTCAACATTGGTACTTATTTTAGTTTTTATATTTCTCCATATATATTAGGGGCATGCTTTAGAATCATTTTATCCACACACAATTTTGTAATTAGCCAAAGCACATAGTTATATAAATTCAGATTCATAGTTATGGAAAAATTTTATACATTGGTATCATTGTTATATATAGTTTCATCATGAGACATATCTAAGGTGCATACACTATGTAATGTGTACAATAATATTATAAAATCAAAATCACTTTCATATTTCAAAACTCTTATATGGACTACTACCATATCATGGAATTTTATGTACTAATACCCAAGGTAGAATTTTATAGACTATATTGAGCCAATATACTACAGTAGTTGGTTCACTTTTGGTATGGTCAAGGTGATTAAATAACTGAATATTTCCAATTTTTTAGGTTGGGCCTTATCAATTTATAAGTATCATTAGTTGCATGATTGAGGTAATCTCGACATTTGGGTGGAAACTCACATTTTTCTAAGGTTGGGGGCATGCACCTTCCAATATCTCTTTCTTTATATCTCTTTAGACATATGCACTTTCTATATTTATATATATTTTTACTAATATTAGTTTTATATCTTTAAAATGATACATTTTTCAAATCAACTTATCGATAGGTAAGGTGATTATATCAACACATGTGTACTCCTAAACCTTGCTATTTCAATTTAAATCTTTCAATACTTTCAATTCAAAATTATATACACTATAAAATTCTCTTAGTTTCAAGTTATTCACCAAGAAATCATTCAAGTTAGGCTCACATAAAGACAAGGTGTGTTATATGTACCTAGCTATGCATTCGTTTCCTTTAAAATAGCAATTTTATTACTAGATTAAAGGTGGGTGGGGGAATGTAGAGACTATTTTTGAATTATATATCACCTCAATATTATACACTTGTAAAAATTATACCTTGGTTGTTCCTATTAGTTTTGAACCTTTCTCACTTTTCAAAGTCTTGCATCCGCTCTATCTTATTCCCTTTACCATATCTCTTTGTCTAAATAATCTTATGTTGATGACCTAGGACTTATATTTTGCCCAAAATACTTATAACCTACTTATATTCCACCTCTATAAGTTTTGAGTTTATACTTACTTCCCTACTCCATGGACACTAACATTGAGGACAAACACCTATGTTGACACTAATGTTTTAAATTGACACAAGTGTCTAGTGCCCTAAATTTATATGATTTTTAAATGAAAAATATACTAATGGTTAGCATAAGTGCTTTAATTCAAGTTATTTATCTAAAGGTATTGATATAAATACAAGACCAAACCTCATTAAATTACCACCTAGAAACTTCTTACCTACTCACTAGGCAACTTAAAAAAGGCATTCAATTAATAAACTCAAGTGAGTAAAGCTTCCCTATTTTCTCCTATTTGCATATCAGACATAGGGAAAACACAAAAACATGTATGAAGTATTGAAGGACCATCCAAAGAACTATATTTACCAAGTTACAAGCTAGATCATTATTATAATTATCACATATTGCATGATTAACACATAAACTAACACATAAGGAAAAACTACATCAGTTTGAGGCCCTCTTTAGAGTATTGGCTATGTAGGCAATTCTCACTAATTGAGGGGTATTTGAAGTCACCTTAACACCATGTTCTCACTAACCCATTTTCACAAAGATCACTATGCAGATAAAGAACTAGAGTTTTGAAAATTAATGAGGAGAGAAAGTCCATGACCTAGAGTGAAGGTGAAGACAAACCTAAAAGCATCTAAGTGGTCACATATTTTTCTAGTAGGTATTATGTACAAGATATTTACATCAAGTTTAGATAGTAGTGTTTATGTAATCATCCCAGACTAACATTAGTGTCTACAACTCTAGAATCATACAATCCAAAATCTGATGATTATTCTAAAACTATCTTCCAATATGTTTTATACATATTCTAGATCTAGAATTACACTAGCTTCAAAATAAGATAAGTACATGAATTCTTTCATTTATATATCTATCATAGTTTTACTTATTTTTTTATCATAACTCAACATAAAAATTTAAGTTTATATTTATATATGAGTTCAACACCCAATTGGCCTACTATAGATTTGATTATCACCCTTGTGCTTATTCATTTATATATACCCCTTTAATGAGTATCTAGGTAACCTCAACCTAGAAAATAACATTTTAGGGTTAAACATACACTTAAGCCATTTTTTTAGGTTTTTATCCATTATAAGCACATCTAGGGTTTAAAGGCAAAGGGGGCTAGTTTTATGGACCTATATGCATTATCAAGGTTCAAGATTAAAAATACAAATCAAGAAAAGATAGTTTTAGGTGACCATATAATCAATGCATTGCACTTCCACACATAAATTTTCACCAATAGGTTAGTATTGACTGATAATATTGACTTGATCTTATAGAATTGACCCAACATAGGTAGAAAATCACTTCCTAAATGAAGCAATCTAAGGGCATGAGTATCCCTAGTTTCCATTTATAGAATATGTTCATAGTCAAACAATCAACTAAAAAATCCAAGTATCATGGTTTTTTTAGTATTTTCCATATTTAGCATATACCCTTATCAAATAAGATGAATCAATCTCAGTCATTTACATTCATATGTATGCTTAAATGCGATCTCTTTTAAACTAAATTCTATTTTAAAGTTGTATCTTAATTAGATTAATTTAACCTATTAGTCCAAATAAAGGTGAAATATATTGGTGAACCCATATACATATCAAATAGTGTAAAACCCAAGGTTTTCCCTTAAGTTTTTATCTTTTTAGGGTTTTAGATCTTAGTTTAGGGTCTTATTTTAGACCGTCTGCTTATGCTCTTTTTTATGTTAAGTATTATCCTTATTTTTTGTATTCATAGGGTTTATATGATCTATATTTCTAAAAAATATCAAAACCCAACCAATTCTCCTATGGATTCTTATACTATTTTTCCCACCTCTCCCCAAGATTGTGTTAGTTTTTTTCCCTCTACGAAGGTTCATGTTGCTACTATTCAAAAAGATAAGGAACATTCCAAGGATAGACATGATATGAACAACACTACATCTAACATGAATTTACAAATACATATATGATATCTTCAAAATGATAATAAGAGACTTAACATTAAATATCAAACACATGGTAATGTAATTGCTAGTCAAACTAATTTGACCATATATGGTTTTGGATTGACAAGAAAAGAATTTGGGAAACATGTATAAGGTATTATTGACCCATATAGGCATCTAATAGAAAAGGAATACAAGGTCTCTATTATATATAAATATTAATATAATAATATCATAAAGACTTTACTGATACATAGACATCCATTGATCTACATGATTAATTTGTTAAGGATGTGTCCACCAAAATAGAGTTAGAAAATAGTGCAGGTATCAAATACACAAAAGGAAAAAATTAAGAACTATTTATTCAAGTTGTGACATCATAAACAATCATCTAATGAGCTATTATCAATCCTGAATTAACTAAAAATATTTGCATCATATAATTATTATATGCATTAGGAATTAATATGTAATAGTTACATATAGAAGATAACATCATTTTCAAATTATATCAAGGACTATGGACACTAATTGGCACAATTTTCATGGAAGTAATATTGGGACCAAATGAGGAATATTCCTTTTTTCAAGTCACACTTCGTGATACACATTACAACCTATTGTTGGATAAACCTTTGATATAAACTATGAATGCAATACCATCTACATTACATATTTTTGTTACATTTACAAATCAACCACATCTATATACATGTCAGGGAGACAAAGACCATTTCAAATACCATTATCTAACATTACCTACAATGGTACATAGGAATGAAATGAAAAGGGCAAACCAAATAATCATAAGACATACCAAATAACCTAACATGGCATCTCTATTAAAGAGTCAGTTCTCATGATTACCATCACATCCTTATGTGATATTAAAGAATTTACTAGCATGCAATCTCATCACACCTCTACCTCCATAAGATCTTGATCCAAGTAGACCTAGAACAAGGAACTTAGATAGATATACATATTATGAGTATCATCATATTATGGGGTGTTTAATGAATAAATGTTACAAACTAAGAAAAAAATACATTATCTCATTGCTAACAACAATAGTCAACTTAGGACACCTTAAGGAAAACTAAGCTCACAAATGGAAAACATATAAAATTTAGAACTATTAGGCTTACTAAAAATGGGCAATATATCCATGAGAAACTAAAGCATGCAAAACTACATAACACACACTTAGATTATAGATCCAAACTCAAAATATGATATGACATCAAATAAATATAACATATACAATGAGGTATTACTATCACTAGATATAGGACCTCCACATGAGATATTAATCAACAATGACATATATCATTGTGTATAATGTCTTCATGATTATTTATTGGACTATCTTATGTTATTATTATATTTAGTACATACACCCTCACACTGACCTTTCTTCTGTCCCTTGGTTTTGTTTTCATTTGACTCTTGATTTTTTCAATTTTATCTTGATCTAAACAGTCTAAAATAGTGATCTTATATTTCTCTATATTTCATAGTATCCCCTGCATGTTCATTCTATATAAAAATAAAATATATATTTTACCTCATGGTAACTTCTAAAAGCATAAGTCATAATCAACTTTTGATAAAGTCAGTAATAATAAAAATTGACCTATAACATTTTTCATAGTCATTCCCATTTATGAGAGAATAAATCCTTAAATATCTACATAATTTTGATAAATATCACTGAAAAACAATGTATAGAACAAAATCAAATCAAGACAAATATATTTACACCTGATATTATGCATTCTTGGATGACTATAAACTTACATCTTATGAAATTAGGATGTACATTCATTCTGACACATCCCTCTCTACCCCCACATATCTTTGAGCCATGATTACAATGGGGCATATTAATTTATATCACTTCCTCCACACTACCATGCTATCATAGTTAGTGCACATTATGCCTTGAGACATGTTGCATATTGTTCGCATCCATCCCATTCTTCTAATTTTGGAACCTTGGCTACTTGGCCTCATTTTTTCCAAAAATACAAAAAATAAAATAATCAAAAAATGTAAAAACATTTAAATATTCAAAAAAATCCAAAATCAAGCCCTGAGCATGACTTGATGGCTAATTTACATTTTTACATATGTTATTTATCATATGTTTGGTAGATGTCATATTATTTACATACACATGTTTTATGACATTTTAGTGCTATGTATGATTTACATGTTACATGTGGACATATAAATGTTGGTTTTCCCTCTATACAATGGCTATGACTATATTGGGGGAATCTTATTCCATAAGTTTCACTATTACAGGTTTTATCTTTATATGATATTTTTACCATGTTGAGCCACCTATATTTCTTACACATGTTATTACTTACTCATTTCTTACATAGTGACACATACATATGGATATGGTATACAAGTTCTTTTTTATATGCTCCATTGATATTGTTACTCTTTTATTTGATAGATTAATTTGTGTGTGGCCCTTGGAATTTCTTGATGCAACATCCATTGATGTCCCTTGTTTGAATTTTTTTATTTCCTCTTACATTTGGCCTTTTTCCTTGATTTTTGTGACATATTATGTCCCTTTTATGTGACCTTTTTGGCCTATATGTAACAACTAACATTTGTGTTTGTTGAGATTGCTGACAGTGAGGGGTGCCATGAATTATATCCTACACTATTACTATATAGTTTCATTCAATGATACTTATACCAAATAATTAATTGGTATACCTATCCAAACATGAAACTTACATGTCATGCATTTCATATGTTACATACATGTATTGGTTGATACATACATTACTATGATGACATACTCTCCAAGTAATCAAATATATTACGTAATATTATATTCATACATGACATGGTATAAATCATTATTATTTTTAGATGAGTTACTTAGATGATACATCCCTCATCTCAAAATTTGGGAATTACAGTGGGCTTATTAGAGAGACATAAGCCTTTATGAGTATAAAATCAGATCAGAGTACATGTATCACAAATTTTAAAGATTTAGATCATTCAAATATTAGATTATTTTAGATACATGATAGACATTGGGACATTGATAAATATTACATGGGAATATGCATGGGCATATCCAAAATATTTTACCAAAACAAAAATTTTCACATTCACATACATTTAGGATAAAGGTTCTCAAATTTAACATACAAATTTAATAGGCATGATATTGGTTCATGAACATATACAATACAATTATAGTTGCATAAAAAATGGTTGTCATTCCACTTCAAAAATTATTAAATATTGTGTACATGGTGGGGGACTTAACATTTTTCATTAATTTTTGACCATGATTTATTGTTTTTACATAGATCAATCTTGATTAAATTGGAGAAAAACATTACAATTAAATCTATAAGCCATCTATAATGGATGATTCATTTTTATTGAACATTGTATGATTAGTTCTCTCATTTATCTTATATAATTTTTTTTTGAGTTGAACTTAGGCACATGGTTCTCTCTATCTTTTTCCTGCATAGTTATTTGGGTTAGTACATTTTATACTTTTCCCCACTTTCATGAAGGTTAGGGCATATTTTCTTACCAACTCAAGATTGTGCATAGTTACACAAGCTTGGGGGCATGATAATACCTATATCACTAATGATTACATGAGGAATCATCATCTCCAATAGGTTTTAAAGGCCACATAATTTTCACCAACACAAAATTTTACATAGAGCAAAGTCGTACATTTGGAGCCATTTCCCTAAAGCCAAAGTATCTTGTGTTTTGCACACTCAAGTATATTTTATCATTTTAATCAAAAAAATTATTTACTTAAAAAATGAGGGGGGGGGATTTGTAGTTAATAAAATATAGTATTCTATACTTGAAAATGGTAAGTTTTAAACACATTTACCACACATGACTTGAACATCCAAACAAGGTCCTATTTCACCACCCTCTCGCATTTACATGCTATCTTATGAGTCAACCCTTAAATTATATTTTTATACAAATTTAATAACATATTTGTATATTAAAAACATGATAAATATACTATAATATTAGTGTATTCCACATGTGCATAGGTTAAATTTGATAGTCACATTCATTATCACCAGTCGATAATGACTCGTACTTATTGGAACTGACCCACTCCTAGAATTGACTATTTTTTAAAATAGAGAAAATATTTAGGGTTGGCCCATTAGAATAGTGTTTTGGTGGTAAAATTAATTATTCAAATTTATTAATATATACACAAATTTAGGTCTCATTAAAAATGTATTTGACACTTATCTGTGAGACATCTACACTATTTCACATTGAAAAATCTACCTTATTCTTTAAAATTTGCATACCTATCACTAGTATTCATAATAAAAATTTGAATCACTCAATATATATATAAAATAAATAATTTTCAAGTACCAAATCCAATAATTAGTTGCATACATAGTAAAGTAGAAAAATTGCACAATTACACTAGGTTAGAGAATTACGTGTGGCTTGATTTCCCTCCTCAGAGTATTAGATAAGTAAGAAATAACCAATCATCAAAAATGGGTGATTTAGGTTAGTTTATATCATTAAATATCCCCCATTTTTTATGTTACTATGCTTCATAATCACATCTATGGTTTTAAGGCAAAGGATAATGATTTTATGGCTATGTATGCATCATTAGGGTTTGAGATCATAAACACAAAATAAACAAAGACAAATATAGGTGAATATACATTTAATGTGACAAATTTTCACATATAGGTGGTGATACTTACCTAATATTATATAATTTACCTAGGATAGGCAACAAATTAACATTTAAACTAAATTAACCATAATCATGCTTATCTCTGATTTCTTTTCCCAAACATAGTCACAATCACATAGTCAACCAAAAAATCTAAGTATTGTGATATATTTAGTGATTTCCATATTTAACATATGACCTTATCAAATCATAATAATCAATTTCAATCATTTACATCCAAATTCATGCTTTAATTCCATATCTATTAATCTAAATTCTATTTCAAAGTTATATCTTAATTAGATTAATCTAACCCATTAATCCAAATTAAGGTATAATAGTAGGGTCATATATCTCATTGATGAATCATAATGGGTAATTTAATTTATTTTTATCATAGAAAATATGGGCACATGTGATTTCTTGGACTTATTCCTGTTCAACACTAGTCATGTTATAGCCCCAATCCCAACCCCATTTACAAAAGTAATCTTAGAAGGAGTTTTGGGGTGTAATATTTATAAATTCATTGATTATTTTTTAGGGTATCATCAAATCCAAACTGAATAGGAATATAAGTGCAATAATACCTTCACAATTAAGTGGGGCCATTTTCTTATTATATGATGTCATTTGGGTTAAATAATGCACCAATGTTTTTGCACATCATGGTTCTAGCATTTAAATACTTCATCCACTAGTTTATGCAAGTCTATATAGATGGTTTGATTGCCTATTATTTGGTAAAATATCATTCCATAAGCTTTAGGCTAATGTTTGAGTGGTTTTGAAAACTCCAAATATCACCAAATTTGAAAAAGTACATCTTTACCCTACCCTATGGGATATTACTTTGCTACGTCATCTACATGGAAGGGATGGATGATGATGCCAAAAAGTTTACTATTATATTTCAACTCACTGTGGCTAATACTAATGGCATGTGTGCACATTATTATGCCATATGGGGTATTATTGAATTTTCATATGAACTATGTGAAGATTATTAAATTTTTATAATAAATTTTACACAAGGATGACCCTTTCACTTGGATGTATAGGTATAAAAAATCATTTAATATGTTGAAATAAAATCTCACTATAACACTAATATTGTAGTTCCCTAATAGTATTTATCTATTCTATATGCACATAGTAGCATCTAAGTCAGCCATTAGATCCATTTTAGTGTAACCACAAGATAAAAAAGTGGACCACACAATCTATTTCAGTAGTAGGAAGCTATCATTAGATAAGTGTAATTATATTAAGATTGAGCGTGAAGCATTAGCAAAGGTATATACACTTGAAAAAAAAATTCAGCACTTTCAACCTAATTCATGTTCTTCATAGCTCATGAGGCATTTAAGTACCTTGTCAATAAAATAGTCTTGAATGGAAGTATTTATAGGTGGATCATGTTCTAGGAGTTTTAAGTTTTAGTGGTTTAATCTAAGCAATTTTTTTTTGACCAAACTACTTGTCATGAATCACATCATGAGAAGTACAATATATTGAGTATGAAATTCCCAATGCCTAGATATATAAGGTTCAATGATTTCTTGAATATTTGGCCGATATAACAACATATATCACTTTAGGTTCTACCCCAAGAGACTAGAAGATAAGGGTTAAAAATTAATTATAAGTCCATGTTGACTCATATTGATTCATTAGTGATGAAATTTACAAACTTAGACATGATGAGGTATTGTACCTATTCATTTCAGAACATGTACATGTGGATGTTTTTAACGAAGGGCACAAAGGAATCACTAGTGGCCATTATGTAGGTAAGGCCATCACACATAAAATTTTATTTTCTATCCATAGGTTTCTAACACTCTACATGGATTCTAAAGAGTACATGCACAAATGTGAGATATGTCAATGAATTGGTAAATCAAATAAGTATAATAGATATTATTTATCCCAATCACTACTAAGAATCCATTTGATTAATGGGCCATTGACTTCATTATAACCATTTCCAATATTGTATGAGGGATTTACATGCAATATATCATTACAACTATAGATTACCTCAATATATAGGTAGAAGTGGATCCAATAAAGAATTGCACTACTACCATGACAACGTGATTTTTTTTGGGAAAATATTATAAGTATATATGGGTGCCTCTTAAGCCTCACCAATAATGAAGGTAAAAACTTGATAAATGAGATAATGCACATCTTACTAGTTGAATTCATCATGGTAAATCACAATAATACCACATAACATCCTTAAACCAATGGAAAAATATAAGCTTTTGATAAGATTATTAGAATGACATTGAATAAGATCTTTGATGTATGATGCAAGTATTGGGATGATCATGTCTCCATAATACTTTGGATGAATATGAAAACCTATAAATGTTTGAGCAAGTCTACTCCATTTTAGTTAGTATTTGGTAATGAAGTTAATTTTCATATGGATTTTTTGGTACCCTCCCTATGAATTACACATGTAATATGGCTTGATGATAAGGAGTTACGAAATGAAGTAGGAAGAAATCATAAATCTAGATGAAAAGTGTGTCCTCACTAAGTGGAGTTAAGGAATTTATAAGGTAAGGAAAAATCATGGCATAACAATCACATCAATGTAATTTTTTTTGTAAATATATGTACATGTGTTACTATATGGTTTAAGGGATGTGAAGTATCTAGGTAAGATTCATATTCATTACATGGGAATCTATATTATTCATGATGTTTGGAAATAGGTGCATGTAAACTATACACTTTAGATGGATAAAAATATCCTAATAATTTTAAAGGGAGTAGGCTCAAGCATTTTCATTTGTAATATATAATAATCTACTTAAATAAGGTTATTACAAGATATAATGCAAAAACATTTTCTAGTTTATAGTTATTTTATGTATTTTATTTGTAAATAAGCACCAAGTTTTTGCTATGCCAGTAGGTTAGTAATAAAGCAAATATCCCTATAATTCCATTTGAGAAAATTGAGCAAAGGATTTATTTAAGATATTTATGATATCCATATAAATATATCTAGGAGGGAATTATCACACAAATCTTTAAATGAAATATTTTAGTTTCATTCTTGTGCTATAAAGAGCTAAGAGTTGTTCAAATATTGTTTTTCACCAATTTTTTACACAAAGGTAACATATGTCTCACTCTATACACATCATGTACTATTTTTATACAAGGAAGGTTATTTAAAAGTTTTGAAAGGAAACAATTGGATGAATATGTGTTAATGAAGTATAAAGGAAATGTGGTCTCTGTAGAAAAACATGGCTAAAAAAAAAAAGACATTATACACTAGTTGATGTGATGGAGGACCATGCACATAATGAGTGTGGGGTATAATAAAAAGAGACTCACAACATCAAGGTATAGTTGGTGGATGCACATGCTTAATTTACTAAGTTTCTAGATACACAAGGTATATGAGGCATCAAGGCATGAACAAGAGGGTTACACACTACTTAGGAATACATGGAGGAGGAAAAGGCATAGGTCACACCTAATGAATGTATTGGAATGATGATGTCACCATGAAGTAAGAAAAATGTATTGAAATGTAAGTTACAGATAAGGAAACAAAATGACAAACACTATTAGTATAATTAACATTTATGGGAAGTATAAATTGACCCTTACACATCATTTCACCACTTGAAATTTTTGAAAATTTTAAATGAGCCATAAATCATAAAGCACAAAAAACCCTAGGACAGACAAAATTTCAACAAAATTATAGGTTTTAAGTGAATTTGAGGCCAAATTTTGATGCAAAAGAGGAACACATATTGATTGGTAATTGAATTTGAGCAAGGTGATTGAAGGATATCTAAGTTCAGATGGATAATAGAGGATATATCCACCATAGATCTTGCTAAATCTTAGAGCCAAATAAAAATTTAAGGATATGGAAGGATACATTAGATAAGGGTTTTTTTATAAGGCATAAATACCCAAAATGTCATCCAAGAGGAAATTAGTTATAATGATGGCTACAAGCATAAAGTGTGCATGTATTAATGAAAAGATAGGAGGTGACTCAGTTGTCATTAAAGAGGTGAATAAAATAAATTATAGGGGAAGAGTATAGAGGATGTGCTAATAGAGATATCATAGACATAGTTACTTGACTTATGTCTGTATAGATTGAATGAATGTCCAAGATGGACCAATTTAGGGATGAATACTAAAACCATAAAATGTCTAAGAAATATTTAGACTTGAATAAGGACTAAATTATGGATTATGATAGTAGGCACATATGGAATGATAAACTTAAATCTATGAGTCAAAATTGCTTTGGATAAAATAAGAGTTTTTTAATTTTCTAAAATATCCTATTTTAGAAGCTTATAAAATTGGTAAGGTTTCTCCTTTCATGCATACATGACAACATGATCTAATTCATGAGGTAAAAGATGAATATATCACCCCAACATGTGAACATATTAACATGGTTATCCTACATTAGATAAGATATTAAGCACATACTAGTAGATACCAAGGAAGTGGAAAAGGTCACTAGTATACAAAAGTATAATAAATATAAGTTCACCTTATTGATTAAGAACTTAGATGATTAGGCCACCCATGTGATGATGCTCCTAGTTAGCACAATGTTGTGCAAAATTGGATGCTATGATAACATAAAAAAATATACATCACACACATAATGGGCACTAAAAATTTATATTTCAACATCATAAAATTCATCTAAGATGATATCATTGAAAGTTCCAAGAGGTCCCACAAAATTGTTGACTCATTCAGGTAGGGTGAAGTTCTCATTTTTTTAGTACTTGATGAAGTTGGGATTCTAGATGTTTATGGTGACAGTGTGTGTTTTCACCTATTTTAGGATGACTCACTAGTAAAAATATATAGTAATATTATGTGCCATAGTATTTATAAAAAATATTATAGGATCAAAAAGGATAGATGGTGATACAACTTGATGGAAACATTTATAAGTGAATGGAACATTCTATGGGGAATGCTGAAAGATATAACACTTATGCTAAATTTATAATTATGAGGCACAATTATTTAAAACAATATAATTAGAGAGTGGAAACATTTTGGGATTTTAAAAATTTTCATATGGTGTCTCAGTGCATTATTTAAGTGTGGTGAAGAGAGTTCCTAGTGCATAGTGGAAGCAAGTGAACATTAAAAACATTGACAAAAACAAATTATTGTTTGAGGCACTTTACAAGTACCCTAATAAGGTGATATGGGATGAAAACAATGAATTTTATGATAAATAAACATTGAGAGACTATGTTCTTATATATATTATAGGCAAGGATAAATATCACCATATTTTCCACATCTCATATGCCTTGAATCCAAGATAACATTAAGGAGAGTATGGCACCTAGCCAATACAAGCATAAGTGGAGATGGTAGAAAAGGACCCTAAAACTAAGATGGTAATAAATGTTGAATGAGATGAAGGATAAATACTCATTAAAAAAACAAAAAAAGATACACATGTAGAATAATTTTAGAATATAACATCCTCTAGTAGGGAAACAAGAAAATCATGAGGCAAGGAACATGTAATAACCGAGGTAGAGGCACAATACAACATCAAGATATTTGAGTGCATAAATTAAAAAAAATAATGGATGGAAAGGATGATGAGGATAATGGGCCTCTATCTAATTTGGTATAGCCATTTATTCCTTTGACATATTCACTACCTAATTAACATGTGTTATTATGACATATAGTAGAAGTAATAGGGACTCTAAAGGTGTCTTCACAAATAAAGTAAAACATTTAACCTACACCACCTGTAAATGATACCATAACCAATAATCATACTTGGAATAAGACCTAATAGATAACCCACTAAGATTTATCATCATGATTATGAAGGTGCATTAGAATCCCAAGGGCCATCAGTTTAGGAAATAGTGGTGGAGGATCCCATGGATTATAAGGAGAGTGTGATATAAGATAATGTCACACTAGTTAAAGAGATAAATGTATTAAAATAAGATCTAGGATTGGATGATTTTAAAAGAACTAGTTATGGAGTGGTGAAGGAAAGGATGAAGTAGCTAAGGAAGAAATTGACAAGGGTGAGAAATAAGTACACAATGTTCAAACATATCAACATGAGATAACTAAGGATGGTACACATAAATAAATAAATCCAAGTGAATTAGGATACATATATTTAACATGAGAATCTATGCAAAAATACATGTTTATAGGGGAAGAAAACACTGAATAGAAAGTGAACATGAGAAAATAAATGGTAACAAAGACTATACCTAATATTTTTTTTCATGTGATCCTACTAATTGAGGAGAGTGCTTAAAAAAATAGGTAAGTAGTTGTCATTTATTTTTGATACTCATCTCGATAAGCCTTGATTTGAGGAACTAATGACATGTGTACAGTCAAAAGAGCCATAAAATATTGATGCAAAAATAGATATCATAATCTTAGACCTAAATATAATGAATAAATTTCAAGTAGGGTGTAAAATAGTAAGTTTGGATTTATATGTATCATGACAAAATGTTCTAATTAACAACTACAAGAATAAAAGAAACAATTAGAATAACTTGACAAGAAGTGTGCATTGATAGAGTAGAAATTTTCATATAGATGAAAGTTATAAAAAAATACATAAAGGCCATATGGGAAGAACAAAATTTGATGGATAGAGTAGACATTAAATGTATGAAGGTGATTTAATAGTTGGGATTGATGATTGATTGATTATTAATGATGGAAAAGAGAATTTTTTCCAAAGAAGGACAAGAAGAAAAGGAGAATGCACAACATGAGTTTGATGAGATATTATAGAGTTTTTAAAATCTACTAGAAGAACTCTAGATAAAGTTCTCCAAAGGTTTGTGCACCAAACAAAGGTAATTAATACACCCTTGCTCGATGATCAGGTAAGAAAAGAGAGCTAGAGATGAAATTATTCCAAAAAAGGATAGGGTTAAGAGGATTAAAATACTTATGTATGTTAATGATTTGGGAGAGAAGATAAAATAATAACATAGAGAATTAGAGAATAATTTTAAAGTCATATAGTGTAGAGCTATGGACAAAGAAACAATAATGTGTGAGACATATGAGGGGATTTTTTCATATATAAAAATAATATGGTAGAAGGTGTAAGAAGATAAATACCAACCACTCATGATAAATAATTTATCCATGGAGATGGCAACCAAATTAAAAATAATTCATGTTACTTACAAGGTGGAGCCTCTTTAAAGATGAGATTTGGAAAGTTGAGCCAATTTTTTTATAACAATTATGTGCTATTGAAGGGTTATCTAAGGTATAAAAACAAGGCTAGTGTGGTTGATGTTGGCCCATAATTTTTATGAATAACATAAGTGTGTGTCAAATTTTTAATACTCAGATGTCACAAAAGGTGCATAAATTTTAGATGAGTAATGTAAAAAGGCACATAACACAATAAATAGGTAGATTAGACAAAATACCAATTTTTAATATGTATAGTAGAGTGTTATTAGACTTAGTGCCACATAAGGAAATAGTTATGAAAGTGTATCAATAAACCTAGGATCACTCAGATTGAAATCACCTACCAAGTTTTAGCATGTGTCGATGATGACAACTTGGTTAACATAAAACATAGAGCACAATGAATGATAAGGATATTGTGCAAACCATAGAGAAAAAATCTAATAAGGTGGCTAAATGATTAAGTCTTGAGGTAGATTGACATCAAGGAAATTAATGATTTGAAATGGATTTGAATGGATCTAGCACAATATGGCATGAATCTAGGATTATGCTAGTCAAAATGAATTATTGTAAAGTAGTAATACCCTATTATAATTGGAAATAATTAGGCATTTCATATGGTACATATTTATTTATTAAAAGTACAAGGCAATGGCTTAATCCTATAAAATCTCACCTTGCCTCTTAGTTTAGGTTTTTGACATTATCATTGTTGATATTTTTGTTTTTATGTTGAACTTGTTACCATTGCTGATTTGTTTAGTCTAGAGTATTCATGTAATTTTGGGTAGTAATGCAAAGAGGATGAATCTTTAATTAATGGTTGTCATTATTAACTATGTTTGTGTTGTGAATATATGAATTTTATGATATTAATTTTTTTGAATCCTTTCATAAATCATCTTTAAAGTTTAGTTAAACTAGTGTTGGTTTACGCCCATATTGTTTTTAGAGTAAAAAAGGTTAGTGGTATGTCATATTTTATGACTAACAAAAATATGCCCCAATAGTCTCTCTATGCACCCAAGGCGAGTGTGTAATTTTAATTTCATGACATGCTAACATGGTGAGTATCAATTTTTATTAAAAGTATAGTATCACAGGTGTGATGACTAATTCATATAAAAACACCCCAACATGGTTTATGAATATGCATATGCTATAGTAGTATGCTATTTTATTCCCATGCTTAGGATAACTTATGTTATATTTTCATGTCATTGCAACCTTAGTTAAATATATCTTGGTTATAGTCCTTAATTTATATACCTCTTGGTTTCCACCTAACAATAATTTTGTCTCTTTAGTTTATATATTTCACATCTCAGATTTGGGTGAATCTTTTTTTGTCAATTCCTTGCATAGGCTTCCTAATTATATCCATTATATCCATTATTATAAACCATAGACACCTAAATTTTTTATTTTAACACTTTGATAACATTAATATTACATAATTTGAAATACCTTGATAATGTACATATATCTAACTATTGAACACACTTTACCTCTACTAGTCCACCCATCCATTTTATTAACCACCTTTTTTTTTCCAAACATACTTATTTAAGATCCATTTAGCCTTTATAGGAATACCTTCAGAATCCTAGATAGATGTTATCCATACCTCATATTCTTATTTTCACTCCTAGGACACTAGCGGTAATTATAGTGGTAAATTAATGAAGAGTCATTTATATATACAAATCATCCTTGAGGTTATTACACATTTGGGAAGCATTTTGGAATCACCTAGCTAGACCTTGTACCATATCTCAATTTATTGTACATTTATTGATCTTATGTCATCTTCTATGAGTGATAAACATTCACAAATATCTAAATACATCATCCTTATTTGGTATTGTCAATTTTAGGTCAAGTGGTTTTCATATATATTATCCCTTTTTAATTCATATTATTATGTTTATTTCCATTATCTCTGTAATATGAATTAGTGTATCACTTCAAGTAGTTTATATCCCTTAGGTGTAAAATAATCAATTTTTTTGGACTAACTTGATCTTATAAAGAACCTCTTTAACCTAGGGTTTCTAAAAATCCTCTTTCCCTTAAAGCTTCAATATTTTATGGTCCTAAGTTTAATTCACTCATTTCAACCTTATCCTTTTGTGTGTACATTTATTAATTGAAAATATGGATTGAATTAATGAAATTGATGAAATAAATTTCTTTATATTCACAAATATATCACAAAATATGAAAAATTTAAATTATGAAGTTACTTTATCTTTATTGATATATTAAAAAATGAAGATATAATAATTAATGGAAGCTTTTATCAGTCTTTGGAAAGATCTTAGTTAATTTACTATCGTAAATCATTATTTCCTTAGGGTAATAATAGATAAAAATAAAAATTCATAAGGGATATTTGATTAATCTAGGATTTGTACTTATGTTCTTACATCCTCTACACTTTGTATTCAATTGGTTATCACACAACATAGTGAACCTATGCAAGGTAGTGTACCTAATCTTATTATCAATGATAAGACTCAATGTTTGAATGAGATTATTGATAATATCACCCTTATTACCCTTGATTTATACACTATAAGACACAATAAAGGAGACATAAAAATAAAAATGTGTATTTTAACATTATAGCAAGAAATATTTAAGGCTCACATTAAATAAAATATGCATCATAGACATCCTATACAAAAAGACATATTTAATATGAATTTTATCCATGACTTGATCATTCCAACATTCCAACTATTTAATTATCACAAAAATCTTCAAGAACACCTTTAAAACATATTCATTTTTATAGGCAACTATGAGAACCATCCTTTTATGTGCTTAAATTATTGCCTATAACTTTGGATTATGATGCCTTAAATTGGTTTTAATATTTGCCTAATAGATCCCTAGATTCAATGGGATGTTTGGAAAAATTATTTTTTACATAAGTAATTAATAATAACAGACTAATATATACACTTTCAAGCATTCAACATCTAAATCAAGGTAGTAATGAAAACATATGTAATTTCATATTTATATTTCATTATGATATGCATTCATTTATGTATCAGCCATGTGATATAGAAATATAACATATATTTATCAATAGACTAATAGAACCTATCAAAATAAAATTACTTGCAACAACCAATAACTCATTTACTCATCTTACACAAAGGGATACTAATCTAGAGGAATAAAAAATCCAACTTAGTGTCAAAACATCACTTTTTAAGACAATAATTTATATTCATATTGATATACCAAAGATAAAACACCTAATACATGGATTAAAAAACAACATTTGCTAAAACAATGCTATAAATCATGAATCAGTTGAGACTTTGTCTATTGGTCAAGTATAAAATGTAGTTTTGCTATACATAAAACACATTTAAACTAAAACTACATACTTCTTCAAGAGTCAATACAACATATTGAAGTACATATTAAATAAAATCGTGATCGAATTTCCACCTATGTGAAACACATTTTCAAAATATAGGCTAACATCTTGTAGATACAAATAATTTTATTTGTATCATGCAGCAAGAGGAAATTAAAAAAATAGATTATTTTTTTAAGAGATAAAATTTGATAACTAATTGATTGACACAAAATCCAAATATCTCACAATACTTTGCAAAAAATCACTACTAGTAAAGAAAATCAACTTTCCAAAGATATTTCAAAATTAACAAATTCCAAAATCAATGACCAATTCCAATGTGGCCAAAAATTTGATAAATATGATTACTTATTATATGATGAGACATACTGGTCAGATACTAATCAACCCCATAACAAATGTCAATGCCTAAACTAGGTATGGCATGAGTGTAATTGATACATATTTATTATACCATATATTATTGTACATAGCTTCTTATTTGCTTGCTTTATCATATTTTATTGATTTGACCAATTGATTCTTTTATTTAGACATGGATGTGTACATATAATTTTTAATTGATCATCATTATATCCCTTGTATTTGATTTATTTATTGTGTTTCCTTGGGCCTTGCCTTTGGATTACTTATCCTGATCTGGACATTCACGCTAATTTTTATATGATGACATATATATACACACCCTTTACAAAAGTTTGATATTTGTAACTATTATTTGAGGAATGTTACACCTCAATTCAACATACACTTTCCCACCTCTCCATATAGACTATCTATGCTTTCTTTTGTCATGGAAAACATTGAGCTTACATCATCACATATATTTTATACATGCACATATTATGACATTCACATATTGACTCTTGACAACTAGGGGTATGTGATTATTATGAATTATCTCACACACTCCTTTGAGACATGACATTACCATACAATGGGGGCAAACCAATTTCCTTCACATTCATCATACTAAATCACTATTACACTTGAGGCACACTATGAATTGACAAATGCTATTGATTATTCAGATCTCTCTTATTATGCTATTTCATGTATTTTCCCCTTTTCCTAGCTTGTTTAACTGGGTGACTTCTTATATCAATATTTAAAAAATATAAAAAAACCAAATATTTAGGAAAGTAAAAAAAACATTAAAGTAATAAAAAATATAATACTTAGACGTATGTACATCTTTCTTTGAGGGTACATAATTATTTAATGTCATTTATCATATACATGGTGAATTACATATCCAATTTTTATGCACGTGATTTTCATAATATACATGAGTTGGATGTAACACATACATGTTCTATATGCAACATGGACATATTTATGCATGACATAAAATACTTCCATGGGAAAATTTTCTACATTGAGGGCATGCCCATGATAGGGGCATCTTGGAAATTTATTTTATGATATATATTTCTATGCTATTACATGGATCAAATTGAGCTACTTAAAATATTTATACATGACTTGCTCTTGTTCATACTTCTTTAGAGTGTCATTTTATATGAATAATGTACTTTGATATATTATATGATGACATTGATAATTTATGTAGAATAACCCTATTTTCTCTATGATTACTTGATACAGATGATTGCGACATTACTTGATCATTATTGTATTCTAAATTAATTCTTTTGTGTTATATGGGTACATTCATTATGTCTTGTCACATCGTGGGTTAATAATGTTAGAGGATCATCTAGTTTATATCATGGACATGTTGTGTTTGTGTTGGGTTAGAGTCATTTCATGTCTTATATGATTATCTACATCTTGATCATGATGTGTGTTATTATGGTTCATTCACTATGATATTATGTGTGTGTGCATATTTACATATCTTTTAATGGATATAATTGACTGTTATTATGTGTTTGGTGTTGTGATTTATATTACATACATATCTATTATGTGTTATCTATTTCTATTGATGTTTCCATTATTTATATTATGAATTACTACATAATTCATTAATATATCTATCTGAATTTAACACATGTTTTCAAATAGACTATCATGACTATATCTTGTGTGCTACTAAAAATAATTTCCCTTATGTTGGATTATATGTGTCATACATGCTTACAATGATTAAAATTTTATATTATAACATACCTTATCATGTTTATATATGTAATTTTCATGATTATAATTTATATATAACACATGACTATTAAAAAGCTTTTTTTTGAGGTGGGTGATTCACATGCTTCATCCCTCATATCTAAAAGGGGCATATGATGCCCTTGTTTCATAGAATTGAACCATATCAGAGAGATAATTTAACATTATGAGATAGATTATATTATTTAGATGGGTTATATTGAGTATATTGAGACATATTCACATGATTTTGAGGAACAACTAAAAAATTCTATGACATTTCAAGATAGATTTTGACATTATACATAAATTTGAATGGCACATGGATCATATGGGGCATGGAATTTATTCATGCAAATAATTTTATATTTTATATATTTAATATTTATGGGAAATTATGTTACTATGTGAGTAATTTGGATATATATATGTCTATAACAATCAATATTTTTTACATAGAATCTAATTTTAGGGTTCTACTAGTAGAGGTTGTTAATGCGACAACCTTGTTTGATTCTTTTGCCAAAAAGAGAATACAAATACATCAAATTTTATTCATTTTTATAAGGGTTATTTTGATTCTTGAAGAATTTAGTTGAGTTTCTCAACTTATAACACCAACTTCTCAAGTTAAAATTAGGATATTCACCCTCCTTATCCTATTATTTCAATAGATGCATCTCCTTGGGCCATGTTTACCCCATAATTTTCTCTAATTAAATATAATAAGTGCTAACTTTGTTTACATACCATCATGTGTATTTTTTTCTCAGATTTATAATCTCAATATTTTAAATTAGATTATATTATTTTATATTTATTATCATGAGAGGACATTGATCTACACATGTTCTCTTACATGTTTCACATAAATCAAATGATACATTTAGACTATACTTGTCAACACCAAGCATGGTTATCATAGGTACCAAATTTATTTATTTTTATCATTTTAATTTATAATTTTCAATACTATACTAAGATGAGGGGATTTATAGACACCTTATTTTGGTCTTTGAAGCTTTGGAAACATCAATTTGACATAATTTGACATACTTAGGCAATGTAAATATATCTAAATCTTGAGCATACTCTCCTCTATTAGTCTACTTATCAATTATCTTAGTCACATTTATCCACTAGATATGTTTATTTATAATCAAATTAATCTATATAGGACCACCTTAAGAATCCTATAAAATCTTACTCTATACATCAGATCCTTATTTTCACTCCTATGCCACTATTGGTAATCTTGGATAATAACAACTACCATAAGTGTCTCCCTATACTATTAATGTCAAGGGGACCTTAATGGGTATATTTAAAATTGAGAAGTCTCCATTAGGTTAGCCTAGACATGTTTCATGGGTCATTTGTAGTGGGAAATCAATGAAGAGTCATCTATATATAATAATCATCCCTAAGGTTATTAAACATTTGAGAACCATCTTAGAATAACCTAGAAATACCTTGGATCATATCTCACTCTATTATAATATTATTCAAAAGGAATATACACATCTCAAATCTCTGAGGAGAACCCATACAACCAAATTTGAATATAAAGAGGTCCAAATTGCATGTTGCAATCTCAAAGATAAATACTGGATTACATTATAGGTTATCATGTTTTTCACACACTCACATAAGTGGGATAAATACAAGTGATTTGAGACCTATTAAGAGTATTAGAACATACTAAATACTTAGCCATATAATAGGGAGTGGATGGGTCAATCCAACCCAAAATACTAAACCTTTTTTAAGGTACTTTATGTTCAATCAAACATAATTAGGTTTTTAAACAAAAAATATATAAAATAGGAGTGATAGCATATGATCAAATATTTCACACATACAAAAACATATTTTAGGCATAAGCGTATGGAATATAGAATTTAAAAAACCCCATTTTTCATAAAGACACTATCGGTAAACCATGATAAGTCTTGTTGTTACATGTGTTTGACTTTACGAGCAATTTCCAAAGAGTTTATCAGCCTTTATTTTGGACCTTATCACCCAATTAAGCATATATTGAGAATTTATAGGTCATGTGACATATTAAATTATTGAGATATAGTCAATAATATCTAAGTACATCATCCTTTGTTTATCTCTTTGATTTTAGATCAAATGGTTGAAATATCTATTAGCCTTTTTTGATTCAGATTATTGTGTTTATTTCCATTATTTATGTAATCTGAATTAGTGCATAGGTTTAATTTATATATATATATATATATATATATATATATATTAGGTGTAAAATAATCAAAACACAAACAACTCTTACACTCCCACCTTGCTTTACAATGTGACATATTATATGTATGTTGGATATAGTGTGGTATTATCCATTTTCATATATTAGAGGATATTTATATTTTTGAACATATTTTCCCTACATACATTTTGGTGAACCTAACATGAAACTTACCCCACCGTTGTGTTGGGTAATTTTCAAATTTTCTTTTTTTGCCTTCTTAGCTCTTCCAAATTTTCACACATACATTTTTTTACAAATTTATTTTCCTTTAGCATCCTTAAAAGCTATAGTTCTATTCCTAAAATGAAATTCCTTAACAAAAAATATCAAAGCAAAATTGACTAAGACTTTGATAGTTTATAAGGGTCTAAATATCAAAATCCTATTTCTATGTCTGATACTAGGAAGAATTCTCAAAATCCTTATATATACTATTTTTCGATTTCAATATGGCTATGACAAAAATCAAGCATATAAATCCTAACCCTAATTCCAACATAAGATCTATAGATAGAAATCAATTCCATGAAGAATGTGATTTTGAAGGTGATGCCAAAGATTATCAATAATACCTATATGATATGAAAGTCTATATTCAAGAACATATTGGACATCTAGGAAAACACCTTGATGAAATTGATGCCTTTGTCATGGCTCCTTTTATTCAAAATCCTATTTTTTTCTCGAGGACTTGGGTTAATGCTATTATGACCTTTTCCTATATTTTTTATTCCACCATGCCTAACTTAGCTACAAGTATGGCCGATGCAACATTTAGTGCTCTTATATTTAACATAAACACTAATGTTAATCCCATCTCTGGTTCTAACCAAACATCTCACTCTAGTCTACATGTGACTCAAACATCTCAAACCTATCAAAATTCACTTGCCACTACTAAAGTGGTGATGCAAATTTTGAATCATATGAAATCTAATTAATCTAGGGCCTATAAATATAAGGGAGTTAGACAACCTACTTAAACAAATTTAAGGGGTTTATATGTGGAATCAATTTGTAAATTATAAATTTCTAAGACATGCTTAGTGTAAATGAACAAGGAAAGTGGAGAATATAATTGATAATTGATGTAGAACTATAATAACAAAGTTGTATTATTCTAAGATCCATGCCATGTATAATAGATTAAATGTATAATTTATGTATTTAATCCCTAAATTAATTATTTTATTTCTTTTATATATATAAATAATAAAAGTGTAAACTAATATACAAAGGAGGGAGATGGAGATTTAGTTGAACCATTACAAAGGTTGGTAACAACTACTTCATAACTAATCGGTGTAGTGACATCATAAACCACCATTAATGAAAAATTATGTGCTAGAATGTTAACACTATAAATAATCTATGGTAATGTTGGAGATGAGTTATATCTTTTAGTTTGGCACTAGGTGCTGAAATTGATGCATAAGTTGCTGATGTTAGTGCAAAGATAATGAAAAACACATAGTAGGTGTGATATGATCTAGTGACACAAATATTCCTAGATCAATCACCCTATTTTAAGAGAAATGGTTCCAATTACATGTAGTTATTATAAAATATGTGGAAAAATTTAGAAACTTGAACTTTTGTAAACTATTTTCTCTAGGAAGGCACTTGACTTGTTTTGATGATCTAGAGGAGAAGAATATCTTGTTGACATGTACATTTAAACTTGATTTCAATGATTTGATCTAAATATGTGAGGATGCTACATCCTAGACTAATCTTTTTTGAAATCCCTAATACATTTAAAGTATCCAATAAAGGTGAAAAGTGAAGTCACAAGAGTTATATATTAAAGACTAGATGTAACCCAAGCTAAGAAGGAAGATTAAGCTCTAAAGTGTTCTCTTTTACTTTATTGGTGATGGCATAGGGTCCATACTAAATTAGCTGCAACTTGTGGTAAGGTCTTATAAATATTTATTTCTATAGAGTTAGCTAGACTTGATCACCAAATTAAAAGGTGTGTGATGTGTGATGCTTATCATGACATTTTTTATACTTAGCATTAGCCCTATGTATAATGTTTTGCACTTATTGTTGAATCTACTCAATGTATTTAATGTTTTTTTACTTCCCTTTGAGTTGTATGAGTTTTTTCCATTTATTTTAGAATAAGTTAAGCTACATCAATGGGTGCCAAAGTTTGTAATCCCAAACATACCTAAAAAGAGTTGTGCATAGTAGAGCTATGTAAAGCTCTATTATAGCTACGTTGGATAAAAGGCAAGATTTCCTAGCTAGTGCATTAATTATTTGAATTGAAAACTATGATAAGATGTTCTATCATCTTTACCACTTTCATTTGTACATCAATATATGGATGAAATGTGACATACTTAATCAACTTTGTGTCTAGCATATCACAAATCAATTTCAAAAGTTTACTTAAGAACCTTGTGTCTCTATCAGAGAAGGTATTTTTTTAGATGTTAAAGTGGACTAAAACATGATATAATTAATTTTAAGCTATTTTTAGTGCTAATATTACTTTTTTACAAGGTATTAGACTTTCCATCTTTGAAAATATATAAACCACTACAAAAAAATAATTAGTACCATGTTTGGTAATAGGGTAGCTTGAGTGGAAGTAGATGGAAATATACTCCCATGATATCATTATAACTAGTATAGGTGTGTAAAAACCTTTCTTTTTGTTGACTAGTTTGGAAGTTGCACATGTGGTACAAGACTGATTGTATTTTGAAACATCTAACTTAAGGTGTGGGTAAAAGAAGTACTTATGCAACATCTAAAGAATATTTTAAATTCTAAGGGTTCCAAAAATTTGATGAAATAACCCTTTCATATTAATTTATATCTTCTAGCTCATGTGGAAGGCTCAAGTGTCCAAGGTGATTTTGGAGTCTATATTACAATTAGAAATATGGAATTGAATTACCCTAAAGAAATATTTGATAGATATCCATGAAATCCATGTTAAATGGATAAAAATATGATCATGTGTTAACTTCATGTCCACATTCATAAAGTATATAAAGGATATTTTGAATTAGAAGATGGCTTGGAAAATCTTTGAATATATTATCACTTCCTTTCTTATGCTTTATGTCCAGATGGAACTACTAAAGATAAGAAGATTTCTAATGCCACTCTTGCTATAACTTATTCTAAGTTTATGAAAATTGGAGTGGATTATGGTCTATGTGGATCACAATCTCTTTCCATTTTAAATAATGATTATAATGATTATATTCTTGAATGATAAAATAAATCTCATTATCATATATTGGGTAGTTTTTTACTAATGCAATGAAGGTTTGACTATGGTAAACAACTGTGTGACCATATTGAGTGAGGACTTCACTAAATGCATAAATTGATGCATCCTCTCAATCTTAAATGGTTTTTGAATATATAATAATGTAAGTATTGGTTTGGAACATATTCTAATTTTCAATTATTTGAATGTTTTCTATCACGTGACTAACTAGATGATCTTTGATTTATCACCACCTTTAGTAACCTAGTTCAGAGGCCAATTCACATGAGAAAAGCCAAGTTTAAATCTCTTTTAGAAATTTTATAATGCTAAGAAGCTACTAATTTCTATGATATTATTTTGTTGTATCCATAATTGGATGACTTAAATCTTGATCAGGTCCACATGCACTCCTTTTGCATTTACTATGTATTCTAGATACTTTGTCTAACACATGGTGAATGAGAAGTTTTCCATGTTTGTATATAAATTATGATTTTTTAAGGTGTTAAACACTTTATATAAAATTTTAAATGTTCATCCCATGTTTAATAAAGATTAGGATGTTGTCAAAATAGGCTACAAGAAATGAAGTGTTGAATAGCCTAACAATGTATTTCATCATCTTCATGAATGTAGTTGGAGTGTTAGTTAAGATGATTGACATGAATTTCCATTAAAAACCTTATTTTTACTGTAAGGTCATGTTACATATGTCTGTAGGTTCCATAGGATCTGATAACACACAAATTTTTGATTAATTTTGGTGAAGAATTTTTCACTATGAAGCTATTCCAACAAGTTGTCAATCCTTGGAAGAGGATAACATGTCTTCACTATGATCTTTTTGAGAGATATATAATTTATTCACAACCTCCATGTGTTATTATTATATAGTGAAAACATTTCAAGATACTACAAGGTGATGAACTAGGATTTATAAGCCAATTATCCACAAGTTTATGGATTTGCCAATTTATCTCCTCATTCTCCAAAAAAGATATGTGCTATAAATAGGCATTAGATAAAGGTAGTTCTAAAATAAAATAAATAGTGTGATTAATTATATATTTATTAGACACTTCCTTTGGTGTTTAAAATATAGATATCCATATATTCTTCTAACTTGATAATTTAATCTTGAAGGCTTTGCTATTGTTGGAGTAACTATGGTATGCATTGGTGCTGTAAGGATGTTCTTATGTTTAGACCTCACCATAAAAATCACAAAAGTTTTAATAAAAGTGACTAGCATCTTACACTATTTGGTGCTAATTAGTGATAACATAGGAACTAATTTTGGTATATAATACTTTTATCACCAACATTTGTGACAAAATTTATAAGATTTATCTCATAGGTTACATGTTAATGGTAAGGATATGATTTACAAAGTAAAAGATCATATACCTCTAATGGAGGGACATCAAAAAATATTGTATCTTAGAAAGTCTTGATGTTGTACACCAATTGACACTATTGAGTAACATGTTTCTTAGATCCCACACTAAACCATCTAATGGAGTATGGTTATGGTGGAGACATTAATGTCAAGTTCAATTTGTGAATTAATTTAGGAGAAATCATGTTCTCTTGACTTCTATTTTTAATGATGAAGTGAACTAGTTGAGTATTGACCCACATTTGAGAATGGAAAAATATTTCTAATTCCTCCATTTCTATAATGGGAGTATATATGTTTGAAGTACCAACCTTGGCACTAGGGCACTAGGTTTAGATTCTATGATATTCTTACCTTTATTCAATGCCACTGTGCTTGTACCCACTACTTAAATTTTTTTAAGTAGAGTATTCCTAATGCAACACTCCTCATTTGAATGGCTACTAAAGTTATGGAATGAGCACCACTTTCTAGTCTTGGACTACTTGTCATGGTCATTTGATAATTATTTCTTCCTCCACTGATGACATTAACATCCATATCATAATTTGAAATTCTTCTTGGAAGCCTTAGACTGTTGTTTGGTCTAAGACTTGGAATCTTCTATCTTAGTATTAAACTTGGCCTTTGATTCAAACTTACACATAAAATTTTCGGTTTATCTAATTGAATATATTTGTAAGAAATCCAAGTTTGATTGGATGTGTGGTTTCAACCCTACTATATACTTCAAAATAAGATTTTGCTCAAAATCCTAAATGCCTTGTGTGGACACTAAAGTATGAAATGAATTTGTGTATTCTTAAACAAAAAAATCTCTACCTTGGCATAATTAAGATAACTTTATGTAATTATCATCATAATTTCCAACATGATAATAGGTTTCTTTGACTGCTTATATGAACCCATCACATGTATCTATAGATGTGTCTAAGTTAACTTCATCTTCATGGTTTTCATGTGTAATGTAGTAGTTATTCCACCATTTATTAACTAATAAATAAAATTTTAGAAGATTAAATCTAATATTATTTTGGCCAAAAAAATGATTAACCATGTAGTATGAAAATATTATTTTAATTTAGTTATCTAGGGCATCTATATCTAGTTTACCTTCAAATATAGAGATATATATATATATATATATATTGACTTGTACCTTGTATGTCATATGGAAATGATACAATCAATTTGAATTAAAGTTGTTGGAATGAATATACAAATTGAGAAGTAGGGAGAAATGCTCAACAATATTCAGTCATTCATGTATGAAATTTTCTTTCAATTCTTCCCATTGTCTTTGTTATGCATTGCCTATCATTTTTTAAAAATTTTATGAAGTTGGAATCATAGAGGATTTGTATCCCATATAAGGATGTGTAGGAAGGTATGATGAAGGTTCAAGAGTGTCAATCCATATATTCATATATTTAGACATCATATGAGTAGGCATAAATATAGAGACAAATCTCAAAAACACCAAAATACCATTAATAATGATACAAAGTGTGGATGCTTTGATACCACTAATTTTGGACCAAGAAGAGACACAATGGATAGTATACTTAAATTGATTTTAGGGGGTTATATGTGAAAGTGATTTGTGAATGATAAAGGTATAAAATATGCATATCACAGATGAGCAAGGAAGGTGGAGATGATAATTGAAAAATGATGTAAATCTATAATAACAAAGTTGTATTATGCTAATTTATGTACAATATCTGAGAGATTAGATGTATGGTGTCTATGTACTCCATTAATTCATTCTTGTATTTATTTTCTATCTAAAAAGTGTATGTGTAAATTAATATATGGAGGATGAAGATGAAACATTGGTTGAATCATTACAAAAGGTTAGTAACAACCTTAATAAATAATGAGGGTGGTGATATCATCAACCTCCATTACTAATAAATTGTGTGCTATAGTGCTAACACTACATATGTTGTGTGGTAAATATAAAGATGAGTTAGATCTTGTGGTTTGGCATGTGGGTGTTGAAATTGATGAGTAATCTATTTATTTTAGTGTAGGTATAGATGTGAAACACCCAATAACTATGGTATGATCTAGTGACCTAGATCTTCCTAGATCACCAATAGTTCAAACCAATTCATACAAATCCAAAATCAACTCTTGCAAATGAACAATAAACCTCCAAAAATTAGTGGGGATTTATAAATAAATGCCCCACCTCCCCCCTTAAAGATAATTTTTGGAACCTCATCCCTTAATATATAATTCATAAACACCTTTAAATTGACCCAATAATGCCTCATATTATAAACATAAACATCAATTAAATTAATCCCACCATCACATATATCAAATCTACTAATCCCACTTTGCACCTTGAATACTATGGGAATTTATACAAGGAGTGGCTTAAAATTAACACTTATAAAACTAATAAACTAGTTTTTAAAACCATGAAAAGTGATGCTTTAGAATATTTCAATCAACCTAATCCTAACACTATCACTAATTTATAAGGTTTAGTGAATGCATGGTCTAAGAATTCTAATATCATAACTTAATTAAAAAAACCTAGCTAACTTTTTCAATTTCAAACAAGTGGATAATGAGGCATTTATGATTTCATCAAACATTGGAAATATATAGCCAACAAAGGTAAGCATAACTTGTCTGAACAAAAAAAATTTGATATTTTTATAACCAATTTAAAACGAAACCTATAATAAAGATTTAGATCCTTCTCTCCTAAATCATTGGAAGGATGACTTCATTCAAGATAAAATACATGATAACCTCATGATACAAATTGAGGTGCCTCAACCCCCGAAAAAAACTTGAATTCTAGTTCTGAGACCTAATAAAAACAAGCACACTACTAATGATGGTGTTAGTTATACTTAAGATCATAGTTATGAGTCTAAGAGGATTATTCGTGCAATCATGCCAAGTGGTTCAAAAAATGTGGATATATTCCAACCAATTTTTGGAAGCCCTTTTCACTCACCTCATCCTTCGAATAACCATAATAACAACCATACTCATCAAAATCTTATCCTTGAAAAACTTAGGAGAAGTCTTCCTAGACATGAAAGTGAGGATTTATGACCAATCCTAAATGGTATGAAACCAAAAGTTTTGTTGGTTTGTGATTTCATGTAATTTAAATTAATGGGTGAGATTAATATAATTAATATATAATTCTTAGATGTAATTCATATCAATAGATAGAACATTCGAACATATATTTGAATGTAAAAGACTGAGATTGATTCTTCTAATTTGATAAGGGCACATACTAAATACATAAAGTAATAAAGAGATCAAGATAATTAGTTTTTATGGTTGTTTGTCTGATTATGACTATATTTTAGAAGTGAAAATTAGGATAAAGTAGACTTGTGGATCATTTGGTTTTAGAATCAATTCTTTGTCTATGTTGGGTCAGTTCCACAAATCTGGTGTAGACACTTCAATTTTATCATTTTCATGTCAAATTGTAAAATGGAATGACTTTTCATAATTTCACACAATCTGGTTTGAATTCATCTATTGATATAATGTAGTCATTTGAATTCACTTTGGGGCATCTCTAGGTGAGCCAATTCACCGTATTAGATATATTCAATTATCATTTTATGATCAAATTCTCTATTCAATTGTCATTCTCTAATCAATTTATTTATTCTGATTAATTCAATAAATCCGCCTTCTATAATCAATTAAATCCTTTAATTACCCCTCTCTATGTCATTATTATAATTATAATTCTATTACAAATAGAATTATAATTTCCTTTTATTTAATTAATTCTTATTTTCTTTCAAGTGGGCATATTCATTCAAGAAAGAATATCGTGATCCCGTGGAATATTATTTTGTGAGATAATTAAATTTATAAGTGAATTAATGTATAATATTATTCTCCACCCTTCATCTTGGAGAAAAGATGAACGGACCACAATTCTTCTTGTGAGATATTTTAGGAGTATCCTCAACCCTTCATCTTGGAAACAAGATGAAGGGTTTAAATGCACTCTCACAAAGATATTTTGAGGAGAATCCTCCACCCCTCATCTTGAAAACAAGATGAAGGGATTAAATTCATTCTCATTTGATATTTTCAAAGACCATCCTCCACCCTTCATCTTGATTGAGATGAAGGGCTCACATCATTGATCTATATACTGATCCATGTGCACTATTTAGGACTATTTTGCAATCATTCATCTTGATTTCAAGATAAAAGGTCCTCATTGATAAAAATTTGTTATAAATACACCTATTTTAAAGGCAATTCATCATGTTTAAGAGTTATAGAGAAGTCGTAGCATTTTATCGAGCTAACTTGTTCATCAACCTTATTGTTATGATAAATTCAACAACATCCATAGATTTTTATGGAGATGTACTCATGAAATTGGAATTGATAAAGACCATATAAAGCTACATATAAGCCAAATGCCAAAAAATATGAGTTTCAATTAAGGTTTGCATCTTATTTATTTGAATCTTTAACATTATTGTCTCATTGTTTGTTCTGATCACAAGGTCTTAGGTGTAGATTTTCATATTTATGATTTCTTTGCTTGTATTTAGAACTTAGTGAAAATATTGATAATTTTTCATTCTAATGCTACTGATATGGCTGAGGTGGAAGACCTATGTGATCAATATGATCTATAATATGAATGTTTCTATGCCTTATATTTTGAGAATGTAGGTCTCCTAGATGCCTCTATTATTACTATATCGTATAAAGTTTTATAATATGTAGCCTCATCCTTATTCTAAAGGTTCCTATCATAGATTGATATCACACCTCTCTCTATGACTATCTCTCTAGCCTCATCTTGCTTAATCTATAATCTATCCATCACTGCTTGTAGCATATCCCTCTTAGCCTATGTTGAGTTCTACTCTATTAGGACATATCTCTCTATGCCACAACATGTGCATGTCCCTATACCACTTCATTCCTCTCTAACCTAGAAACATGTCTCTAAGATATAACAAAGTCCCTTTCTAGAGTAAGATATATCTATATTTGGTACATCCTAATTATCTTTGTACCTAATCTATGTATCTCTATCTGATTTACAACAATCTATGCATGTGCTAAAGATAAATATTGAGATCAATGATCTAGTTGTGCCTATAATCATATGATCTCAATATATCTCAAATTGATATCCTATCTAGTTATATTAATATTTTTTAGTGCCTATAAATATATGGGTGGTCTATATGGACCTAACCACCCTGCATCTACCGTTACCTATACATCCTCAATAACTCCTATTGTGTCTACCTCCATCCTTTCCTCATTATTCCCAATCTATACCTCCTCCTCTACATATGTAATCTCTACATTATCTCAATATCCTCTAAATCTTCATCTCCCCTCCTCTCCCTCCTTTTTTGTCCTCCTACCTACTACCCTAGATTGAGGAACTTCTAGATCCTATCCATTATCACCATATTATGGAACAGTCAGTATTAAATGCCACTATTGGGCCTAACACACTATACAAGCCTTCATCAATATAACATATATAGGCCCACCTACATATATCTAGGTTACCTAGGGTATACCAATCTAAAGATAACTCCTAACTTAGCTCTATCTAGGGCTAGTCCCCATTATCCACTCTCTTGTGGTATGTGCACATTAGTGAGGACCTAATGGTACATCCTAACATAATCCAAACTATTATTGTCTCTATCTAACCTATAATTCTTGATAGTATACTCATGCTATCCCATAATGTAATAAGGATTAATCATATAAAACAAATACTATGCATACTCTAGTCATTAAAACTAGATATCTTGATAAGGCCTCCATGTAACATTCATATCTATCATCTCGTCGATCACTCATTTGTAATACCAAAGATTTCCTATATGGATCCTATGACCTATCCTAACATGGTACCATAAATATGATATGGGCTCATTTAGATCCCTCTATTAGAGTCTATTAACGTTATGCTCAATGAAAACATGCTCCCATGCCCATATCTAAATAAGTGTTGATGGGCCAATAATCCATCCACCTCAGTGAACCACATAATGCAAATCATGATATAAATGTGCCAAAATCATTGGTCCTGAGGAAAATGCAACTGTGTATGTTAGCATATCCCTAACCACACCTCCCAAACCCAATGAAAGAACTGACCACTCTTTTTAGGCAATAAAATGTTATTGATAACAACCATGAGTACAAATACAAATCAATCATATATAATATGTACATAGACATCCTCATCCATCACCTCATATTGAGGTAGGTGCATAACTAAATCTATCTCCTCTATGTCCATATATTCCCCCCACACTATCTCAATGTTTAGCTATCTAATTAAATTATCTAGAGCCTCCTATCTATCCCTTAAGGCTAGCCAGTATAAGGGATGACCTCTAATCATAACACATAGTATGAGATGAATATAATCAAAAGTGATTATAATATCCCTTATGGGTAGTCAAAAGGTTGATGTGTCTAACCTTCATCACTTAGCTATGGCACTAAGTAGATCTTGATATGCTTTAATGGCCAGTATCCTCATTATATGTAGAATCCTGATCATGTTGAAGAATCTTGACATATCACCTGTCCATATGCCAAGATGATGTAGAATGTGGGACCATTTCTCTTGAGTTATAAGTACATCCATTTTCTCCTATAAGTTAGTCTAAATCACTCTGATCAATTTTTTATTTCTACATTCACATCACCTTTCTATGTGCTAATTACATCTATTTTTCTAACATAATCAAGTCATCTATTCATATTTCATTTTCAATGATCTTATTTCTCTATTTCTCTACTCAAATTCTACTCATCTAATTAACTAGGACAAATTCACCATTTAGAGGTGAATTTGTTATTTAACAATACAATTTCACCATTTCTAGGATGAATTCATTGTTAAATAGTCCCAATTATATTTCACCATTTTTTGTTTGATTTAGATGATAGGATGGGCCATTTCACATTTCTCAGTTCAATTTCACTGTTTACATGGCATTGACCTTCTTGATGTTTTCATCATTTTCTAGCGACAAATTCATCATTTGACTAGGCCATTTCACTATTTGACTAGATGAATTCACCAATTGGAAAAATCACTCATGCCATTTCAATGTTTGGTGATTTAGCCGATTGTATGGATAAATTCATTGATAAAGTGGATAAATTCATTAAAATTTTGACAAATTCACCATTTTTGATGATGAATTTACCATTTGTATGGAGAATTTATCAATTCAAAAATAACAAATTCATCTAAATTCTAAGTTCTACATGTAATAAATGACATTAAATGTGAAATTAATAAAAAAATAAGGGTACTAACTGGTGGTCCCATCCCTCATGGTCACTTATACTCTTGAACCCAGTTTGGAAGTGCTCTTAGTCAGGGTTTGTTGGCATTTTATGTAAGCCACTCATGCACAAAATTTTAGACGTAAATTTCAAATGATAGGGTGAAAATGAAATATTTTTATACCCTAGGGTGAACTATAACCTTTTATTTAAAATATTCCCCCCCATTGTGCCATTTTTATTCTCTGAAGGCCTATTTTTTTCCCATGATATCCATTTTTCTTCCCATTTTGACCAATCTCTTCCATTTTATTTCCCCTTCTATCATTTCTATACTATTTTGTCCTCATTTCAAGGGTTCACTCAGCTATTATTTTTATCGACTCTCCCCTCAAGGGGGCATCCAGGGCTTTCCAAGCATTGCCTTGGGGCATATTTGAACCATTTACTATTTTTTTAGCAAATTTCATAAAAACTAACATCCATCAAATTTTCCTCTACAATCATTTTTACAAATTTTATTCTTTTAAAAGTCATTGATTCATCTACATCTCACAATGCCTTCTCAAATAGGGATAAATGTAGACACTCCAATTTTATCTCTTTCATGTCAAATTATAAAAAAGAATGACTTCATATAATTTCAAACATTATAGTCTAAATTTATCTATTCATTTAATGTAGGTGTTTGAATTCAATTTGGGGCACCTCTAAGTGAGCCAATATGTCATATTAGATGTGTTGAATTATCAATTTTTGATCAAATTCTCTATTCAATTATCATTCTCTGATCAAATTATCTGATCACATTTATTCAATGATTCCCCCTTATTTGATCAACTAATTCCATTAATTTCCCCTCTCTAAATCATTTTTCTAATTATAGTTATAAAAAAATAGAATTATAATTTCATTTCATTTAATTAATTCTTATTTTCCTCTAAGTAGGCATCTTAATTCAAGAAATAATCTTGAGATCCTATGGAATATTATTTTGTGAGCTAATTAAATTTATGAATGAATTAATGTATAATAATATTCTCCACCCTTCATCTTGGAGACAAAATAAGGGCCCACAATGCATCTTGTGAGATGTTTTAGGAGCATTCTCAACCCTTCATCTTAGAAACAAGAGGAAGGGCCCACATGGTTGATCCATGTATATTTTTTGGAATGATTTTCCTCCCTTCATCTTGGAAATTATATGAAGGGTTTAAATGCACTCTCACAAAGATATTTTGAGGATAAACCTCCACCCATTACCTTGGAAACAAGATGAAGGGTTTACATTCATTATCATTTAATATTTTCAAAGACCATCCTCCACCCTTAATCTTAATTGAAATGAAGGGCTCACATCATTGATCCATGTGCTAATATATGTGCAATCTTTAGGACTCTTTTTCAACCCTTCATCTTGATTTCAAGATGAAGGGTCCTTCTTGATCTAAATTTATTATAAATACACCTCTTTATAATCTAATTCATCATGTTCAAGAGTTATAGTGAAGCCCTAGAATTTTATCAAGATAATTGGTTCATCAAACTTATTCTTCTGATCAATTGAATAATGTACATAGATTTTTATAGAGATGTACTCACATAATTGGCATTGATAAAGACCATCTAAAGCTACATTCAAGCCAAATCCCAATAGGGATGAGTTCTAATGAAGGTTTACATCATGTTTAGTTAAATGTTTAGCATTGTTGTCTCATTATTTTTTTTGATAAGGTATTAGGTGTAAATTTTAATATTTTTGATTTATTTACTTGTATTTACATCTTAGTGAAAATATTGAGAATTCCACATTCTAATGATACATATAGGTTAGTATTATCAATCGATACTAACCTATTGGTAAGTACTAACCTACATAGAAGTAGGGAATAATGATTATATGGTCACATGCACCTATTTTTACTTGATTTTTATTTGTGATCATGGACCTTGATGATATGTGTAACTATAATTTTTTGTCTCCTTTGCCTTGAAACCCTAGGTGTTATTGTGAGGAAAAAAATTGAAAAAATGGGAGAAGTGCAAGGAGTTGAGCTGACCCCAATCACCCCCATATAATGATTGACTTGATTATGTATCCAATACTCCAAGGAGGGAAATCAAGCCACATGTAGTTATCTCACCTGATGTGATTGTGAAATCATGATCTTTTGATATATGCATGCATCTAATTATGTGGCCTTGATACTTGAAAATGCTTAATTTGACTTACAATTTGAGCATTTTAAACTTGCTTTGTGATTGATTCTAGTGATAGATTTTTAATTTGGTAGGAATAGGGCATATTTTATCAATGTGAAATAATGTATAGATGTGTTCTAGATAAGTACCAAATTCCTTTTGAATGAGACTTTGATTTTTTTATATATGGATCTAATCGAATAATTCCTTATACCATTAACACATTAGGCTTATGGGTTGACCAATAAAGATGGGTTTTATTTAAGAAAATAATAATTGATGTAGGTTAGTATTGACCATATCATGTAAATATCAATTGGAAATATTGATCAAACCTAACATAATCAACATGTGTACATGTGGATTGAACTGAGAGTCTAGATATATTTTTGTAGGACATTTAATATTTTTGAAATAAATAATGAGGTTACTATAGCTATGTTGACTAATAATATAAAATGAAAGTGTGGGAGGATAATGGATTAGGACCTTGTTTGAGTGTTCAAATATTGCATGGTAAATGTGTGTGAAGCTTGTCATTGTCATGTATTGAAGACTAGATTTTAGTATCTATAGTTTCATGCTAATTTGAGTTCACTCTTACAAAAATTGTCATCTTATTTGAATTTTAGAATATGATTTCCTCTTTGGTTATAACTTTGACCATGATGATATGACAAGATAATAATATCAAGCCTTTGAGAAAGTTTCTAAATATCATGAAGGTAATGTCAAGCATTATGCATTTAACCAAGATAATGCTCACCTTGGGATCTAACAAAATTATATTCCTAATCACTTAAAATAAATAATGTTTAACCTCAAGAACATAAAAACTCTTTACAACTATTAAAGTAACAACATTCAACTCTAAGTTCTAATATCAATGAAACTTGAGTTAACCCTAATTCGTCTACTCAAACAAAAAGATTGGTTAACATGAAAGGCATGAAGTACATTATATCTCATATATATTTTGTCATAACATTAAAAATTAGTCTAAGACACCTTCTAAAGATTAAAAAATTATTCAGGCCTATCTTATAGGTTTAATTTTTGTCTCCATCCCTTTAAAATCTTTAGTATCTAAAAACTCAAGAAAATTGATGAGTTGGAAATGCAGATATAATTTAAAAATTTTATGGAATTTTTTAGATGATATTTATTTATTATATAACACTTAAGTCTTGTAAACTTATAAAACTCAGACCTTAGTTATTCCTCTTAGTTTTGGACCTTTCCCACTTCCACAAGTCTTACATCTATTCTATCTTATGCTACTTAGCTTATCTCTTAGTCTAACTAGTCTTATGTTAATGTCCCAGACCTTATATGTTTTCCATAATTCTTAAAATGTACTTATGTTCCATGTCTACAAGTTTTAAACATATATATACTTTCCTATTCTTTGGACACTAATGCTTGGGATAGACACTAGCATCAATACTAGTTTTCTAACTCAATGCAAGTGTCTAGTGACTAAAGTCATCTATTTTACAAATGAAAAATATCCTAATGGTTATCCTAAATGGTTTTATGTGAGTTACTTAAATAAAGGGATTGATATAAATACAATATCAATATTCATTCATTCCTCACCTAACAACATAGACAAAGTACCTATTATCCATAACAAAGAGAATTTAATTGAGCAAAACTTCCCTATTTTATCTTATTTCCATAATAATCATAGGGACAACACATCTACAAGTTTTAAGTGCTAAAGGAGTGTCCCAATAACCCATTTTTCCAATTTATAAGCTAGGTCACTATTATACTTAATTTACACATATTACATGATTCATACACAAACCAACACGTAGGGGAGAAATACATCAATTTGAGGCCCTCTTTTTAGTATGCTATATGTAGGAAAAACTCACTAATAGAGGGGTATTTGGGGTTAGCTTGACACTATGTGCCCACTAATACATTTTACCCAAGGTCACCAAGAAGATGAAGAACTAGGGTTTTGACATTTCATGATGAATGATAGTCCATGACCCAAATTTGAATGCACCAGAGTGAATTTGAAGTCAAACTTATAAGAATATAAGTGATCACATACTTTTATAATAGGTATTCCACATAATACACTTGCATTGAGGTCAGATAATAACATCGACATAGCTATCCCAGGTTGATGTTAATATTTATGGCTCTAGAAGCATCAAATCTAGAATCTAATGATTATTTTAGAATTATATTCTAGTCTAATCTCTACTTATTCTAGTTCCAACACTATGTTAGCATCATAACTAATTTATTAAATTAATTCTTTTTCATTTACATGCATAGCTTAGTTTTACTTTCTATATTTAGCCTATTCTTAGTTAAGAAATTTAGCATATGTTATATATGAGTTTATCACCCAATTGGTTTTCTATAGATTTTGTTATCACCTTTGTCCATTATCATTTATATATACCCATTTAATGAGTATTTAGATAACCCCAATCTATCTAAACTACATTTTTAGGGTTAAAATTTTTGTGAACCTGATCTTTGAACATCATTTACACCTAAGCATACCCTATAGGGTGCTTATTACCTAATTTTTCCTAATATATATATAATTACTATCTCTTATCATGGATGATATTAATTGATTTGATGCATATGATTATTAATGTCTCTAAATTTATACCAAATAAGGGGTAAAAATTGATTATCTTGTATCCTTCCAACTACTAAAGTATCTAATCTCAAAGCCTTGAATGGTGGTAGCTACTATCCCTTTAATTAGGTCCATGATCCCACCATTTCAAGAGATGAAGTGAGATATATTAAGGAAGATAAATATATTTTACCCATGCATCATATACCACCATCATATGATTTTGGTCTTTGATATTTGCAAAAATATGGATACAAAGGCCAAAGATTGGGCAAACTTAAACAAGGTATAACTCAACCTATTATTCCTAAAAATAATATACATAAAAAATGTTTAGGATTTTAATAAAAATCCATGAGGTACTAATATGGAATGTAATCTAAGCATCCCTTTCATGCACATTTTACCATTCAAGTGGGTATATATGACCAAGATGCTCCTTCATTTGATTATCAAAAATTTAGACAAATACATAAAAAATTTATGAGTGATTTACAAATAACTTATAAGGGGGACATACCTTCAATAAAATTATTTCACACCCCCATAATTCCTACATTCCCAAATAATATCCCCCTTAGCAAAGGTGATGGTTCCCTCATACATTCATTAGAAACAAACTCTATGCCAAAAAAGGGACCTTTACCAAAAATTATTCAAGCTCAAATTATTATACCAAAAGTAAATGAACAAATTGTTCCAATGGTACAAACTATTTAAATGATATATCAAAAATACCAGATTTCAAATATCCCATACCACTACCAAATTACCATATATTTAGTCATTGTGAACTTGCACTTGTTATATGTGAGGATGATGGTACTCATATGCTTAGATTCAAAAAATGTGGTGGGTTAAAACCAATGATAACACCTATGACAAACACCATTATTCCCATTGAATATAGTATCTTTATGATGAAAAATATTAAGGATCTTCAAAAGTAGTTTTCTATACTTCAAATTCAAATGGATTTCCATAATAATAATGCACATGTAACCTCATTCAATAATCACCCTCTTACGAAATGTATACTTGAATATCCTTATCCACAAGGTTTTGAGATACCATATTTAACTATATTTTAAACACATAAAGATCCATTTGAACACATTATATGTTATGTACATTCGTTTGGTAAATGGGAAAAAGATGACAAACTTTTACTAAAGGTTTTCCGTATGAGCGTTTCGGATGAGGCTCACAATTGATTCTATAGTTTACCAAATGATTCCTTAACCACTTTTTTACAATTGGAAGATGAATTATTCATAGATTTTAATATATACAAGGTGCCAAAATTTACATTGAAATAGTCACACAATTTAAAACAACATGAAGATGAATCCCTTCAAGATTATACTCTTTGATTCAAAAGTAAATCATATGAGCTAGTATTTAGACCCTTAAATTTGAAATAATAATTCATATTTAGTAAAGGCCTTATTTCCCAATTAAAGGAAATAATATTGTATAAACAATATGAATCATTTACTCATTTATATAATGATGTGCATATATATGCTTCCTTCATAATTAATCATTCAAAAGAACTTAACATATCTCCCTCCAAATACAAAAGTTTTATCCCTCACACAAAGGAAGGAGATAAATTTTATAAAGAGCATTATGAACAAAAATGTGGTATGCATAATCTTTATATGACCAATTTACAAATGTTACTTAACATGGGTCCAATGCAAGGTCCATGTATTATGCAAGAATCTCAAAGTGAACAACATAAAAAACATCCACGATAACAAGATGTAACAATTAGCTTATACATGGGTGGTGCTTATTTTTGGCATAACCATATCGATCCTACACAAACAAAAACCACTTACCATATAAAGCATTTTCAGAAGCTTGGTTTTGGTCTATAATACTCACAAAAAATTCAATTGGAAAGACTCCTTGGGAAACATAATAATACCAATTATTTGTGGTCCTAAAGTAATTCAAACTTGAGTTTGGGTTATGCCTACCACATCTCCACATGCACTTACACTAGGAATTGTTTGGCTATACCAGATGAAAGAAAACAATTGATCCAAATTAACAAGGTATTTCCTTTCTTTGTGAAGGAAAATTAATACGTATTCCAAATGATAACATTAATTTTTCTAATACACATGGAAAATGTGAGGAGGAACATGATATGTACCTTTTTAACCTATCCAATCATGATGCAAGTAATGTAAAATATCTAACTTAAGATATTAGGAATAAAGTGGGGAGATAACTATGACCATCCATTGGATGAGATCATTGGGTAGTCTCTTCAAACATTCCAAAAAAATTAAAAAACTTCAAAAACTCAAAAATATTTGTGACACCTACATATTATATTGGCTTTTTGGCATCTATGTGTTAGTTCCATGTTAATGGATGGCATATTCAGTTAATTATACATACACACATGCGTTTTAAACTTCTATTTAAGTATGATATAGGTATACACAAATACATGATCTATTCATATTTTAGATTTTGGGCCTTCCAACAACTCATGTCATGTAGGCATTGGGGGCATCCACTGCTTTGACATTAAGACACATAGGTTATATATTTCTATGATCACATTTTATTATCATGTTTGAGCTTACATATTTACTTACACATGCCTTTATCCATAATTATATCTTACATAGGGTACTTGATATGCTATACATTTGAAAATTTTTACTAACACACATTTAATCCATGGGCTACTATGACATGTTTATGCCAGTTGCTTATGCTTTCCTTTATGTACTTCCTTGAGTGTCTTTCCTTGTAATTGGTTTCCTTATTTGATAATTTGAATATGGTCCTTATATTTCAACCCATGTGCCTATGCCTGGTTTCTTTAACATTTACATATGTCAATGTTTGTTGTATAGACATTTGAATATGTCTTTCTTACTTTTATTTAAATTTGACTAAATCATATCCATTCAATAGTGAGGCATTTAAACATACCCCTTATTTATGGTCTCTTTAGACCATTGCATTTTTCATTGCTTTTCAATGCTCTTGTGTGTGTGCTTGTTTGCTTGTTGAGCTTGTAATATTACTATTTATACATTACCATGATCTTTATCATGTATCTTAGGCTTTCATGTGATCACATTAGTTCTATGTGTTTTAATGCTATATATACCTAGAAATGTTCCTTCTATATGCTATAGGGTTCTATTCACAAATTATTTAGTTGTCTTATCCTTTTGAGGTGAGGTAACTACCAGTTCCTTTCTTTCCCTTACCTTAAAGGGGGGCATATTAATGAGGACATGCCATAGAGGCACATTCTCCAAATTTGGTACAATTTTTAGATTTAGTGGGGGCATGATTTGGAATCATGTTATCCACACTTATTTAGCATTCAAAATCTCCAAATTATAGTGGGGGCATGTTTTGGAAACATGTTCTACACATAAGTACTTATATCAATTTTCAAATTTCTCCACACTTACATAGTTTTTGAATTGGCCAAAGCACACACTTATATGATTCAAATTCATAGTTATGGTAGAATTATATACATTGATACCATTATTATACATATTTTCAACATGGGATAGATATAAGGTGCATATTCTATGTAATTTGTGGATAATATTATAAAATATAAATTAGTTTAAGCTTTTAAAACTCTTTTATGGACTATTACCACATCATAGACTTTTACATAGTGATAATCTGATCATACTTTTATGGAATTTATTGAGATAATATAATATAGTAATTAGTTTAATTTTTGGTATGGTTGAGGTGATTAAATCACTAAATTTTTCAAAGTTTTATTGTTGGAATTGATTGTATCATTTGACCTCACTAGATTATAAGTATCATTGGGTTGCACATTTGAGCTAATATCAACTACTAGGTAGAAACTCACCTTTGATATAAGGTTGGTGGAATGTGAATTAAAATATATCTCTCCCTCTCCCTCTCTATCTCCTTGGATATATTCAATTTCAAGATTTATCTATATTTGTCCTAATATTAGTTTTAGAGACTTATAATGATACATCTTTTTCAAATCAACTGCCAATAGGTAAGGTGGTTACATCAACACACATGTGTACTCCTAAACCTTTATATTTAAATTTAAATTAATTTCAAGTAATTTTAATTCTATATTATATAAACTGATTATATATTGTAACATTCTCTTGGTTATAGGTTAGTCACTAGTAAAGCACTCAAATTGGGCACATGCAAAGACAAGGTCTATTATACAAACCCTGGTATGCATTTCTTTCCTTTAAACTATAAATTTCATTACTAGATTAGAGGGGGGGGGGAAATGTAGATGATATTTATGGATTATATAGAACCTTAATATTTTACACTTTACAAAATTAGACCTTGGTGTTTCCTCTCAGTTCTGGACCTTTCCTAATTTTGTAAGTCTCACATCTATTCTATCTTGTGATCCTTGGCCTATCTCTTATTTTGATGAATCTTATGTTGATGACCTAGAACTTCTATCTTTCATAAAATTCTTAAAATGTACATATATTCCACCTCTATAAGTTATGAGCATATACTTACTTTTTTATTCCCTAGACATTAATAATTGAGATAGATACTAACATCGATGCTAGAGTCTTAACCCAACGTAAGTGTCCAATTATATATAGTCATATATTTTCAAAATAAAACATATCATAATGGTTGGAATAAGTTATTTTATGTGATTCACTTCTCCAAAGGGATTGATATAAATATAATATCAACCCTCATTCATTCCTCACCTAGAAACATGGGGAAAGCACCTAGTATTCATAACAAAGAACATTCAATCGAGTAAAGTTTCCCTATTTTCTATTATTTCCATACCAATAATAGGGATGACACATATATAGGTCTAAAACATTGAAGGAGTGGGCCAAAATCTTGATTTTACAAGTTATAATCTTAGTGAATGTTATACTTTTTTTGATAGATTTTCATTTTTGACTAGAGTTAAGAACTAGTTTGGGACACAATCAGGGGCCTAGATCCCCAAGTGATCATCTAATACATATACTAGATATATCAATAATGGATATAAACAATTGAATAATACCAAAAATAGTCACCACTGGCCTAAAAAAATAATCGATGACCATTAACGACCTCGATAATATAAACCATGACCACAACCGATCTCATATGCCTTTTCAAAGATTTTAACCTAGGTGGGGATTGAAAAAACCAAGCCACTGAACCAACTCACCCACATATCACTGGGATTAGTCACTATTGTACTTTATTTTTACATATTTCATGATTCAAACATAATCTAACACTTAGGGATAACTACATAATTTTGAGTCCCTCTTTAGAGTATTGGCCAAGTAGGCAATACTCACTGATAGAGGTGTTTTTGGGGTTAGCTCGAAACCATGTACATACTAACCCATTTCCCCCAAGGTCACCAAGAAGATTAAGAACTAGGGTTTTGATATTTCATGAGGAGTGATAGTTCATGACCTAGATCTGAATGCACTAGAGTGAAGGCAAAGTCAAAGACATAAGAATATAAGTGGTTTCATCCTTTTCCAATAAGTATTCCATATAATATACTTGATTGGATGTTAGATAGTAGTATTGAAGAAATTATCCTAGGATGACGTTAGTGTCTATAAATCTAAAAGCATCAAATCTAGAATCTGATGACTATTTCAAAATTATCTTCATGTCTGATTTATACCTTTTCTATATCTATCACCATGTTAAAATTAGAAAAAACTAATTACATTAATTATTTGTCATTTCCATGCATAACTTAATTTTAATTTTTATCTTTATCCTATTCTCAATTAATAAATTCAACATATGTTATATCTAAGTTTAGAACCCAATTGACCTATGGTATATCTGATTATCACCCTTGTGTATTATCATTTATATATACTCATTTAATGAGTATCTATATAACCAATCTACCTAAACCACATTTTATGGCTAAACACATTTCAACCATATTATCCATAATGATACAATCTTCTTTTTAATTAACTATATCACTTGTGTCAATACATTAATCATGTTTTTACCACTGTATCACCTATGTTGATATATTCATACAACATTTAAATTACATAAAAAATCTTTATATAATATTCTAAATTCTAAATTACATTATAAATGTAAATAAAATCATATATAACTAAAGTAATTGTATTTTTAGGTCGATACCATAAAATCAAGTCAAAAATCATCAAAATTCAGGTGTAAATTTCATCTATAGTCAGACCTAAAGTTTTTAGAACTTTAATTCTTAGTTATAATCATATTTAGGTCAACTTAACATCAAAGAATAGGATTCTATTTAATAAATCTCTAATATCCAAAATTATATTCCTTTCTTTGAGATTATGCGTACCTCTCCTAGGCAACAAAATTATTGAATGCAAACTCCTTTTGACATGAACATTCCCTGACCACCACATATGGGGAATAATCCATTTTTATATGTTTTCAGGAAAGTATAATGTAACAATGTGAAGAGTTATCTATTTAAGTTTATAAGACAATGACTCAAGCTTTGCCTTTTAAATTTAAAATCCAAGCTATGAACCTCAATGAGATCCTTCTTTATGTAGATGAGCCTCATATTTTATTATCTTTCAAATTGGTGATGTCCAAGTCAAGAGAGTGCTTATTGATGAAGGTTCAAATATTTGTGTCATCTCTTTATAATTCATTAAATCCATTGGATATTCTATAAAAAAATTTATGAGTACTCATAACACATGTCAAAGATATGACCAAAGATAAATTCCACTCATGGGATGTATTTAAATTCTAGTCATGATAACTCCTATAATGTTCAGGGTGAAAGTTATAATTTTTAGCTTTCCCTTATCCTATAACATATTTGTTGGCTGACTTTGGACTCATCACATGAGGATAATTTCTTCTTCTACATACCCAAGCTTTAAGTTCCACTACTTAGGAGATATCTACAAAATTCAAGGTGATACCAATCCTTAAAATTCTAAAAAATTTAAACAACATGGTTTCTTTGAAATAACTACACTTAAACCTCTCCTATGTATTCCATTTCATGAGTATTAGTGTTTTAGATAACTTGTCTATATCCCACCCAACCTTATTGATTATGACAATGATGAATTCAACGAATTTAATATTAAAATAAAACATATGAATTTCCTCCTAGCATCATAGGTCAATTTAATCTTACTTTGTGACTTTTTTTTATCACAAGAGGGAAATTGATGAGATACCTACAATAGTTATTATTCTAAATAAATATTCCACTGCTATTATTTCTAGCTACATTGTGGTTGAATCCCTTCACTTAGAACTCACTTTATGTAATTAATAATGCATCATGTCTATAAATCAATCCTAACTCATAGAAGATATATCATATCATACACTTCTGATTGGGGACACATTTGTTAAGTGGGAACATGACCAATATGGGGATCCACTAGACCTAATTAGGGGATCTCTTATTATAACACACTATGCTAGGAAGGGTTAAAAAGCCTCCAAACAAGTATAACCATGAAATAACCCTAAGGGAGTCTTGAGTTTTAATATATCACTAAACTAACAACAAGTAAATAAAATCTAATCTAGTGCTCACCAAAGCTTGTGGCACAAAGTGGGGGTTAAAAATAAACAAAAGTAAACATACTTAAGAGACATATACTCATATCAATGTATATAGAATTATAATGCATGGAAGAGAAGTATAAATTTATATCTATCTAATCTTATAAATGAGGAACAAAGTTAGAAATACTTACCTTTGAATATGAACCTACTGAGCCTCAATCTATTCCTTGGACAAGGTGCTTCACAAGAGGTTGTTATGGTATGTAAGGATGACAAAGAAAAATCCGATCTAGGGTAAAAAACCTATCAATGCATCCAAAAGACTTCTCCACAAAATAATATTCATATATCCAAATAAAATATGGAATCCTAAGCTTTCTTCTCAAGTAGAATGGTGGATAAGTAGATGCGCAATAGCTCTTACTTCTTATTCTCTTCTCCTAAAAATGGAGAAATGAACTTGTATATATATGTGGATTTGAACCCAAACCCTTCAAAAAATCCCAATTGATAGGGTTAACCTAGTCAACCTAACACAATTTCAAACAATTATTCACTAGGTCATAAGCTAGGTCGGCCAAAGGCCAAACTAGTTCCTAAGTAAAAATTACCCAAAATTATATAGGGTCGACCTAGTTGACCTAGTATATTTGACTAAAAAAATGGGATTAAGATGAGGAATATGAGGATAAAATGTAAAAAATTATTGAAAAGGGTACAATAGAGAATAACAAGCTTAGGGATAATTTTTTTAAGAGACAAGTGTGTAGATAACAAGTGGAAAAAGGGACAACAATCTTGTAAAGCACCAATGGTCTACCAACACCTTTCCCAATGCACCCATTAAGGCATGTAATTAGAGAGATTGAGACTCAATGGGTTATTTATAGATAAAAAGTGTTAATAAGTGATAAAGTTTGAAAATATTATGTGTATACATATTCTCCACTCAAAGCTCATCATGTGTCATGTGAGTGCAACATGGGATGGTGCTTTGAGAATAGAACATGATAACACATAATGATGATGCTAAGTAAAGTGCACTAAATAAAAATAAGATAAATGAAATTATATAATTTAAAAACACATACCTTTACTTACCTTAGTGTTTTAGATAAAAAATTAGACTACAAGAGAAGTGAAGGTGTCCAATGTGAAGAACATTAGGTGAACCTGTAGAAGTTAGTGCAAAAAAATAGCCAAAAATATTTTTTTTTGGAAGATAGGCATATATTAGTGGAAAATATTCTCTACGTCATCATGATTCTATAAAAAAATATAGTTCAACAAATATAGTATTAGAAACAAAGATAGAGGCAAAATAAAGAATCTGATAAAATATTTTAAAGAATTAAGATTTTGGAAAAGTAAACTTAATAAGGTCAAAGGGAAGTCATTGGGTATTTTTGATTTTTGAATGAGAGAAAAAGATCTCTAAAACACCAAATGAGTTAGGATGGAAAGGATACGATAGGATAGATGAGAGGGACCCCCAATGATAGGAGTGGGTGCACTATAGGTAGGCAACTAAGAATATCAAGCTAGTTTTTGAACATTTTAATGATTTTAAGTATATTTTAAAAATTTGTAATTCTAGACATTGAAATGAACCAAAAATAGATTCTAAGTTTAGGAAAAACCATTTAGGGAAATGGGTTTGAATTTTTTGGGGAAATAACTATTTAAAGACATTTATTTCACAAAATGTAAGGGGTCGACAGGTAAAAACAACTAGGTCGACCTAGTCAACCTAGTAGGCTAAAAATTGGAAAAATACACATTACTGACCTAATAGGTATGTGATGACATAACATGTGTAAGATAAAACTTAGTTCATATTTATTAGTCATGTTTTTGGGAGCTTGGCAATTATTGACTAATACCTTCAAGTGGGAGGTGGAGGGGGATACCATAAAGGTGGGTATCACCTTGGAAGATGTACATGCCATCCTAGGATTACCCATAAAAGGTACACCCATGGTCATAGGGGTACTAGATAATGATGAGGAGAGGATATCCATAGAAATATGGGCAATGGGCTCAAAGATGATACACCTTAGATTGAGAGTAAGCATGTTTGATATATGTTTTATAGATTCTAGATATTCAAAAGGATATGATAGGACTTGTGATAGCATGGGTGTTGTGCCACAAGTTAGATGGAAAGGTACCACTATTTGTGATAGCATTGATCTAGATGATATTAGAATAGAGATTGTTATATTATTTGGGATCTATCATCTAGGTATAACTTGTACATGACATGTATAGAGTGCTAACTAGAGGGAAAAAGTTAGTGGGACTGATTATATTATTGATGACATGGTTATATCAGAGGTTCCCCATGTGATCAATGATAGGTTAATGGGGTTCAAAGATGGAGATATGAATAAGTAGCATGGGTCATGCCCCATGCCTTAGAGCTGTAGCTAGTGAGATGATCAGATATTATATGGTATCCATATGGGCACATCGTTATGATATGGATTATCTAGGAGATAGTGGCACCAACTCTAACATGGATAGAGGTGATAGGCAACTATACCTAGTGGATGAAGCCACATTTAGTGACATGTGTACTAGGGTAGATGGGGTTACCTCACCCAATGACACTAATAGTGGTGCCCATATTTTGGGCCTAGTATGTGAAAGAGCCAAGGGGGAGAGGAGGAGTAGGGCTACTAGTTGCTAGGCTAGCATTCAGGCCATAATGCGAGTGACTGTGGATCGGTTAAGCATAATGGGTAGCAGAGAGGGAGGATATGGATGTATAAGTAGGATTTCTAGATTTTCCATTACTAGATCCATGGTAGAAGGAATAAAGACCACTATAGACATGGCATCAATGGAGGTAGTAGGAGTAGGAGAGAGTAGAGATATTAGACATCTCATATGACCCATTAAATGGGCCAGGTTAGAGTTGGGCTATAGAGAGACCACTCAGATGTAGCTTGAGATGGGTATGAGTGGTGGATTTAGGATTTATTTTTAGGTGGAAACCTAAAGGTGAGTTTCTTGGATTATGTATTGATGGGGAGATCATGCTTGATGGGTGTGCATATGGTGAGATAGTAGTGGCCAACACACAAACACGTAATAAAAGATGGTTAAATTTTTTACTTAAGTTTATTTTAGATAGACTAAAGATAGATATATTTTGAGATATATTAGTGATCTAATATCTATTTGGTTTGGTTTTTATAGGTGTGGTAGAGGATGAGGAGACTAGATAGGGGTCTCTAGTGAGGGGAATACTCCATGATATCCTAGATGAGGTATTGATGCTATATAACCCCATTACACTAGAGGATCCTAGGGTAACATTTACCCCAAATCAAGTGAGATAGTTTAGATTAGATGGAGAAGCTATGAGGTAGTTATGAGTGCACAAAGAGGATATATAGCCACTGATAGAGGTGAGTGAAAGAGAGACATGAGCATGGTAGGCTCAGCTAATGAAAGAACTATGCATTTAGATACAATAAAATAAATGAGATAGGTACATACCCAAGAGATAGGGACACATATAGAGACCCTATCCCATATCACACATGTGTAGGTTTAAGTGGCTCATCTATAGGGGTAAATATCAGGATTGAGATCTCAGATAACCTTTTTACAGTGTTCTATTTGGAAGAGTTTAACCAAGGAATATATGGGTAGCATGGCTAGGCCATGAGATGGGAAAGATGGGGCCAAACCATAGATCTGGATCTTTGTACATGGTTGTATTTTTGTATTAAAACTCATAATATATATAGAGATGTCTCATTTTGGGATTTGGACATTGATTGTATATGTTTGCATTATGGTTATAGTTGTTGATGCTTGGATATATTTATTTCTAGCTCATGTATTTAGCTATTTGTTGTATATGCCATGGGAAATATATGAGTTGTGGTTTATTTTCTAGCATTATGTAAAACACATGCATGGTTAAAAATAAATAGGCAAAAAAGACTTGGTAAAATGTAATCAATCAAAAATGTACTACACACTATTTCACATTGGTAAATGTGTAATAAAAAGAAAATGACTATGTATAAAGAATACAAAGGGTGGTAAAAATATGGTAAAAAGTTTATTTTTAAACCAAAAATTAGCACCAAATTAAAATAAGTAAAATCACACTAAATCATGTTGGGAAGTATGAAAGTAATATAATAAAATGGAAAGCACGTGAAAGGAAAAATGGTATAAAAATAAAATCAATAAATCATACTAAATCATGTTGGGAAGTATAAAAGAAAAACAAAATTGGCAAAATTTTGTTTTAAATTTATCACACTAATTCAAATTGGTAAGTATGAAAAAATGAAGAAATGGCTAGATTATTACATGCAATAAAAAACTAAGAAGATAAAAGCGAAAGAGAAATGAAGTAAGCATAAAACATACTAAATTAAGCTGGGAAGCATGTTAATGATGTGTTAATTCATAATCAATCACATCTTATCTCATAGTTGACACATGCAATTTTGATTGTGACTTAGTTTATTGGAAAATTTTGTGAAGAAGGCTAGATCTTATTTGTGGTCTTACACTGAAACTCATAAAGGGATTAACACTGAGGTGGAATAAATTTGAAAATATGGTAATAAAGGATGTTGGTAATAGGAATGTGAAATTATGGTAATTTATGAGGAAGGCCAGGTCCTATCCATGGTCTTACAATGTAACTCACAAATGGAATCCCTAGGGGAGTGATCAGAGAATAAAATAATATTTTTCAAGAGGAAATATGAGGAATGTAGGTAGTGAAAAATGGAATGTAAAAAGAATAACTTAGGCATCTTATGAGAAGACCTTAAGAGATAAGAGGCATACTAAGGACATGAGAAGACACTAAGTGACTAATGACCATCAATGTATAAATGAAACCCGTTCTCTATAGACACAAGGCTTTGTAGGAAAATAAACATGCTACTAATATGAACTCATGAGGGTAGATTGGTACAATAAAATTAAAATGGAACTACCTTCCCATGATTTTTTTCTCATTCCTCAAGACCCCTTATAGATCCATCAGTATACTACAAAGATTGGGTACTTATGTGAGAAAGTAGGTAGCACTTATAAATATATATATATATATATATATATATATATAAATAATTCTCCTTTTCTAATATACTAGCTTACCACACCCCAATGGACCTTAGCTCTATCATGAGTCCAATTACAGAGTTTGAGCTTTGACTAGAAGAAGGAGATGTGCTTTGAATCACAAATTTTAGTGTGATTTCACTTTTAAGAATTTTGGAATGTTTTTGAATTTTGTTATCATTATCTTTTTTTTAAATGATTTTGGATTTTAAATGTTTTAAAGGATTTTTAAGATTCCTCCTCCATATGCACTTGGAATGACTAGTCATGAGAGATAGAGTGATACACATGAATGAACTATAGGCTTAGGCTAAAGGAAGCTAAGTAACCAAAGGAGATAATGATTAAGACACTTAGGATTAAAAATGAACCATCATGTTATCTCAAGTCTCAACCATGTATATGATTAATCTGTGAAAAGGGAATAAAGGGAATAAAGGAAATCCAAAGTAGACTGGTGAAAGGAGAATATAATGAGACTAATTATTTGCTATCTGATTACATGGTAAAGAGGGAATGACTAAAGCAAAATAGGTGTGTATAACCAAGTTACAATGACAATTATATGTGTATATATAGATAATAAAATAAACAATCATGAAAAGAAAACAAAGGAGTTTTAAGAAAAAATTCAAGAAGATAAAGAAAAAACAATGATAAAAAAGACATTCATAAGCAAATGTAAATGACAGTATAAGAAACATAGAGTGTGAAAAATAAAAGTCACCATGTAAGATAAATAATAATTTGACAAAATGTTAAATGATATAACAAATAAATAAAGATAAAATTAGAGCACACATCCAATCTAAAATGAAAATGTAATAACATTATGCATGTGTTCATAAATACTGATAGATTTACCTACACACATTATCTAGAACATTTGATAGATATTTATGAAGTTGGATTCAAACCATAACTAGTATCTCATCTATCTTCAATGAAAATTGGGAAAATAATTCATATATATTCACTTCAATAAAAATGGTAGGAATACTTGATGGATCATACTGATGAGGGCTATCAGGGAAGGGATGGATCATACTGATGAGGGCTATTAGGCAAGGGATGATCAGAAGAATGCATGGGAGCAGACTCTAAAGGAGATGAAGGAATCATTGGTGGGGAAGGATCCATACATGAGGGACTTAAAGGTGTGGAAGGATTCATAGGTGAGGGAAGGTCCATGAGTGAAGTATTCATAGCTGGAGGAATAGAAGGTGATGAAGGGACCATAGGAGGGGATAGAACCACAAGAGGTAGAACCATGGGGGAAGAATGGGGAGATTTATTATGGGAATGACCTATGGGAGGAATGATATAAGGTCCAAAAATAACTATAAGGTAATCTTTAAGATGTTTCTAAAGGATATAATAATGATCAATGTGATGGATGCCACATTGGTTCTAAAGATAATACACCTCTCCATACTTAGGAATATACTTAGGTAGTACCTTCAGGGGAAGTATGGCCTTGTCTAAGGATTAAGGGGTAGAATGATGCAAAGTATCAATATATTATTGTATTTTGTGATAATGTATGGATGAATAATTATTTGTACCATGGAAGAAATAGATACGCTTGTGAGTAGGCTTAGTAGAGGTACTCAAAAGAGGAGGTGTAATGAGAATATAAGAGTTTGGGAAGGCTCATTGACCTATTTGGTAGGAAAAAAAGCCATCTATGATAAAGGAAGTAAACCATCACTAAGGGAAGGTAGTGGTGGTGAAGGAATAGGACTAGGCTCAAGAGAAAGAATGATGGGGTCAAAAGTAAGAATAGAGTCAGCTAAAGTGGGAGAAAGAATGGGTTTTGAAGTGGGATCCACTGAGGGAGGGGTAGGGTATACATAATGATAAAGGAGAGTAGTATGCATCTCAAAGATAAGTAAGCTATATGGGTCAAATTACCTAGTAAAGTGGTAAGGCCCAGTCATAGCATGACCCATAATCATACTCATACTTGGTTATTTAGAAATTAGATGTGTCTACACTATCTCTACCCTATGATAAAGAGGAAAAATTATTAAATTAGGAACTGTAAATGATGGAATATAGGAAGATACATGAAAATACTAAAGCAAATAGGAATGATAATGAATAATATCAACATCATGGGCCTAAACAATATCACCTAAGAATGGAACATCTAAGGTATAACCATCATCATAGTTAGGTGTATGAAGATCAATGACATAGGTAGGGATGACATTTTCATATAATGAGGTGTGATGAATGGAATGTCAAGTCTTAGTCAAGATAATGGGGATATAATCATAAGGTGGTTGGAGATAATAAGGATGCAAAGAAGTAAGAAGATGAGAGATGAGATGAGGTGAGTGATCAAAAGTTTTAATATTTAGGTTGATCTCATCAAGTTCATCATCATAAAAATCTAAGAGGTTATGGGAAATATTCCTAATGAGTTTAGGATGACCATTATAACTTTGAGTGGAATTGATGAGAAATTTAAATCATTAAGACTCATGAAATGGAACACTGGGTAAAGGTTCAAGAGTAGGAATCTTGAAGACACCATGGTCTTGGAATTATTTGAAATTACAAGGGTTAGTGTCACCTTAAATCCTATATATGGATCCATTGTTAAGGAATTTAACACATTAACAAGTGGAAGAAGCAACACATCTCTTATGGTGAGTCCATGACCTACCAAGAAAGATGTTATACGATAAAGAAAAGTTAAAGATCATCACCTTCACATAAATGGTGACAAGTAAGATGGTAATGGGAAGACACACATAACCTAAAAGAGGCATTTAACTTTGATCATATCCTTGACATGTGCTGCATGTGGACTTGAGATTGCATTTGGAATATCCAAGGGTTTGATAAAATTAAGAGAGATAACACAAGTGTTAGAACCCTCATCAATCAAGTCATGGTTGACTTGGATATCACCAATTTTAACACTAATGAATAGAGGAGGATCATCCACATGAAGTAGAATCTCATTGAGAATAATATAAGTGATAGGAAATTTTAAGGAAAGAGAAGTGTCTATTGTTTTGTCAACATGGATGGACATCTCTTCACATTGTTGAAATATGCTATCTTCAAATCCAGATAAGGTTACTTCATGTCTTGCTAAAGGAGGATGAAGGATGTTCATTTTAAAAAAGAGTTGCATAATATGTTTTTGATGATGCAGAGAGGTCCTCATAAGCTTAGGGAATGGAATTTGAGATGAGATATTAGTGAGTTCTATGATGGGATCCAACTCATCATAACCCATAAGAAGGTTTTTATAAATAGGTACATAGTGTTGAAGAAGGTCCTCAAAAGGAGGAGCCAAAGTGCATTGGAATTTATGTTGATAAGAGGAAGAAGGTTTAGAATAAGGTTGAAAATTATGTTTCAAAGATGAAGTAGTTGGTTTAGGTTGGTTTTGATAATCAATAGAAGAAGTGTTGATAGAATCTTGATTATCATTAATGTTAGGTAAAGAAGATGGAGGGATGGTGGAAATAGAATGGGAAGTGTTATCTAAAGGAGGAGTTGGAATTGGTTCATCAAAAGTTACAAGGTCATATTTCCCCAACTCATTTAAGTGAGTTGGAGAAGAATCCTAGATAACATGAAATGTGTGAGATAATGGAGGGGTGTGGATAGGTTTAGGGTCAATGAAAGCAACCACCCTTCACATACTAGTCATATTAACCACATTTTATTAAAGAGTTAGGTCAAAAATACTTTCTAAAATGTTGGTGGAAGGGGTGGGCTTCTCTTGGTTATCCTGATTAGGTTGGTGATTAAGAAAAGGGTCTTTGTAGATAGCCAAATGAGCATTATCTTAATTCAAGGATTGAGATTTAGTATTAGTTCTATGAGCCTTAAAAGTAATGTCATAGGCTTGTTGATGCTTTTTAATGATTGAATCATGATCAAAATTAGGACCAAAAATAAAATTCATAGCTAAATTACAAAGCTACCTATAGGTCTCATGAGAATGACCCCAACTAGTGTGAAAACAACAAAACTTGTTAGGATCATACCAAGATTTCATAGGGAGAGTAGGATCAACTTCTCATGGTAGAGTCCTAGGTAGACATTTTAGTAATTTAGCTGAGGATAGGGTTTTGTGAAAATTTATGTTACTAGGTGAAGATAAATGAGGATTGGTGTATTATTGAGAAGGGAGAGTTGGTTTAGAGGATTGGTTAGGAACAAAAACATAAATAGTGTGAATGGTGTCATAAGATTCTGTGACACCATCATTGGTAACATTACAATTTTTATTCTTCAGTAAGATATGAGGAACTGCATAAGGTTGGGTTGGCTCAAATTGATGCATAAGGAAATCTTGATATTTTACTTGGTTAATGTCCTCTTCCAAGTTATGTGGAGAGAGAGAGAGAGAGTGCGGACTTGATATTGAAACTTGGGAAAAAGAGCATTAGTAAAGAGATGGAAAAGGTTATCATCGACCATGCTATGTTCACATTTATTGGACAATGTTTTCCACCTTTTAAAAAAAGCCTGGGTAATTTTGTTTTCAAGTTGTTTATAATTTATAAAGTGGGCCAAAGTATTCTCAGGAAGATTACTAGTTTAAAACTCTTGAACTAGAGAAATTACTAAATCTTCCAAGCTAGTAATATAATGAGTTTTAATTTGGTTGTACAAATATAAAGCATCACCCATGAGGGTTTTGGATAGGATCTTGGTAGTGGAAAAGGTATTTAATTTGACCTAATTCTTATAAAGATTTACAAATGTTTTTAGATGAAGGGTAAGATCAGTTGATCCATTATAAGTAATGGTAGGGGTGATACTTCCTATATCAATATTAACAATTTGAGTGGCAAGAGGCTAATTTTGAAGATGCTTAATGGTTTTGTTGAATAAAGGAGGTTTAAGGATGAGATTACCTTGGGAATATTGAAGAGGAGATAGGGGAACATTTTGATTATGCATGCCCCAAGATGTTGGTTAAGGATGAGTTTGAAGATGGAGAAGGTGATTTTGCATCTCATCATTTGATTTGTATTATGATATTGAAAAGTATTCATTTGATTAAGTGTTTATAACAAGATTTGGTGGGTTTCATTAGAATTTTTAGAATTATTTGAAGCATTAGAGTTGGTATTAGTGGCTTGGGTACCACTATTGGTGTTGGTAGGATTTGGAGAAGAACTATTAGAATGTGAGGCACTAGTGGCAAAATTTTCTTATATGGCAAAAGATGGACTAGTGAAGGGATGAAAAGAGGAAGCACTAGAAGCATGAGTTCCTTGGGTAGAAAATGATGCACTAATGGAAGGATTAAAAATAGTGGGTCTTATAAGAGGCCCACTATATGTAGAACCTACCATGTTAGTGGAGATACTAAGCATGGAGGTAGAAGAAGTTAAATAAGAAGATGTCATGGTATGATAAGGGGTCATAATTGAGGTAAGAGGTTGAGAATCAAAGAAATTAGTACCTCTAAATCCATTTAATAATGTGGGAGAATGTGAATGAGGATATTTCAATTGACCACTAATCATGAGATGGTAAATGGTATAAGTATCCTTGATGTTGAGGAAATTTAGAGATAAAGAAGAACATTTTAGGGGTATACTTTAATTTAGGTTGATATTTAAGTGAGAATAGAGGATTACACTATGAAGAGGAATGAGGAGGGGTCCCATAATTCATCATGTGAGTGGCTATATGAACATTAATCTCATCTAGGAGAGGATCCCAACTTTACTTATGGGAGACCCTATGAGGGTTGGTAAAACTCATCATGTTTGTTCAATGCAACTTAGTATTATATTTAAATAAAAAATTCATGATGTAGGAGAAAGCCTAAACATGGTAAGAGAGATGAAAATAGCAAGGAGATAAGAAGTGAAATAAATAGTATAGAGTTGATTGAGTCAACCTAGTATATAAAATAGGGCCTAAAAACTATATAGAATCAACTGGGTCAACCTACTACAATAAATAAAGGATAAAAATGTGTACAGGGTTGACTAGGTCAACATAGTACAACAAACAAGGAAAAATAGATAGCTTATAAGAGACTGAGTCAATAGAAATGACTATTTACTAAAACGAGACTAATTTTTCAAGTACTTATGAAAGCAAAAAATTAAATGAAACACACATTCAATTGGATCAATGAGGTTGATACAACATACAATTGAGCAAATAGAAATCAATCAAATTGAAAATTAAAGCTAAATGAGTGGTCAAATTGAATGTTTTTAGAATATTAGAGTATGATTTTATATATGATAGGAAGTTAGCTGTAAGCAAGGAACTAGAAAGTAATCTAAGGATGGTTTCAAGATATTTGGGTCAAAAGGGATCTATATTGGCAATGGTATTGGGGTTTACCCCTTCACTTCACACATCATAATGATAAGGGTGTCAGGTGCTTAGCTAATATATACCATTAATCATGTGTTTCTAATTGGATATAAAACCAAGTTGGCTTCCCCCTTGGTGATGAAATCTAAGTAGGTAGGCCTTAGGTAGACAATTATTAAAATGCATTTTAAGATTTTGTGATTTGGTAGTGTGTGCATAAAAAATAAAATAGTGAAACTAAATGGTATATTGAAAACCACCTAATTAGACTGTGTGATCTATTTTAAGCATATAAGTAACAAGAAATGAAAGTGTGAGCTAATTAATAGCATATAAGGGTTAATTCCAACTTTGAAACATAATATAGTGTCAATTAAATTAATAATGTATGTAGAGAATATAGAACAAGGTTGATAGTTTCACCTCTATATTTCAAAAGCAAAGGTCTAAAAATGAACTATGTTGATATATTTGACCTAGCTTTCCAAACAAAATATAGAATATAGAACTACGTCGATAGGGTTGACCTAGTTGATTGTACATGGGTAGTTTTAAAGACTAAAAACTATGAAAAATAAGACGGTAAGGAAATAGAGAGAAGGATAGAAAGGAACATTGGTGGGTTAGAGGATATAGATAAGTGATATTTATATTAAAGAACCTTGATTAATACTTGCAAATTATATTAACTATGTCGACTGGGTCAACCTAGCTTTGCAAAAACCTATTGCTATTAGCCTAAAAATGTACAGGGTTGACTGGGTCAACCTAGTATGCTAAACTAGATGCCTAAAAGTGTATAGGGTTGATTGGGTTGACCTATTATACTGAACTAGATGTCTAAAATCCTAAAAACCTATACTATGTTTGCTAGGTCAACCTAGTATCCTATACTTGAATAAGAACTTGTACAGACATAATAAAGCCATATTGATGCAATTATGTGTTAAACCTATGCACATAAATTAGTAATATGTCAATACAATCGACCCAACATTACAAATATATGAAAAATAAATTTATAAAATAAGAAGCAAAACCTAAAAGGGTTAGGTTGACATTGGGTTCACCATAATATATGCAATCATAAATGCATCATGTCTATAAATCAATCCTAACTTAGAGAAGATAGATCATACCATACACTTCCAATTGGGGAGATATTTGTTAAGTGGGAACATGACCAATATGGGGATATATTAGACCTAATTAGGGGATATATTACCATAATAAACTATGATAGGGAGGGTTCCAAAGCCTCCAGACAAGTATAATCATGTAATAACCCTAAGGGAGTCCTGAGTTTTGATATCTCACTAAATTAATAACAAGTAAAGAAAATCTAATCTAGTGCTCAATAAATCTTGTGGCACAAAGTGGGGGTAAAAAAAAGTAAATATACACAAGATACATATAATCAAATTAATGTATATAACATACTAATTCAAGGAAGAGAAGTACAAATGCATATCTATCTACTTTTATAAAGGAGGAACAAATTTTAGAATACTTACCTTTGAAGATGAACTCATCGAGCCTCAATCTCTACCTTGGCCAAGGTGCTTCACAAGAGGTTATTGTGGTATGTAAGGATAAAAAAGATAAATTAGTTATAGGTTACATAGCCTATCAATACATCAAAAATAATTATACATAAGATAAGATCCGTATCTCTAAAGAAAGTATGGAACCCTAAGCTTTCTCCTCAAGTAGAATGGTGGATAAGTAGATGTGTAATAGATACTACTTTCTCTTCTCTTATCTAAATAATGGTGAAATTCACTTGTATATATTTGTGGATTTGACCCTAAAACCTTTCAAAAATATTGGATGACATGGCTGACCCATTCAACTTAGCATAATTTTGGACAATTATTCACTAGGTCAGCCAAAGGCCAAACTAGTTCCTAAGTAAAAATTACTTGAAACTATATAGGGCTGACCAATGTGACCTAGTAAAACTGACTAAAAAAAGGGGATTAAGGTGAGGAATAGGAGGATCAAATGTAAAAAATTATTGGAAAGGGTATAAGAGAGAAGAACAAGCTTAGGGATAATGTTTTTAGGAGACAAGTGTTTAGATAAAAAGTGGTAAAAAGGATAACAATCCTATGAAGCACTAATGGTCTGCCCACCCCTTTCCTAGTGTACTCCTTAAGGCATTCACCCTGAGAGATTGAGACTCGATGGGTTCCTACAAGATATAAAGTGTCAGTAAGTGATAAAAGTTTAAAAATATTATGTGTATACACTCACCACTTCAAATTATGATGGTGGATATATGTTAGATAATCCTTTTTTTGAAATACAGTCAAGAAAAACATGAAGAAATCATAATTTATAAATAATCACTTCAAAAATATAAGGAAAAAACATCCTTCAACTCTAGTATTAATATGATTAATCTTTATTTTTTGAGTATGAATGATGATGTATTTCATTTCAATCTTCTAAGTGGTGTATCTACCAATCCTAATACCAATTTGGTTCATTTTGGTAGATCTCTCTCTATATAGAATATTTTCCATCCATATATCCTAGATCCAACACCATGCCCACAAAAATTCACCAATACATGAAGTGTAAAATTAATGCCAAAAATTGTGTCAATTTTGTGTTGTTACATGATTTGGGTTTTTTTATGCTAGAAGAAAATTGTAACATAAAGATCACACATATGTCACACAAAATAATTTTGTAAATTATGTAACCTTTGTGTCATCATTTTTTGGTTTAAATCCATGTTTAATTCTTATATAACCCCTTTAATGTATCAATTTCATTATCCAAGTGTCAGCTTTAGTGCTGAAGACGAGAAATAGAGAAAGAGTGAAGGTAAAAGAAGGTAAGTTTATTGTTTCATTTTTATTTTTTCTAGTTAAATATTACCAAATGACTAATTTAGTATTATAATTACATAATTATTTGTAATATATATTATTAAGTGTAAATTAGGGTAACTAATTGATATTAAGAACTACAAAAATTAATGAAAGACATGGTAAGGAAAATTAGATTTACATCTTGAATATAAGTGTAAAATTATAGACAAATGGGTAAAATTAGAGTCAAATAGAAAAATTAGTGCCCTACTCATAAAATGAGATAAATTAGTGAAAATGTCAAAAAAATGGATATTAGATTAAAATTATGCTGAACTTATGAAATTATGGAAATTAGTAAGAAATAAGAGAAATTAGAGAAATAGGGAAAATTAGAAAAAATAATGAAAGTTGGGGAAACTATAGTTGATATTTATGGATTATGTAGAACCTTAGTCTTGTACACTTGGAAAACTTAGACCTTGGATATTCCTCTTAGTTATATGCCTTTCCCACTTTTAGAAGTCTCACATCTACTCTATCTTGTGCCCCTTAGCCTAATTCTTAGTTTGACCAGTCTTATGTTGATGACCCAAACCTTATATCTTTCCCAAAACACTTAAAATTTACTTATCTTCCACTTGTACAAGTTATGAGTCTTTACCTACTTTCCTTTTACCTAAACACTTGCATCTTAGATAAACACCTACATTAATACATGTGTCTTACTCTAACATAATTGTCTAGTGCCCTAAAGTGATCTAATTTTGAAATGAAACATATCCTAATGGTTGGCCTAAGTTCTTTAATGCAAGTTAATTATTCAAATAGATCCAATAAAAATACAAGATCAACCCTCATTAATTTATAACCTACAAAAAACCTAAGGCAACTGATCAAAACTCTCAGTTTAACACACTCGATAATGAAAAACTTCCCTATTTTGTCCTATTTTCATATCAATCATAGGGACAACACATATATAGGTCTAAATTACTAAAAGAACAACACAAGAGCTATGTTTTACAAGTTACAAGCTAGGTCACTATTGTACTTAATTTACACATATTTCATGATTCACACATAAGCCAACATGTACGGAAGAACTATATCAGTCTAAGGCATTATTTAGAGTATTGACTATGTAGGCAATGCTCATTGATAGAGAAGTCTTTAGGGTCAGCTTGAAACCATGTACCCAGTAACCCATTTTCACCTAGGGTCACTATAAAGATGAATAACTAGGGTTTTACAATTTCATGAGGAAAAATAATCCATGAACTAGATCTGAATGCACTAGAGTGAAGGTGAAGAAAAATCCAAAATAACTAAGTGGTCACATCCTTTTCTAGTAGGTGTTCCATATAGGATATCTATATCAGGTTCAAATAGTAGCATCAACACAACTATCCTAGGTTGATTTTAGTGTCCTTAGTTCTAGAGGCACTCAAATCAAAATTTGGAAACTATTATAGAATCCTCTTCTAGTCTACTTCCTCCCTTTTCTAGATCTAGAACTATGTTAGCATCTAAACTAACTAAGTATATTAATACTTTTCCAATTTCATATCTAGCATAACTGTACTTATTATTTTTAGCTTATTGTAGTCATGCAAAATGCACAACTATACAAATTCAATATGGCTAAGAAACCTAATCCATAGGTCCTCCTGTTGGCTCATACAACCCTTATAGGATACTTCTTTCACTAATTCCCATTCATCCAAAGCTTTCTAGACTTAGCTCTTTCAGACCCAAGCAACCCTTTTGAGCCTAGATCCATTCCTTTAGGTCTCATCCCCTTAGTATAATAGCACCCAAATAAGATAGGAGTTTTGGAACCAAGGGTGTCTTATTTTTGGCACTATTATCTAAGTTCACTTTTGCTTCCAATAGTCAGATTCTTCTAGTTCCTTATCTTTCTCTTTGTCAGCCTCACATGAATTCATTTAACCTATGATCATTAGTTTCCCTATACAATGCCATTCAAAGTCCATTTAGAAGGGTTGACACTCATTTTCAAGAGAGACACAAGAATACAATCAAGTACACTCAAGTACTCCTCCCTATTCTTTGCATACAACCTTCCAATATCATTCAAAGCATACTCAAATTATTACATTAGTCCTTATCCAATTGAAGCACATCCAATTTCATATTCTACTTGTATTTATCATACACAAAATGTACCAAGCAATTCAATGAGAGAACTACATTAGCTTGATCCCTCTTTAGAGTATTGGTATGTAGGTAGCATGCCCATATACAAGGTGTGAAGTGCATCAACATATCTTTTACACACTAAACCCTTTTATCTCTTTCCCAAGTTTTCATTTAAGTTCAATCACTAGGAGCTTCTAAGGGTTTTGAAGATTAAAATAGGCACATAGTGAGCTCTGTAAGGTCCCAAACTTTGAAATTTTAGTGATAGGGTAACATATACATTCCAAATAGAATCCAAGAAGCTTTCAACCTCAAGACAATGACACTAGAATATGACTATAGTTATAGACAATAGGGTGTCCTATTTTTGGTGCTCCTATCCAATAGAGAAATGAAGTTGAGAGACCTATTTCTAACTATTTCTTAGTCTTGCTCCTCCAGTATCAGACCTTGTCTCATTCTAGATCAGTCAAAATAAGCTAAGTTCTAATCTCTCTCACTTCCTAGTATATTTAAAAAAGGTGAAAATACAATATATTTACACAAATTAGTAGGATAATTAAAGTATATTTATTTAATAATTTACATTGCTTAGCCCCTTTATTATTTAGGAATCTAACTCCAATATTCTAAAAACAATAAAATATTTGGTGAACTCGACTTACTTCAAATTTTTGTGCAAAAACCCTAGGGATAATTATTTATAATTTTATCCAATATTTTACTATTTTTTTCCTTAATTTAAAAATAAAAAACTACAAATTAATTGAAATATTTTCAATAAATTCACCTAATCCCTAATTTATAAATAGTAGGTCCTATTTGCATACAAACACTTTCAAATCACTAGGAAAAATATATTGCCAATTTTAGAAATATTTTCATATTTTTCCTAAATTTTTAAAGCTAAATTCTAAAAATTCATAGCAACTTTTTCAAATTATTATTCTAATTTTGAAAAACTTTCTTTTCAAACCCTAGTTGCATTAATTAGTTCCCAGTTATTTTTCTAAGTTTTTTCCAATCATTTTTTACATTTTTAATTGAAAATCTAACTCAAAAAATCAATTTCAAATTTAAAAGTTCATATTATTTTTAAAATAATATTTATAAAAAATCCCTAGTTGCATATACTAGCACCTACTTACTTTTGAGGTATCACCTTGCATGTTTGGCAGCTCAATGTCCTTTTTGCATAAATTATAATTCACTATTTTTTGGACATTGCATTTCCTATATTCAGTACTTTCCATTTCTAGAAAATTGCCTATTAAAACATATTACAAAACATTTAAAAACATTTTAATTTTTTTTCCTACTTTACTAATGGCTCAATATACCAGTTTTGATGAAACTGATAAAAGAAAATTTTAAGCACTCTTAACCAAACATCTAGATATGAAAGATGACATGCTTAGAATTTTATAATACGAAAAAAAATTAACCAATGGGAAATCTTATCAAACCATAGAGAAACTAGTTGCAAATAACACTATGGGGGAAACTATGTCTCAATAACCCCCTATAGCAGCCCAACCTTCTTCCATGCCACTAGCTACAATTAGCACATCCCTATCTCTTGATGTGGTAGCCCTTATGAAAGAGATAAGATCTCTTCAATCCAAGGTGAAACATCTTAATCAAGGTACCACTAGACCTACGTAGGCTTTGGATTCTTTTTCTCTTCTGCATACACCATTGGCACGTCATATTGCTTCTACACCCTTGCCATTAGGCTTTATTCAACCCAAGCTTACTCTTTATGATGGTAAGGGTCATCTAGAGACACATTTGAGAGATTTTCACATAGCATTCTTGGATTATATACCCAATGATTAGCTACTTATCAAGCTATTTACATGGATCCTAAAGGATTATGCCTTACAATGGTTTTATAGTTTATTGAATTAGTCGGTCATGGCATTTAATATTTTAGCAAACATGTTCCTAGCACATTTCAATATCAACATTGGTGATAAGGTTTCATATGTATAGATTACATAATAAAAACAAAGGTAAAATGAGCCTCTCATAGATTATGTTCTTAGATACAAGACTATTCTAGCTAGGCTAACTAGCCCCATGGCTGATCAAGAGCTACAGGACATCTTCAAACAGAGCCTTCTACTAGCACTACATGAATCTATTTTGTTCAAAATATTCTCTTCCTTCACTAAATTGTGTCATACACTTAAAGGAATGGAAGTCAAGCTAATTTCAATGGGAAAACTTAAGTATTCAAGTATCTCAAACATTAATAATAAGAGTAACAAAAAAGTCCCTTACAAGGTCAAAATCAATGATAATAAGAATTAGAATCAACCAACAATTAATACAATTTTTGAGCCCCCTCAGTGTGTGGTTCTATAGGCACCTCCTCATTGTGAATTTACCAATCTATAGTTTCTCCATCTAGGGTTTTATAGTAGTTATTATAATGTAACATCATCACTCTCCCTCTTATCTAGGAAGTAGATCCAACAAAGCCTCTTCCACAAGAATATGATCAACATGCATTTTGTGATTTTCACAGGGCAGTAGGCCTCACCACAAATAAATGTATCAATTCATGACATAAGATACAAGACTTTATAGATGATAATATAATTGATATGGGCACTTCGATTGAGCCTCCAAAGGCCAAACCAACATAGGACAAAGCTTTGAAATTTTGTTTAGATCCATTTCCACAACATTCTAAATAAGAGAAAGGGGACACATCAAGTGTTCACCATACATACTAGGCACCTTCAGTGGAATCACATCATTTTAGTGGTATGATAGGGATGTATGAGTGTAGCATTTTAGCCAAGCCTTAGATATCTTTTTTAGATCATGAGATTATCAAGGATAATATAGGTTACAATGGACTATTTATTAGAGTACATATTCATAATCAACCTATTCATAATGTACTCATCGACAATGGTTCTAGTCTTAACATGTGCACTTTCACACTTCTACAACATTTGGGTTATTAAAATTAGGATATCACTCTGATAGACACACTTATTAATGGTTTTAGTGGGCATATACATAGTTAATTAGGGTAGATAGTACTTCTAGTACAAGTTGGTCCTACATATATGGCCACACCATTCACTACATTTCTCAGAACACGAGTTTTTGACATATTAATTGGTCAACTATGGATTCAAAAAATTAGGGAAATAGTTTATATAGTTTATAGATGCATGAAATTCATGCTAATCAGGTTATTATAGTTGGTGGAGTTCCTTATGAGTCACCACTCCCCACTTCGGAGCCATCTACTAGCTTCCAATCACTAGCTCTAGTTCTCCCACTAATTTTAGCTTCTCCTCTAGTTTCAATACAACTTTAACTTTTGATCTATCCATAGTTACAACATCCATTACTAGTATAGAGGGTTCATACACCCCCATAGTTTTATGATTCTAGACAACTTCCAGCTATAATGTTCACACCTAGAGTAGTTACATTACAATATCATACAACTACATAGAGAGCACCTATTCACAGAGCTTATTTTCTACTTTCATATGGGTACTTAAGAGCCTTATAGTTGCATTCCCTTCTGAGAGTCATAGGGGGACCCCAAATTTAGTTTCCACTTTAGAGATTTTAGAGCAGTTATAATGTACATAGATTTTAGCTACACAATCTCAAACACTCCATTATGCCTCACGATCATGGATGATCCCATTATTTGATATAGGACACCATGATAGGGGGTCTAATTTGAGACTCATCAGTTAGTATCATTTATTTATAGCATTTATTGTACATTTATCCCCTGCTTGATTCTACATAGTTAGAATATTTTAAAAAATACAAAAATAATATAACACTTCAAAATAAAAATACATTCAAAAATTGTAAAAACACCCAATTTTTTTTGATTGTATGCATCATCCATGTTTACATTACTACTATCATACTAAGACTTACATTTTATATTTCATGCTATTGTATGTCAATTTATCTACATTACCATGCTTCACTTGATCTTTTTTGAGTGTGCATAGTGACATCTAACTCTTTGATTGATTCACTCTACCCATTGAGGGGGAATTCCTACTTATACATTTGAGACATACATTAATAAACACACCCATTGGGGGCATATTATACATGACTACACCATCTAGGTTATGTCATTATTACACTAGAGACTTTGAGTTATCACACTGATGTATATTAATCTATAGATTACATAGATTACTACATCGACATTTCAATAGTACCTATCACTTATGTATTTCTTAGCATATAACTAATATTTTACTACACATGTTTTTCATACTTTCACATTTTCTTTGATTAGTTAGATATGTTTGTATTTCAGTTCTTACTTTGGTTTCATTCCTTTCTTATCATAACTTATGTGATTGCACTTTCTAGTTCCTATTTGTCTTCTATTTATGCCTTATGACATATGCAAATATCCTTTGATTCTATTCATGTGTGTGCCTTAAGACATCTACCAATGCCCTTTGTTTTTATTATTTCATGTGCTTGTGACCCTTGTGCCAAATTTTCTTTTTCCACTTGTATGTGTATGTGGCATTTGAGTATGCCTTCCATGCTTATCTTCTAGTTTGTGTTACATGTGTCCATGTACCTTGTTTGTATGGACCCTTGATCACCCTTGTATGCTTCTTGTTTCTTGCTTTGTATGCTTGTCTATTCCTCACTATGTGTAATACCATAATTCTAATATTACATTTATCTTGATTCTTGGATGCCATGATGGACATCATGCTCCATCCCTCCATCCTTACTAACAAACTAACAACTAACAACTAATATCTAACATTACCAGTCTAGTTTAATATCATGCACATGATTTTAAATTTTTATATCTATCTAGGCATACCCCTATTTATCTTACAATATATCAATTCAAATATTTCTATATCTTTATATATCTTGTCAAATATTCAATGCTATATCTTGCATCTATATAGTTTAACATACTTGTAGGACTCTTTTCTTCTGAGGGAAGTCATTGTAGGTTCATCATTCCTACCCTCAAAAGAGGGAAAATAAAATAGGGGTTTGTAATAAAGATAAAACCTCATAATAGTTGAAACAACAACATTTAGAACACTCAGTATAGAATCTAGAGGTCAAACTGGTCAAACTAGAGCAAAAAAATAGTGATAGTTTTAGATCAGTAGTTAGGTTTCACACTAGAAAATAGTGCTAGAAATGGATAGTAGCACCAAAAATAGGGGTGTCCACATTTTTCTACTTCTATATAGGTAGGAAAACACTTATAGTTTCTAGAAATAGGCAAAAATTTTAGTTTAGGGATATTTTTACACTTTTAGATGAGTTAGATTCAATAGTTTTAGTATAATTTTCTTAGATATAGTGGGTTATCATTCATGGCATGATGGATCTCACTTTTAGTTTAAATTAGGTAGTTGACATAACTTTTAGATTAGAATCAATGTTTTAGACATCCGTGATTGGGGGAAGTGTGCATGGCACATTGATCTTCTTTTCTTTTCAATTTTAGTTTATTCTAGGCATTCTCAGTAGTTATGTGCCTTACTCCATCTGTAGGTGGTTGGCATCACATTTGAGTTAGAATTTCATACAAGTTTAAATTTTTGAGTACTCGAGTTCCTAAGTTCCTAATTTGGCTTTCACATAAACATTTTACATCTTTTTTGGAGAGGATTTAATACAAGCCTAACCTCCATCTTTTGAAATGGCCAAGAGTGGCTTAGTTTCTAGCACACATTTAGGCTATCCATGCTACATTGTTAGATTTATAGCACATCCATGGGATCCATGAGCCATTTCACATGACATATATTTTATACTAGTATTAATTTATAACTTAATTTCATGGGGCAATGATGGAGCCAAAGGTCTAGGTAACCTTTATATTCTTGAGCCACCTACTCAAAGGGACTAGACACATAGTCGAGACATTGATTAACACATGCATGATTCGTTAGCTTCACATAGTTGGTGATGAGGGAGCCAAAGGGACAACCTTTGCATTTTATAGCCATTTTTTAGGGAACTGAGAATTCATCTCCATTCATGATATTACTCTTGATTCAATACACACTCAACATCATCCAACATATTCTAGCATCATAAGAAGTTTTGTATTAATTCACGTACCCAGTGAGGCGTATTTATTCCTTTCTCTTCCTCTTACTTAGATCTTATACATTATTATTTTAGATATAGTGTATCTAGTAAGAACTGATCTAATTTATGCTTTCATTATAGATTCACAATTCACAGTGTGTTCTCTCTATGCACATCCAACATCACACAACTTCATGAGCTTCATCCTTATAGGTAAGTTTAGGTATGCTTATGATTTTCCTTTATCTTAGTATTTCACTTTGCTACATCACTAAAATAAAGGGGGGGAAAATATATCCATATAAAATTCAAAATTATACAACTTCAATATGGCTAAGACACCTAATCCATAGGTCTTACTATTGGCTCACATAACCTTTCTAGGCTACTTCTTTCATTGATTCCTAGTCATCAAAAGCTTTCTAGACTTAGCCCTTTCAGACCCAAGTAACCCTTTTGAGCTTAGATCCATTCCCCTAGGTCTCATCTCCATAGGACAATAATAATCAAATATGATAGGAGTACTAGAACCTAGGGCGTCCTATTTTTGGTGCTGTTGTCCAAGTTCACTTTTGCTTCCAATAATTAGATTCTTTTAATTGCTTATATTTTTACCTATCAGACTCATATGAATTCATTTAACCCATGATCATTAGTTTCCATAAAAAAGGCTTTTTAAAGTCCATTTAGAAGGGTTGGTACTCATTTTTAAGAGAGACGTAAGAATATAAGTACACTCAAGCACTCCTCCCTATTTTTTGCATACAACCTTCCAATATTATTCAAAGCCTACTCAAGTCATTGCACCAATCCCTAGCCAGCTAAAGCACATCCAGTTTTTCATTCTAGTTACATTGATCATAGACAAATTATACCAAGCACTTCAATGGGAGAACTACATTATCTTGATCCCTCTTTAGAGTATTAGTATGTAGGTAATGTGCCCACATATGGGGTGTGAAGTGCATCTAATGTATCCTTTACACACTAACCCCTTTTCTCTCTTTCCCAAGTTTGCATTCAAGTTTAAGCACCAAGAGATCCTAAGGATTTTGAATATTAAAATAGGCACATAGTGAGCTCCATAAGGTCTGAAGCCCTAAAATTTTAGTGACAGGGTAACACAGGCATTTTGAATAGAACCCAAAAAGCTTTTAGCCTAAAGAAAACAATGTTAGAATATGACTACAACATCGAACAATAAGGTGTCCTATTTTTGGTGCTCCTATCTAATAAAGAAATGAAGTCCAAAGACCTATTTATAACTATTTCTAAGTCTTGCTCTTCTAGTATCAAACCTTGTCTCATTCCATATTAGCCAGAATAAGCTAAGTTCTAATCTCTCTCACTTCTTACTATATTTAGAAAATGTAAAAATACAATCTATTTACACAAATAAATAGGCTAATTAAATTATATTTATTTACTAATTTACATTTCTTAACCCCTTTATTATTTAATAATATAAGTCTAATAATTTAAAAACAATAAAACACTTATCATAGCTTAATGAATTCAACATATGTTATATTTGAGTTTTAACATCTAATTAGCCTGCTATAGAGATAGTCTATCACCCTTGTACCTTAGGCTATCTCTATCCCCTTTAACCCTAGATAACCTAAATTTAAAATTTTTTAGAGTTAAATATGAACTAGGGAAATGAGAGTAAAATTAGGCCAAACTAGTATAAATTAGGTAAATTAGTGATAAATATGAGAACTTGGGGAAATTAAGGAAACTAGTGAAACTTGGGGAAGTTTGTGTAAAGTTAGATTAAAATTAAATTAAACTCAACTAAGTTAGTTAAATTAATGACAAATAAGTGAAATTAGAGAAATTGGGGAGAATACAAAAATTAGTGAAACATGGAAAAACTAGGAAAATTAGATTAAAAATATGCTGAACTTGATGAAATATGGCCAAACTTATGAAAATTAGGAAATTAGTGAAAATAAGGGAAATTAGATAATGAAACTTGGAGAAATTAGGGTCAAATGAAAGTAAAATTAGGCCAAACTTATGAAATTAAGGCAATTAATGATAAATAGGGGAAACAATAAAAATTAGGGAAATCTTAAAAATTAGTGAAACCTATGGAAATTAGGAAAAATTATGGAAATTAGAGAAACTTGGGGAAATTAGAGTAAAACTAGGCTAGACTTGAAAAAACTAGCCAACATTGATGAAATTAGGCTAAACTTACAAAATTAGGGAAATTAGTGACAAATAAGGAGAATTAGAGAATATGGGAAAATCACAAAAAATTACATAAACTAGTCAAACTTGGGAAAATTTGGGTAAAATTAGGCCAAACTTGATGAAATAGGTAAATTCATGACAAATATAGAAAACTAGATAAATTGGGAGAATTAAAGGAAACTACATAAATTGGGATAAATTAAAGTACAATTAGGCCAAACTTGATGAAATTAAGTAAATTAATGACAAATAGGGAAAATTAGAGAAATTGGGGTAATTAGAGGAAATTGTATATATTAGGTAAATTAGAGTAAATTAGGGTAAAATTATAGTAAAATTAAGTCAAATTTGATGAAATTAGGGGAATTAGTGACAAATAGGGGAAAGTAGGGAAATTTGGTAAATTAAGAAGGATTAAAAAAATTAGTGAAACCTGGGAAAATTAAAATAAATTAGAGTAAAATGAGGCCATATTTGAAAAACATTTTCCAAACTTGACAAAATTGGGCCAAACTTACAAAATTAGGGAAATTAGTGACAATTATAGGAAACTAAGGAAATTGAGGAAATTAGGAAAAATTATAAAAATTGGTGAAACTTTGGAAAATTATGGAAATTAGAGCAAAAATAGGTTTAATTTGATAAAATTTGGCTAAAATTGAAAAAAATGGGCCAAACTTACATAATTAGGGAAAATAGTTACAAAGAAAGTAAATTAGGAAAATTGGGGAAATTATGGAAAATTATAGGAATTAGAGTAAAATTAGGCCAAATAGACAAAATTAATTAAATTAGAGACAAACCTACATATTTTTTCATTATATTTTTTTATTAAAATGATTTAAATTACGTAAGTTAGTGAACTTTTACATTTTTTCATTTGATATAATTATTATTCTTATCTTAAAATTTTCTCTAATTTGTATTTCATAATAATTATTATTATAAATTTTTCCCCCAAACAAATTTGTAGCTTCATATTAATAAAAAAGGAAATTATATTTTGTATATGTATGTAAAATTCCAAAAGGAAAAAGAGTAAGGAATAACAATATCATGAAAATGTGCAAATCATTACAAATTAAGTCTTAAAATACAAACTTCATGGGCCATCAATGTACCAGATCACCCGATGATAAAAAATATAAATAAGTAGTGGGAAACCACACATAGATGCTACCCTATATCACAAAACCATTGAAAAATCAAATAAAACTAGGTTGCATTGACTTGGAGACCAAAGGGTATCCACACCTTAAAAAATAGAGAGTAAGGTAGGGGTGCGGTTGGCAGCTTCCACTTAGCCCTATTTAGTATCTAAGTTTGAAAAATGGAAAGACTAACAAGATTCAATCTCTAACCCAAAAAAATGGTTGTTCCATCCAAGGCCAACTTCCAAACTTGAAAATTGAGCCCCACTAATAAATCCCCCTCTACCCCTTATAAGATCATCTAAATAACAACTATGGTTATTATAACCTTAGTGAAGAGGGGTGTCAATGAGCATATCCCAACCTAGAGAAAAAAAATCCATCTCCTTTCCCACATCTAAAATATTATAATTTCATCAATAGCCAACCTACTGCATCTTATGGAGTATATTTTCCACTTGATTCAAGGCCCATAAATACTCTAAACTTATTAAATGGTAAAACCTTAGCACCATCACCAAAGTGATTATATTTGACATAATCATCTAGAATCACCTAAAAGTGGCATTTGGATGTTAAGAGTGTTGTTTAATAAAACCTATTCCTATCTTATCCCTAGACCTATCCTGTATCCTTTATCACACTTTTTCAACCATTATGCAAACCACAAACATCTCTACTTATCCAAAACATAGTCTTAGACCTACATTCCTAGATCTTATCCCTTCGTGCCCATCATCCTACCAATTGGACACTAGTGCCACATTAAGGACAGTAGAACCATATGGCACTAGTGTCCCTTGCCCTAACTTTCCTGAATGAATATATTTTAAACATGTGTAACCTTTCTAAGGTCATCCTAAACACATTTTATTATCTTCATAAGCTAAGAAATACTATAAATACAAAACTATTAGGCCTCTATCCACTAGATGGAAAATAGATACAAAAATCCTATTCAAAAAAGAAACAAGTTTATAAAAATCAAGGTTATTAATCCCTATTCTACCATACATATGTATACTACCATCTACAGCTGCCCTAAGCCCAAATTTCAAAGATTTCTAATCTCAAGCAAACTTAAGGCATTTAAAACCACTATCATTCTAGTATTCACTTGTACTTGCATTAAGCACTAGGTGGGATAACTCCATTGGGCTTGATCCCTCTTTAGAGTATTGGTATATAAGCAACTCTCTTCATAATGGGGTGTTGAGGATGTCTAGCCTATCCTACTAACAAACACATATTTTAATCTCATGTCATACTTACAAGGAGGATTAGGGTTTGTAACATAAATAAGCAATTACAGGCATAATATATATTTCTATATTTTATGTGCACAGGAAAAAAACCTAGAAATATAGGCACACGTGCTCCTAGAAATTAGGAATAGTCCTACAAAAAAGACACTAACACCATTTATTAAGACATTAGAGCCATATGGTTCTACTATATAGGTGGGACACTACTATCTAGGGAATAATTTGACTTAATGACCCTATAGATGATGCTCAGACCTATACATAAGCCAATTTTTAGAACCAAAATCTTCTAGGATAGTTGTTTTCTAGATAAGTATGTATTTTCACATATTTATAACTATTTTTTAGAAAGTCAAAGCAAGTCAAATTATATAAAAAATTGGTGGTTATTTATTGCATATTATTTCACTAATTTAGACAACTTTATCCTTTAATCTAACTTAGGATTTACATCAAGTTAAAACTTAAAAGGTTAATTCATTTGTAAAACCTGACTTACTTTGAATATTACTCAAAACCTAGTTTTCCTTCTCTAAATTCTTGTGCACTAAAGTAGGATTACATAATTCCATTTAAATTTTTTTTTTGGAATAATATAGCTCATTAAATCAACTCACATGTTAGGGTTTCATTTATTTGAATATAATATAAATTTTTGAAAGGAAAACCTAATTCAAAATACCCTAACCTTCGATGTTCTTAGGGTTTGTATCCTTTTTTTTCCTATTTTCATTAGCTACTTTAACTTTTTCAAATTTCATATATTTAATTTTAGTATTTCTATTCAAAATTGTTTATTGTATGCCAACTAAAAAAGCTATCTATCTTCCATTAAGAAGAAGTGATAGACTAGGTGGTAATCCTATAGAGCATATACAAATTCCTACTATCTGAGCTTATAACATGGATAAGAGACCTATCATAACTCTAGTTATGCATATTTCACACCCTAATTATGTTGACTTCAATGATAATACATCCTAAAATGAAAAATATAACCAAGAGTAAGATGATATACACTTTGAAAATTAGGAAACTCTCCCTCAACTTAATAATGATGACATAATTATCAAAAAGGATGAGATATTATAGGGTTTCAAAGATATAATCTAGGAATATCCCCTTTATCATGAAAAATTCCTACAAGCCATATTGGAAATCAATAATAAAATAAATGATGGTCAATCTTCAACTCCCCAAGTTAATAATGTTGTTACACCTATAGTGGGGTCAACTCAACCAACTCAACTAGCACAACCTAAAATTATAATTCAACAACCATAATTGATAAATACACCACTTGTGGATAGTTATTGCACTCCAAATGTATAATCCCTTATGCATGATATTCATACTCTACAGTCTAAGGTGTTACATCTTGAGAAGGGAGCCACTAGGCCATCACATGCCTTGGATTCTAATATTCTCTTACATACAACTTTATAACATCAAATAGTGATAAATACCTTCTCATATAATTTCATGGCACCTAAGATTATATTATATGATGGAAAGGGTGACCTAAAGCATTGCCTTAGAGTTTTTCACATAGCATGTTTGGACTACATGTCTAATGATTGGATTCTCATGATGTTGTTTCCATGTAGTTTAAAGGATTATGCCTTACAATGGTTTTATGATTTACTAAATCAATAGATCACATCATCTAATACTTTTATCAACATATTATTAGCACATTTTTCCATCAACATTAGTGATAAGATATCATATTCACAAGTGGCACAATTAAAATAAAAGTCAAACAAGCCTATCACATAATATGTCTTATGATACAAGACTATATTAGCCAAATTAACTATCCCAATGGCAGATAGAGAACTTAATTACATATTTAAATAAAGTCTCTTACTAGCATTACATGAAGTTATCTTACTCAAGAAATTTCCTATATTTACAGATTTGTGCCACACAGTCAAGGAAAGAGAGGTTAAGCTCCTATCAATGGGCCAACTCAAGTATAATAATGCATCAAAATCAACTATTAAGATTTCCAAAAAACATCCATAAAAGGTAAGGGACATTGAGAAACAAAGTGATTAAAATTCCATAGTCAATACAAGTTCAAAACCATCTCCTTAGCATTGAGCTTTCACTAACCTTCCAGAGTCACCAGCATGGGTTTTATAATAGCTCTTATAATGCAATGTCATATCTCTCTGTCCCATTAAAGAGGTTGATACAACATGATGTATTCCAAAGAAATATGATTATAATGCATTATACAAGTATCATAGGGCATTATTCCACATGAGAAATAGATGCATAAGCCTAAAGCATAAGATACAAGATTTGATTGAGGCTAATATTATTGATGTGGGCATACCCATGAGGCACCAAAACACATCAAACAAAAGATAAGCATTGAAGATATTTTTAGATCCTTTCCCAAAGCAAATTATGAATCATGTAAGGGAACATTAGGTGTTCACTATACATGTTAGGCACATACAACACCAACTTCATATCATAGAGTTATAGAGGAGGTACATCCATTGCACAACATCATTGACATGTACCATACTATAGTGCCACCTAGACCACTCATCAAATTATTAGAGTAGGAGATTGTTGATTTAATAAAAATTTACATGCACTCTTTATATGAGCATACATTTATCACCATCCTATCTAGAGTGTTATGGTTGATAATGGGTTAATCATAAGCACTTGCACTATGACACTTTTGCAGCGTTTGGGGTACTTAGATAAGGATATATTACCCATAAACACAATCATCAGTGGTTTTAATGATTATGTTTACAGCTCCATTAGGGAAATTGTGCTTCCATTATAAGTTGGACCAACACACATAACCACTCAATTCTTAGTAGTACCTAATATAGGTGTGTTTGATATGCTATTAGGTAGACCATGGTTATAATAGTTCTGAGCCATCCCATATATAGTAAACTGATGCCTAAAGTACATTCATGTAAATTAGGTGGTCAACATTGAGGGTCTCCCATATGAGTATCCTCTACCCATCCCATAGGTAGTTATAGAATAGTCACTAGTTACAATTCTAGCACCATTACTTGATATTACACAATTACCAACTATAGATTAGAATATAGTTTCTATTCATACATCACATAGTTTAATATATCCACTAGTGTAGGTGAGGTATACTCTTACTATATCAACACATACACATACTCTCTCATGAAGATCATTATTAGATATACTTCTGCATCATAAATATGTCATAAGTTCTAGAGGACCTTCTTCTACTCAGTTTATGTTGAGATTAGTATCTTTGGGTTCTCAGGGTTATCATCATAAGGCACCTATGTCACGTATAACATTTTATACTAGATGGGTTGCTAAGATCCTTATAGTTCACATGACATCATAGTGAGTGCCATAAATTCATAACATCACTACATAGGTAGATACATACATATATTACTCCACATAGTAGATTATGGGATCACAGTTTCCCTTTCACATATAGCGCATGCTCATTATTCCCTTATTAAACACATACCACAATGATAGTGAGTCTCCCATGAGACTCATTGGTTAGTACTTACTCCTTGTACATAATTTCTTCTCACTTGCTCCTTGTACATAGTTTATTTTCATTTTCTTACATAGTTTATTTTCATTTTCTTGTACATAGCTTATATCCAGAAAACAAAAAAATAATATAACATGTTAAAACACAAAAAGCATTCAAAACATTACCTAGAAAACACAAAATTTATAGATTTTATGTATTGCTGTGTTTACATTTATTTTATTTTCCAAACACTACATATGCTAGCTATCTTAGTATAGTTAGTTTTGTCATAAATATATGCTTCACTTGTTATTTTTGAGTGCTTACAGATTACATATAGGGACTCCAACCCACTACATTGATCTATACTTGCTATCATCTACCCAAGGGAGGCATACACACTGATCCAAGATTATTCATTTGATACATCTACCCACTCGAGGGAATCTTATACATAGTTTTTATTATCAAGTTATATACTTAATTTTATACATTCCAATTTAATCATTAATATATCTTGATATTGATCACTGCTACTCATACTTAAATTTTTTTATTGACTTTCACTAGTTAGACTCAACATATGTACATCCTAACATTTACATAGATTTGTACTACATTCATAAATACTTTAAGTTATAGATTTTCTATTTTAGACTTGATTATGTTTCCTATGATTTTTCTATTTGAGGGAATTTGAATATGTCATTATTCTTTGGCTCTATTCCACTTCTATTCATGTATGCCTTAGACATGTGCCCATGTCCCTTGTGTGTGATTTCATGATTGTGTATGCAAACATTTGAACATTTCCTTATATGTGGTTATAATCTAAATTAATTTTTGCTTGTGTATGTGGACATTTAAACATGTACTTGTATGTATTCTATTCCCAGATTTAGTTACATATGCCCATGTCCCTTGTATTATGGTCCCTTAGCCTATTTTGTAGTCCTCATGTGTTTTGTAAGTATACTTTCTTGTATGATTCATCACCATGACACTTGTATTATCTTATTACACACACCAATTTTTTATTCCATGAGGGAACTCACACATCTACCCTTCCTACTTGGGTGATGTGATGGAAATCATGCCCCATCCCCTTAGGTGGCTACTCAGATTTGCTATTATAAACATTGATTACATATAGATTTACACCTTTTTTCAATGCTAGATACAACATACATATTAAACTATATACCTATGCTTAGATTATTTTACATTCTAATGTTATATTTGCACATTATATTGGATTATCATGAAATTATCATATATGCTCTGACTAACACATTTTGTAGAGCTATTTTATTTTAAAGATAGTTTTTTCATAGGTAAATAAATACCCTCAAAAGAGGGGGATTTCATAGGGGTTTTTCATAGTTATTAGGGTCCTACATTGCTATTCATAGATCATTTTTATCACACAGGCTTAGTTTTAGGAAATTAGACATAGGCAAGACACATGAAAAAATAGGGAATCAAAAAGTAATTCAGTCACCTAAATTTTAGAATGGATAGAAATTATCACCCAGATTGGGACACTAACACCACATAGATATACTATGCACTACATGGAGCTACTATCTAGTAGCCCCAAATTTAGGGAAATTTAGATTAGCTATAATAGTAAACTAAATATAGTATAAATTTGCACAACTATAGTTATAGGTTTGACAATCATGTTTAATTTTTTTTTAGTTAAACTAATTTCAACTCAAATTCATAACATTTGATAATGTTGGGGGAATAATTCATGGTATAATAATCTACACATTTAGTTTAGATAGAAAGACATAGTTACTACAACTTAGTATATAATTAGTATACTCAAATATCAGATTGGGGGCATGTTTGCAACACATAGTTTCTATATGCTTAATTACACACAATTTTATTAGATGGAATGAAAAAGTCCATGTCATTTTCTATGTTTTATACACTTGATATCATATTCTATGTTATCACCAATTTCATGCCTTTATTTATAGTGGTTGGCATTCTCAAGTGGCATAGAGCCTCACAATGTACCCAAATGGTTGCAAAGCTGATATATATATAGTCAGATATACACATTTAGAAAATTTAAGCACTTTTTGTAGTTTAGTTTTAGATGCATCTACTACACATAGGTGGGAAATGATGGAGTCATAGCCTACTTAATTTCTTGAGCCACCTAAATGATAGGGTTAGGCAACTCATAGTCTAATTCAAGCTATTCATAGGTCATGATATAATAAGTAGGGGTGGGAAATGGAGTCAAAATTAGATTGAGTTATTGATCCACCCACATATGAGGATTGAGAAAGATATTGGTTCAATCTAATCTATTAAATGATTTGATCATTATGTACACACACACACACACACACACACACACATACATGTTATCACTAGGTTCATGTATTAGTTTGCATACCCAATGAGGTGTAATCATTCCTTTCCTCTTTCCAATCTCTTTACTCAACATTACTTAGTTACTTTATTTATCATAATATTTTTCTTTTTGATAGCTCTTAAGTAAGGACTAATTTTGGCATGTTTCAATATAGGTCATGTTTTGGATCATGCTTCACATACATATACCCACTTCACATACTCAAAATTAGCTACACAGGATTCACTTCCTAGGTAAGTCTAGGTACACTTATTTTTCCTTTATACTAGTCATTTCACTTTGATGCATTTCTAGCATAAAGGGGGGGAAATATAATCATGTAAAAGTGGTATTTGGATGTTAAGAGTGTTGCTTGAGATAACCTAGTACTAGCTTAGCCATAGACATATCCTAGATCTTTTATTACACTTTTCCAACCATCGTGAAGACCATATACATATTTAGTTAGCCAAAACAAAATATCAAAATTGTATTCCTAGATCTTGGCCCTTTGTGCCTAATAACCTTCCATTTGGAAATTAGCACCACATTAAGGACACTAGAGCCACATGGCACTAGTGTCCCTTTCCATAAATCTCTCAAATGGATACATTTTAAAAAGTTTAACCCTCCTAAGGTTGACCTAAACACATTTTATTATCCACATAAGCTACGAAACAATATAAATAAAATACTATTAGACCTCTTTCCACTAGATGGAAAAGATATGTAAAAATCCTATTAAAATAAGAAATAAGATGAGAAAAATCAAGGTTATTAATCCTTATTCTACCCTACTTCTACATACTACCATCTACAACTACCCTAAGACCAAATTTAAAAGATTTACAATCTCAAGCACACTCAAGGCATCCAATACCGCTATAATTATAGAATTCACTTGTACTTACACCAAGCACTAAGTGGGAGAAATACATCAAGCTTGATCCCTCCTCAGAGTATTGGTATGTAGGAAACTCTCTTCACAATAGGGTGTTGAGGAAGTCCATCCTATCCTACTAATGAACACACATTTTTAGCTCATCATACTTACAAGGAAGATTAGGGTTTGTAACTTAAATTAACTATTAAAATCACAATAAAATGTTTTAAATTTCATGCACATAAGAACATAACCTATAAACACATGCATAAGTACCCCCAAAAATTAGTAACAATCTTGCAAATAGGAAACTAGTGTGATTTTTAGAACACTAAAGCCACATGGCACTACTATCTAATTGGGACATGACTATCTAGGGAAGAATCTGACTTAGGAACCCTATTTACAATACTTAGACTTGTCCATAACCTATTTTTTAGTACCCAAATCTTCTATGATAATTATTTTCTATATAATTCTATATTTGCACATATTTATGACTATTTTTTAGAAAGTCAAATCAAGTCAAATTCTATAAAAAATTAGTGTTTATTTATTGCATATCATTTCACTAATTTATAAAATTCAATCCTTTAATATAACTTAGGATTTACATAGCTAAAACCTAAAAAGGTTAAATCATCATCCTTTAACTTGAATGGTAACATAGACTATTTGAATTTTCATAACCTAAGATTATGTTTAACCCTAAAATCTAGATTGAGGAATCTAGGGTTTAATGGGTAGAGATATCATAGGGTACAAGGGTGAAAAATTATCTCTATGACATACTAATTAATTATAAAACTTAAATAAAACATATATTTAATTTATTATACTAAGATATGAAAAATGGAAAGTTAGCTATACTAGATATTACAATGGTAATGAAAAGAAGATACTTATCTAGTTACAACGCTAACATAGATTTATATCTAGAATAGGTAGGAAGTAAAATAGAAAAGGATTATGGATCAATCTTCAAATTATAAAAATTTGAGTTCTATAGCCTCAAACACTTACATCGACCTTAGATGGTTGCATCGATGCTTCTATTTAACTAGGACATAGGTGTCCTATATGTCATACTTGATAGACTTGGATATGACCACCTAGAATATTCTAGGTTCTATGTCACCTTTACTCTAGTGTCCTTAAATATGTATCATGGGTTGTCATTCCTTTTAAAATATCAAAACACTAGTTCTTGATCTTCATAATGGCTATGGGAAAAATAGGTTAGTGTACACATGATTTTGAGCTACCCAAAAAACCACTCTATCAATTATCACTATGTACATAAAAAATATTTTGAATAGGTCCTCAAACTTACATAGTTATCCCTTATGTGTTAGATTATGTGTACATAAGGATATAATGTGTGATAAGTAAGTACATAAAGTGACCTATCTTTTAAATTTTCAAATGTGGCTCATGGGATGCTCCTTCAGTACTTCAACCTTATAGATGTGCTTTCCCTTAGATTGATATTGAAATAAAATAAAATAGGGAAGTTTTTATCACTTGAGTGCTAAATTGAATTCATTTTATAAGTTTACTTGTGAGTTATTTGGTTTGTGCTAGATCTTTTATTAGGTGAGGAAGGAATGGAGATTGATCCTCTATTTATACCAATCCATTCTGAGCATTTCTCACATTAAAAAACTTAGGCCAATCATAAGAATATGTTTCATTTGAAAAATGGATGAATTTAGGGCACTTGACACTTGCATTGGGATATGACACTTATATTGACATATACATCTGACTAGGACACAATTGTTTGAGGAAAAATAGTCATAGGTCCAAAACTTGTATAGATAGAAGATAAGCAAGTTTACAACATTTTGAGCATCATATAAGGTCTGATTCTTTATTAAAACATGGGTTGGACTAAGATAAAAGTAATAAGCATAGAGATATAGTTTATGTGATCCTATTGGTAATGGAAAGGGTATATAAGTTAAAGTTACATCCATGATATGTATTTGCTAATTGTATAAGACTAAAGTGATATATAATTCATAAATAGTGTCTACATCCCCCCCTTTAATCTAGTAATGAAATTGCTAGTTTAAAGGAAAATAAATGCATACCTGGGTATTTATAACACACCTTGCCTTTGATTGAGTCCAACTTGAGTTATTTTCTAGTCACTAAAATATAAATAATATCATGTTACAATATATAATTAGTGCATATAATCTGAAATTAAAAGCATTGAAATGATTGAAATTGAAAGATAGCAAGGTTTAGGAGTACACCTTTATATCGATGCAATTGCCTTACCTTTTGACAATTTGATTTGAAGAGATGTATCACTATGAATCATTGGAGCTATGATTAGGACAAATATAAAATTTGGAAAGTGAATATATCTAAAGAGATAAAGAGATATTGGTGGACACATTCCCCCAAATTTAGAGAAAAGGTGAGTTTCCACTAGGTAATTGAGATTAACTCAATTGTGTAACCCAATCATACTTAAAACCTAGTGAGAATGAGTGAACCAAGTCAACTCACTCTATAAAAATGGTGAGGATAGATGATGTAATAAATTACAACCTATAAAATTGGTAGGATTAAATGATTTAATTACCTCAATCATACCAAAAGTGAATAAACTATTGTAGTAGATTGGCTTAATATAGTCTGTAAAATTCCAACTTGGTGGGTGATGACAATCCATATAAGTGTTTGAAATATGAAAGTTGATTGATTTTACAAATTTTAGGTTTTTTTTGAATAACATATGAACCTTAGATATGTCTCATGCTAAAATAATGTATAATAATGGTATCAATGTATATAATTATGCCACAAATGTGTATCTAAATCATATAATTGTACAATTTAGCCAATATGAAAACTATATAAGTGTGGAGAACATGTTTCCAAAACATGTAACCACTATAATATGAAACTAAGAAATAGTGTAATTTTGGAGAACATGTTTCCATAACATTCCCCCATTGTAATATGAATCTATGAATTGGTGTATGTGTGGAGAGCACATTTCTAAAACACACACCTACTATAATCTAAATTTATGATCTAGTGTAAGTGTGGATAACATGTTTCCAAAACATGCCACAACTATATATCTAAATTTGTGAAGAATGTGAAATCCATGCCTCTATGACATGCCCCCAATAATATTCCCCTCTTTTCAAGGTGAGGGGAAGTAGAAACTAGAATTCACCTTACCTCAAAAAGATAAGATAGATATATAGTATGTGTGTGAACCAAGTAACATATAGAAGGAACATGTATACACATAATATTTTCAAATTTTATAAAATACTATTGCTTTACATATTATAGGAACCCATTGAGACTCAATATCTCTGAGTGCATGCCCTAAGGGGTGCACTAGGAAAGGGGTGTGCAGACTATTGGTGCTTCATAGGATTGTTGTCCCTTATTAACACATATTTCCAATCCAACCAGCTCCTGAAAACCATTCCCTAAGCTATTACTCCTCCCTTGCACACTCCTCTAGTATTTTTCCTCATTCCATCATTATTTTCCTCACCTAATTCCCTTTTTTTATTCAACTATACTGGGTCAACTAGGTTGACCCTGTACATTTTTAGGGTATTTTTCACTTAGGATTTAGTTGACCTTTGGCCGTCTTAGCTCATGGTCTAGTGAATTATTATCTAGAATTATATAAGGTTAACTGGGTTGACCCTATCAATCAACATTTTTGAAAGGGTTTAGGGAAATATCCACATATAAATAAAAGATCATTTCATCATTATTTCAATATGCAATAAAGAGTTATTATTAGCTCATGCTTCTTTACAATCTTCTCTTCCACCATTCTACTTGAGGAGTCTTAGCTTAGGGTTTCTACTTGGATAATCTAGTATTGTGGATAATTCTTGGATGATTTATCCTTTCTTAGTGATCCTTACAAACCAAAAAAACATTTTATGAATCCCCATTGGCTAAGGGAGAGATTGAGTCTCAACGGGTTCACATTTAGGTAAGTATTCTCTAACTTTTCTCTTCTCTTTAGTAGATAGAAGTAAAATAAGTATTGGCTTCAAATAATATTACTCTTCATATTCCATATATTAGGGTACTACTCATACTTAGCTTAATTGGGATTATTTTACACATGTTTTGATTGTTTACTAACCCCTTACTTTATGCCATAAGCTTTGGTGAAAACTAGATTAGATTTACTTTACTTGTTATTAGATTAGGTGAAATATCAAAACCTAGGACCCTCTTAGGGTTATTACATGATTGTGTTAGATTGGAGGCTTTAGAACCCTCCTTAGCATAGTGTATTGTGATAAGTGATCCCCTAATAGGGTATATAGGATCCCCATATTGGTCATTCTCCCACTTAACAAATGTATTCCCAATCGAAAGTGTAGGTATGCTCTATCTTTTTTGAGCTAGGATTGATTTATAGACATGATAAATTTATAATTACATACATTCTATTGAACCTGACATGAATTAACCCTTACAAGATTTGTTCATTTATTTATTTATTTTATCATTATTTTTATCATATATTTTCCACACTGGGTTGACTGCATCGACCCATCTCTAAATTTTATGTGTAGGTTTAACACATAATCACATCGATACGACTTTGTTATTTTTTTGAAAGTTTTTTTTAGGTACAAATTATTGGATTGACTTAATTAACCAAATAATTTTTTCCACATTTATCTACTTCTAGTTTAGACTACTAGGTCAACCTAGTCAACCTTGTAAATTTTTATGTATCCTATTCAACATACTAGGTCAACCCAATTGACCTTGTATATTTTAATCACTCAATAAAAAGCTTATACAAAGCTAGATCAACTCAGTCGACCCTATCAGAATTTTTTTAAGGTATTTATCAAGGTTCATTGACATAAATCTAACTTATCTACATATTCAAAATCATTAAGGTTCCTTTCTATCCTTTCTCTCTTTCTTTACAGTCTTTTATTTTCACAATTTGTAGTCTTTAAGACTACCCCTATATAGTAAATTAAATCAACCCTATCGACCTAGTTCTATATTTTGTGTGCTATCTAGATAATTGGATTGAATCTATCAACCATATTCATTATCAAACCTTACTTTTTTAGTATAGAGGTGACATTGTCGACCCTATTATGTATTCTATGTATATACTATCAACTATATTGACACTGTACATTGTTTTAAAGTTGGAATTAACATTTATATGTTAGTAATTAGCTCACACTTTCATTTCTTGTTACTTTCATGTTTATAATAGAACACATAGTTTAATTATGTGGTTTTAAATATGCCATTTAGTTTCACTATTTTCTATTTTATGCACACATGACCAAATCACAAAATATTAACAAACACTTTAACAATTATCTACCCAAGGCCAACCTACTTGGATTTCATCACCAAGGGTGAAGCCAAATTAGGTTTTTGGCCAAGTATAAACACATGTTTAATGGTATATTATAGTTAAGCACCTGACACCCTTATCACTATGGTGTGTGAAGTGAGGGGGTAGACCCTAATACCAAGCCTGTACCATTACTAATACAAATCCTTTTTAGCCCAAACTTCTTGAAACTATCCTTATATTGATTTTTAGTTTCTTATTTACAACCAACTGACCATCACTTTTAAAATCATATTCTAATAATCTAACAAACATTTAGGTTGACAAACTAGTTAGCTTTTAATTTTTAAGTTGATTGCTTGCTCTTTGTTCAATTGTATTTTGTATTACAAAAAATTGCATTAGCTAACATTGGTGCAAGGTTTTATGTTGTGTACCTTAATTGGGTCAACCTCATTGATCCAATTAATTGTTTGTTTACTTTTAGTTCTTAATTTTCTAAGTACTTGTAAAATTATTTTTAGTACATGGTTATTTTAGTCAACACAGTCTATCATAGACTTTCTAATTTTCCTTGTTTATTAAACTAAGTTGACCCAGTCAACCCTATATACTTTTTTAGCCTCTATTTTTCTATGCTAGGTTAACCTATTTGACCTTGTTTTATTTGTAGGCCCTATTTCATGTGATAGGTTAAACCAGTTGACATTGTACTATTTTATGCCTTCTCTATTTATCGATCTAGTTTACTATCTTTCTTTGTTAGCATTTTTTTCATTTCTTTCCATTCATAAATAAGTCTTATATCAAAATCTTCTTGGATATCTTGAATCCATTTATATACTATATGGGATGTTCATTTGTTCCTCTATTTTTTTCCCAAGAACATCATCACTCTTGGGTCACCTCTTCCCCTCCTTCATCTATGACTTGTCAAATGATGCAAATCATACCTCAAGATGAAGTTGATGGGACTGATCCTTTTTATACTTACCAAGATACTTATCATATATAAAATTTTCAAACTAATGTGGGAAAAATTGACACAAATTTAATAAATAATCCCAATCATAATCCATCTTCTAATAACCCTCTCCCTAGCACCAATTTAGGGAGTGCTCCTACCAACACCAACCCACTTCTTGATATAACTCAACTTTTTGCCCGAGTAATCCAATAAATGAAATAATGAAAAAATATAACACTAATCAAATGATGTAACTTCAAAAACATTTGATTAATATGGATAATCAACCTCTAACTATCCATCCTCAAGCTAATCCCAATTATATTCCTCCACCTCTTAGAGATGCCTTAGGAAATGTTATTCCTCAACCCATAATTAATAACAAGATGCTTCAAACTATTCAAAATGAACCTTTATCTACCTTTATTGTATCCATTAATATTGGTAACATATCTCCAACTATCAAGTATGATGGGACTAAAGATCCTACCTCATTTCTCAAAGCCTTTGGCAAACTTTACAAAGAGTGGATCGAAACTAATTACTTTTCCACAAATAAATTTTAGTAAAAACCTTTATTGGTGATGTATTATAATGGTACAACCAATTACCCCAACATTCTATTTGTAATCTTGAAGCATTGGTTAATCCCTTAGTTAAAGAGTTTCAACACAATGATCTTCCTAAAAATTATCTTATCCACTTCATCAATGCTAAGCAATCTCCCATCAAATAAAATCATGATTTTATCCAAAAATAGAAATCATTTTCCCTTAAATCTGACCATAACATGATTGATGATAACTTGTTTAAACTCTTTATAATTGCGTTGACTCCTTATCTTCAATATAAGGTTAGAAACTTTGCTCCTAAAACACTTAATGAAGCTTTTAACCAAGATAGACATCAATATTTTATCATGAATCAATTAAAACCTAATCCTAAACATTTAAAAAGATCTTTTCAAACATATACAAATGCTATCACTAGTAATACTCTACAAATCAAACTAGGAGTTGCCAAAGCTGCTATTCCTTCACCTTCTCACACACCTCTCTCGATTCAACAAATGAAATAATTTTTACTGCCCTTTAAGCCTTTCATTTATCCTAATAATCCTCCCAAATGGTATGACCCTAATCTATTTTATTGGTTCCATGTTGACATTGGTCATTCCCATGAATCATGTAGAAGGCTCACTAAATTTTTTATTTCCTATATGCTTGGTGATTCATTTAATCATGAATCCATGATCAACCTTCATCATCAAGAGTACACTATTAATTCTCAAAAGCGATAAGATTCCAAAGATTCTACCTCAAATAATCAATTTTTTTTCTAAAACCAATAATCAACCAAATACTAAGGATGTTTGTATCATTGATGCTGATTATCACCAATATTATAACAAATCTCAATATGTTAAAACTACCAAGGTCAATTATCATCATAAACCAACTCATAAAGATCATATTACCAAAACTAAGAAGCCATCTTTATAAAAAAAACTTATTAAACACACTACAAATACTAATCTTACTTTAGAAGCCCACAAGGAACCACCTCCTCCTTCTGATCCTCTAACCACATCTATTTTTTCAAAAGATACTTTACCTCCTAACTCTCGTGTTGGTTCATCTAAATATCATTGGAACTTTCTTGAAGAACTTAACTCTATGCCTTGTAAGGTTACATTTATGGAGTTGGTTCATACTTCCCCTATCATCACAAGTTCCTTATGCAATAACTCCAAGAAATTGAATATCCATCCTATATTGATGAAGAACCACCTTTTATTGAATCTCAACCTACCAACATGAATACCATTGAAACTATGTGTCCTTCTTCCAAGCCTTCCATTGAATTCCTTGAAGAGGACATGATCAATGATGAAATAATTTTTCATGTCGATGATTTACCACTTTTTATTAAAATGGCCATTAATAATACCCTTATCTATAAAGTTCTAGTTAATGAAGGCTCTGGTATTAATGTGACATATTTTTGGCTTATCCAACAACTTGGTTATAACAAGGATAATCTCAAACAAACTCATCTTACCTACCATGGTTTTAATAAGACTAATCAGAATCCATTTGGTTATATTTATCTTCCATTAACCATTAGACCTAAGACCATTTGAACTAATCTTATGGTCATTGATTTACCTTTATCTTATAACATACACCTTAGTCACCCATGGACTCATCAAATTAGGGATATTAATTTTTTGATAGCCAATGCATTAAATTCTTACATAACGGAAAGTGGTATAAACGTGAGGCTGACCCCAACCCATGGAGAATTCATATTCCTAATCCCAAATCCCAATATCATATTCCTATAATTCTTGAGATCAATAGTGCTCCTTTACTCAAATTCATCAACATGAATCCTGATTTACAAGTCACTCTTGTAGATTTTGATGATGATGAACATAATGATTTGTAACACACTTCCAATACTACTAAGATACCTCCATACATTTTATAATGGCTTCCTCCTTCTTTATTACCTAGGGACCATACTATTCCTCTTATTGATGAGATTACTAATTTTCTCCCTTTATGCAATGCTCAAGAGTCTTTTTAACCTGAATATGCCTTCACTTGAAATGATTTTAGAGTGGCCAAATTATTTCAATATCCTCTCATCATGTTTCCTCATACATTTAGTAATATTAGGATTTCACCTTCTAAAACTTCCCTTGACTCTCAAGCATGTACAATTTCTCTAACATATGATGCTAATTATATAATGACCCAAGCTTAATCTCAAGATTTGGATGCCTAGCATTATCAAAAAACCTTAGCTCAAATTCATGTTTTTAATTGGGATGTTCATACCATTTCCATATATTATGCCTTAGATATCTAGGGTCATGTGCCTCCTACCAATTCTCAACTTATTGATACCCCTTGGGTGGTAGAGCAAATTATACCTTATGAATCTTCAAAAATTATAGCATCTCCTTTATCACCTATTGATCCAGTCATTGCATCTAATCCTTATCCTATCACTAAAACTAATGATATTCCAATCTCTTCTGATCCATCTACTTCTTATAATCTTGAGATTACAATAGATGCCAAGGCAACCGATGTTCATTAGATACATTATGTGTATGATAACCATGGTAATCAAATCCTAGATCTTGAAGTAGATGTTGATTTTTATGGTCCTCTTCCCACCTTGCCTAATGATGAAGCTATTCTTGAAATACTTCATGACTGAGAACCTCAACTTTCTTGGCAACATCATAAACTTGGGAATTTTAAAACTAAAACCCCTTATTTCAATAACTTCATTTCTAGCATTGATCATAAAAATAATCATATTTTTTCTTTAACTAATGCACCATACCAATTTTAATATGGTAATGCCATGATTATTAAAAAACCCACTTGAATTGAATAAGGCACTCCATCTTGTCCTTGACCAATTACATTATCTCATGAAATCTCACCTACTGAACATGATAATTTTAGCTTATTATTTGATAAGTATCATGAGGTTTTTGATTGGTCATATAAGGACATGCTTGGTATTTACCCTAGCATTATGGTGCATAATATAATTAATTATCCTAATGCTAAACCTATGCATCAAAAACAAAGATAATTTCCACCTTATGCCACAAAGAAATCATCAAATTACTTGATAAGTTTATCAAACTAATAGACTATTCTAAATGGGTTTGTAGCATTATTCCCATTTGAAAAAAGGTCACTATGGTCATTCACATTTTTATTGATTTCTACAATCTTAACCTCACTTGTCCCAAGGATAACTTTACTTTAAAATTTGATATATGCCATTATCAATTCTATAGCTGGTTATGAAATGTTATCTCTTATGGATGGCTTCTTGGGATATAATCAGATTCACATTGCCCTTAAAGACCATTATAAGACTACTTTCACCATGGAGTGGGGCACCTATTACTATGTCAAAATTCCCTTTAGCCTCAAAAATGTTGGAGCCACTTATTGATGAGAAATGGCTCACATATTTCATGATCTTATCCAAAAAATTATTGAAACCTATGTGGATGACCTAATTTTTAAATTTAAAATTCATATAGCTCATCTATCAGATCTTGATATTATCTTATATCATCTTCTTAAATACTAGGTTAGACTCAATCCTTACAAATGTGTCTTCAATGTCTCGTCTAGAAAATTTTTAGGATTCATAGACTTTCTCTATAGAATTGATGTTGACCCCACTAAGTTTAGTTCTATCATCAACATGCCCATTCCTCATTATATTCCCAACATTCATACTTAGGAAAACTTGGGGTAATTAGAAGATTCATCGTTGAAGTGGCTTATCATATTCACTCCATCAATTATCTTCTCAAGAGAGGCATTGCTTTAGAATGGATCGGCCCTTGCCAAAAAGCCTTTGAAAGAATCTTTGTTTCACCCACCTAAACTTCATCCTCCTAATAATCAACCATTGATTCTATATACACCTATATCAGTTGAGGCAATGCTTTCCCAACATGATGATACTAGAAGAGAGTATACTATCTACTACATTATCTGAGGGCTTATCGATTATGAAAAACATTATCATAGTTAAAAAGATTTGTCATTACATGATTTACTAGACCACTTATGTCATCATTCATTCTAACCCCATTCATCACTTCTTCTCCAAAGCCTTTCTTATTGAAGATAGAATTGGCAAATGGATGGTACTCCTTATGGAATTTAATCTCCACATCATCACTCAAAAAGTTATTAAAGGGCAAGTCATAACTGATCAAATTGTCATAGCTCATGTACCAGCTACTTCTCCCCTTCAAGATAGTATTACAAATGATAATATCCTCTATATTGGAGGTATTAATCAAGTTATTTCTATTAAATATTATTTTAATCACTTTACCACTTATCTTGAAGCAAATAATCTTGATGAATCATCTATTCCCTCCACTAATCCTAAAACTAAGGTAGTTATTGAGGAAATTCCTAAAATTAATGTCGACTTACATGGATATATGGACCCTTCACTTTGATAGTCCTAAATGACTTTAAGGAGTTGGGGCAAGTTGTATTCTCACAATTCCTCTTGGAAAGATCATTCCTTTATATTTTTGCTTAACATTTGATGTCACCAATAATATGGCTGAGTACGAAGCTCTAATCTTAGGCATGGGAGCTAATCTTGACTTAGACATAAATACCTACATGATTTAGGTGATTCTCATCTTATTTGCCACCAAGTTAATGCTGATTAACAATGAAAAAGAAAAAATATAATTACTTATCATAAAATTATAACCACTCTAGCTATGGATTTTATCTTTTTCACTATTGAGCCTATCCTTCAAGATCAAAATTCCATTGTTGATTCCCTCATTTATTCAACATCTCTATTTTATCCCCATCAAGTTATTTTTGATCTCACTTTTCTTATACAAATAAGCAAAATTTTGTCTTAAAATCAACCACCAGACTCACTTATCTACCACATCAAATATATTACCATTCAACAAAGATCATGGTATCAAGACATTATATAATTCGTAGAATATCAAACTTATCCTTCTAACTTATAATCTCATGAAAAGACTCACATTTATAAATAATATTTTAAATATGTATTTTGACATGAAATCCTTTATTATCATAATGCTAAAGGTACCTTTCTCTATTATGTTATGGAAGATGAGGTTCCTCCTCTTCTTGGACAAGCATATGGGGGAATTTGTAATGGCCACTATAGTGGACATGCTACAACATGAAAATGCCTACATATGGGTTATATTTTGCCTACTATTGAAAAGGATGAAATAAAATATACTAAAAATTGTACTTCTTTTCAACTTCATGATAATCTAATTCATTCACCTCTAGTCGAGCTTCAAGCTATCAAATTTCCTTGGCCATTTTCCACATGGGAATTCAATCTTATTAGCAAATTATCTCACTCCCATGATGGGAATGTTTTTATCATTACCACTACTAAATATTTTACCAAATAGGTTGAACCCATGCCCCTTGTTAATTTCATTGGTATTACTATTTATAAATTTATTCTTAATCAAATCATTATCCACTTTGGTGTTCCTCATACCATCATTTTAGACAATGGTGGTAACTTCAAAAATAAACATGTTAAACAACTTTATGCAAAATTAAAGACCAATCACAAATTTTATATGCCTTATCATCCATAATGAAATGGTCAAGCTAAGACCACAAAAAAAATTCTCCCAAAGATAATTCATGAAACTTGCATAGATTGGCATCTTCATCTATACCCTGATCTTTGGGCCTATTAGACAAACATACGTACTACCACTAGGGAAATGCCATTATTTTGAGTCTATGGTTTTAAGTTAGTTCTCCCATTATAATTTGAGCTTCACTCTCTCTATACATCTCTTCAATGTATCATTATTGATGAAGAATTACATGAAGATCACCTTCATGCCCTTGATTTCCTCGATGAAGGCTATCTTTCTACTTTGCAACATAACTACTAATAAAAAGATCGTATTGCCAAACAACATAATAAATTTGTTAAAATAACACATTTAATGTTGGCGATCTTGTAATTAAACTAGATTACACCCATGATAAAGAAGGAAAATATGCCCAAAAATGGTGGGGCCCTTTAGTCAAATATATTCTTGGTCTAAGCACCTATCACCTTCAAACTAATGAAGGCCATATTTTTAAAGAGCCCAATAATGAATAATTCCTCAAAAATTAATTTACCTAAAAATATTTCCTTCTTTTCATGCTTTCCATCTACATCTATCTAACACTTTTTGTAGTTTATTTACATGGGTTTCTCCCTCTACAATAATTCTCTCTTTTCACAAACATTTAATCCTTCCTTTTTGGTCTTTTAGTTTCCCCTTTCTTTCATGAGTTTCATTGTAAAACCACAAGTAGGACCCAATCTTCCTCATGATGTATCATAGTTTATATATTTTCATATAAATTTTACACTTTTTGGCATCCCTTGTATTTCTTGTTTGTGAGTTACATTGTAAAATTGCGGATAGGACCCGGTCTTCCTCACAAAATACCATATTTTTATTCCTCTTTATTTTTCACATGATTTTTGGCACCCTCATAGGTTTTTATTTTATGAGTTTCAGTGTAAGACCATGGATAGGACCTGACCCTCCTCATAAAATTACCATCTTGTCATTCCTTTTATAAGAAATTATTCTTCATCCTTGTTCTTAACTTTAGCTTTTGCTTCTTTTTGTAGATAGAATTTGCACAATAATATATGTTAGCATGTTTTCCTATACTTCCATTATTCTTATGATAAGGAATCACCCTTTTATGTCATTATATCCATTTTTTTCCTTTTTCACATTTTTTGTGATTTGAATCAATTCAAATTATTCAATGTGTCATTCTTCTTGATTTCCTTTCTTTTCACTCAATTTTGGATAAAACAAGGTTGAAGTCAAGATATCACTTTTATTTCACCTATATTTATGAGAATATTAAACACCATACTCTCTAAAGTTCTCTCTCTTAGAAACCAAGTCCTAAGTATTCAATTGAAAGTCATATTCAGCACCCATGTTTAGTTTTATAAATCCATATGGAGGAGGAATAGAAAAATCCATCAATAAAGTTAAAAGCCAAATCATTTGAAATAAAATATAATTATATATAAAAGGTAACATAAAAATCTCAAAAGTCAAAATCACACCAAAATATGTGATTCCAAACACATCTCCTATCTCTAATCAAAGCTAAAACTCCATAGTTGGCCTCACATAGAGCTGAGGTCCATTGGGGTGTGGTAGGCTAGTAGATTGGAATAGGAGAATTTAACAAACTCTATGGTGATACCTACTTTCTCATGTAAGTACCCACTATTCACAGCAGATGAATGGATTTGTAAGGGGTCTTTAGGAATAAGGAACACATTATGGGAAGGTAGGTCCATTTACTTTTCATGCATATAGCCTTCTTGGGATGATATATATACTTAATTTGTTGACCTATGACTTATGTGGCTAAGAGAAGTTCTTTAGAGTCCTTAAGGTCAAAAGTCCTCTTTTTTTGACAAACTTAGTTTGAGTGTCTTGACTTCTATAAAGAATTCCTCTACCTTGGTTTTTCCTTCAACCTCCCTTCCACCCATTTAATTTCCCCCCTTGATAGAAAAATTGTAATTACAAATCTATTTTCCCTCTTCTCTACTTATTATTCACATATTAAAAACATGATAACACTACTTTATTTTATTTTTATCTATCCTTAGAGTGAAACAACATGTTTGAGAAAATATGGATTAGCTTTCTTTATACCAATGACTTACATTCCTAGACTTATTTTGCTTCTTTTTACTATTTGTAGTGATTGTACTATCTTGATATTCTAGACACCTAAGTTCATACCCTTTTTTCCATTGTTGCATGAGGTTGGCTTGTTACGTCTCACTCATCAATTTTGTTTTCCATTTTATGCGCCTTTTTCCATTATTGAGTGAGGTAAAGATTGTTACTACTCACTCATTAATGTTGTTTAACCATTTTATTTTTGTCTTTTACATTGATATTTTGATTATCATCCTTTTTTACATGTATCCTTGGTTTGACTTTGTGATTTTTACTTTCTTACTTAAGTTTTAATTATTTGAGTTTTTTGGTCTTTAGTAGCCTTGGATTTTTGGTTACCCAATTTCTTCTTCTTTTTGACTTGGTCATTTGGTCTAACATATCACTTGTCACCCCAGATTACCAAATTATTAAGTACATCCCATCCTCATATCACCAATTATCTTGAATTTCTTACATTTTTTTGATTTTTCTCTTTAGTTTTATATTCTTGGGTTTGTCAAAAGTAGTCTCTATGCCCTACACAATCAAAACTAACAACACAACATACAACCATCTAGTAATAAAGGTAAGTCAAGGTATGCATATCATTTTACTTTTTAGTCATTTAATTTTTCAATTATTTCCATTTCCATTATTTACTTTCAATTATTTTATGCTTTAGGGAAAAGGGTGGGAAAATAATTGGTTCTTTGTAAGATTTTTGTCCCTTATTGCCACATATTTCTAATCCAATCAACTCTTAAAAACCATTACCTAATCTATTACTCCTCCCTTGCACACTCTTCTAATATTTTTCCTCTTTCCATCCTTATTTTTCTCACCTAAATCCATTTTTTTCAATTAGTTATATTGGGTTGACCTTGTATAGTTTTGAGGTATTTTTCACTTAGGATCTAGTTGACCTTTGGCCAACCTAGCTCATGACCTAGTGAATTATTATCCAAAAGTGTATAGGGTTAACTGGGTTGACCCTATTGACTAAATTTTTTGGAAGGGTTTAGGGAAATATTTGCCTATAAATACAAGATCATTTCATCATTATTTTAATATGACACAAAGAGTTATTATTCACTCATGATTATTTATAATCTGTTCTTCCACCATTCTACTTGAGGAGTCTTAGCTGAGGGTTTCTACTTAGAGAATCTAGTCTTATGGATAAGTATTGGATGATTTGGCTTTTTTTAGTGATCCTTACAAACCATAACAACCTTTTTTAAAGACCCATTTGCCAAGGGAGAGATTGAGTCTCGATGGGTTCACTTTTAGGTAAGTATTCTCTAACTTTGATCCTCTCTTTATTAGATAAAAGTAGCATAAGTATTGGCTTCAAATAATATTACTCTTCATATTCCATGTATTACGGTCTTACTCATACTTAGCTTAATTGAGACTATCTTATACATGATTTTATTATTTACTAAACCCTTATTTTGTGTCACAAGCTTTGGTGAGCACTAGATTATATTTACTTTACTTGTTATTAGATTAGGTGAAATATCAAAACCTAGGACCCCCTTAGGGTTATTGCATGATTATGTTAGATTGGAGGATTTAGAACCCTCATTAGCATAACGTATTATGATAAATGATACCATAATTATCTCTAGTGGATACCCATATTGGTCATTTTCCTACTTAAAAAATGCATTCCCAATTGAAAGTGTAGGTATGCTCTATCTTCTCTGAGCCAGGATTGATTTATAGACATGATCTATTTCTGATTGCATATAGAATATGTCTAGGTAGATATATCATTGAATCATGAAAAATGTGATCACATCAAGTCCTAATATATATGATGTAAATCATGGAAATGCCTAAATGGTAAATTTATAAATTCTTGAAATAATCAAGCACACATATATGAGCACTCGAAAGTAAATCAAATGACAATGGTCCAAAGAGGATGCAAACAAGGGGAATGTTTAAATACTACATAATAAAAGGGACATAACTTATTCAAATGTCCACAAATTAAAAAAATGACATATTTAAAGGTCAACATACAATGAAAATTACATAATAAAATGTCAAATAGGTAAACAAAGAAATAGGGGCCAAAAACAATAGAGCATATTCAAATTCTTAAATAAGCAAATCAAAGTACTAAAATAAGTGCATACATGAAAAGTATAAACACACAACATAAACATATCATATTATTTCCTAGATATATGTGTTAGAAAAAAATGTTAAGTACATATCATATCAAGTACACTACAAAATATAGAAGCATGGATAAAGGCATGTGTAAGTACATAAGCTAAAATAAGACAATATAAAGTGATCATAAAATTATATAACCTAGGTGTATCATGATCAAGGAAGTATATGGCCTCGATGTTCACATGGCATAATTAGAATGAAGGCCCAACATCTAAAAGTGCATATATCATGTATATGTGTATGCTTGAAGCACACTCAAAATATGCATGAAACACATGTATATAAAAATAAATTATATGATATCTACCAACATAGAACCAACAACATATATGTCAAGGATCTAATAGAAGATCTAAATACTAAAAATATTTTTGAATTTTTTAAATTTTTTTGGAATATTTGAAAGGAAAAGTCTATCCTATGATCCAATCCAAAGGATGATCATAGGTATCTCCCCACTGTGAACTTGGTGAAATAAATTACTAATATTACTAAGGATCATGCATAGGTGTAATGTTTGGAACTATAGGATATATGATGTTCTACATTTGTAAAATAGGACTCTATGATCATGAAAAAATATTAAGAGTAGGGGTTCATGGAACCCATCACTGAAGGGTATATAATTGATTTGGAATAACAGTAATAGGAACATGTGTAGGTGCTTTAGATATTTGAATATGGTGTGTAGTAGATGAGGATTCCATACAACCCATTATGTATCTCTAATGCAATGGTCTCTCAAGTACTAGCTACCTAGTAAAGGGGATTACTTGTTACTTAATCTTTTATGGAAGATTAACCTTAGGAGGTTTGATAATTAATTACCTAGGTATAAATTTCTCTTTCTCTAAAGGATGCTTAATTAGAACTCAAAAACTTGTGATTTCTCAATTGATTACCCATGCACTGTAGAAGGTATTGCTCAAAGTGTATGTATCTAAAGTCATCCTAATAAAATATCAAAGACACCCATGGAAGGTATAACTAAGAAGGTAGTAACCACATGTATAGAACCCACCTATGAAGGTAAGTCAATCTCACCAAGAACCTATTTTAAGGTCTCATCAAATGCTCTAATTGATCTGGTCAAATTATGTAAATCATTATTTGTATATCCCAAATGAATAAGTAATGCCATAATACAAATGTTCACAACTACACCATTGTAAATCATAACACTATGTATAGGCTAGTGATCAAGACATGCTCGAATGGATAAGGAATGAAGATTTGAGTCAACATCCATAATCTCACTATCATTGAAAGTAATAGGTCTTTGAATCATATGAGTATATTCCATGTATAGGTACCAATAATACCATCCAATATGTTATCATAATGAGATGGAGGAGGATGTGCATTATATTCCATTTGCACTTATGAATCTTTTTTTAAATGATTTTGTAACAAATAGTTAAATATTTTTTTATTTTTGGTGATCACTAGCTTGTAAACTCGATTCCTTTAGAGGATCATCAAATGTAATATTTTGGTCATCAAGGATGCCTTGGATATTATGATTCAAAGGTAAAACATCTATTTGTATAATTCCCAAGGACTTGGTAATAGTCATAATAAGCATTCACATAATATTCTTTGTGTAGAGGTCTACTCATATCAAACTTTATAGGAAAATGGAGAGATATAAGATGATACTATATAAGCCATAAGAGTAATGAAGTTGGAGAATCAAGTAAGCATGAAAACTATATCTATGCTACATTAGATAACATAATATAATTAGGTTTATATGACACTGCATTAGTCATGGTGGTTGTTTCCTTTTTAGGCTCAAGAGGTTTGACCTTATAATTTGGTTTGATAGTAAAGTTGGTATTAGATGTAGATGTAGTCAATGTGTTTGCTACATAATTGAGATTATTCAATGAAATAAGATTAATTTCATAGTCCTGAATAATGTGGCATAAATCATCAAAATATTTAAACTTTTTGAATATAATGGAGTCATGTAAAGGAGTAAGTAAACTTTGCTTTAAGATGTCTTAGAGCTTATTATCTGCTATAGGATTGGCCATTTGAGTTAAAATTTTCATGTAACTCAAAACATATTAATTGAGAGGTTCATTATTTCTCTATTTGATGTTTGTAATTTGGGAATAAAAAATATTTTTGGTAATGTTAATAGAGAAGTGTGGAAAAAATTGATTTGTAATAAGTTTGAATGCCTTTACATATTGGAGAGGTAAATCATATAACCACCTTAAAATATAGTATTTTAAGTTCCTTGTAAATAGTTTGGTTAAAATTTTATAATTAGAGGCATAATCAAGGTATGCCATAAAAATATTGAATATGTTATTTAGGATTACCTTTGCCATCATAAAATGTGAACTTAGGTGCAACAAAACCAGTGGGCAAGCAGTGCAAAGATATCTCAGATACAATAGGATTATGAAAAACATCCTATGAATCAATATTATGAAGAGACTTTAGATCCTTTTGTTATATATTCATGACCTTATCCTCTAGGGTCTTTATAACTTGAAGAAGATTTTTAACTGTATAGCCATTAGCATTTAGATTAGCAAGCTGAGTAGTCACCAAAGGGGAAGTAACCATGGTTTGAGTAGTAATAGGCATTGGAACCAATAATTGGGTTGAAGTATTAAAGTTTCCCATGTAATATGTGGAAATATTAGTTTGGATCTAGGTAATAAAGGTTTGAAAATATAACCCATGTCCCCACTAGATGTAGGAATTGATGAAGTATCCAATGAGAGAAATGTTTTAGTTATGCCTTTTAATTTTTTTGTTTCCAATATAGTTATGAGGATCTCATCAAGGTACTCAATATTTTGATGAATATGCTCATGAAATAATGAAATAACTTTCATTTTTTCATGATATATTTACTCATGCTCATTATTTTCATTAGACGTATGGTTTTCATTATCATAATCTTCTTCTATGATAACCTCATTAGTATGTTATTCATTCTCAATATTGATATCATCATGATCCATAGGATGATATCCCTTATTGGTTTTAAACATATTAGGCAATTTAATAGAAATCTCAATGCGTTTAATAGGCACACCACCCAATCTATGAATATTCCTAGTTTGTATATAAAATAAAATAAACAATAACACAAAAATTATAGCAATCTTAAACTGTAGTTGGATAAAAATCCAAGGAATCAAATTTTTTGCATTCACATGAATTAGGTTCACCAAGTGTTTAACCTTAAAATATATATTAGGGAATCTAAGGTTAAATGGGTAGAGATAGCCTAGGGTATAAGAGTGAGAAACTATCTATATAGTAATATTATTAATTACAAAACTTAGATAAAACATATATTGAAATTACTATGCTGAGATATGCTAAAATGGAAAGTACAACCATGATAAATATTACAATGATAATGAAAATAAGATGCTTAGCTAATTTTGATGCTGACACAAATATAGATCTAGAATAATAAAGAAGTAGATTGAAAAAGGATTTTGGATCAATCATTAAATTCTATAAATTTGACTTATGTAACCTTAGGCACTTGCATCAACCTTGGATGGTTACATTGATACTTCTATCTAACCTAGATGTAGGTGTTATATATGGAATATATACTAGATTTAGATGTGAAAACCTATAATATTTTGGGTTTTTTGTCATGTTTGCTTTGGTGTGCTCATATTTGGATAAGAGGTTATCATTCCTTATCAAATGATAAACCCTAGTTCTTTATTTTCATAGTAGTTATGACAAAAATGGGTTAGTGTGTACATAGTTTCAAGCTTCCAAAAAGACCCCTATATCAATGAACACTACCTACATATCCAATACTCTAAATAGGGCCTTAGAATTATGTTTTTATCACCTACATGTTGGCTTATGTGTGGATAAGGATGTAATGTGTGATAATCAAGTACACATAGTGACCTAGCTTGTAACTTGGAAAATGTGGTTCATGGGATGCTCCTTTAGTACTTCAGACCTATAAATGTGTTATCCCTATTACTGATATAGAAATAGGAAAAAATAGGGAAAATTTTACCCATTTGAGTACTTGATTGAATGACTTTTTAAAGTTGCCTTGTGAGTTATTTGGTCAGTACTAGGCCTTTTACCAGGTAAGGAATGGATGAGGATTGATCATGTATATATAGTAATCCCTTTAGATAATATCTCACATTAAATCACTTAGTCTAACCATAGGAATATGTTTCATTTATAAATTAGATGACTTTAGGGCATTGGACACTTACATAGGGATAGAAAACTTGTGTTGATGTAGGTGTTTGACTAGGATGAAAGTGTTTGAGTAGCTGGGAAACTTACATAGGTCCAAAACTTACAAAGATAGATGATAAGTAGGTTTAAAACATTCTAAGAATGATATAAGGTCCGATTCATCAAAACAACATTGGTTAGAATAAGAGATAAGTAATAAGCATAGATAGATAATCTAGGTGAGCCTTTTGATAGTGTAAAGTGTCTAGAAGTTAAAGGTACATCCATGATATGTATTTTTTAAGTGTACATGACTAAGGTGATATATAATTCATAAATAGTCTCTATAGATTCAAAAATGAGGTTGGGATGCTACCATCTATCAGGAATAAAGGGGGGAACCATATAAATGTAAGGGACAAAAAATTGTGGAGGGAGTATGGTCTTAGACCATACAAGTAGATCCTAGATAATCCTAGACCCTATATCCCCAGACACCAAGCCCTATTCCAAAGGGAGATGTATGATTTTAGCATTTCTAGTGCCAAATTATTTGTTAGGTAAATGAATATGGGTGAGCACACCTCAAACTCACTTTTTGACTCCCATAAACTTGTCTCCTCTAAGATCTCTTCCATAAAATATTCTAAGGTGTCCATTAACATCCTCTCATGATCATCCTCATAAAACTAATCATCTACAAGTGTGATCTCCATATGCTTTGCCTACCAATAGTCAAGCCCCTGATCCATAAACTAAACACCACCTGCACACACTATGATATACTCTACCATCACTAATATCCTTTAAATCCTTAATGTTTGTTATTATTATCTTTATCTTAGATTACATTAAAAAAAAATATGTCAAGCTCTAAAAATTAAAATTAATATTCTTCATTACCATTATCATCTACATATGAATATGTAGATAATATATCAATGAAAAATGATGATAAATGAAAATGTGTTGAGAAAAATGAGGTCCAAATAAGTTACAATAGTGCCAAGATAAATAGTAGGTAGAAATTTTGAATAAATTATGCGTAGAAATGGGGAAGGTTGAGATTAAAGATTATGAGGAAGAATCCAAATATGATTTGGAACTTCCTAATGAGGTGTTGCCAAAATATAAATTTATTTCCCTAATTGGATATATTATTAGGTGTGACTAATTCATGAACAAATCCTAAAGAATTATATGGCATTTACATTTCAGAGGCAAAATTATATAATACACTCATCAAATATCCCTAACGTAGGCTTTTGGGATATTCACATTGTCATCAATTAATATTAGGTCTAATAATTGATGTACACAGGTGTGATGAAATCACCTTTTTATGGTCCAATGTATAGTTTCCTAGAATGGATTTCTATGGTGAGATACAAGTTTAGTATGCCAATTTAAGGCATATGTTGTAATACATAAACAATACAAAAATGGATTCGTATAATCCTAAAGGAAACTTGATGTATGTATGATGATACCTACATTGATGGGCATCCCTATGAATTTAAAAATATGGTTGGTTTCATCAATAATACCCATGGTTGTATACATTACCTATCTCCAAAATGGAAACACATAGAGTTTATTAATGACATAGGATGACATGCCTTCAATTTAATTCATCATGTCTGGTAGAAAAAATGTAAATATAAAATATAGTAAGGAAATTCTTATTGACTATCAATTTTAAGGGTGAGAAACACTATCAAAACTGAGAAAAATAAATGTAGTTGACAATGATTTTTGATTTTAATATTGGTTTTTTGAAACCAAATTTTGAAAAAAATCTATTAGTATGGTTTTTTATGTTATGTAAAATGTAGCGTATTTCATAGTATACATATTTTTGCTACATTTAAATAGTTTGAAATTAATTTTTTACTTGTATATGAATTTGATAAATATAATGATTTTTAATTTTTTTTGAAGAAATGTTTATGTCATGGCACATCATCAATGCCTTTGCATTATGATTAGGATCAAATTTTAAATCACATTTCACCACCCATACCATTACCACCACCATCACCTCCTCTTGGACTCCCATAATATCATATAAGATCCACTCAAAAAAGAGATAAACATGTTCAATCATTCACTTGAATTCTTCCAAGACATTAATTTTTAGGATATCCAATGACATAGTGTACACCACCATTTACTATTATATATCCTTTTATTTATATTATCCCTTGATCAAGATAATCATGGGATGGTTTTTTTAAAAACCAAGAAGGAATACAACCATCTCTTCAATGAGTAATATCCATATACATACATACATATACCTACATAGCCCATTTATTTGTGGGTAATTCTCAATGTAATGGACCATTTTGTTTGGAATGAAGCTACCTATATTTTTATTTTGGACATATATATATATATATATATATATATCCAAAAGAAAAAGATAGGTAGATTCATTCCAAACAAAATGGTCCAAATTTACATCGAGAATTAGCCACAAATAAATGGGCTATCAGAAGTGAGCCTAGGAGCTATGAAATAAGATAATCATTGGTAAAAAATTACAATATGTAATAAGGTATTTATTTACACATGGAAGCATTTGTGCCTTAACTTAGATTCAAATGATAAAAAAAGGAGATATTTGGAAATACAAAAAAACCCAATATTTAATATAACAACTAGTTTAGTTGTGTAATAGTTCTTCCATGGTGTAAATACCTTTTACATACTATACCTAAAATATAACCTCACCTTAGTCAATAATGCAATCTTCCTTGGCTATCCTATCTAGGATGGTGTTGAGTTCCTTGAAGATGTGAATGAAGGTGACTAGAATAAAATGTGTAGGCAACTCCTTTGCTTTGCTTAAGAGGTGGAAAAGGGTGATGTGTTTAAAATGGGATCTTTCATTCATCCATTCAAAAAATAACTTGAAATTTGAGTATACCTTGCCCATTCATTAAATCACAAACCAACTTGGAATCTAAATATACCTCCACTAGATAAATATCATAATAAATGGATATGGTGAGCACATTGACCATTCCATGAATTTAAACAAAGTTGTTTATATGAATTCTAACTCCACACTTGAAGGATATGAATTTGTTCCTGAAGAATATTATTCCCCAACCCCAATTTAGCTTGGGTTCCCATGAAAATCATCATAAAAAAAATAGTGTGACAAAGAAGGATCCAAGACTAAAGGAGGAATAATACATTTTACAATTTTATTTAATTTTACATCCACATTCTGTGAGGATTACTTGAATTTGTAGACTATAAAAATAAGAGAGGGATTTTTTTGAGAGAATATAGCCTCATTCTGAGTGATCTAGATATTCTAATTGATATGAATTGGAAGTGTGATCAAAGATTTTAGGGATTCTCAAACAAAAAACAACCTATCCCAAACATATAACAAAGCTTATCACTCCCAAAAAATATATCCCCTACTACTTTGTATAAATTTATGCCTCATTTGTGAAATGATAGTGTATAAATATGTGATTAACTAATTCAAAACATTCTTGACACAAAAAAATATATTTAGGCCAATCCAAATTGTCCCATGTTAAAATATAATTATGTAAATCAATCCAAATAAGAATTTTTATTTTAGAGAGTACCCTGAACTTCTATAATCCCTTCCAACACCAAGGGATGAGTTCAACCTCACGATGTGAAAATTTTAATTTAATAAATCCCCCATAAACATTTCAAGCCCAACATAATATTTTAGATTTATCAGTAAGATAGATGGTATTTGAAATAAAACTTGACCTATATTGTTCCCAAGAGAGTGCTTCTTTTTCATTAAGATCAATATCCCCTATTAATTTCTAGCTTGAATGCCATTGTCTAGTAATGATGAATCAAAGACATCAACATGAGTATAAATGTTTTTTGTTATTTACCATCATTGCATCTATAAATTTGATTTTAGTAGGGATAAAAAAAACCATGTCTCTACCTTTATATATCTCAAACCCATCCCCAGGATCCTAAGCAATATTGTTCCTCATAATGTCAAAACTCTGAATGATAATTTTATATAAAAGTGAGCCACTAGTGTACCTCTTGGGGTGCATTCAAATCCATTATAAAATGGAAAGTAGTTGAATGTTATTTTGGTATAATATCCTTTTCTAAATCCCTATTCTTTAAATTAGAATCCATACCCATTTTACTACTAGTGATTTTGAGAAAAAGTAAAAATACTTTAATACCTAGCCCCAAAATGACTTTAGTTGTGAAATAGTGTTTTGTTTTATCAATGATATTCTCTTTGTTCCATGACCATAGGGAATGAAGGAAAATTTTCCATATTTTATTGTGCATCATATGTAGGATAAAATCAAGGGAGAGCCAATATAACATAATGGCCTCTATAAAATTTTTCACCAAGATCTACTTGCCAACTATAGAGATCCATTAGTTACACCAAAGAGAGATGCACATTTTTAGTTTGTCAAAAATTCAAATCTAGTATTTGAATAATTAATTATTTTCCTTTAGATAAAAATGCAAATATTTTATGAAAGCATCAAAAGTCTAGATGGAGAAAGGTAGAAGTTTATGGATCAAATTATTGAAGGCTAAGGAAATATGGTATAAGTATATAGCAATTTTTTTAGATTTATCACTATTTATATGGTAGATGAGATATGTTTGAGGATCCTATCCAAACATTTATATTATTTAATAGTGTCATAGCCAAAGATGATAATATAATCCACAAAGAGAATATGTGTGAAATGTGTATCTAAAACAATCTTAGTACCCAAAATGTGACCATATGACTACTCATGGGAAATGTGATAACTCAAGGATTAAATTATAACAAGGAAAAGGAGAAGAGAGGGAGGGAAAACTTGGTAGCCCACAAGTCATGTAGAATAAAGGGGAGGTAAAGATATTATCTAGAACAACATATAATAAAAAAATGTAACAACATTTAGTCCAGTTAATAAAAGGTGTTGTAAATCCAACTTATGTGAGAATGACCCAAAGGTAGATCCAATTTACATGATCAAAATATTTAGAGAGGTTAATTATTATAATGAAAGTGGATTATTCTTTGATTTTGATGGTGTGTAATGCTTCCTAAGCAATATCAATGACATTGTGAATGAGTTAGTTGTCCAAGAAACTAGATTATTTAGTTGACATATGATATAAGATGATGGGTTTGAAGTTGGAAAAAATAATCTTAGAGATAATTTTATAGATGTAGTTACACAAAGAGTGTACCAATAGTTCTTAAAGGCATATAGGTTATCAGCCTTGGGAATATTGGAAATGAAAGTAGAGGAGAAATGAACATGTATTTTAATAGATCTAAGAGATTCATCCACATTAAATAAAAGGTACTTTATAATGAGTTCACAAAATCCAAGATAACACTCCACCATCCAACCATATAGACTAGGTAATTTCCCCAACTAAAAGGAAGAAGGGTCTTATGTAATTCCTCCATAGTAATTAGGTAATAAAGGTCTTGATTATTTTTTTCACTGACCCAAACATCAAATAAAATTCCCACCACCCTGATATCCTTGATATTTTCCCTAAGAGGCTCCATGTAAATGATTTATTAGTGGGATACAACCTTAGAGATGGAGATAAAATATGTGCAATCCATTCCAGATCTATCTTCAATTTTCTAAATGGTGTTTTTTCACACCATGCCATTAATTGATAGTGAAAGAATTATCATCACATTCAGAGAGCTAGGTGACTCTACTCTTCATATGCCATTTTCATTCTCGCTAAGCCAAAATTCTATCCTTATCCTTTTCCAATTTGTCCATTTCCTATATTGTTTCTTCCCTAAAACCATCCCCATGAAAAGAATCAAGGCACTCAGTGAAATTCCTTTCCAACAATAGAAGTTTTTTCACTCATGAAATTTAGTTTTTTCCCACCATTTTGTAGCAGTCTTTGACTCAATGGGATTCCTTTGGAAACTGATCATAATAGGTTCATCTAATTCTATGAGAAAAAAGAGTCCAAATTTCCTTGATAAAATATTTAAAATCCTCATATATCAGCTAATGGGAATTAAATTTAAAAAGAAAGGGTGGTTGCATGGGACCTTCACTTAGTTCTAACAAGATAGGATTCTAATCAGGAGGGAAATCCTTTAGAGTTATGGTCTTAAAAGAATTGATCTAAATAATGAGTGATTCCTTAAGTAAGAAATGATCTAACTAATTTGAAATACCTTGTGAATTATTTCTATGGTTTTACCAATTTGGTTCCATAAACAAGGGCATAATATTCACCAGACAATGTTGGTCTATATAGTTTAGAAATTAGTATGACAAATAATCATATCTAGCTTGGTGACCCCAAACTTTAGATTAGTGTGTACTAAAACTTAGGCCCCATCCTAAAATGAGGTGGGGCATTTAGATAACTATAGAGCACTCAAGATCAATCTCAAAAGTCTTCATGCTATGTGACGGTGCATACAAATTAAAGATATAATCTTTCATATTTAATTAATATGAGAAAAAGTACCAAGTATATAATTTAGATTAGATAAAAATTTTATCTAATCATGGGATGAGATATAACCAATTTCTAGCCCCCCATTTTTCCAATCGAGCTAGTGGTAAAGAAGGACCAATCAGGAAGCATTTATGTAAAAATAATTTTAAATCTGAATCAATGCACTTTATTTTTTATTATAGTATAACACTAGGCTTGTGTTTGTATATAATCCTTTTAAGGGATCACTACTTTAGGGTCATCTCAATACCCCTTATGTTATGTGATATAATGAGCATCATGTCAATTTTTTGGGGGTTGTTATGTGAAGGGCCCTAAGATTAGTGAGTTGTTTGACTAAAAGTACTTCTTGGTGGCTATTCTAGCCACCCTTGGTCTCTTAATTCTTGACATGCTTGGAGAGGGCCATTTTTTTCCAAAAATAGTTGAGTAAAGTCCTTGAAATCACCTTCATGATGATGTGTCAACCCAAGGATATGTATGTTAAGGTAATTGATAGTTTTATTGAACATTTTGATTCATTATCTAGGCATAATAATAATATTTTGAGTTAAAGAGTTGGTGTTAGTCCTTGTAGGAGGTCTATTATGTTGATTTTCAATGCAAAAAGTGTTTTTAGGGTCTTGTTAAGGTATTTATAACCTTTTTAGGCCTCATTACATATATAATAATATTCAAGTTGATCCACATTATAATATCTTGTTAGAAAGTATAATATATCATCTTAAGGTCATGATGTCTTGATGAGGCCTATTTGATAATTGGAGATATGAGATGCTTTTCAAGGGTGAATGCCTACAAAAAGAGAGTCTAAGTCATTTTTTAGTACCATGATAGTATTGTATAGGATTATTCAATTGTTCTTAATGTGAAATGAAGCCAAAGAGTCTTAAAATCACTCATAAGGTCATGAAATAAGGCAAAAGGTCCTAACAAAGTGCTTATGAGACCATAAAGGGTCAAGGGGTCTTGTTTTATTCATTGAATTCATTATTGAGGGGATTAAACATTTTATAATGTCTTGTAAAGTTATCTTGATATTTGAGAACCCTTCATAAACCCTCTAATCTATAAAAATGGTCAATAAATGTATTTTACTTGATGGTTTCCCTTCATTATTGGTTTTTGACATTCAATTCGTTCAATGTGGATGAGTACATTGAAATATTGGCAAAACTATTATCCATATAAAGAATGATCTTGGTAGCTTAATTATTTTAGGAGTGTTTTTTAGGTCTATCAAATATATTCTCAAAGTCAAACCACTACGGTCAAAGTCTTATCATGATTTCAAACCCCCCTAAAGGATAAAAGCTTTAAAATATGGAGTTGCAATCCTTTTTAAAGATTTTGCGAGAGTTAAAATGGAGAAAACACCATGATTTTGAAGTGGTTATGGTATTAAAACCTTGTGCAGGTCCCTTAATGAAAATTAAATGTTCATTCATGAAATAAATGATAGGTTTCAAGTAAAAACACATGAATACAAGCTAGTAAAATTGAGTGCAAGCCTATAAAATTGTAGGTTTTGGTATTGAATGCACAAGATGTAGGGGTTATATAAGTTTCATGCATGAAAATAGGATAAAAAATCCTTATTGAAGCACTTAAAATATACCAAGCCTCCTTGATGCTTTAACATGTAAAATAAGGCATGAAAACTCTCAAACATGGATAATAACAAGAAATTATAAGTTTTTAAGAGGTATTTATTTGATTTTTAGAGCCTATAAGTGGTATTAAGTCATAAAAAGGGTCATATGGGGTTCTCTCATCATACTCAGGTTGTCACATGACTTCAAGGAAGATAACTAGGCTCATAATCCCCTAAATAGAGTAAAATCAATTCAAAAAATTGCTTATAGGAACCTATAAGTAGATTTCATGGATGAGCCATATTTTTTCAAGAGTTTAATGGATAATTAAGAAAATTTTAGGACATGGTTTAGGTATTTAATATCCATATACAAGTTATTGGAGGTAGTGATGGAGATATAGGGCTATGAACAATCCTTAAGAAGCCTTGAATTTACCTACATATAACCTGAGAGAGGCACAATTAGAGGTTTGTGTGCACTCATTTTAATACATGGTAAGTAATGTATGATAGATAAGGTAAATATGTTTACCAAGCAACATAATGAGCCATCAAAATATATTAGAAATCTTTGAAACATGCTAGATGATCAAGAAGACTACAGGCAGTCCTAAATTGTGTTATACCCTAAAATCCATGAATATAATTTTTGATGTTTTGGAGTTTACTCAGGTGAACTACATGATGGTTAAAGGGTATAAATATTATTATAATATTACTTAGGATTATAAAAATATTTTTTTAGGCCCATGGGAGTCAAAGTTAGGGTTTTAATGAGGTTTCAAGCTTGAAAAATATATGTATAGTCTCTAGACAAAGGATGATGTTCATAAACATATTTTAAGATGTTTCTCTCTTGATTAAAGGGTCATAAACAAGTAAATAAACTCTCCATATACATATAAACTACCATACCAAGAGTTACATGCTTGCACCATGCTTCAAGGTCTCAAATCCCTTAGAAGGCTATGAGACATGTTTTTATGAAGATGTTAAGTATGTTATAAGGGGGTTTAGGAACATCATGAAGATAATTTTATAAGATTTCAAGAGTAATTTCATGGTTTAAACTCACCTATAGATCAAAATAAAGAATATTAAGAGTTATTAGGACTTTAAAACTCTTATAAGAGGATTGTAGGCTTATAGGCTATGAGCCTGCTATACAAGGCCTTACCAAGCCTAGATGTTGTTGTACAAGGCATGATTACAGGAAAATGAAGAAAAAAAGTTATAAAAGAGGAAAAAATAATAAAATATGGGATAATGAGTAAATTTAAAGTTTAAAGGACTAAAATTTTTAAATTATCAACTAGTTGTATGCAAAGTTACTAAGTCACATGGCTGCAGGCTTTAATGGAGGCATTAATATGGTGGTTAGAGGTATAGGAGTGATATCAATATCTCTATAGGTAGGATCATGAGTCTTCATGGTTAATAGGTCAATATAAATACATTTCCAAATCCTCAAGACTCTTTTAAGAGCTATAAAACATTTACTCAAGCCATCAACATGAAATAGGTCATAAGCATGATCAAAGAGCTTCTTCAAGAAGGTTTAGGTTCTAAGAGTACTTAAAAATTAATTATATGCTCAAGAATATTAATAAGAGTCTATAGGAATATAACCATGAATATTTAGGTTTAAATCCCATAGCAAAGGTTATGAACCTTCTAAAAGTTCAAGTACACCTTCAAAAACTTGTCTACAAGCCTTCATGGTATTCAAAATTATAATTCTAGTTGAGGAAAGTTAAAGAGTTATAGACTTTAAATAAGACTCCTTGACTGATCAGAATTGAATTAGTTTATAAATAATTCCAATAATTATTTCTTGACAATGGGGCTTATAATGTCTTGAAGAGGATATATGCATTATCTCAAGTGGATTACAATGTTTCAAGCATGGCTTTATAAGAGAAAGGGAAGAGTTTGTAAGGTTGTGATGTTGTAGAGAGAAACAAGTTTTCTTATTTGAAAAGGTTACCACTAATGACAAATAAATGTTAGTAAAAGGTTTCAAATCATGGTTCAAGGGTAGGTGTTATTATTTTGGAGTTGTACCCTTTGGAAAAGTGGTTTCAAGGCTTATCCCTCTAGATGATACAATGGAAACACTCCTCAAGTTGTGGGTGACCTTATGTGAAGACTGAATGTCTTGAGAGGGCTAGTTCCCTTGGTATATTACCTAAAATATGACCAAATATACTTATGTAATGAGGAAAATGGAAATGAGGAAACAAAACTAAACATAAACTAAAAAAATGAGGTGATGCACTAGAATTTAACTCTCCTCTACTTGGAATTTACACAATGAAACGTAAAGGGATTGATACACCTACATAAATCCAAAATTAATCACTCTTACATAAGTATTTTATAATAAGGTAAGGGGATAAAGGCTAATGAAAAGGAATGACACTCATTCACATTTTATTATTTTAGAAAAGCTGATTGCACACAACCTATGACTTGCAAAAGAAAACCTACCTTTCATAGAGGTGAGAAAATTGCACAATAATCAAGGAAAAATAGTTTTTAATCAAAATATTACATCAAAAAATTCATAATTTCACATAAAAAAACAATTATGGAATAAGGTAAAATATTATTTTCAATTATTAAAAGGTAATTACAAGTTCTTAAATGGGTAGAGTCATCATACCTAGCAGAGGGATGCAAAGAGAGGCATTTCCAAACCAATTTATAAGAGAATGAGTAGATGAGCCTTATTAATCTACATAAATGTAATTGTTACAACATGAATGAGCCTATTAAAATAAATACCATTTAAACATGAGTTCATTATGCCTTCTCCAATTCCTTCATACCTATAATAATTATGATTCTCTAAAGAGAGTGGTGTAGGAGTGGAGGAGAGGGCTTTGTCTTTGCTAAATTTATCCCTTGGAGTGTTTGAACATGGATGGATTAGTCAACTAGATATTCCATCCTCTTGAAAATATTTCCTCTAGCCTTAACTCACCCTATCTTCACCTCTTATGCATGTGAAATGTTTGTTTCATGGTTGAATTGGGCCAAACAATAATTTACTCCATGGGAGTTACCTCTCAAAGGCAATTTTTAATGCCACTTTTAGATCTTGATCATGGTTGACTTACATGAATGAGTACCTCATGGGTAGACACATGTTGGTGGAATCAACTTTTTAATGCATTAAATCTATATTATGGCATTAAATAAATCTCAAATTCCATAATGGTCACTTGACTAGTATCATGCACATATTCAAATTGAAAATCATCTTATAGCTCACCTAGTGACTTTCAAGAAAGGTAGAAGGGCTGATGCTCCTTAAGAGATTGAAACTTACATTCTTAAGCTTGATCATATCCATTTTTTAATTTAATTATCTTTGAAAATATTGAGATGGTGATGTTATCATTCTATGGATACCATTGAATCTCCTCTTTATCTTGAGAGTTCTTTGACATTCCTCTTATTCTTAGCATGCTTCTTGAGTCATTTGACCCCTCATGATATCTTTGTTCTTGAGAAACCTTATCAAATACAAGAAGCAATTGAATAAAAACTAAAAATTTCTCTAGAGTCTCAAACTGTCATTTGCATCTTCTAATTTTAGGCCTTCAATCTCTTTTCCATCTTCATGCAACATGGAAGCATGCTTGGAGAACCTTGCCTTACAATGAAATTGTTAGGCCATTAGGCATGCTTGAGGGAATGAAGGCTGATATTGAAGAATTGGGCTGACATATTCATTAAAGACATAATAAAAATGCTTATTATGAATATTTTATATCTTTTATTCTTATAGATGACTTGAAACCTCTAATAATGGATCATTAGGAATCTCAACTATCCCAATCTAGCTCTAAAACATAGCCTATTAGTATTTAATCATATAAAATTTCCTAATTATTAATATCCTAATATTTAAAACACCTATATATCATCAATAAAATCTCCTTCCACATTCTCACCAAGTTTTAATATGTTTGTATAAGCTAATTTAAAGATATGTAACTTTTTGTGCTCTATCAAGTGTATTTTCTGATTCTTCACATGATTATAGACATGTGTTTTTGTATTTTTTCTCTTTTTATGGATGGTATGGACATGATACCACCTAATTTTTTTTTAAAACACTTCCTACCACTTTTATTTTAAGTTAAGAGTTTTTTATGTTTAGAACTCAAGGTATGACATTTTTTATCCACATAGGGTTTCTAGGACAACAAGCAATCTTACTCACTAATTTTTTTTATCTTAGGATTCATGAGGTTTCAAGACCTAAATATTTATTTTATAGACCCTATAAAAACATTTCTAAGTTATCAAATCATTTATTGGTATTTTTCAATCCAAAAAACATCAAAACTGCCATTTTATCATGACTTGTAGGTTCCTTTGAGGGTTTTTTTGACTTGATCAACTTCTTGCTCAATCTACATGATTTGAATCTTTACCACCTAGTTTTTTTGGATTATGATGGTTATTAATAGACACCTTGAATTAGTCCAAAATTCATTATATACCATACATCAAAATAAAGGATATGCAAACCTATAATGTGCCTTTATTGAGTTGTTTACAAGGAATCTCAACCTTCTAAACAATGGGTCATAGCCATGACTGAGTATTTTTATTTCCTAACACCTGGAGTAGATACCTTATGACTCATCCTCCCTCTCCAATAAATTTATAATTATGAAAATCTAAAAAATTCTTCATAAAAACCTACAATTTCATAAAAATCTACATGTTTTGAAGCTTTTATGCCTGGTTTTGCATGTTGAGGCATCAATAAAGGTTTGAGACATATCATAAGTGTTGGAATAAGTCTGATAACCATTTATTTCAGCATTAATCTCTCACAACCCCTAAAAATTTTCATTCAAATCCAAAACCTACCATTCACTATGTCTGCAACTCATGAAAGCACTATTGATGAACTCTATACATGTGAATTCACCTAAAACTTATAATTTTATCCATGAATAGATATTTATTCCATTAAATAACTTAAAAACATATTTGAATCCATAAAATCCCCATAACCATGCTTGTATAATTTTTTTTAGAGATGGTCAATTTCCCTCTTCCATGTTTAAGGAGAAATGAATGACAAAAGAGCAAGAGTATAGGGAGAGCAAGTATTTCAACACATTTTGACTCTTTATACAGATGGATGGGGTCATGGAGTTTTTTTTAATAATAATATTATATGGATTTTGCGACATCAAGGAAGGTATAATCCCCAAGAATAACTTAAATAGGATTTAAAAAGACATTTCAACCTTTTACAATGTTTAATGGACTTTTGAGGCCTTTTCATATGCTCATGTTCTCATAATACTCTTTTTGACCTCTTCATGACCTTGGGCCTTAGTAAGACATCATGAATCTAGGACTAACATACAAGGCTTTATTATAAGACTAGGTATTATGAGGTATATTCTTAGACATGAGAAAAATATTTAAAATATTTGAGACCTTGGATACCTTGGCACACATACATATACTAATAATAATGCAAATATACTCTCAAAGATGTTTAACACAAACCATGACACCATCATTGATTTTAAGACTTGTTCAATTGATAAAGAGTACAAGGAATTTTGATGACTCATGCATAAATGATCAAAGATGCTTATACAAAGCTCATAATCATCTAGCTTTTGTAAAAAATACCCCTCTCTAAGTGGAAAATCCTCTAAGGACAATGGGTGGAAAGAATAACTAACATTCTAGTGACCTCCCAGGAGTGTTTTACTATCTAAATGCTCAAACTAGTTGTCTTGTCTAATCTGTTAGACATGGAGTCAAGGAATAAATCATTCTAAAGGAGATACCCTACTAGACCATCTTGAATAAAACTAAAAATAACCTCTAAAATAGAAAATAAAGAAGCATAATAACAACAAAAAGATGTGCAACAACACTTAGGGGAAGAACAACAACAACCAAACTACTGAAAAAAATGTGCAAATAATAGTTAGAAGAAGGAGAAAACACTACACTACTATGTACATGCTAAAGGTAGGAATTTTACTTCACTTGGGTAAAAGTAGAAACCTCAGAGATATTTTTGACTCCCCATGAGGATATAACCATGTGACTAGCAAGGGTAAACTGAGACTTCTTGAGATTGGCAACATAACTTAACAAATTTTAAGGTGATGTACATAGTTATGAAATCCACCTCATAGTACCTTTCTTGGTCAAGTAAATACATATTGTTGCCTTGTAACTACTCAAATAATTCAAGGATACTATTTAGATTGACAAAATCTCTTAGTAACTTAATGACATTTAACTACATAGTCTGATCATCACAAGTCTCTTGTTCCTATCCTCTAGGTCCTATTGGATTAACAAAAGATTTAAAATTATAAATAATCTCAAAACACTATTTCCATGATTCATGAAGACATTCTTGAGGCTTTGAGAGACTAGATAAAATAGTGTTCTTGGTCATGTCAAATTGATCTTTAATTACTAAAACCTCATTCATGTCTTCATTCTGCTTGGTGGTAGCCTCAAATTCATCAAGGAGTTTAAAACATTGATACCACACTTCATTAAGAGTTTATTTTGACTTCATGAGAGATATTATGGAGGTGCCTTCCTCATGCACACCAAAATATATTAAACCTACATCTTCTATATAATTAGATTAATGAAATTCATAACAACCCTTTTCCCAATCATTAAATAAGCAATCTAGAACCACCTTAATAAAATAAATAACCTCACAACTAACAATATCCTATTTTCTATCTTATGACCTCATATTTGGCATGATGGAGTCCTCCTCAAGAAATCAGTAAGCTTCTAAGGCTATTCCCTCATTGAGATTCATGCTCCCAAAATCACTCTCTTCGCAATTCAAGAGAAGAGGCTCAAACTATGTTTGTTTTTGCCATTTTTATTCTTGTGGAGATAATCTAACTTGCTTCCCCTGAAGTTTTGATGCATGTTGAACCATGAGAGATTTAGGAATAACTATATAAATATAATTTAAAACATTATATAGCCTAAAATATGAGAGTTGAGCTTGAATATATGCAGTGTCTTGGATGGGATGTGTTGAAAATATTGTCATTGATGTCAAAGGTCTAGCATTATTGGTGATAAAGGCCCCATTGCATTTAATGGTGTTTTTTAATATTCATATCTTAACTAATATGTGTTAATATTTATTTAATATTAATGAATATATTTTTGGTTGAATATAAGTCAAAAGAGGGCCCATGGAGAAGTCAAAGAGTCACAGGGTAAAAGAAGAAAGAGAAATGGGACATATTTTATCATGAAGAGTCAAATTGAGGAATTCCAAGAGTCACCATGTGAAGACAAAAGAGGTATGGCACATTTTTCCATGAAGGGACACTTTGAGGAATATGAAAAGTTACCAAGATAAAGATAAAAGAGGAAAGGATGCTTTTACTTATGAAGGGTCACCATATGACTTTTCAAATGCAAGGATACAAAGGGTCATGAAAGTTTGCTGCCATTTTCCATGAGGATTGAAGGGTCACAAAGGGTGAAGACCGAAGGTCATTTATAAAGATATAAATAAAGGATTAAGAAGCCATTTGTAATATGCAAGAGAGTGCATGGTTTGTATTTGTTTTCAAAGAGAGAAAAACAGGAGATATTTTAGAGTTATATCATTTGTTGAGTAAGAAACATTGAGAGATAGTTGTGTTTTATACACAAGAGGGGTTGGTGCTCCTATGGGTTGGTGCTCACAAAATTTTTAAGGGGTTGGTGCTCTTATGGGTTGGTGATCACAAATAGTTGTTGTGTTGGTGCTTAGAAAAGGGGTTGGTGCTCCTGCAAGTTGGTGCTTGTGAACTTTGTATTTTGAGTTGGTACTCATTCATATACTTGAGATTGTTCTCCATGGTTTTTCCCACTTTGGGTTTCCACATAAAAATCTAGTGTCTCTCTCTCTTTTTTGTGTGGTTAAAATTATTATTTTAGCTTTATTGCATATCTTGAATGTATGATTGAGTGGTTAAAGAAAATAAATTAGATTAAGTTAAAGATATATAATATATTGATTTTCCCCCCTCTTAGTATATTTCATGCTTAACAATTGGTATCAGATTAGGTTCCTTTTGAAAAAGTTTTACAGCTTAAAGGAAGATCATGAAAGCATGATGGCTAGATCACATGAAGGATTTTATACAAATAAGGAACCTTTGTTTGATGGGATGAATTATGTTTTTTGGAGCATAAGGATGAAGACTTATTTGATGGCCCTTGGATTCGACATATGGTAAGTAGTGGTGGAGGAATATAAAGAGCCACATACACTTGTAACTACTCTAGAAAAAAAGAAGGATAGTGAAAATAATGCTAAAGCTTTAAATGCTATTTTATGTGGTTTATGTGAATCAAAATTTGTTAAAGTTATGCAATGTAAATCTGTTCATGAAACTTAGGTAAAACTTGAGAATATTTACAAAGATGATGGAAAGGTTCAGAAAGCTAAGAATAAAACTTTTAGAAGATAGTTTGAGAGTTTGAAGATGGAAGAAGAAGAAAATATAGAAAGTTATCTCTTACGGGTTGATCAAATAGTCAATCAAAATCAAGGTCATGGAGACAATTTAGAAGAGTAAACTATGGTTCAAAAGGTTTTGAGATCTCTACCATTGAGATATGATGCGAAAGTTTTAGAAATTGAAGAGATGAAGATTTTAGCCAAGCTAAATATGGATGAGCTTCATGGTATTCTTATGGCATATGAGATGTGGATTGAACAAGATAAACCTTCAAAGAGAGAAGTGGCTTTTAAATGTTTTAATTGTGGAAATATTGGATATTTTATAGCTAAATGCCCAAATAAGGGTAATGATGACAATGAAGAAGGAAAGTCTACATAAAATAAGAATTTCAAATGAAAATTCAAGAAAGGATTCAAGAAGAAGAGTTTGTATTCTAAAGATCCTAGCTCAATCGAAGATAGTGGAGTCAGTGACTTAGAAGAAGAAGATATTCTATTCATATCCAAACATGAAGATGCCTCCACAAGAAAAAATACAGATGATCAAGAAGAAGAATAGGATGAAACTGAAGTGAATCTAGAAGGAGAACTCATTTGTGTCTTAGAAGAGTTAAAAGCTCTTGAAAAGAAGAATTGAATATTAAATCTCTAGATTGAGAAAAATGAAAAGGAGTCAAAGGAAATAATTGAAAATCTACAAGCACACTTTGAAGAAGCCAAGAAGAATGAAGAAGATCTAATGGCACAACTGAAAATAGTAAGTAAAGAATGTGAAAGGTATGTTATTGAAATTACTTCTTTAAAAGTAGATCTTGAGAAAACAAATAAAGCAATAAATGATAGAGCAGCCAATAATTAAAAATTTGAGAATAACACTAATATGTTAAATAAGATATTAGATAATCAAAGATCAATGTTAGATAAGACATGTGTTGGATTTGAAAAAGAGAAAGAGGAGGTCACTAATTTCATAGATAAGGAAAAAGGAAAGAGCTATGTTGAAACTATTACAAAAAAAGAAATAAAAAGGGAAGAAGTTAAGAATATAGAGGACATCTCAAATAAAGAAGGCTAGAGGGAATAGAGATACAAAAGGCAATCAGGTCAGAGATTCACAAACAGGTCCTATTTTTATGGTTACTATTTTTATTTTAATGGATATGGTCATAATAAATTAGAATGTATAAAAATAGCTAACAATTTTATAAATAAGGAGAAGGAAAATCATACAAAGTCAAGCAAAAGCCACAACTCTTTTACTCCTCTATCAGGGTTTAATGAAGAGGCTATAATATGTTACAAGTGTAATAACTTTAGACACATAGCTTGGTATTGTATAAGAGTGATCGAGTCAGTCAAGAAGGACCAGAGTTTCAAGGCTCCATTCATCAAGAGGAAAGTTTAGATAGGTTCATGGCAAAAGAAACAACCTAAAAAATCGATGTTGGTGTAGACTACTTTGCATGCAAGAAATGAAGAAAAGCCATGGTTCATTAATAGTGGATGTTAAAGACACATGATAGGAGACAAGAGTAAGTTCATAACCTTGAAGAAGATCAATGGTGGTACAGTGAAATTTGGAGATAATACTACTGCAAAAATTATTGGAAAAGGTACACAAAGTTTGGATAATGGTAGAACTAAAACTAAAAATATTTTGTATGTAGGTCTTAAGAATAATATTTTAAGTGTAAGTCAAATGTGTGATTAGGGGCACACACTAAATTTTTATGTAGAAGGTTTTGAAATTAGAAGAAAATATTTAGATATGTTGGTTGCAGATGCTCAGAGAACAGGCAATAATTTGTATATGCTATCAGACATCAAAGGTCAAAGATGTTGTTTGAGCCAAATTAAAGAAAGTTCGCTATGGAACATGAGAATGGGGCACATAAATTTTGAAAATCTTGTCAATATTAGTAAGAAAAAAGTAGTCATAAATCTTTCAAAAATTACAAAGCCATCTGACATGCTTTGTGAACCTTGTCAGCATAGGAAATAGGCTAGAAGGTGGTTCAAAACAAAAGAGTACTCAACTACTCAGATGCTAGAGTTTGTTCACACTAATCTATGTGGACCTATGATAAATAAAAGTACTCAAGGTGAGAAGTATTTCATGTTGATTATTTATGATTTTTCACGTATGACTTGGGTAATGTTTTTATAGAAAAAATTAGAAGCTTTCAGACATTTTAAAGCATTCAAAACATTAATTGAAAATGAAACTAGTTTGAAAATTAAGTGTCTAAGATCAGATCAAGGAGGAGAATTCATGTCAGATAAATTTATTGAGTTTTGTGAAGATCATGGAATAAAGAGACATTATTCAACAACTAGAACTCTATAGAAAAATAGAGTAGTTGAATGGAAAAATAGAACAGTTCAAGAGATGGCAAGGATAATGTCAAATGAATCCAAGATAAAAGATAAATATTGGAGAGAGGTAGTTGCTATAGTAGTGCATATTCAGAATAGATAATTATTGAGAGTCAATAGTGATAAGACTCATTATGAGCTATGGATAGACAAACCAACAATAGTTGATTATTTTAGAGTTTTCAGCAGTAGATGCTTCATAAAGAGAACTGATGAAAAACTTGGTAAGTTTGAATCTAGAGTAGATGAAGGTATATTTCTTAGTTATTATTGCAAAAGTAAATCTTATAAATTTTATAACAAAATAACCAATTTTTTTTTTCAAAGTGCAAGTGTTAGGATAGAAGAAGATGGAACACAAAGAATCAATGATCTAATAGACATTCCTGAAATCATTGAAGAGGAAGGTTTTGAAGAATTAGATAAAGATGAGAAGAAGAAAGAGGGCACCAAAACTCCATCCAAATATTTTTAGAGAAATCATAATAAAAGTGACATCATTGGGGACATAAATGAAGGAATTCACACTAGAAGAATGATGGTAAGTTAATATGAGCAAGTTAATTTCTCTTTGTTATCCAAAATTCAGCCTAGAACTTTTTTTAGAAGCTATACATGATAAGCATTAGGTTAAGGCTATGGATAAAGAATTAAATTAGATAGAAAAGAATGATACTTGGGAATTAGTGCCTAGACCAAAAGATCACAATGTGATAGGAACAAAATGGGTTTATAGAAATAAGTTGAATGAAAATGGAGAAGTGATCAGAAATAAAGCAAGATTAGTATGTAAAGGATATGCTCAGATTGAGGGAATAGATTTTGAATAAAATTTTGCACTAGTGACAAGGTTAGAGGCTATTAGAATGTTTCTTGCATATGTAGTGTTTAAAAATTTCAAAGTGTTTTAGATGGATGTCAAATCTACCTTCCTAAACAAGAATCTTGAAGAAGAGGTCTACATTGAGCAGCCTGAGGGAATCATTCTCTCAAATATTAGTAACCATGTATATAGATTGAATAAAGCATTATATGGATTGAAACAAGCTCCCAGAGCTTGGTATGCAAGACTTGATAAGTACCTCAAAGATCAAGGTTCCAAGAGAGGATTTGCTAATAGTAATCTCTATATCAAAATAAAAGGTGAGCATTAATTGATTGTTGTAGTATATGTTGATGATATAATTTTGGGAGGAAATATTGAAAATATGACAAAAGATTTTTTTGATAAAATTTAAAAATAATTTGAGATGTCTATACTTGGAGAATTGTCATTTTTATTAGGATTGTAAATATTTCAGTCAAATAAAATAATTTTCATATCTCAAAGTAAATATGCCAAGGAAATGTTGAATAAATTTGGTTTTGAGGATTGTGCACTAGTTGGTACACCAATGTGTATAGAAAATAAGGTGAGCAAGGATGAAGATTCACCTATTACAAATCAATCTTTATATAGATCTCTGATTGGTAGTCTTTTATATTTGATAGCATTGAGACCAAACATCATGCATGCAGTAGGTATGGTTGCAAGATACCAGTCATCTCCAAAATATAGTCATGTTCAGTTGGTGAAGAGAATATTCAGATATATCAAGAGGACATTAGATTATGGATTATGGTATCCCACAAGTAGATATTTCACTTTGGTTGCTTATACAAATTTAGATTGGGTAAGGTGCTTGGATGATAGAAAGAGTACAAGTGGAGGATATTTCTTTCTTGGTGATAGCTTAGTATCATGGCTAAGTAATAAATGGAATTTATTATCACTTTCTATAGCTAAAGTAGAATATATTGTAGCAGTATTGTGTTGTACTAAAGTGCTTTGGATGAAGCAAACTTTGGAAGATATCAAGGTAAAGTATGATGAACCTATTTGTATTTTTTTTGATAACACAAGTTTTATAAATATTTCAAAGAATCTAGTGATGCATTGAATAACAAAACATATTCCCATTAGATATCACTTCTTTAGAGAGTAGGTTGCAGATCAATAGGTTAAGATGGATTATATTAGTACTATAGAGCAGATTGCAGATATTTTCATAAAGGCATTACCAAAAGACACATTTGAGTATCTACGAGAGAAGTTGGGAGTAATTTATCTTACTTCCTACCATTGAGGTTCAACATCAATTGAGGGGGAGTTAAGTTTTATCTCCAGGTAGGCCATTTTCCATTGATGTCAAAGGGGGAGAATAACAGGTATATGTACATGTGCAGAAATAGGTACAGGGAACAAATATAGGTTGCTACAGTAAGGGGGAGTTACTGTATGTTTTTTAGATGGTAGTATGTGTAGGTTTTAGGATGTGTCACTTTTAGTTTGAGGTTTCCATCAATGACATAGGGGGAGATTATTGGAAATATTGTCATTGATGTCAAAGGTCAAGCATTATTGGTGATAAAGGCCCCATTACATTTAATGGTGTTTTTTAATATTCATATCTTGGCTAATGTGTGTTAATATTTATTTAATATTGATGAATATATTTTTGGTTGAATATAATTCAAAAGAGGGCCCATGGATAAGTCAAAGAGTCATGGGGTAAAAGATGAAAGAGTAATGGGATGCATTTTCTCATGAAGAGTCACCTTGAGGAATTCTAAGAGTCACCATGTGAAGACAAAAGAGGTATGGAGAATTTTTCCATGAAGGGACACTTTGAGGAATATGAAAAGTTACCAAGATAAAGACAAAAGAGGAAAGGATGCTTTTACTTATGAAGGGTCACCATATGAATTTTCAAATGCAAGGATATGAAGGGTCATGCAAGTTTGGTACCATTTTCCATGAGGATTGAAGGGTCATAAAGGTTGAAGGCCAAAGGTCATTTAGAAAGCTATAAATAAAGGCTTGAAAATCCATTTGTAATATAAAAGAGAGTGCATGGTTTGTATTTATTTTCAAAGAGAGAAAATTAGGATATATTATAGAGTTCTATCATTTTTTGAGTAAGAAACATTGAGATATAGTGGTGTTTTATACACAAGAGGGGTTGGTGCTCCTGTGGGTTGGTGATCACAAATAGTTGCTATGTTTATGCTCGGTAAAGGGGTTGGTGCTCCTGTAAGTTGGTGCTTGAAAAATTTATATTTTGAGTTGGTGCTCATTCATATACTTGAGATTGTTATCCATGGTTTTTGCCACTTTGGGTTTCCACATAAAAATATGGTGTCTCTCTCTTTCTTTTGTGTGGTTCAAATTATTATTTCAATTTTCTTGCATATCTTGAATGAATGATTGAGTGGTTAAAGAAAATAAATCATATTAAGTAAAAGATATATAATATATTGATTCACCCCCCTCTCAATATATTTCATTCTTAATAGGATGCCTATGATACTAATAAGATTTATTGAAGGGATGATAGGGACTATTTTGTTGTACTTATCACTTTTTAAAGGATGATAGCTCATTACCAAGGCTTTGTATGAGGCATTTACCTTCTTGTAACTCATTAGGAGTGATTGAAAATGGGATTATTTTTCTAGACATTATAAGAATAGAGGATGAAATGGGATGATTGGATAAAGGCTCAAGAAATAGGGGTGTTATAAGCCAAGGTCTAATTTTACTAGCATGGGATAAACAATTTTCTAACCTTATAGTGAGCTTATATGCTTCTGGAAGAGTGTTTCCACCCATTGATTAAACCATGACAATGAGGTCACTATCTAGATCCCTTAAGAAATCAGGAAACTTGGGTTGAGGGTTTAATAAAGGGTGGGATGCTATCCTAGGTTCTCTAAAATCTAACATTAAAGTCATTCATAATCTCACAGTGATTTATTTTTATGGTAGTGAGTTGATTTATGAGGGTAAGATAGTCACTTTTGTCTTTAAATTGTTTACACAACCACTCCCATAGATCATCGCAACCATGGATATAATTTGGCCTTGAAATCCTAAACCATTGGAGAGATTTAACCTTTAATGAAGATGTAAGGATCCTAATTTATATGTTCTCTTCTACAACATGGTGGAATACACATATATTGGCTATGTCTTGGATGTTCTCAACATGGGTAGTAACATCCTCACCAATGAATTATGGTAGGCTCTTAAGTGTTGTAATTGGGATGTCTTCATACAAAAAATGGATAAGAGGATACCTCTATTGAAAAGAACAAACATATAATTTCTTGGGATGAAGATAAAACAATAGTAAGAATCTCACCTTTTTTTTTGAATAACCATGCATAACTAACCTTAAATTAGGAAGATTGGAGTCATTAGGTGCTCATAAAGTGTCTTCAAATTTTGCAATGACTAAGAATAACACTAACTTCTCAACTAAATTATTGGATGTGGTACCACTAGGTATGCCATAAACTATTATCATTTTGGAGTTGCACCCTTTAGAGAAGAAATTTAAAGGATTCACCCTCTAGTTGATATAATGGAAACACTCAGGTTATGGGTGATTGTATGTGAGAAAAAAATATCTAGAGAGGGCTGGTTCCCCTAGTAAATCACCTAAACTATGAATAACTCTACTATTTCAATGAGGAAAAGGGAAAGAAGGAAATATATCTAAACATAAAAAAGAGGTAATGAACCTGAATGTAAGTATCCTCCACTTGCTTTGAACTTGCACAATGAAATCCAAAGGGAATGATACACCTACACAAATCCTAAATTAAATACACATGTATAAGTATTTCATATGAAGGTCAGGGGATAAAGGATAAAATAGGAGGAATGACACTTATTCACAACTAATTTTTTTCCAAAATTTGATTGCATATAACCTATGACTTGAAAAAGAAAACCCCTCTTGCATAAAGGTGAGAAAATTGGACAATAATCAAGGAAAAATAATTTTCAATCATAAGATTACATCAACAACTTCATAATTTCATCTAGAACACAAGTATGGAATAAGGTAAAATAGTCTTTTAATTGATTCAAAGGTAATTACAAGTTATCAAATGGGAAAATTCTTGTCATACCCAATAGAGGGATACAAAGAGAGGCATTTCCATCCTCATTCTTGTCATACCTTGCATAAGAGAATGAGGAGATTAACGCTACTAAGCTACATAAATGTAATTATTACAACATGAATGAGCTTATATTAACAAAAACATTTAAAACATGAGGAAATTATGCCTTATAAAATGCCTTAATACCTATCATAATGGTGATTCTATAAAGAGAGTGACATAGGAGTTGAGGAGAGAGCTTTATCTTTGCTAAATTTGTCCCTTGGAGTGCTTGAACATGGATGGTTTAGTCAATTAGTTTCTCCATCCTATTAAACCTCATACCTCCAACCTTAAATCAACATATATCCACATTTTATGCATGTGAAAGGTATACTACATGTTTTAACTAGGTTGACCACTACTTTACTCCATGGGAGTTACCTCTCAAAGGCAAATTTCAATGCCACTTTTAGATCTTGATCATGGTTGACTTGTATGAATGAGTACTTCATGGGTAGTCACATACTAGTGGAATCACCTTTAAAATGACTTAAATCTATATTATGTCCTTAAATGAATCTCAACTTCTATCATGGTCATGATTGACCAGACTCATGAGTATATTCAAACTAAAAATCATCTTATAGCTCACCTAGTGACTTTCAAGAAAGGTAGAAGGGTTGATGCTCCTTGAGAGATTTGAGATTACATTATAAAGCTTGATCATCTCCATTTTTTACTTTCATTATCTTATAAAATATTTATATGGTGATATTAGTAGTATATGGAGGACATTTAAGCTCCTCTTTATCTTGAGAGTTCTTTGACATTCCTCTTCTTTTTGGCATGCTTCTTGAGTGATTTGACCCTTCATGATTTCCTTGTTCTTGAGGAGCCTTCTCAACTCTAAGAATATATTTAATACTAACTAAAAATTGATTTGGAGGATCAAAACATCCTTTTAATATTCTATTTTTATGCCTACAGTCTCTTTTCCATCTTCATGCAACATGGAAACATGCTTAGCGAACCTTGCCTTGTAGTGAATCTATTAGGCCATTGGGCATGATTGAGGGAATGAAGGTTGATATTAAAGAATTGGGATAAGATATTAATTAATTAAATTAATTAAATAATTATTATATATATTTTATGTCTCATATGCCTTTATATGACTTGAAACCTCTGAGAATGGATCATTAACAATCTTAACTAGACCAAATCTAGCTCTAAAATAAATCCTATTAGGACTCAGTCAGCTACAACCTCATGATTATTGATATCTAAAGATTTAAAATAATTTTATATAATAAATAAAACCTCCCTACACATGATCACCATGTTTTAAGAGGTTTAGATCATCTAATTTGAATCTATGTAACCTTTTGTGCTCTCCCAACTATATTTTTGAATTTTCACATGACTATAGACCCGTGTTTTGTATTTTGCCTCATAAATAATGGTAATAACATGAGATGATATCAAAAATTTATTAAACATTAACTCCCACATTTATTTAAGTTTTCAAGAGTTTTTGCATTTATAATTCAATATATGAGATTTTTTATGCACCTAGGGTTTTTAGGGCAACAAATAGACTTGTTTACTAATTTTTTATATCTTGGGATTTATGAGGTTTTAAGACTTAATTATTTATTTTATTTACCCTACACAAACATTTGTAATTACTAAAATCATTTTTTAGAATTTTTAACTCCAAAAAAACATCAAAGCCACTATTTTCTCATGACTTGTAGGTCCCTTTTAAGGTTTTTTTGACTTGATCAACTTCTTACTCAATCCAAAAGATTTGAAGCTTTACCACCTGAATTTTTTTTGGCTTATTATGGTGATTAATAGACCCCTTGAATTCCTCAAAAATTCATTATACACCATGCATCAAAATAACTGATATTGAAACCTAGATTGTGTCTCTATTGAGCTATTTATAATCAATATCAAGCTTCTAAACAATAGTTCATAGCCCTATATGAGTATTTTTTTCCTAAAACATAGAGTGTATAATTTATGACCTCATCCTCCATATCTAATGGCAGTATAAATATGAAAATCTAAAAAATGCTTCATAAAAACCTACAATTTCACAAAAATCTACATGTTTTGAAGCTTCTATGCCTTGTTTTGCATGTTGAGGAATAAATAAAAGTTTGAGACACCTCATAAGCACTAGAATAAGGATGATAACCCTTGATTTTATGCATGAATCTCTAAAAACCATTAAAATTTGCATTAAATTCAAAAACCTACCATTCACTATGTTTACAACTCATGAAAGCTCTTTTAATGGCCTGTATACATGTGAATTCACCTAAAACTTATCATTTTATCTATGAATAGATATTATTTATATTGAATAGCTTGAAAAACATATCTAAAGACATAAAATACCTATAACCATGTTTGTATGAAATGGTTTAGAGATGGTTAAGTGACCTCTTCCATGTTGAAGGAGAAATGAATGATAAAAGAGCAAGAATGGAGTGAAAACAAATGTTTTAACACATTTTGACTCTTTATACAAATAGAGGGGGTCATGGAAGGTTTTTTAATAGCATTATATGGATTTTGAGACATTAAGGAAGGTCTAGTCTCCAATAATAACTTAAATAGGCTTAAATAAGACATTTTAACTTTTTACATGCTTTAATGCATTTTTGAGGCCTTTTCATATTCTCATGTTCTCATTATGACTCATAAGACTATTTTTGACTTCTTCATGACCTTGGGTCTTAGTAAGACATCATGAATCTAGGAGTAACATACAAGGATTTATTTAAAGAATAGGCATTAGGATGTAGTTTGAGTGATTCTTAGACATGAGCAAAAGCTTGAAAGCATTTGAGACTTTGGAGACTGTGAAACACATACATATAATGAAAATCATGCAAATAGACTCTCAAAGAGGTTTAACACAAACCATGACACCATTATTAATTGAAATACTCATTCAATTGAGAAAGATTACAATGAAATTTGATGACTTATGCATACCTAATCAAATATGCTTGAAAGAAGATCATAATCAATTGGTTTTTACATAAAATACCCCTCTCCAAGTGGGGAGATGCTCTAGGGACCATGGGTGGATAGAATAACCAACAATAGGTAGAAATACATTGTATTTGATAGCCTCAAGACCTTTCAAGTAAATTTATATGAATAATGGACAAGCTCTTCCAATCCAAATCAAGCCTACAAGTCTATTCCATATGTTTCATGACTAACTAATGAGGAAATGCAAGGTGATGATGAAAGTTGCAGGTGAGATTGGTGAAATTACAAGATAGTAGGCTTGAGAAGGCCTATCACCAAGGTTTTAATGGTACTAAAAATGGGTAAAATAGTCACATACTTATAATTTTTTTCTTAAAGCCTTTGAGGTCTATTTAAGGATATAGGATTAAAGATATAGTTCTTCTAACTTGGAGAAGATCAAGAAATCTCTAGGACCACCAAGGTGAAAGCTTAGAGGGTTATAGGTCTAGCTTAAAGCTAAATGAGTAGCAAGGTTTCTTGATAATTTTGAAGGACTTGATGAAGAATGAAGGTATAAAATATTTGCAAGTTTTCCAAAATCTTGTTCCTCAGAGACACAATGCTATAATAAGAGGATCTTAGCTCAAGTAGCCTCACTTGCATGCCTAACTGATAGGTTTAGAAAATTTCAAGAATATTCAAGAAGTTATTAGGCTTATAAAATTCCTCTAATGCCTCCTAAGACATGTTATAACATGTTAAAGATTATTAATATCAATCTACAATGTTTCAAGCTATAAGTTGAATCTCTATAGGTCTATCTGCTTGCATATAAAACCATTGGAATATTCAATAGGCTTATGACTAGGTTTTTTTTGGAAAAGTGTGATCTATTCTAAAATAAATAAATGTTATGATGATAAGTACACTTTTAGTAGGGAGTTATTAATATTCTTGACAAGGTATGAAATTTTCATTGAAGAAGACTATAGGCCAAGGGATACATGAGAATAAGAACTCTAACAAGCTTGTTGTAAGTTTGAAAAGGGAATGATAAGGCATAATAGGACCTTAAAAGCATGAAAATTTATGTTTATTTCTTATTTAAGAGATATTATGCATATATCTAGTGATGATCTAGTCCTTCTAATTCTTCAAGAGACCTTCTCATGAGTTCCAAGGCTAATTTTAAGTATTTCAACTCCATCATATCTCAAACATAATAAGCACATTGGTTAGGTCTCTTGATTAGACCTTAAATAATATGAATGGTGAAGATCAATGGTCATTAAGAGCATGATTAGAACATGAGGTCTTAAAAACTACTGCTAAAGGTGTGTAACCCTTGTATGAAGTTTTAATCATGGAAATTCAACCCTCAAGGCTCTAAATGGTATGGGAGGTTTACCTTCAAGTCAACCATTCAACAAGATTTGACATGCATGTGTGGAGAGATGGGTGAGTTAAGTAAATTAATGAAAGAGTTTAGAAAAGATAGAAACCTTGCAGGAGCATGTACATTAGTTTTAAGCACTCTGAAAGACAAAAATAACTAAAAGTAAAGTCTCCTCTCTCACTACTATGCCCATCTTCTATGAGAGACCATCAAGGTGGTAGGACTAATGCGTTGATGAGATTTTAATGTTCATATTCTCCATGTTTATCCTCTTGAATGGGCTGGAATTATTATTTAATAACAACACTTATGATATCTTCTAGTTTTTTTCTCTTCTTATATATAGGGTTAGAAATGCCTTATTTTGTATCCCTTTTCTAGGTATAGCAAAATTATGCTTTTGTATAAACTTGTAATGATATCTCAAGGAATTTAAATTGAATTAAGATTGGTTTTTACCTTCTCTAAGCTTGTATTTTGTGTGGTTTTTTTTTGTTGATATATACATGTGTTAAAAAGTGTTCCCCCTTATGTATGCCCATCTCCCTTCACCTTGGTGCAAGTAGGTATGTATTTTATAGGTCATATGTTGTGTTACAACTATTTATACAAGTGATTTATTGTGAAGTTTCACTACTTGTGTCTTGTTCAAGACCTTTTTGTTATCCCTTCTAGTTCTAACATAGGTCACCACATTCATATGACATAATTATGCTTGAAAAATCCAATTTGGAGATTGTGTAGAATAAAATTTCGTCTTTATCAATCCTACTGTGATATTTTAGGTAGTTATAGGAGATCCTAAATCTTGGTGCATCACCTCATTTTCAATTTTTAAGCTTCATTCTCTCTCTTTTCATGAATAGAGTGTTAGTGTAGTGTAGATAAGCTTCTTTAGTGTAGGTTTTAAGACTACAACCTGAACTTAAATCAGGTGCACTATGGTTTGATAAGGATATGGTATTCTCTAGAGATTCACTCCTATCATAGGTCACCCACACCTAGGAGTGTTTCCAATGTGTTAGTTTAAATAGGTCTTAGGACCTAATAGGGTGCATTTCAATGTTATAAAAATTTCTAGCACATTTGGTGGAACCACTACTTCATAAGATTGAAGACTTTTCTAAGAATTTGGTGTTGCTTTTAGTAATTGATAATTATTTCATACACATATTAATTACTTGGTGACTTCGAGAAGCATTTATAGGATCCTAGTTTTAGATTAGTACCTAAAATTTATGCTAAAAGTAACAACAAGGTCATGTTATAGAGTTAAAGAGACTATTTTTTTGAGTTACCATTAGATTCAACTAGAAATAAGATATTTCCAAAGTCTTGTCCATACTCTAGACCCTTTTCTGATGTCCATTCCCCATAAAAAAACCCAATATTACTTCAAATATTTCACATGGCAGCCCAAAGGAATCAATTATTTGTTGTATTTGATAGAGGTAGTCCATTGAATGTCCAAAAGTATGATGACATAATTATTTCATCCATTAAGAGCATTCCATCCTTCACTAGTGAAATCTCCACAACACCTATTGAGCACATCCAAGATGTTGCAAACTTTTATTTAGTTCACCATGTCACCTATGAAAATGTAGCTATGTGGATTCTTGCTACATATTTTAATGGGAGATCTCTCCAATTTTACATAGGTCTATAACTAGGTTCAATCCATAATTGGGATGAGTTTGGAGAAATATCATGCTAAAAAATTGAGGACAAAGTTGACCACCTTTCACTCTTAGAGTAACTAGTCACCATTAAGAGAGATCCACATGAGTTTATGGTGGATTATAATTTTATATTTCATAAAACGTGGACTAGGATCCCATAACTAGTTAAACCTACCCATAACTCTACTTTTTTATATTATTTGAGTTCTTTAAATAGTGATATAAAAATTATGATCTAGTCTATGGGGGTACAACTCTTCCTGATGCATATGATATTACCATTAGGGATGAAAATATCCTCATACAAGCTAAGAAAATTTCCCCAAGGCCTCCCTTTCCAATTTTACTAGAATTCCCCCTACACAACCTACACTTTCATCTATTCTTATGCCAATAAACCAACTAGCTAGTTAAGGGGCAATTCCTCTTAGTGAACTACATGAGGTGAAATCACTACTACAGAGCTTTGTCAATGAATTTGTTGCTTTGAAAAGGTATAAAGTAAAAAATTTTAGGCCTTATCAGTCACATAATCATCCCTTACAACCTAATATATAACCCTATTAGGGAAATTCTCAATCACAAGGGCAAATTACTCATGCTAGGTCTTACAATAGCCACAATCCCAATGCTACTAGTACCTCAAAGGCAATTGAGCCCATTAAAAACAACTAGGTGAAAGATTATGTTTGATAAATTTTTTATAACCAACCTCATAATTAGATAACTTATGTAAATGGTGTACTTAATTAGGATCTAATGGTCTAGAGTATGGCATCTTCCTAAGGATAATCTAGTGAACCATTTGAAGTACATGTTGAGTTCACTCTTGTGAATTGGAAAGATTGTGATTTTTTTTCCATAAATCAAAATGATGTTTAAAATAATGCAAGAAAGACATTAGACCACAATACAATGTTAAAAAGAAGAGCAGTGGAGGGAGGTCCAATTTATTCAAGTGGTCAAGTTACTACTTCCCAAGATTCTCAAGAGGCTACTAAGGAGAGGCAGTTGTTGGATCACCTCAAATAAAAAAAATTAGGTTACCCTTAAGGAAATATAGTCCCAAAATAACACACACTAATAAGAGGATACAACTATACCTAAAATATAGGTAAAGGGAGATCAAATACCCTTCAATTTTATTGAGTAGATGAAGAAAACCAATTTGAATGTGACCATGTGGGAGGCTCTATCCATCCCATCTCAAAGAGAATTATTGAAGGAATCCTTAAGTCACATTGGTAAATATATAAATTTAAATGTAATAGCTATCCTTACTAGTCCATGCCAACCTAAGGAAGGAGATAGTAGCTAAATTGGTAAACACTCTCCATATTACATTTCCCTTGTCATTGGAAAAAACCTTGCCCATAACTATATGATTGACTCTGGGGAAATTAGCTCTATCACACCTAAGAAGATAATTAATTTTATAGGTCTAGAGTATGCTAATATATCAAAGGGAGTGGTACAATTATATGGCTCAAATATTAAGATTGTGGGAATCATACAAAGCCTGAATCTAACCCTACATGTTTGTCTAAGTATCTCTGTTATTAAAGATATTTCAGTCATTGAATTACCCCCATATTTTTCTATATGCCTATATCACATGAATTAAATGCTAATATAGGTGGATTTTGTATTTTTATTGGTACCACATGTTTCTTATGATCAATTATGGTGATGATTAGAGTCAAGCCAATCTCCAAAGACCACATTGAGCCTTATTTGCTAAACCCCATGAATTTAAAATGCACTATGTTTGATTACGGTGAGGAGGTTTCCAATTTGAAGTTACCACTATTATTAAAGAGGTCCTTGATTACTAAATTAATGATTTAGAAAAGGAGATACATGAATTTGATCCATATGATCACATTGAAGAGATTGGATTAGGCACCTACTGCATTCATGAAGAGGATTCTATTTTCCAAATCTTGTCAAAGGATAAGAGGATCTTGAGGGAATGTGGCCACTATAATTTGATGCTTCTAAGAGCAATAATGGGTACTGTGTAGGTATTGTAGTGATATATCCTCAAAAGGATAAGGATTTTTTCTCACATAGGCTATAATTCAACTATACTAACAATGTTGCAGAGTATGAGGTACTCATTCAAGGCCTCCAAGTGGAACAAAAGAGGGATAAATTTGATTTAGGTGTTTGTGGATAGTGAGATGGTTGTGAATCAAATTAGAGGCCAAATTACATCTAAATAAAACTTTTTGAAGGCCTACAAACATAGGGTATGGGACCTCATTGAAGGTTTTGATGCCTTCAACATACAAGTTGTGTGAAGGAAGTAGAATGCTGATGCAGATAGGATTTCCATAATGGGGTCATAATATGACCTTATTAATGATGTGATAAATTTAGAGTAGCTTGTCAAGATGATTTTTAGACCTGAAGTTCTTGATAAAAATGCTAATTGGAAAGCATTTTAGAATGATGCAAAAATAATCAACTTTATACAAGATGAAGATGAGTTCTTAGCTAAAAACTAGTTAAAAAACTAAGATCAGTATGAGGATCAAATCATCCAATTAAATGGAAACAAGTTTCCTAAGGGGTTAGTTACCTTAGAAAACATATTCAACTTAGATGACCATCTTAAAGAGGAGAATATAAACATGAAGATCAAAGTTGATAAATACAAATAAATATCCATATATGATGGTAAATTTCTAAAGGCTAGTAAGCTATGCCCCCAATATGAAATTGATGATTTTTTTGGTCTTTGTAAATATTATGATGATATATTTTCTTGGAGCTACCAAGATCATAGGGGATTTGACCCAAATTTGGCCCAACACACCATTGGACTTGATCTAAGTGCCAAACCAATGAGATAAACTTAGAGTCATATAAACCCAAAGCTTGACCCATTAATGATAAAGGAACTTTCTAAGTTTATTGAAGCCAATATCATATTCCCTATAAAACATTCTTCCTTGGTTTCCAACCTAGTCTCTATTAGGAAGAAGAATGGGGAGATTAGGCTATGTGTGGATTTTAGGGGTTTAAATAGAGCATCCCTTACGGATCATTACCCCATTCTAACCATGAATAAAATTATACAAAATATACCAAGAACTAAGAGAATTTACCTTTTAGATGGTTATTTAGGATATAACCAAATCCTTATGTAGGAATGTGATCAACATAAGACAACTTTTACTATTAAGTGGGTTACTATGCTTACAAGAAAATGCCCTTTGGGTTAACCAATACTAGTGAAACCTTTCAAAGGGCCATGGATATGGAATATAAGGGCCTTATTAATGACATGATCTTAGTTTGCTTTGATGACATAATTATTTTCTCCAAGCATGCAGTTGATCACTAGAGAACTTGAGGAAAATATTTGATAGATGCAGAGAGTTTGGGGTGTCCTTAAACCCAAACAAATGTAATTTTTAATCCATGAAGGAAAGTTTTTAGGGAATGTGGTTTATAAATAAGGTCTATTAATTGATCTATAGAGGGTGGAATTAATCTTTGATATCTCAATTTTAAGTCACAAGAAAAGCCTTCAAAGCTTCCTAGGTAAGATCAACTTTGTGAGAAGGTTCATTCCTAACTTTTCTTCTTTAGTAAAACCTCTCACTACTATGCTCAAGAATAATTATACCTTTAGCGAGATAAGATAAGGAAAGGACAAATTTTAATAAATCAAGAGAGTAATTTCTCAATCCCCTACACTCATAGAACCATGCTATGACAAATATTTCATTATTTATGCTTTTGGGGGTAGTGGAAGTATATCAACCATACTAGTACATGATAAAAATGATCTAATGGAGCAACCTTTTGTGTTTTTTAGACAATATCTTAAATATTATGAGTTACGGTATGGTTTTATGGAAAAAATTCCTTAATTTCATAACATGTCTTAAAAAATTTAAACATATGCTCTCTAAAAACAAGATACAACTGATGGTTCCACACTCAAGCATGAAAGAGTTCTTATTGAACAAGGACAAGTAAAAATAAAGTTGGTTAAATAACCAAGGTCAAGGAGTATGACATTGACATCAAGGTTATAAAGTGTGTGAGAGGAAAAGGCCTATGTGAGTAGCTAGCAACAAACTTAGAGGCTGATCACAGGGTAGTTCTTATGTTACAAGAAGGTTAATAAACTAATCATGAAGTTCCTAATAGCTAGACTAGAGACATTGCTACTTTCTTACAAATTGGTGAGTATCCACATGGATTAATGAAGATAAAATAAGGTATTTTAGACTTAAATTAATTCCATGTTTCATTATCAATGGTGTATTATTTATAAAATACATCAATGGAGTTCTTTTGAGATGCATATAGTTTAACTAGGTGGATAAAGTGCTATATGAGTTTCATGATGGCCCATTGAGAGACCTTTTTTCACCTAAGACTACTATTGTTAAGGAAATGAGGGATGGTTACTATTGGCCTATATTATTAAAATATGAAAATGCATGGGTTAAAAACTATAATAATTGTGCCTTCTTCACAAGTAAGTAAAAGTTAGTAACCCTCTTTCTCCATTCCATCTAGGTAGAACAATCCTTCATCCAATGGGGTTTGGAATTCATTGGTATACTTAACCCACCTTCAAGTGATAATCAAAAATGGGTGTAGACTAACATAAATTACTTCATGAGGTGGATATAGGTAGGGGAATTAAAAGAGGTAAATGATACTTCTATGTTAAATTTATTTAAAAGGTATTACTACTAGGTTTGGTATTCTATCTACTATCATATCTGATAATGCCATGGCTTTTGTTAGCACTAGGATCAATAAATGTGAAACAAAACATGGTATTAAATTAGACACTTATTTCAAATATTACCCAAAGGTAATAGTTTAGAAGAATCTATAAATAATTATATCATAAGGATAATTAAAAGGAAAATGGAGGAGAACCCAAAGAGCTTGGCATCCCAAACTAAAAACAACCTTATAGGGTGATAGTATCATTCCCAAGAGTGCTATTAACAACTCTCCATTCATGTTAGTTTATGGAATATAAGTAAGGATAGTGTTATCAATTAAGTTACCAGACCTTGAGCTCACTCAACAACTAGAAATGATAGAGAATGATGCTATGACTATGAGGCTAGTAGAACTAATGGAGTTAGAGGAAGTTATAAATTAGGTAATGTAAAATATAGAGCTTCACCAAGATCAAGTAAAGAGGACATTTGATATAATAATATAGGCTTCAAAGAAGGAGACCTAGTTTTGAAATGGGATGAGTATAGGGCCAAATCTAGAAAACACACCAAGTTTGATGCCGTATGGAGTGGCCCCTATGTCATAGTTAGTTACAAACAATATAATGATTTTAAACTCTCCAATATGAATGGAGAAGAGATACCAATACTAATCAATGGGATTCACCTAAATCACTCTTCTTAAGGTCATTTTAGACCTTGTACATAGTAGTTTAGCTATTTTTTACTCCTTTAAAGTGCTTGTTACACATTGTCTGAGTAGCCTAGTTGTTCTCTCTTCTCACTTAAGTGTTGTTGCACATGTTGTTATTGTTATTAATTCTTTGTTTCCTATTTTTGAGGTATTTTGAATCTTCCTAAAGTTGGTCCAGTAGAGTGTTACTTTTAGATTGAGTTCTTTCTTGACTCCATTCCTATGAATTTGATAAGGCAACTAGTCTGAGTGTTTAGGCAGGTAAACACCCCTTGGAGGTCTCCAAAATTTTAGATATTGTATCTACCCTTGGTCTCTTGATACTTAACATGATTGGAGAGGTCTATTTTTTTTTTGCCAAAATTAGCTGAGTACAGTCCTTGAAAGTACATTCATGATGATGTGTCAACCCAAGAACATGTATGTTGAGGTCATTGATAGTTTCATTAAACATGTTGCTTCATTAACTCGGCCTAAAAATCATCTTTTGAGGTCAAGAGTTGGTGTTAGTCCTTGTATTAGGTCTATTGTGCTGATTTTTAATGAAAAAATTTGTGTGAAGGGTCTATTTAAGGTCTTATTAACCTTGTTATTCCACATTCCATGTCTAAATGTATTCAAGTTTATTCCTAATACAACATCTTGTTAGAAGGTTTAATATGTCATATTAAGGTCATGATGTCCTAATGAGGCCTATTTGATAGTTAGAGATATGAGATGATTTTCAAGGGTGAATGCCTCTATAAAAGAGTCTAAGACATTTTTTAGTACCATTATAGCCTTATATAGGATTATTCAAGTGTTGCTAATGTGAAATGAATCCAAAGAGTCTTAAAATCACTTATAAGGTTATGAAATAAATCAAAAGGTCCTAACAAAGTGTTTATGAGTCCATAAATGGTCCAGGGGTCTTGTTTCATTTATTGAAGGCATTCTAGAGGGGATTAAACATTTTATAATGTCTTATAAAGTCATCTTGATGTTTAAGAACCCTTCATGAACCTTCTAGTTTGTATAAATTATTAAGGAATGTATTTAACCTAATGGTTTCCCTCCATTCTTTCTTCTTGGTGACATTAAATTCCTTCAACATGGTTGAGTGCATCAAAAAATATCCAAACCATTATTGAAATAAATCATTATAATGATAGCTTAATTATTCCAAGAGTTTTTTACAGGTCTAAAAAAGAGATTCTCAAAGTCAAACCACCACGGTCAAAGTTTTCTCATGATTTCAAACCCCCTCAAGGATAAAAGTTTCAAAATATGGAGTTTAATTCCTTTTTGTAGGTTTTACCAAAGTTAAAATGGAGAAAAAATCATGATTTTTAAGTGGTTATGGTCTTAGAACCTTATGAAAGTCCCTCAATGTAAAGGAAAAGTTCATTCATGAAAGAAATGACAAATTTCATGTAAAATCACATGAATAGAAGCCATGAAAAATGAGTGCAAGCCTATAAAATTATAGGTTTTAGTATTGAATGCATAACTTATAAGGGTTATATAATTTTCATGCATGGAAATAATATCACAAATCCTTCTTTAATAATTTAAAATATTTACCAAGCCTACTTGATTATTTAACATGTAAAATAAGGTATGAAAACTTTCAAACATGGAGAATAACAAAAAATTATAGGTTTTCAAGAGGTCATTATTTGAGTTACAAAGCCTAAAAATGGTATTTAATTACAAAACATGGTCATATGAGGTCCCTTAATAATCCTTAGGCCCTCACATGCCTTTAAATAAGAGAACTGGATTGACAATCCCCAAAATAGAGCAAAAAGGCTCAAAACCTTGCTCGCAGGGACCTATAAGCAAATTTCATGGACAAGCCATATTTTTTAAAGAGTTGAATAGATTGGTACAACCATTGTATGACATGGATAATTTATTTAAGAGCCATATATAGGTGTTTGGAAGCAATGAGGGAGATACAAGGTAATGAACAATCCTTAAGAAACCTTGAAATTACATATAGATAGTCTGATAGAGGTACAATTAGAGGTTTGTGTGTACTCCTAAAAATGCATGGAAAGGAATGGATGATAGATGATGTTAATATGTTTATAATAACCATAATAATCCATCAAATATATTATAAATCTTTGAAACACATCAGATGGTTAAGAAGACTACATGTAGTCCTAAACCTTGATAAACCTTAGAACCCATGAATCTAATTTTTGATGTTTTAGAGCTTTTTCAAGTGAAGTACCTAATGGTTAAAGGGTATAAATATTATTAAAATATTAATTATGAGCACACAAATAATTTTTTAGGCTTATGGGATTCAAAGTCAGGGTTTTATTGAGGTTTTAAGATTGAAAAATACCTATATAGGTTTGTAGACAAAGGATGATGGTCTCAAACATATTTTAAGATGATTAAACATATTTTAAGATGATTATATCATGATTAAAGGCCATAAAAAAGAAAATACAATATCCATATTCATATAAAATACCCTACCAATATTCACAATATTTCACCATGCTTCAAGGTTTCAAATCCCCTTGGAAGGTTATGAGACAGGGTTTCATGAAGATGTCAAGTATGTTACAAGGGGATTTAGGAATTACAAGAAAGTTTTTGTAAAGGGAGAAATAAGATATTGAGGAACATAATGGATATAATTAAATAAGAATTAAAGAGTTCATTAATGGGTTTAATGTACCTATAGATCATAATCAAGGAGATTGATGGTTCTTATGACTTCAAAACTCTTATAAGAAGATTGTAGGCCTACATGCTATGAACCTACTCTACAAGGCCGTGCCAAGCTTAAATGTTGTTTTAAAAGGTATGATTATAGGAATTTGAGTAAATAAAGTTGGAAAAGAGAAAATAATTAATACAATATGGGATAATGAGTAAATTTCAATTCTAAAATACCAAAAGTACTAGGTCACATGGCTATAGGCTTCAATGGAGGCATCACTATGGTAGTTATAGGTCTATGAGTGATATTAATATCTATATATGTAGGATAATGAGTCTTTAGTGTGTAGAGGGAAATATAAGTGCCTTTCCAAATCTTCAAGACTCTTTTAAGAGCCAAAAAACATGTCTATAGGCCATCAACATGGAATTTTAGGTCATATGTATGTCCAAAAAACTTCTTCAAGAAGGTTTCAGGTTCTAAGTGTACTTACTAATGAATTATATACTCAATAATATCTAGGTTCAAATTAATCAGGACCCATATCCTAGGTTATGAACATTCTATAAGTTCAAGCACACCTTCAAACACTTGTCTACTAGCCTTCATGGTAGTTAAAATTGTAATGCTAGCTGAGGAAAGTTTAAGAGTTGTAAACATAAAAGAAGATGCCTTAATTGATTAGAATTGAAACAATTTATAAAGGATTCCAATAATTATTTCTTGATAGTGGGGTTTCCAAGGTCTTTAAGGTGATATCCATGTCATCTCAAATGGATTACAATCTTCCACACATGGCCTTATAAGAGAAAGGGCATAATCTATAAGGTTGTGATGTTATAGTGAGAAACAAGGTTTCTTGTTTTTCAAGGTTGACACTTATACCCAATCAATGTTAGTAAAAGGTTTAAAATCATGGTTCAAGGGCAAGTAGACATGTAATGTATTCTATAGACTAAAAACCCTTCAAACAAAGTTACAGTCATAATAGATAATCTCTCCCAATACAAATCGAGTCTACTAGTTTGTCTCATATGTTTCATGACTAACTAATAAGTAAATACAAGGTGATGATGAAAGTTACAAGTGAGATTGGTGAAATTTCAAGATTTCTATATTGAGAAGGCCTATCACCAAGGATATAATGGTCCTAAACATGGTAAGAGAGTCAATACAAGAAACATTGTTCTCAAAACATTTTAAGACTCTTTAAGGAGTTGGGAGTGATGATACATGTCTACTAACTTGGATAAGATCAAGATATCTCTAAAACCAGCAAGGTGAAATTTTAGAGGGTTATAGGCCCAAATGAGGAAGATAAATGAGTATCAAGGTTTATTAATAAGTTTGAAGGAATTGATGAAGAAACATGGTATAAAATAGTTGTAAGTTTTCTAAAATATTATACCTTAGAGACATAATGTTATAATAAGATCTTAGCATAATAAACCTCACTTGCATGCCTAACTAATAGGTTAAAGAATTTTCAAGCATATTTAGGAAGTTCTTAGGCCTAAAACATGTCTCCATTTCCTTTTAAGACATCTCTAAAGATGTAAAGGTTTATTAAGAATAGTTTGAAAGTTTTTAAGCTACTATTTGAATCTCCAGAGGTGCATAAAATTAAATATAAAACCATTGGCATATTCAATAGGCTTATGACTAAGTTGCAGGTCTTTCAGACAAGTCTAAACTATTATACAATCAAGAATGGCTATGATTACATTTACACTTTTAGTAGGGATTTCTTAAGCTTCTTGAAAAGGTATGAAACTTGCATTGAAGAAAACTATAGGCCAAGGGAGATATGAAAATAAGAACTCTAACCAACCTATTGTATGTTTGAAAAAGGAATGAGAAGGCAAAATGGGACCTTCAAAGCATACAAATGTATGTTTTTGGCTTATTTAAGAGCTCTTATGGGTAGATGTGGTGATTATTTAGTCCCTCCACTTATTCAAGAAACCTTCACATGAGCTCCAAGGTTGATTTCAAGTATTTCAACTCCATCATATCTCAAACATAACAAGCACATTGGTCAGGTCTTTTGACTAGATCTTTAAGAACATTAATGGTGAAGATCAATGGTAAGAATATGGGGAGAACATGAGGTGTTATAAATTTCTCCTAAATTTTTTTAACCCCTCCATGAAGTGTCAATCATGGCAAGTTAACTCTCAAGGATCCAAATGGCATGGTACGTCTACCTTTAAATCAACCATTCAATAGGCTTTGACATGCATGTGTGGAGAGATGGGTGATTTAAGGTAATTAATGCAGGAGTTTATGAAATATAGTATCCTTGAAGGAGAATTTACATTAGGTTTAATCACTTCTAATGATAAAAATAACAAGTAAAGTCTCCTTTCACACACTACACCCATCTTTCATGAGAGACTATCAAGGTGGCAGGCCTAATATGTTGATGAGATATCAATTCTCATGTTCTCCATGTTTCTCCTCTTAAATGGGATATAATTATGATGTAAAAAAAACACTTTTGAGATTTTATAGTTCTTTTCTCTTCATTATTGGTTCATATTTCTTATATACAATGTTGGAAATGCCTTATTTTATATCCCTCTTCTAGGTATTACAATATTCTGCTTCTGTAGAGACTGTAATGTTGGTTCAAGGCCTATGAATGGAATAAAGATTGTTTTTTACCTTCTCTAATCCTATATATTGTGTGATTTTGGTGTTTTGTTGATCTATACATGTGGTAGAGAGTGTTACCCCTTATGTATATCCATTTTACTTCACCTTGGTGCAAGTAGGTATGTATTTTGCTAGTCATATGTTGTGTTAGAACTAGTTATACAAGTGATTAGTTATGTAAGTTCACTACTTGTGTCTTTTACAAGACCTTTTGGTTATCCCTTAGTCCACCACATTCATATGACATACTTATGCTTTATAAACCTAATTTGGAGATTGTGTAGGATAAAATTTAGTTTTTATCAATCATATTATAATATTTAATGTAGGTAGAAGAGATCCTTAATCTTGGTACATCACCTCATTTTCAAGTTGTCAGCTTCATTCTCTCTTTTTTCATGAAAAGAGTCTGTGTAGCTTAGATAAGCTTTGTTAGTATAGGTTTTAGGACTACAACCTGATCCTAAATTAAAGGCACTATGGTTTGAGGAGCTAGCCTTATACAAAAATTCCTCCTATCATAGGTCAACAAAACCTAAGATTTTTTTCATTATGTTAGTTGAAATAGGTCTTAAAATGTAATAGGTTGCATTTCAATGTGAAAACACTTCTTACTCAGCCTATAGTTTTACATGTGAAAGCTATGTTTGATGGCCCCTAGTAGCCAGAGGTGTGGAAACAATCATTTATTTAAACCCTCTCATATGTTGTAAAAATCTTATATTTTGTAAAACCTCTTGAGCAAGTGATCTTGTGATATATCTCCTAACTATGAAGGGTGTTCATGTAGAAATAAAAGATCATGTTAGACATGGGATTTAGGGTTGAATTCCACTTCTATACCAAACTTAAGGTTTTAAAAGCACTGTGTAAGAACTTGTATGGTTTTATGCTTAGATAAAAGTGCCAAAAGAGGGGAATGGTGTGTATTTTTTTGGGGAGACAAAATATGATTGTAAATGGTGTCATGGAATGGGGCATCTAATAAATTGGTGTATACATTAGGATACTATTTATGCTCAACAAATAAATTATCCTTTGATCCCTCCAAACATCCTATATTGGCATCAATAGTATCAAATTCAACTAAACCTCCCCTAGATTTGATATTGATCTGGTTATAGAGGCATGCATGTCCTCCTCCTATTGAGATCATACATGTAGATCTAACTTATTATTGTGAGGGAAATAAGTCTTTAATTATCTATGAGTTTGGCATTGAGAGTACCTAAAAGGTATTTTTTTGTAGTCAAAAGGTTGTATGAATGGGTTATCACCTACCTCAATCTTGATAACATTTGGTAGTTCATGAGAAATATACATCTCCACATAAATAACAATAATAACTATTATATCCTAATTGATAGTCATTAGGTTTGTTTTGATATATTTACCAAAAGTATCTCAAATTATTTTGAATATTTGAGGATCCCATAGTTTGAAAGTTAGGCAAGGAAACTTGACCCAAAGTGATAATTAGTGGATACATTCATGGGTGGGATAAAATCCAACATGCCATAGGAAAATAGTGAGAGAAACATTGCCCATAAACCATGGTTCTCCCATAGAAATATTTAGTTGATTCTAATCTAAGTTGAAAAAATGTAATGAATCCCCTTACCCCCTTATTAAAAGATTGAGTATACCCTATAAAATTACCTCATTTATTCTAGACCCACTTGAAGAGATCAATATCCTTGTAGTATCAGGCATGAAAGCATCCAATGAGTGATTGATTAATATAGAGAATGACCTTGTATTTAAAGATATTGGGGTCTATGTATACATTTATGTGTTTCAATAAGAACTTAACACATTTATTTTTTTTCCTTATGGTCTATTTCCCTATCCTCTATGCTTGGGATATCATATGGAGTGTCAAGATTTTGATCCTTAAGTGAAGTTTTTTATTGGCTAAGAGGATGTGTGTTGGGAATATAATGTGATGTGTTATGTCCAAGAATGTTGTGTTGAGAGGGGTAAAGAATAGATCCTGATGTTGATCCCAACCAATGTTATTGAAATACAAACAATGCATTTTGACCAATCCATGAAGAAAGAGAGGTACTCAGAGACCCTAATATGTTAGTGGTGATATCCCCATATAACAAGAGAAATGTCATTTTAATTTGGGTAGATATGTGTTTCTTGATCTAAGATATCAATCTCAGGTGCACCTAATGGGCTAGATGCACTGAACGAGCCTAGGGAATAATTGGGAGACTTGTATCCTCTCATTTTAGGATTGATGCTAAGATAATATAGGGCATTAGTTATAAGTATTGGGATCCATTAAATGTCCTAATTTGAATAGATCTCCAAGAGATGTAACACTATCACCAAAGGTCCAATAACAACTTTTATCATTGACTCAAAAAATCTCTACACTTCTAGTCAACCCAATTACGACAAAAGGGATTTTGGGATCTATTATGTTTCACTTCATCATTTCTAAAAAGTGAGAATAGAGATCACTAGCTCACAAATAAACATTGATCGAGAGAGAGAGAGAGAGAGAGAGAGAGAGAGAGAGAGAGAGAGAGAGAGAGAGAGAGAGAGAGAGAGGAGAGAGAGAGAGAGAGAGAGAGAGAGAGAGAGAGAGAGAGAGAGAGAGAGAGAGAGAGAGAATATGGTAAAAATAAATAATTTTAAATAAGGGACAACACAAATGATTTAAGGATGAAAATATTTATAGCTAAAATTACATCATTATATGAAAATTTTCCAAGGCCCACTAAGAGAGAATGAAGAGAAGTTTAGAGGTGGGCCACTTCCCAACTACTTTGGCTGGCCTTACTGAGCTAACAATGATTGATCAACGAGGTTAGACTCAAGGTCAAGATTATCCAGGTTCATAGGTGGTTACAAAAATATTATCCCTACCTAAGTTATTAGTTTATCATGAGTCTTTAGTGAGGCTTCCAAGGAGACCATGATCTCTTGGACTTAGATGATGCTTTCCATAGATTATGTGGTTAAATCCAAGATGGATTTAAGTCTTGCATTATTGGTTTTGTCTACCTTTCTCTTCATGATGTGGTTAAATCCAAGATGGATTTAACTCTTTCATTATTAATTTTTTCCACCTTTATCTTCATGATATCATCAAATCCATCCATAGTAGGGTACCATCAGGGTGAAAGAACACTAAAATGTTGACATTCTTAAAATAAGTAAGGATTTAGTCCTTACATTTCTCAAGTGTCTCAATTATCACTTAGATCGTGTTTATCCACTCCTTAATAGATGCCTCATGCACAATATAAAGGTATGGTACATGTTTAAGTACAAAATGGGAATCAAATTAATTTATGGGAAAATACCCTTATTGATGACATCAACCAAATTCTTTCACTTATTATCCATTTGGATAATAATCTAGTAATATGTTTGCATCCTTTGGAGGATCTCTTTATTTTTAGAGATGAATTTGGTCACTTATTTGAGGATGGTGAATATTTGGGTGAGAAATACCTCTACTTTGACAAATATTCCTATGGGGAAAGTTATTATTACATGAGATTTCAAAGTTCTTGGTTTCTCCCTAAGATCCTTCATCATTTTCTCCATGAGGCTAGTCATGGTTTAGAGCATAGAGACTAGGAATTATACTACCCTCTCTTCCACATTTTTAGTTATTAATTTAGTGAGGGAAAAGAGGTATTTATTGGTCCTCCGTACCATTTATTGGTCCTCCATACCACATGGTTTTCATTTTGAGTGAAATTTTACATAAGTAACCTTTTCATGCTCCTATATGATTTGTCCAACTACAATGGGATGGAGAGTGAAGAGGTAAGTGGGGAAAAAAGATGGAGGAGGTGGTATGGGGGTAAATGGAAGAACCAAAAATGTTAAGGCCTAAGGGAAGTATGACTATAAATTCTTAGGGGTCATAAATATCTAAGGGACAATGGTACTTGGGAATTGAGTGTTCATGATGAATGAGGAAATTGGCTAGTTAAAACCATGTCCTTGAGTACTTAGGGTGATAGAGAAGAACTAGGGAGATATGGGAAGAGTGAGATAAATAAAATTACAAGAAGGGTGTTGAGAATTGTTTTTGTTAATTTCAAGGTAATGTCATTAATTTCAAGGTTGATGTCATTAATGTTAAGGTGCATCTGGTGAAGATGTATGGTGAGTGGTCATTGAGATAATTTGAAGGAAACCTAATGATTCTTCTATTGGTTGATTTAAATATTATTATAGTGGTATGAGAATGATATCTTATGAATTTTATTATTTTATAAAATTGAAGTAAGCATGTTTGAGTACTAATTCTTGAGTACAAGGTATCTTGAGAAGCCTAGTCTAGAACCTATGAGAAGGTGTGCATAGTGAAGTAAGTAAGCACAAGCTTGTGATAGGTTGTTTGGAATTGTATGATCATGTAAGTAAAGTATATATACTTTAAAAAGTGTTTCAAGGTCAGTTATCACTCTCTAAGTACTTAAGAAGCCTAGTCATGGCACTAGTCATAGCATAAAGAGACCTTATAAGAAGGTATGAGTATGATGGCTTGGTGAGATGAGTGAACACATGAATGAGTGGTTATATGAGGTTTATTATGAATGTATGAGAATAATTATATCACTCATAAGATTATTAAGGTGATCCTACATGGGTAGGACCTATAGGTCAAGTCTGTAACTAGACCATTTCTAGACCTTACTTGGCCTAATGAGGCATCATGATCTATTATCAAGACATATGAAGGATGTATGGATATGTTTAAGAATGAGAGAGGTTTTATGGCATGGGATTTATATTTTTATTATGAATTTTAGGTGTTAAGATCATGGAAGAAGGCATGAAGGATAATTCAAGGCTTAGGGAGGTATAAGACTATGGTGCAAAGAGAGAGTGTAAGCCTAATGGGACATCAAGATCAGTTTCTAAGGAAAGTGTGAGAATATGAGAATGGATAGAGGTATTATATGTTATTTAAATCATGATAAAAAATTCTGAGGTCATGGTTTGTAATAAAATGCATGAAAAATGGTTTTGAGGTCTCTCAAGTACACAGAATGAAGGCATGCAAACCTGAGAAGGACTTTCAGGTGTTGATTAGCATGTGTAACCTCTACATGGGAAAATAAGATATTGATGATATATGGGGAATGGTACTAGATAATAACTAAAGGCATTGTTTTTGGATTTAAGGGGAAATTATTTATGAATAATCATTAACACCAAAACCTATGTTAAACCTCTATAAAACCCTAACAAGGACTTGATGTGAAATATCTTGTTCAAAGCATACCAGTATGGTTAAGCATGGATATAAATAATTTTATATAATTTAGGAAACTCTCCTAATTACCTATAGGTGTGATTGAGTTTTCAGGTGTGTGAGTAGACCCTATAAAAAAAGTACTAGTTTCTTAGAGATTTATTGTAGTAATTAGATTTGACCAAGTCAAAGTATGAAAATGGATGGAGGATGAAAATTTAGACTCATGTTTCATATTATTTAATGTTTATGTAAAATTTTAATACCTAAATTATTCTGAAATATTCATCTAAGTTAGCCACTCACTAACATGCCTAATGGTGGAAACATTGAGAAACCTAGGCAACCGTGAGAAGATGATTAGGAATGTGTTATCATGAAATAGTGATGAAACCAAGTACATGGATATGTTTTTTAGCATATTTAAGACATGTTAATTTTTTAAAAATTTTTGGAGGTAAATGGTTATAGTGAAATTTTTTATTACAAGTTGACCTATCTAGTTTAGATGAGACAATGAGATATAAGGATATGAGATTGGTCTGCAAGACCAATATTACCATTTGAACATATTATATTTCAATCTAAGAATTTTATAATGATATAATATTATCATTTACATATATAAAAATTCTTTGAAATTGGTCATATAGGTGTTGAAATTCATTGTCACCATGACTATACTATAAAGGTAAATTGGCATATCTGGGTAAGCAAGTTGTAGTGATAAGTTTGAGACTCTATGACCTAAGTTGAAGTATCTAATGAATATGGTGATATTTTTTGGGAATTTTATTTATTATACATTATTTTTATAATTTTTTATAATTATTTAAATTTTTTTAAATGTTGAAGCCAAAATGGCTTGTCTAGTTTTGGGTTGATTGTGTGTAGTGAGATCAAAAGATTGGTATGTAAGACTAATATTTAACATTAGACCTTGAATTTTTTATATTTTAAAGTGGTTAAGAGATTTAAAAGGATATTTTTAAAGTATAAATTGTCATGGGAATTTTTATTTTAGGTTTTTAAGATCAAGTTATTCATTACTAGGTTTTGGAGCGTTTTTGCAATTCTAAGTGGGCTATTTGCAGAGAAGTGTTTGAGTCCTTTTGCCGTAAGTGATGAAGTATAAATAATATGGTGATGAACCTGAGTTAATTTAGTATTTTTTAATGTGATTTATTTACAATGGGTTTTTAGCTAACTTGTGCTTAATCTTTAGTAGTTTAAGATATAATTTTTGTGTATTAGAAGGCCTAATTGTGAATAGTACAAATGGTGTTCTTCAAGTGATGGTTGGTTTTAAAAAGTTATATGGAGCCTAGATGAGAATAGTAGATATATATTTGATTATTATATGATATGATCCTATCATGTGTTAATTCTTAAATTTTTCTAAAGAGATCAAAGGGTAACATGTGCTAATGAAGGCCTAATTGAATTAGGTGTTTCTCTATATTTTCGCTGATTGCATTTAAAAGAAAGAAGAAACTAAAGTTAAGAGGTCTTGGGTTTGATGTTACCTAGATTTAGTGCACACCATATCCAAGCTTTGTGGGATCTCCTCTTTGGCTGTGGAGGAAACACCTACAATAAGAAAGAAACTTGAACAAAGAAGATGTTAGAGGAGGATATGGTGGGACTGCCAAGCTACGCGCTCGGTCCCAGAAGCGTGAAGCTCCTTGAAGGATGACAGTCCACTATTTAAAGGGTAAAAGTGTTGTAAAAAAATAAATGACAAATGACTTAAATAAAGAGATAAATAGATAGCACGTACCTATTCCCTACAGTTTGTGTGTCTCAGTCACTGATGTTGGTATATCTGCCGAGGTCGATGGGGTAAATGGTGCTGACGTCAGTTTTATTGCTGATGTCGATAGGGGTTGTTGGCATTAGATAACTTTTAGAATCTTTTTGGGATATACAGAGGGGTTTTTTTAAGTTTAGAGGCTGGTGCAGGGTGTGTGAGAAGGTGAATGAGGTCTAAGGAAAGGTAAAGGCAGAGGATAGGTGTGAAAAGAGGGTGAGAATAAGGGGAAGGCCTTTCAGCCCCTCCATAGAAGAAGTCAAGGCTTTTAAAAGTATTTAGAAATATCAAATGGAAACTAATTAACAATGTATTCTAAAATACTAAAATGAGAAGTAGAATACTTAGCTCTATTAGGTGAAGAACCAGAGGTGTCAGAATGCTCATTCCCATTGTGGCTGATGTTGAGGGTCTTGGTATAATGTTTTAATCTAGTCTCTAAAATGACTTGTGCAGAGCTTCGATAGCCAAGAGAATGATAGTTGATTTTTGGTGCTTGAGGACTCAGAGTGTGCACGTCAATATGCAAAAAGGTAGGGGGCAGCTCAATGTTTAGATCTTGGCTTATGTAACCGATGTAGGTGATCCCATCAACGTTGGCCGCGGGTTGATCGATGTCAGCTGAGGGTTGACCAACATCGGCAGAGAGAGAATAGGTAAAAGGGATATTTTTAGCCCTTTGCCCATTTCTCCACTTTCCAAGTGCCTTTTCCATTGGAGAACAGTCAAAATAATGGCTTATGAGGTGTGGAAGTTAGTTAAGGAGTTAAGAGGGGGTTAGAGTAGGTCATGGGTAGTTAGAGTTTGGAGGACTTAGTCTTAGGCTGATTCATAGGATAAGAAATGGTCTTAGGGTGAGGTGTCTAGGTGAGGTGTCCAAGGTGAAAGGGCTTCAAGTGTGGGTTAGGAGTGTTAACATTTAGAAGGGGACCAAGGGGGGTTGACACGATATTGGTGTCTACTTTTGCCCCTTTTTGTCTTATGGTTTATCCTGATGAACTGCAAGACAAAAAATAGATGTAAGTTATCCCAAGTATGGGATGAGGTATTCCCCCTCAAAGTGGGAGTTGAGAGAAGGTAATCTGATATCGAGTGTTGATTTGATAGGTAGTGGATGGGTAGGATGAGGTTGGAGTGTGAATGCTACAATAGTTGAGATTGCACGTATACCACTTCACTTGATAGGCAGGTCAAATTGTCACAGGCAAGGTCGAGGAGGACTAAAATTGAAGTAATCAATCCCTAGCTTATTAGTGGTAGTTGATTGGGTTAAATGATCAAAGTTGTAGCTCCAATGGTCGAGGAGGACTAAAATCGAAGTAATCGATCCCTAGCTTATTAGTGGTAGCTGATTGGGTTAGATTGATCAAAGCTGTAGCTCCAATGGTCGTCATGTTCCAAGTATCTAGGCTAGGAAGTGCTCCTGGAAAACAAAAAAATGTCATAGATATTGGGGATCAACTTGGTCATGATCTGACAATAAGTGTGAGGGTCATGGACAATTTGCTAACTATTCGTGAGGTAGCATATGCAATCAAAACAACCAAGGCAAAGTTGTCTCGAAAGTGGTCATGGTAAGAGGAGATAGTCACAATCTCCAAGGTCATTTGTCAAGTCAGGCTGAGATATAAGTGATCTCAAGTGTTTTTTGTTATGGTTAGGGAGATGTATGTGATCTCTAATATGCCCCATGAGAAGTCTAAGGTGACTTCTACAGTGTCAGGGCTAGTTGTTTGGTCATGATTTTGGGCAGTTTAGAAAAGACCTATGTTTTTAGGTCAGATAATTGGTCCATTAGGGAGATGAACAAAAGAATGGCCAAGATAACCTCAGAAGAACCCATGTCAACTGAGTGCTACCTACATAGCCCCTATTTCAAGGGCCTCAGGCTAATGTAGTTCTCCCAAAAAGGGAAGAAGAGTCAAAGAGATTGGTAGTTGGTTTGGTTATGCTAGTTTTTTTAGCATTTCCCATATGTTTGATGGTACATGCTTGAAATGATGAGTGTATGATGATGTTATAGCCTTTTCCATATTGTGTGATGGTGTATGCTATAACATAGGTTATGTGGTTTTTCATCCTTATCAATTTTCCATATTGGTGATGGTGTATGCTAAAAATGAAATGAGTTTATTTATGCTTCAGTAGGTTTCCATATTGGGGATGGTATATGCTTGACATAAATTGTGTTTGGTTGATAGTTTCCATGTGTATTATTTTCCATAGAAACTGATGTGAATGGGCTATGATAATTTATATAACACAAAGTGTTATTTGCATTAAATATATCATGATGTTATGTTAGTGGTTTATAAAATGTTTTGGTTGTAAAATGTGATGGCATGTGTTGAAGGTGTGTAAGAAGTGAAAGGCACGTTACTCTTTCATTGACAAGGACCATAATGATAACATAGATAGGTTTTTTGTAAACAAAAGCCTCATTCATGCATTACGTCTTTGACCATTGTTTTTTTGTGTTAGAGAAGTACCCTAATCACTTGATGTTAAGTGAGCTCAAAATCCCTTGGGTATTTTGGGGTAATAGGTGTGATTATGTGATATGTGAGGATAACATAACCCTTTTTTAGCAGGGATATCTTTGCCCCTTTTATAGGTGACCCTAAGAATGACTATAGGCAAGTCCATGACTTAATAGTTTGTTAGTCAGTTTTTTTTTGGTAGATTGATCAATGCGGGAAGTCTACTTAGGATGTTGTTTTTGTTTTGTGGTCATGTGAAGCTGATCGATGCAGGAAGCTTCTGAGAGGGTGCTATTTTTGTAGCAAAATTTGAGCATAGCCATCCTTCAAGGGAGTGGTATATATGTTGTTTTGTATATTTTGACTTCGTTAAATAGCTATCTTTTAAGGGAGAAGTCAATTAATTACAACAATAATGTAGCTATCCTTCAAGGGAGTAGTCTACAGTTATAGTTTGTGACCTTTTTTGTTAGGCATCCCAGTTTTATGTTTTTTTTGTTGACTAAACTTTTAGTCATGGACTAGACTATAGAGGTTTAGGGGTTTCCCTTTTATTAGGACAAAGCATTAACTACTTTAAAAAAGGGTTAACTAATTGTTATAGGGGAAAAGGGTTGAAAGGAATAGGAATGAGGATGATAGGGGTTGCTCAAGGGATGAGCTCAAGTTAAACATCAAGTGAATGATTACTTGGTTGATAGTAGAATGGTCACAGATGCAAGGCATTAAGGGGCTCAAGTTCTGGCTGGCCTTCGAGAGAAGACAGATGATAAGTCCTTGATCCATACTTGTGCATTATTATATAAGGTCTGAGCTAATTAGGAGCAAACTTGCCACATTTGCTTCTTTCCATATTGGTCATGTGTTAGTTTTATTTAAGGATGAGATATCCAATTTTTAAATCTCACTTTTTTAGATTTTTTTTGTAGGCATGCTTGATGTGATCTTGATAGACATGAAGATGATTAAGAGTGGCAAGGCTAGGGACGTGAAGTAGGTTAGCATGTTGTTAGCATTTGATACAATGCCGAACATAGTCACTGTAGTCTTGGTTAAGAGTGGGCCAATAATAGCTTAGGCAGAGGATGCACTTTGTAATCGAGTTACCACTAAAATGTCCTCCACAAATCCCATCATGGACTTGTTTGATGACATGAGATGTCTTAGTAGTGGTTAGGCATCAGAGAAGAAGGCTGTTGAAGCCTCATTTCTAGAGAAGACCCCCTAGCATGGTGTATTGAGTAGTACTCTTGATAAAATCCCACCATCCATTGTTAGAGAGGTTAAGAAGAATGATAGAATAAGTCAAGTAGTCAACAAGTCATTTATACCAAACATCATGTGGACTAGAGAGGTTAGGAGGAATTTCCCTCGAAGATGTTGGTTGAGATGTGTCCAAGATAGAAATCTTGGGCATTGGTGGTGGAGAGGTCTGGGTGAATGGATATGTCCAAGGGGTAGAAACATGCTCTTTTCCTTTATCCTTTAGGGATTAGGACCTAGTGGCCACATTAATCGTGTTGATTTTGAATAAAGGGGGAGAAGTGGTAGAGGGACCATAATCTCGCATTGGGATCCCGATTCAAGTGAGGAGGTTTGGGAGGCATGGGATGGTATTAATAGTTTGTCAAAAATATGGTCAAGAGAATCCTAAATGAGAAGGGTGTCCTTTTTTAGGTGTTGGCAAATGACAACCTTAAGAGCATTGTAACTCTCAGTATCATGCCCAGGTATGCGATGATACAAGTAGATTTGAGTGTCATTGAACCAGGATGGTTTTGATTTGAGAGGTTGGTATGGCTTAATGGGTAGGAGAATAATGCTAGAAGACTACAACAATTAGTGTAACAATGAAGCATAGGACCCCACTAATGGGTCTATGCTCATTGTTGCAGTAGGGGTTGACAATTTTTGTTTAGGAGTTATAGGGGGAGTTTTTTGTACCACCTTTTTGGTTGGTGGTGTGGCCACACACGTGGATGGCACTTTCTTGATGAGAGGTGTCAATTTTTTTGGAAGAAATATGTATTTGACGAGTAGAGGGAGTAATGGAGGCAATTTGCCTTTGTGAGGTGTTGAAATAAGGACCACTCCTATTAAAGTGGAAGGATGTGGACCCAAGATAGAGGGAAATGGTGAAGGTGGGGGAGGAGTAGACCGGCATGGTCTAACACCCTTCTTTAGTATGGTGTAAGGACCACTACTGTGTGGGGTGAGGTTCAAATCTAACTTTACTTGTGGGTGAGTGAGGTTTGATACAGGGTGAACACCAAGAGATTTAATTTGTTTCAGCATGGTGGATGCCTGCGAGGGTTTGGGTTTAGATGTGGAAGGCTGAGATTCTAAAGATTTAGAAGTGAAAACCTACTCCTCGTTAGAGACTTTGGGGTAAATCATCATGGAAGGCTTGATAGTATAAGGCAAAGCAGGATGTGTAAGATAAGGAGCCTTAAATCACTCCCATAGTGCCTTATGTTCTAGGTTCCTAGAATGGAGAAATCTTAAGTTTTCTACCAATCGAGGGAAGGGTTTAGATGATGTCACATGAGGCATTACAGTCGGTCCTTTGGGTGATTGTGAGAGTGGAAACATGTTAGATGCAGTGATCTCAGGCCAAAGGCAAGAGAGAACTATCACTGGATCTTCCTCGGTAGAAGTGGGTGAGGTGGCAAGTTCTTCTCTCAGTGGAGAAGGGATTGGAGAATTTGGCTCTTCAAGCAGATAGAGCGCAGGAATGATCATGGCTTCCACGTGTGGTCTAGGAGTGAGGAAAGTATGATCCTCCATTGGTGATAAGAAGGATAAGGGTAGGGCCACTGGCGTTGGTACCATCAAAGCATCCTCCAATATGGGAGAGGTTAAAGTAGACTCTCCTACATGTGAAAGGGGGGTGGATGAAGGACTATCCTCCATCGGTGGAAGACAAATAGGAGAGGAAGGATCCTCTAAAGGGTGAAGTAGAGGGATGATGACCCCTTCTACATGAGGGTATGGGGTATGAATGGTAACTTCTTCCAATGGTAGAAGAAGAGGAAGGGTGGGGGCAAGAGGAATAGGTAATACGAGATCCTCACGAGGTAGAAAAATGGGTAGAAGAGGTGCTTGATGTATTGGGGGTGATACAGGTGAAACGGGTTCATCCACGTGAGGAAGAGGGTGAGGCAAAGGGAACTCTTTATTGTGTGGGGATGGTATGGGTAAAATAGGCTCTTTTACCCATGGTGAAGAAATGGGTTGACCAACCTCTTCAGATTATGGGAGAGGTTGGATAGGAATGAAAGGAAAGACCATGTCGATCGTGCATATGTTGCGTTCTTGAGGGTCATCAGCCATGGTCTGAACATTATTCTGACTTAGGGGATGGTTAGGAAATGGTTTCCTAAAGACATCTATGTTTTGGTTGGCTGGTGCATTAGGGTTATCCAAAACAAGGTCCCCTTTGTCTAACATGTCTTGAACAATGTTATTTAGGGTTTTACAATTATCTGTGTCATGATCCTTGACATGATGATAGTTACAAAAGTCATTTTACATATACCATGTAGGGATAACTCATGAGGGGTCAAATTGAATAGGTGGTCAAATTTGAGGGAGGTTGAGGACTCCCTGATTCACTAATTTATCCAATATGGAAGCATATGATTCTCCTATTGTAGTGTATCATCACTGTTCATACCATTGTTGAAATTGTCTAGTGATGTTTTGTGAAGTGGAGGGCTTAGATTGGTTGGTTGTGGTGGAAGATGGTGACCTAAGGACCATAGTGTTCACTGATCCCTTGGACTTGGAGTGGGAAGAAGAAGGTTTGGAATAAGGGTCATTGGATTTTGTGTTGGTATTTTTGCTACACAATTTGACCCTATCTTCTTCGACATCATAGAGTTCAAGCTTTCGGGCCATAGTGAAAGCTTCATCGAATGTGCAAAAAGTTTGAACCCGCAGAGTGGATGAGATGTGCTTGGCACATGCTCTTGAAAAGAGCTCAATGAGCTTAGGTTGAGGTAGTGAGAAGGAGAGTTGGTTAATCAAACCTCTCTAATGGGTGATGAAGTCAGCTATTGACTCATCCTCGAATTGTCTAATGGAATAAAGGTCTGTGATGGAGACCTTCTTGGTAATATTGATTGAGAAATGATCGAGGAATAGTTAAGCAAGTTAAATGAAGGTGAAGAGAGAATGACTAGTAATGGAGCTATACCAGTCAAGGGTAGCACCAGAAAGTGACATAGGGAATGTGCAAAGTAATAACGCATCATCATGTGCTATGAGGTAGCAAGCATGTCTAAATGCTCGCAAATGTTGTTATGGATCCTCTTTACTCTAAAAATGAGTAAATTTTGGGAGTTCCCACTGGCTAGGGTATGGTCAAATAGGAACTAAAGGGTGGATAGGTTTGTTATATATTTGTTCATATAAAAGAACACTCCTTCAACCTGAAATAGATGTCTCAAGGTTGGACATCTTATCCATCAACATCTTAATTAGATCAGTAGAGGGATTGGCATGAGGGGCACCCCCTAAGTTATAAGGTACCTGGAAGGTGTTGGGAGGGGTGTATGACATACTTGGTTGCATTTGTGTAGGTACAACATATTGATAGTTCATCATAGGGGCCGATGTTAAGGCCATGGGGGCTTGTGCTGCGAAGTTGGAGGGCACAACTTGACTAGATGCCACCAAGGGTGGTTGAATGACATCAAGATTAGTTAAAGGATAAGTGGTCACTCTCATGTTTATGGGAACAAGAGTGAATGGGATAGAGACAATCAAGTTCTAGAAAGGTGTCAAACTTGGTTGAATTGTTTGTGGTTGAGGGGGTATGGAAACCCTGATGGAGGTAGGGCCAGAAAGGATAGAAGGGGAGGCCAAATCTTGAACATTGGCCATGGTTGGGTTACTGGTTAGGGTAGTAGCTTGAGTGACCATAGGTTGGGTAGTGGATGTTGTTGATATCATTGCTGCTTCAACCAAAGAAGTTGGCATCCCATAAATAGGGTTACATAAAGGGTCTTGTGTTTGGCTTCTAACGAGATAATGTTGGAGAGCCTTGACGTTGTGGTTAAGGAATCTCTCAAAATCTTGATCCCCTTTGAGAACAATAGGAGGTTGATTAGGGGTAGGTTGGATAGGAGTATGCTTAGTGTCTAAAGTATACTCCATTAGATGACTTGGCATGAAGGGTGAAGGTGGGAGTGGCTGTTGACTTGCGTGGTCAACAAGAGATTTGGCTTGATTGCGTGTCAGAACCATCCAAGGTGAAATGGGTTAAAGTTCCAAAAACTATGTGTTTTAGTTTCAAAAAACTAGAGTTTTTGTTAAATAGCAAGAAATTTGGGTTTTAAGATTTCTATTTGGAAAGAAAATTTATTGACAGTGATTGATGTTCGGTTGTTTAACCAATATCAGTTAGAAAATGTTGCCGACATCGGTGGAGAAACTGATGTCAATTTCTGTGTAATTCTAGAAACACAAAAAATTGATATTTTTTGGAAGAAAAAGATATTCTGAGTTGTTTTGGACTTGAAAATGGTATGACCTTACCAGCTCAAACACTCAGATAAAAATAATGAAATAGATGATTAGGCAAGCAACCTCTAAAACTTTAAATTCCTAAGAATGAGTTTTAAAGCTGTGGTGGCTTATGCCTTAAGAGAATGTGTTGGGAGTTGGGATTGTAGAATAGGTCTTAGAGAGGAAGTCTATGGTTAGTTTTAGGTTGTGTTATGGTGCTAAAAAATATTTGTATTAGGGTCAGTACGTGGCCTAGTGCTAGGGCTTGCTCCCTTCACTTCACGAATCCAGAGCCGAGCTGGGCTGCTTAGCCAAAATATATCTTGCCTATAGTTTATACTCTACTAGAGAACATAGTGGGTTCTCCTCTTGGTGGTGAAATCTAAGTAGGATCACCAGGTAGGGTAAGGTATCTGCTAGGTGATGAAATCCTAGATGGGCCTTGTCTCAAGTAAGTTTATGTGTTTGATTTGAAGTGATTGTGGTTTGGTTGTGTAAAATTTGTGTACTATAATTCATTCATAATGATTTAATTACTAAGTGGGCTAAGTATGCATCCAAGAAAGAATGAAATGCAGTAGTTTTTGACCCAAATCAAAATATGTTATTCAAATTCAAACAAATGGAGAAGAGGTAAAGAATATGAGTTTTTCACTACTCTATGATGCATGCAAGAAGTAACAAGAAGAAAAAGAGATGTTATTTTTAACCTCTGCTAATGATTTCCTTTTGAAATAAACACAAAGAAGAGAAGCTAAGTTTTTTATTTCTAAAGAAATAAAGACAAAGAAGAGGGGATGCAAGAAGTGAATATTTTTCTAATGCATCTATATGAAAGTTTGATTTTTAAAAGAGGAAGAATGAACCTAAGGAAAACTCCAAGGGTCCCATCGGGCATGCCAGAATGTTTCTCTATTATTTCACTGATTGCATTTAAAAGAAAGAAGAAACTAAAGTTAAAAGGTCTTAGGTTTGATGTTACCCAAATTTAGTGTGTACCGCATCCAAGCTTTGTGGGATCTCCTCTTTGGCTATGGAGGAAACACCTGCAATAAGAAAGAAAATTGAATAAAGAAGATGTTAGAGGATGATATGGTGGACTGCCAAGCTATGCACTCGGTCCCAGAAGTGTGAAGCTCCTTGAGGAATGATAGTCCACTATTTAAAAGGTAAAAGTGCTGTAAATGAAGAAATGACAAATGACTTAAAAAAAGAGAGAAATAGATAACACATTCCTGTTCCTTGTAGTCTATGTGTCTCAGTCACCGACGTCGGTATATCTTTCGAGGTCAGTGGGGTAAATGGTGCTGACATCAATTTTGTTGTCAATGTCGATAGGGGTTATTGGCCTTGGATGGATTTTATAATATTTTTGGGATAGATAGAGGGGTTTCTAGAAGTTTAGAGGCTGGTGCAGGGTTGCAGGAAGGTGAATGAGGTCTGAGGAAAGGTAAAGGTAGAGGATAGGTGTGAAAAGAGGGTGAAAATAAGGGGAAGGCCTTTCAGCCCCTCCACAGAAGAAGTCAGGGCTTTTGATAGTATTTAGAAATATAAAATGGAAAATAATTAACAATGTATTCTAAAATACTAAAATGAGAAGCAGAATACTTAGCTTTATTAGGTGAAGAACCAGAGGTGTCAGAATCTCATTCCTGTTGTGGCTGATGTTGAGGTCCTAGTACAATGTTTCAATCCAATCTCTAGAATGACTTGTGTAGAGCTTAAGTATCCAAGAGAATGATAGTTGAGTTCTGGTGCGTGAGGACTCAGAGTGTGCACATCAATATGCAAAAATGTGGGGGGCAGCTCAATGTTTAGATCTTGGCTTATGTAACTAACGTCGGCGATCCCACCGGCATCGACCGCAGTTGACCAATGTCAGCCGAGGGTTGACCGATGTCAGTGGATAGAGAATAGGTAAAAGGGATATTTTTAGCCCTTTGCCCATTTGTTCACCTGCCAAATGCCTTTTCCATTGGAGAATGGTCAAAACAATGGATTATGAGGCATGGAAGTTAGTTAAGGAGTTAAGAGGGGGTTAGAGTAGGTCATGGGTAGTTAGAGTTTGGAGGACTTAGTCTTAGGTTGACTCATAGGCTAAAAAATGGTCTTAGGGTGAGGTGTCTAGGTGAGGTGTCTAAGGTGAAAGGGGTTCAAGTGTGGGTTAGGAGTGTTAACGTTTAGAAGGGGACCAAGGGGGGTTGACACGATATCGGTGTCTATATTAGGTTTCCTTAAGGCCTATAAGACATTTAGGCCCTATATGCTGTGACCAAACTATTAAAATAATTTATTCATGTATTTAAATGTATTATAAGACATATTTAAAGGTTAATTCAAGTATTCAAGTGTGTATGGATGACCAGGAGGGATATGAGCGAGAGACTTGTATAACTACAAGGTAGTTTTAGGCCTATTAGAGTATGTATGAGAGGATGGGAATGATATAACACATTATTGATTATAATAAGGTATCATAGACCATAAATGGAGTATAAATAATTTTTCATGAAGATTTTATAGTGTGTCTACATATGAATATCAAGGTCATATGACCTAATTTGTCTTAAAAGAGACCTAATTGAGTGAAGAAGCCTAGAATGTAGTTTGAGAGGGATATAAGAGTGAGAAGAGATAAATAAGGTGATCATAATATATTACATGAGAAACAAGGTATTTTAAAGGTGATCAAAGGTTTTAGGTGGTTGATTCATCTAGGGGGTTGGTACCTCCTTACAATTTGGTGCTTGTTAAAGCCTAGCTAGGTTGATGCTCAGCTATTTGGGGTTGGTGCTCCATATGAAGTTGGTGCTTTACTAAATTTGGTGTTTGTCTTATAATAATATAGTCCATTTGTAGATATTAGTGGGTTTTATTCTCTTTTAGGCTTTCCCACATATGTCATGTGTTCTTGTGTTTCATGATTACGTGGATAGGTGCTTATGCTTACTAGATACATGTGCTTATTTGAATGGTTCATGATTATTTAAGTGAAATTGATAAGAAAGGTTTTTTAAGAATAATTCACCCCCTCAATAATTTTTATTCAAAAATTTGTTATTAGATCAAGTCCTTTGAATTAGGCCTAATATCCTAAAGGAGATCCTAAACGTAAAGATGGTTAGTCAGCAAGCTCAAGGTGGTTTTTATACTAGTAAGGCTCCATTTTTCAATGGGACTAATTATTATTTTTGGATCATAAAAATGAGGACATATCTAATGTCAATGGGACATGACATATGGTAGTTAGTTTTGGATGGATACAGTCCACTTCATAAACCACCAATTGATGCAGTAGGAAAGACAGATAAATTCTAAGGTAATAAATGCCATTCTATGATTAGAGGTAGAGTTTGTGAAGGCAATTCATTGTGAATAATCAAAGTTTATATGGGACAAATTAAAGTCTATCTATGAAGGAGATATCAAGGTGAATATGGCCAAGTTGTAAACCCACCAAAGATAATTTGAAAGTCTAAAGATAAAACCATTGCATCTAACTTGTTGAAGGTTGATGAAGTTATCAATTTCATTAGAGGATTAAGAGAATAAGTGAAAGAATATATAGTTGTTCAAAAGGTATTGAGATCACTAACTCCTAAGTTTAATTCTAAGGTGTCTTTAGTAAAAGAGATGCAATATTTAGATAAGCTAGAGATGTATGGGCTTCATGGCATCCTGATAGCCTATGAGATGAGAAAAAATGAAGGAAGGCCTCCCAATAAGGAAGAAACATTCAAAGTTGAGAAGTCAAAAGCCAAGAATTCCAAGGATGAGGTATACTCAGATGTTGATGATGATGACTTGATAGCCACATTTTCTAGGAAATTAAGGTTTAGATCTAGTAAGTACAAGGGAAAGTTACCTTTCAAATGTTTCAACTATGGTAAGATTGGTCACTTGGCATCATAGTGTCCTAACAAGGATAATACTGAGCATGATTAATAATGTGATGAACATCATGGATATGATAAGAAGATCTACAATATTGACAAAAATAAGAAATATTTCAAGAAGTATGAAGGTAGGAAAGGGTCATTCAAGAACAAGAGAAGCTTATATACTGAAGAAGATAATAACTCATTTGATGTGACACAAGAACATATAATATTGATGATGATAGTAATATAAATGAACATGAAAATAATAAAAATTTATTCATGTCTATATAGATAGACAATGAGGGTTGCTCAAAAGGAAAAGATCTTATGTATGATGAAGAATCACATGAAGAAGAGGATGAAGTGAACCTTGAGGCAAAATTGGTAAGTACTCTAGAGGAGTTGAATTTTCAAATAAGAAAGAATAACACACTAAGATCATTAGTTAAGGACTATAAGGAATAGATTGTTTTTTTAAGGAGAGAATAAGTAACACAACCAAGGAGTATGATGAGATCATCAATAAAATTAAAGCATAGATGAAGATAGTCACTACTAGCTTAAAATCTAAAGAGGAAGAATAAACTAGGTATGGAACTGAAATGGAATCCTTGAAAGCTAAGTTAGATCAATCATCTATCAAGTTGAAGACCTTTTTGAAGTTTTAAAAGAGTACTGAGGCTTTAGATGACATCTTGAGTAGTCGAAAGTTTGTAAGGGATAAAATTGGTCTTAGTTTCAAATAAGGCTAAAAGGAGGAAACAAAAGTAAAGGAAACATATAATAAGGACAATAAGGTCAACATGAAAATACCAATCAGACAACCTAATTCTATAAGGTATGTGTATTCATTCAATGGTTTTTTTTACATGTAATAATTTTGGTCACAAAGTAAGAGAGTGTAGAAGACCCTCCAACAATGAATATGCATGGGATTATGAAAAGAATCATTATTCAAGAGGTATGTATAAGGTTTTTTGCTACAAATGTCATAATATGGGACACATTTCAATATTTTGTCCTAATAAAGGTAGAAGGCTATCAAGTCAAAAAAATATGTTTAAAGCCCCTAGAGTATAAGAGAGAAGGTAATTGAATGTGTGAAAACCAAATATAGTAAAGGTGAGTCATGACCAAGTTACAAGCCTAAGTGGACTGTTTGCAATGGTAGAACATACTTTAGATGTGAAATCAAGTGAGGAATGCTCATTATCATCTCAAATTTTTGACCACATAGATGATGAAGAGCTCAAGATAAAGAGACTAATCAAGCCTAAAAGGATCCTAAAGGATATTTAGTCTTGTGAGAGAATGGATATCTAGGAATCTCCTAAGTTTGTGTTATTGTAATGAATTTATGGATAGGGGTGACTCCATTAGGCTTCATGGAGACACTATTCTTTTAGCATAAACATGTAAGTGCTTGGTTTGAGGGGAAGTTATTAAGATTAGTCATGAGATTAAAGTGTAGTTGTTGATACAAAAAAAAGTTTCCAAAGAAGGAGAATGAGTGGTTCCCAAATTTTTAGTATTTATGACCCTTTGTCATTAATGTCAAAGGGGGATAAAATTTCAAGAATGAAGATTGACTAGATTGGGGGAGATGAGAGTGATCATATTGAAGAATGTTTTGAAATAAATAAAAAAGGGGGATTTTGTTAAGAAGTGTTGTCATTGATGTCAAGGGTTATATAATTAATGTCAAGGTTTATGTCATTGATGTCAAGGTCCATCTGGTGAAGATGCATGGTGAGTGGTCTTTAAGAGAATTTGAAGGCAACCTAATGTCTCTCTATTGAGAGATAATTTGAAGGCAAACTAAGAATTATTATATTAGTTGATGTTAATATTGTTTCAATGGTGTGAGAGTGTTTTTTGATGAGTGTTCTTATTTGATAAAATTGAATTAATCATTTTTTAGTACTAGTTCTTGAGTATAAGGTGTCTAAAGAAACTTAGTCCAAACCCTATGAGAAGGTGTGCATAATGAAGTAAGTAAGCACAAGATTTTGAGAGGTTGTTTGACATTATATGATAATTTAAGTAAAGTATAGATAATTTTATAAGTGTTTCAAGGTCAACTGTCATGTTTTAAGTACTTAAGAAGCCTAGTCATGGCACTAGTCATAACATAAAGAGACCTTTTGAAAATGCATGAGTATGATGGATTAGTGACATGAGTGCACACAAGCATGAGTGGTTATATGAGTTTTATTGAGAATGTATGAGAAGCATTAAATCAATCATAAGAGTCTTAGGGTGAGCATATAGGGGTAGAACCTATATATCAAGTTTGCAATTAGACCATTTCTAGACCTTGCCTAGCCTAATAAGGCATCATGATTTGTTTTCAAGACATATAAAGGATGTATGGTTGTGTTTAAGAATAATATATGTTTTATTGAATGATAATGATATGTTTATCATAACATTGATATGTTTATCATGACATTGAGGTGTTTAGAGCATGAAAAAAGGCATGAAGGGTAGTTCAAGGCCTAGTGAGGTATGAAGAGTATGGTGTAGAGAGAGTGTAAACCTAATGGGGTATCGGGATTAGTGTCTAAGTAAAGTGTGATATTTTGGGCATGGAGAAAGGTATGATATGTTGTTTCAAGTATGTTCACAAATTTTAAGGTCATGGTTTGAAATAAAATGCGTGAAAAGTGGTTTTGAGGTCTTTCAAGTACATAAAATGAAGTAATGCAAACTCGAAAAGGACTTTTAGGTGTTCATTGGCATGTGTAACCTTTGAATGGGAACCTATTACATTGAAGAGAGAAGGGGAAGGGTATTATATAATAACTATAGGAATGTTTTTAGATTTAAGGGGAAATCCTTTATGAATAATCACTAACACCAAAACCTATGTTAAACCTCTCTAAAACCCTAACAAGAACTTGATGTGAAAGTTCTTTTGAAAAATAACCTAGAATGGTTTAAAATGACTAGATAAACTATTGTATCATGTAATAAACTCTCCAAAAACCTCTAGGTGTGATTGAGTTTTTATGTGTGTGAGTAGAACCTACATGAAAGTACTAGTTTCTTGGAGATTTATTGTAGAAGTCAAAGTTGACCAAGTCAAAGTACAAAAATATATGGAGGATGAAGCTTGATACTAATGTTTAATATAAATGAAGGTTTTTTAAAAATTAAATCCCTAAAGTATTCTAAAGTGGTCATCCAATTTAGCTAATCACTAATAGGTCAAATGGTGGAAATAATGAGAAACCCAGACAATAGTGAGAAGATGATTAAGAATGTGTTATCACGAAATAGTGATGAAATAAATTGAATGGATATTTTTTTAAGGAAATGTAAGACATGTTAATTTTTGGTATAATTTTTTTAGGTTATTGGTTATAGTGAAAAAGTTGCTCACAAGTTGACCTATTTGGTTCAGACGAGACAATGAGATATAAGGTCATGAGATTGGTCTACAAGACTAATATTGACATTGGACCATATTATATTTATAGATAATAATGGTATAATGATATCATAGGATAATTTAAATATATCAAAAGTCTCTAAAAGTGGTCATATAAGTGTTGAAAGTCATTGTCACCATGACTATGCTTTAAAGGTAAACTGACATATATGGGTACGTAAGTTATAGTGATAAGTTTGAGACTCTATGACTTGAGTTGAATTATATAATTCATATGGTGATATTTTTTGGGAATTTTATTTCCTATAAATTCTTTGTATAAGGTTTTATAATTAGTTAAAGTGGTTGAAATGGTGAAGCCAAAATGGCTTGTCTAGTTCTGGGTTGATTGTGTGTAGTGAAATCAAAAGATTGGTTTTCAAAACTAATATTTGACATTATACCTTGTATTTTTTTGTATTTGAGAGTGGTATATATATTTAAAAGGATATTTTTAAAGTATAAGTGGTCATTATAAGTGTTTTTTTAGGTGTTAAAGATCAAGTTGTGCATAACTAGATTTTGGAGTGTTTTAGCAATTCTAGGTGGGCTATATGTAGAGAAGTGTTTAAGTCCTTTTTCCCTAAGTGGTGAATTATAAATAATATGGTGATGACCATAATGTTATTTAGTTTCTATTAATGTTATTTATTTATATATTTAATTATATAATTTATACTTAATCTTTAGTAGTTTAAGATAAACTTTTTGTGTATGAGAAGGCCTAATTATGAATAGTACAAATGGTGTGTTTCAAGTGGTGGTTGGTTCTAAAAAGTACTATGGATCCTATATGAGATTATTAGAGGTATATTTTATTTTTTATGATATTTTAATATTCTATGTAAGGTTTGAAAATGTTCCAAATAGGTCAAAGGGTAACATGTGCTAATGAAGGCCCAAAAGAGGTTTTAGTCCTATATGCTATGACCAACCTATTGAAATGATTGATTCATGTATGAAATGTGTTATAAGACCTATTGAAAGGGTAATTAAAGTATGTGAATTTTTATGCCTAAACAAGAGGGATATGAGTAAGATAATTGTATAAATACAAGGCAATTTTAGGCCTATTAGAGTATGTATGAGAGGATGCAAATGATATATCACATTATTGAGTAGAATAAGGTCTTGTAGACCATCAATGGAGTATAAAGGAATTATCATGAAAATATAACATTGTGTCTATATATGAATATCAAGATCATATGACCTAATTTGTCTTGAAAGAGTCTTAATTAAGTTAAGAAGCCTAAAAGGTAGTTTGAGAGGGATAAAATAATGAAAATATGTAAATAAGGTGATCATCATCTATTATATGAGAAACAAGGTGTTATAAAGGTGATAAAAGGTTTTAGGTGGCTAAGTTAGTGTTGATTCATCTAGGGGGTTGGTGTCTCCTTGCAAGTTGGTGTTTGATAAAGCTTAGCCGAGTTGGTGCTTACCTAGTTGGGGTTGGTGCTCCATGTGAAGTTAGTGCTTCACTAAATTTGGTATTTGTCTTATAGGACTGTAGTAAATTTTAAAATATTAGTGGGTTTTCTTCCCCTTAAGGTTTTCCAACATATGTGATATGTGATGTGTTTTATTATTATTTAAGTTAAATTTATAAGAAAGGTTTTTGAAGATTGATTCATCCCCCTTATTATTAATTTTTATTCAAACAAGGGGTTATGTTTTGTTTCTTCTTGGGACTTTTAGTCAGATTAGCTAGACTTATAGTCATGGTTATACCAAGGAATTCGATTGAGGGTATGGTGAAATTTACCATTTTATTTGATTTGGGCATCATGCTTAGATCCACTTATACCATAGTAGTTGAAGGAGCCTTGGTGTTAATTCCAATTGGAACAACCTGCACTACTAGAGGAGTATTTGTAGGCACTATAGAGTTAGAGGCTATTAGAATTATACATGCTATAGGAGTAACTAATGGGGATGATGATGTGGTTATCATGGTTCATGTTGGTGTTATGAATATAAGAAGAAATAAATTATGAGCTCTTCACAAGGTTGTAGAGGATGCTTGAATCAAACTTGACTCTCTTGAAGATGAGGTCCACATAAATGAGACTTTAAGAGACTAAAGGAGGGCCACAAAGATTATTATGGGTGAAATGGGCTGAACAAAAGGGAATTAGGGAGTAAATATGTCAAACATAGACATATCTAGGGGGATGTAAGTGAATTGGGGAGTCAACATGATAAAAACTAGGGTAAGTGTCATTGGGATAGTCTTGGTGGGAGCAAGGAATCTTGGAGGTGGTTTGATGGGTTGTGGAGGGATGAAGATAGTGGGGGAAGGAATATATAGGGGTTATGATTATTGGTATCATTTTAGGTTCATCTTAGGGTTGATATTAATGTTAAAGTGTAACATATGTGCCATTAGTAGTGGAATGACTCATGGAACAAGTGGAGGTGGTAGAGCTTGAGCGATGACCTAGGGAGGTGAAACTTATGGAGGAGAAGGTATGGGGACCCCTTGTATGATCCCCTTAGAAATATGCATTGTAATTCCTTGAATATCCTCCCTAAGATAAGTTAAAAGAGATTATAGAGGTAGAACTAGCCTTTCCTCAGTGACCAACCTAGATTGGGACTTCTTTCCTTAATTCTTTACTGGCTCCACCCTTGAGAGCACTTCAACATCATTGGCCATATTTGGTTGAATATCATAATATTCATGGGCCTTATGGTGATATGTGATGTTGAGTCTGGATACATATGTTTCCACATGGGAATTAATTATCCCTTGGGGATCCCACTCTCTATGATTATCCCTCCTAAAGTGTATGAATTCCTATTCAACACCATATTATGTAGTAAAGATAACTCTTTATACTGATGATGGTAGATGAATATTGGAAAATCTAGGCACACCTTTTGTCAATGATCAAGTGAGTAACCTAAGACACCTTTAACCAACTGATAATAATTTTTTTTCTCAATGAGATGATTTGTGACCTGATAGGGTAGGAGAGGGTCTTTTTGGATGCCTTCCACCTAGATGATGGTGTGATCTTAGTAGTACTAATAAGCTTCTATGGATAAGAGTGTCCTCTTAATATCATTTGAGATCCATGACATGGGCCTCTCATTTATGGCCATATAGACCACTAGGTATAAGGACTCACATATGTCCCAGATGTGATTTATGTAATGGTATGCATACATATTGTAGAATATTGTATGGACAATAGGCCAATATGCATCCATGGTGGGAACACATAAGGTTTGGATGTGAGGGTGGCATAGACTGCATCCAAAATATAAATCATCATGTAAAAGTTTCCACCCCCTTAGGCCTCATTAATGCCCTTGACTAAATTTAATTTAATGAGGCTACTAAGGTCTAGGACTATCTTTCCCTTGAGGATGGTGCTCAACAAAGGCACCTAGATGATTTTTAAGTGAATTACATCCTTTATTCTAAATAAATGATTTAGCAATATCATACATGAATTCCCTCCCAAAAGAGATGAATGGGATACACATTGATATATTACTTTTTGGTCTATTAGTTAAGATCAATGTCTCAATCCTAGAGGAACCCATATATCTCATGTGTCTTAGTCCATGTGTCCATGTGATCTAGTTGTGAACTAGGGTGTAGTCTACAAGGTTATAATACTGCATAAAAGTAGTTCTGTAAATATCTTCTATTTTTTTTTGAGACCCAATGAGGTATAATGAGTCTTGGGTAATGTAATGTATGTGCACAAAATTCCATAACATGTTACCAAAGAGGTCAACACATGGGAACACCTATAGTTTTGAAGCAACCTTATGTAACCCTAAATTTCCCAAGGTATAAATATAATTGAGGAACTAGGTATCATATTCATCATCATCTGAGGTGGGATTTTGCACATCCTTAATTACTCAAAATACTTTATTTTAGTGATTAAAGTGGGTCAGGTCTGATTAATAGGTGGTATCTTTGTATTTAGGTTCAAGCCTAGGATTTAAATATGATATGACATAGATGAGAGTTAGTGAGTTTCTTAACACAAAATTATAAATCTGAGGGAAGTACTGAAAGATTGGGAAGGCTCTAAAAGTAAGGATACTTGGGTGTTGGGGGTAGTAATGATAAATCTAATTGATTCAAGGGATTACAAGGCTATGTGAATATCTCCTATATTAATGGTTTTTTGGGGTTAACCTTGCATGAGTTAAATTCTAAGTTAGTGGCATAATCCACTCAATTATTTCCTAATTTATCATCTACTCAAATAATTTTGAAAATGCATGCTTAGTTTGGATTTGGTAATGGTGAAGGGACATCTATAGGTTATCAATTTAGAGCATAGTTACCCAATTTTATTAACATAAGATCATGGTAGGCACACACCTACCTTAGTTCCTATGGTACCTTGTAAATCATCTAGTTGGGCCATGTGTCTTTTATTGGTTGGACATTTCTCTATAGGCTATGCCAATTAGGTCTGGTTGGGGTGTCACTTTTTTAAATTTATGTACACATGATTATACCATTTGGACTTATTGAGTACACTAACATCCTAATATTGAATTATGATCTAACCTATATTTCTCCTTTCATTATCTAGACTATTTTGGTCTATTTTACCATTTGGCTTATAGGAGTGGTACGTGGCACTTTATGATTAGGCTTGGGTTTTGACTTCACTTCCTTCATAAATCAATTATGAAGACCCAATCATTTATTATAAATTTGTATATAAGTTCCATGTGATAATCTATGGTTGGTCAAGATCTCCTAGGGATCTTACATTTATGACACCTTTGGGAGACTGACAACTTTGATAGGTTTGACATGGCATCTGCTCACTTGTTGGGATATCCAAAGGGTTCTAAATTTTTTGGATCCCATAAGAGATTGAAAAATATGATAGGTTTCACACATCATTTGCTAACTCATTAGGCTCTCTATATGGTTATGATATTTCTAACACCCCTAATAGACTAAATTTTTTGGCAAGTTCCATGCAAAACTTGATCACTTGTTGGGTTTTCCCTAGGGTTCTAAAATTTATAATACCCCAAAAGATTGAAAAATTTGATAGGATCCACATGAAATATAATCACTCATCAAGATATCCTTAGGGTTCTAAAGTTCATCACACCCCCAAGATACTAACAACTCTAATAGGTTCCACATGACATTTGATCATTCTTCAGGCTCTCCTTGGGGTTCTAAAATTTCTAATAAGTTACACACAAATAGAATATTAACACATGAATGGTTCATGCTACTTCAAATGATCTTTAATTTATGACTATGTATGTGTACCTAAAAATACATAGATGGGAAAGATCAGGCCATGTGGTGTTATCTTAGCTATCTAAATGCCTATAGAATCTTATGAATGATCTTTATCTATATGTTTCAGATGAGTGGGATTGAGACATTCAGATGGTCCACATTTATCTATATGATTATAAAGTATATGTCTTAGTCATTTTAGATGATGCAATAAAGTAAAATGGATGAATACTTGTGGCCTAATCCTATGGATTGGGACCTAGTCATTAAAATTCAAACTACATTACTAAGCTTAATTTTTATGGTTATCCTTAGTGTAAAAGAGACACACGATGACAGTCTAGCTAGGAAAATTATGTGAAATGACTAAGTATAAAAACATGACCCATCTTTAAGGGATATTTTTGAGCTATATTAAGTAGTATTTAACAAATTTGGCCCCATGTAGTTTGAATAATCCTAAAAGATCACACAACTAGGAAAACTCAATTATCCAAGTTATTCCCTAAATCAAATGAAAATCTAAATTTGATGAACATCATATAATTAAAAGTGAAATAGATGTATTGAATGAATTCAATAAATGTGTCCATTTAGACCCTTAGACTCAAATATCAATCTAATTAATACAGTAATTATGAAAATACTTAGTTATCTTGGTTAGTTCAAAATCAAACCAAAACCTTCTTCTACCAAGTTTAAATTTACAAGTGAAAGTCCTAAGATGATAATTCTATAATGACCTTAGATTTGACCTAAAATTTGAGGAAATGGTATTTAGCTTGAGCTTGGGCTATTTAATTTCAAAACAAGGCATAAACAAATAATTTTGATCTAAAAGACGGTCCTCATTTGATATTTTTAAAATGGGGCATGCTAGTCACAAAAATGGTGATTCTATGGGTAAAATGCCATCTCAATGCTTATAATATAGATTATGGGCATATATTATTGAAATATGAGATAAAAAACTAAAACATCACCAAAAAAACTTAGATAAAAAGAGAGTGGTCAATTATGTTTCAACAAATAACATACTAGGCCCTAACATCTTCAAAGGGTAATTTTGTGTAAAGAGTGATTCTATTGTTATTTTGAATCAACTAGGAAATTTTAGGCAAATATCAAGCATTTATAGTCTTTTGAAAGGATAATTTATTTTAAGAATTTGGCTAAGGAAAGGAAGGATCGAGAATCGCTCTACTACTAGTAAGGAATCTATAACCATAAAAAATATGATTTTGGTCCCACTCATAGCCTCGATCCATTTCCAACCAGACAAAAATCCTATAATGGAGGTTAAATAAATCAGCCCTTTTAGGAAGAAACTTGCATTTTCATGAGATTCAAACTTCCTTTCATTTTGATGCTATATTTTGTTCAACCAAGAGGGTTGGGGACCAATGTATCCAAGGTTGAGTAATGGGTCAATGAACCCCTTTCACCAATAAGGTCCTTTGTTTTCTAATTATTTCAATGTGATTGATATGCTTCTTTTAAGTGATATGATGACCTTTTTTGAAATGGGGCTTTTCTCAATTCACTTGTTTAGTTCTGAGTCAATGAATCTTAATCCTTTTGATGTTTCAAGAGAGGTTCTTTTTCCTATAAAATTATTTAATAATGAGATATTATTTTCTACCTTCTATTATTGGGACTATGTTTTCAATGCCTTATGAACCTTGATGTGATCAAGCATGGGGACTAGTGTTTGAATTAGATTCTACCTTCCCAAAACCAACTTATCTAATTTTGAATATAAATCACAAGGGCAAGGATAAATTATTGAAAGGTTAACAAGGATGGATAAGGGGAAAATAAGAGAAATAACCAAATCAAATAAACACAAAAAAGTCAATCAAAAATAATCAAACACAACTAAACCAAACTAGTTAATTATAAATTAATACATACATCACTAGGCACCTATTAGGAGACTTTTTTCTAAAATTGAATTAGAAGGGACAATTGATAAGTAATGATTTAATAACTATCCATTCATAGGTAGTGGGAGGTCATTACCTTTAAGTTATTTTAGTCAAAACACATTATAAAATAAAAACTTAGAAATTTGGTATGGGCCAATCTAGAGTGGGTTGAGTTTGGAATGTGTTGGGGCCAACATACCCACATTCTTGAAAATTGGGACCCTTGAGAAACCTTGAATATTGAACATGGAGATTTAACATGTTAAGTTCATTTACAGAATTTAGATATCATCCACTTTATCAGAAGAAAGCTTACTTAGTTATGTTTTTATTTAATTTTAGACTAATAGTGCTAATGAATGGTATTTATTACTTTCAGTTATAGGTTTTTTGAGGTTTGTTCTTCATAAATTCATGTTCCAAAACCTTTGTAAAACCCTCAATTGAAATTTGAATATTAGCAGGAACCAAATGGTAAGAACCTTTTAAAAATACATTTTGGACCTAATTATAAAGTTCATATTTTAAGCGTAGTCATGTTTTTTAACATGACTAAGACTTAGTCTATAATGCTTAGCCTTTTTTACTGTTTTCCCCTTTTTTAAGTTCCTAGCTAGGTATAATATTCATTCTGCAGGGTCCCTTTTGACATTTATTAACTTAGCCTAATGTTTCAACCCTAAGGCCCCATTATATTTATTAATACCAATGGGAACTTAGTCTTAACACCTTAGCTTAAGTACTAGTTCCCCAAGTCCAATTTTATGTTATCTCAGTCTTTTAATTCACATCTTAGCCTAAGGTTTTAATCTTAAGGCCTTGACATATTTATTAATACAATCAATAATTTAGTATTAGAACCTTAGCCTAAGTCTTTTATATCATCATGGTCCTAACTTAACTTCCTTGCATCTTGTAGGATCTAATGACCCTCACTTTATCATGACATTCAATCTAACAGAGCTAGAAAAGCTTAAACTATAACTTAAATAGTGTGCATCTCAGATGATCTAATGGTTATCACTTCCTCATGGCCCTTTGATTAGATGGTGCAAGGAAAACCAATAAAATATTACACATAAACCCTCAAACCAATCATATTCAAGCCCTTATATCATGATCAATAGTTCTCACTTCATCACGAGGACCCAATCGAACAAAGTGAAACACAGTTGAAAGGTCAAAGGATTACATAAATCTTGAAGGGTTGATATGTGGCACCCTTACATTCAATAATCAAAGGCAAATAAGTCCCACTTGATAAAGCAACCAATCATGAGCAAACTCTTAGATCACAAGTGTACAACTGTCGCTTCATCACCAATTTTTATTTAATAGAGTGAATCAAGTCTAAGATCATCAAAAGTCCCAAAGAGGTGCCAAGTAGTACTCTTGCATTAGGTCACAATAGTTTTATGAGATTAAAATTGACATTATCATGACCATCATTTTATTCCCATGAGGATGTGTTTGATGTCTGCATAACCATCAACTTTAATCCCATCAAATTAAAAGCTTTATTATCTTAAAATTGACATTTCCATGATCATCATTTGATGCTTGTGAGAACTTATTTGATGTCCATGAGACTGTCAAATTCAAGCTAATGAATTATTCTACTCAGGATCAAAATACACTCCAAAACCTTGCTTAAATGCTTGGAAATTGCTTTACAAGGAAGTGCTCGTAAAATGTTCGAACACTAGAAATTCTCAATCTAAAAAAATGGAAAAGGTCTCTTGGTACAAGTATATGAAAAATAAACTTAGTATAAATATATACTTTAAGGTCCCATTGTATTTCATTAAAATACATTTCACCTCAAAATATAGACTTATACTAGGTCTTATTTTAAAAGAGTCCTTGTAATGTAGGATTTAGACCAAATACTTATAACCAAAGGTTTTCATGTGTTTACTAATACATTAAAACCCTATTTAATGTTAGACCATTATATCATTTTGAACCTCTTTTGAGCATGATTTATAAGGTTAGACATAAATGTTTTAGACCAATGCATACATTGTGTTTGTTAAAAATAACGTAAACATTGGCTTAAAAAATTTATCCAGGGTCCCCTTTATATTATTTGGAAAACTTAGACATAAATCCCTTAGCCTAATGTTTGATTTATGCTTAATAAACACATAATGAACCTTAACCTAAAGAATTTAAGCCTATGTCCCATTTTAATAATATGATAACTTAAAGTTTAGGCATCTCTATAGATCAATGGTTTTTACTTTATCACTAGAGGATGATGTAATAGCACAAGGACCCCAATAGATTTTTAATGAATCCCTGAGAGCTCATGAGCTTGATGTGTGGTGAAAGAACATTCATAACAAAGATGACAAATGATTTAATGGTTCATGCTTTATCACTAGAAGATGATATAATGGCATAAAGGCATTCATGACTTTTCAAATGCCCATGAGCTCTTCACTTGGACAATGCTCATTCAACAAATGACTAATGCAAGATAGAAAACATGGGGAAGGCATGCAAAGATGCCAAGTATCACAACTATGGTTCTTGGAATAGAAATGATCCAATCAAAGGTAAGGTCCTAGATTATGATAAATGGCTCATGCTATTCCAATATTTTAATTTCATGATGTGAAATAAAATAAGGTATTTTAAATACCAATGGCTAGTGCTCAAATGCATTTATGAAAAATGTCATGAAAGGTCCAGACCAATGCCACATAGGCACCATGCAAGTAGAAAAAGATAAAATATGAGATATTGTGGGCTTAAAAATGTGAAGGTATAAAGGCAAAGGTCTGAATCAAATCCAAAGCACGTATGAGCTAGAGTATGGATATATCATACCATTAATTCTTTAAAACCCTAAACCCTACATAAAAGTGACCCAGTTGAATTCATTTCATCATAATTTAATCTAAAGAGAGATTGATTGTGTTTTTGAGCACCAAAGAGCTTTCAAAAGAGACCATTTTCATTCTTGACTAAATAATTTGTAGAGGAAGAAACCATAGTAGCTCATAGGCAATAACTGAAGGAGGAGATCGAGATCTACTTATCAATGAATAATGAGGGGAGAATCTTCAAGGACATTGAATTAGATATGGTGGCCCTGAATGTCCTAGGAATTAGGAATTAGTAGAAACTATTATTCACCATGGAGGAACTAAATCACATTATAACATAAGATTAGAGGATTACCACGATGAGCTAGACACATTATGACTTGGTCATTGTCTAGATGGTTGGCCTTCACCATGCTACTAAAAATCTTAAGGTACTACATTGTATAGACATCTTTACTCCCATATTTGTTTAGGGTATATAATGAATGGATCATTAGGGAGGGAAATTATAAGAAGATAGCCTATAATTTAACTATTAATTTTGATAATTATTATAAACTACCAATTCACCATGTAGACCTATCCAAAATTAAGGAATGGACTAGTAATCATGACCTAGACTTTGTCCTTAGACCCTAGTTGCACCAAGGAAGCCATATCTTTAGGGAATTTAAAGGAAAGATCCTAATAGTCTAATTTAGGGAGGGCATCAGAGTTATAATGACCCTATTTAACCATGCCTTTAGATCCCCCTTGACCACCTATGTGAACAAAATCTGGGTTCTCTATGTGAATTTCATGGTGGAACAAAAGCTTACCCCTCAAATTAGAGATTTAATTAGTGTTTTCTTGGCCAAGAAATTCACTACCATAAAAAGGAAGACATCTAAGAATTTATATATGATGTTAGACATATTAGACACCCTTACCCCAATCAACTTCCCTAATATTATAAATTGGTCTCCTAAGGGAAAAACTACCATTTCCCACCTTTACTCCAAATTGAATATATTTAATTATAGGAGCCATATGTAGTTTATTTATGACTATGTTTACCTAGCCATAGTGGAGGATATAATAGGTGTTCCCATGCTTAGGGTCCACCCACTAATAAATAAGTATGTTGAAATGATGGGTGACATCTAGTACTACCTTGATTGCATAGTCATCAGGATTGAGGGGATTATGTCCCAGCCTTATAGATTTCCATTATATGTTCCAAGTAAGCTTGCTAAGCAAGAAATTACCTCCCATCTCATCACTAGCATTGATGGGATTTAAAAATAAAAGAGGAAGGGTCCTCTTCAACCCTTCCCTCTAACCATTAGAATAACTATATTTCAAGATTGGAAACATGTTGATACCATGGCCAAGAACATGGATTCATTTGGGTTTCAGCTTGATGAACTCAAGATGTGGGATCTTAAGAACATAGTGACTAGTCATTTGAAGGAGAAGAAACTTCCCAAGCCTAAATAGATGCATTATATTGGTGTTAATGACACCATCTATATTAAGGCTAAGAATTATGAAGAGGTGTTGGCTAAGATCCAAGGGCATAGCATAAAAATTGAACACAGATTGACCAAAGATGACAATCCATCTAGGGAGGCATGGTAAATGTATCCTTTACAATACCACTTATTTCTTAGACCATCTGGGATAGCCCATAAGAAACCCAAAGTAGAAAAACCACAAACTTAGGGGTAAATTGTGAAAGGTTATGATGAATAAGGCCATGTTAAGGAGAAAGTGGGAGAGGTGAAATTAGAAGAGAAACCTAGACAGGGGCCCTCATCTTCAACACTCTGACAAAGGCCACCTTCCCTAGTTTATTACATAGATATGATAGCCTTAGAGATAAAAGAGAAACTTGAGTATGCCTTCAAGGAGCTTGCAAAGGTGTATGATACTAATAGGGAAGAGGAACTATTTGAAAAAACTCAAATCCAAGTAGGGGAGCTTGGACGAGAGAAAGGAAAATAGTTTATCCCTATGGCATCCCAAGAGAAGAGGAAGGTAGAGCTAGAATTAGTTTTGTTGGACCAAAGAAGAGACCAAGATTTAACTTCAATCACTCCACTAGTGAAGTCAATCTATTCGGTGATGAATTTCCAATTCATGGACTAGTCATTCCTAACTAGTTCATTTATGGAAAATTGCAAAAGATTCCTTATTTCTCCCACTCATGGGTACTCACAGAGGTTAATAATGTTAAAGTACATGATGACATGAATCCATGAATTAGGGAAATGGTGAAATAACATGAAGAAAGAAGGATTATGGTCTCTTTAGGATATGAAAGCAAGAGAATGGATGCCCTAGGAACATCAAGTAGTACAGGTGTGGAGGTCCTAAAACCTCTAAAATTCATATGATCATTTACCACCATCCAATTTAATCTAGATACAAATGGACTGGAAAGAGTTACCACCAAGACTACCATGTTGGGGGTTAAGGAATTCACCTTCCAAAAGGTGAAACCCTTTCTAGGTTTGACCCTAGTGGGAGGTCAATAGCTTGGAGAAGCTGCCATTCATGAAGAAGATGTTGAAAGCTTAATCTAAGGCCAATCAACACAAGCAAAATAAAGGGTTAGAGGAATGAAATAAAGGATAAATAATTTAGAAAGAGAAAAATAAAACTTAGAGACATGGGAAATTCTATCAGTACCTGAGGTAGTGACCAAAATTCTTGATGAGTCATTTTATGACATGTTTGAAGCACTCAAAATAATGAAGCTGAGGTAGAGTGTATTAGCACATCAGAGTACATTAGACAAAGGCATGGTCACCTAATGGCAAGAATCATTGGATAAAATATCCAAACTTCTCAACATCTAAGCATGGAAATAGATCATAGGCTTCAAAACTATCAATTTAGGACACTTGAGCATAATTCTAGGAATTATGGTTGACAAGGTTTAAAGTTTGAGTGCATGGCACAATAATGTGGAAAGACTCTTAAAAGATGATATAGAGCTAATTGTAAGGATTTAAAAGCTTCTTGGGACTATGATTATAGACCCTATAAAACCCACTATCCTTGGAATCATAAGTGATGAGGAATTCAAACATAGGGCTACTTTGGTAACTCAAGAAATCAAAAGAAAGAACCAAGGCAAATCTGGGGCTGATAACAGTAAGATCACAAACATGATATTCAATGTTGGAGAGAGGATAAATGAAGCTAGGAGCATTAAAGAAGCCATGGCTGTAAATGATAGAGATCTTGAGGGATTTATAGATCAAGAGGAGGAATGTATTATGAACTTTGTTGTGGATCTAAAGCTAGTTGGTGAGTAACATATTAAAGCTATGAACATCCTCCAACAACAACAAGCAGAGACCCCACCAACAAATTAGATAATATTCTATTTTGAGAATTTTGTAATATTTTAAATAGGAATATTATTTTTTAAGGCATATGCTAGTCTATTAGAATATTTCCCCTAGGTTAGTATAATTGTAGAAAATAAGTGTATTCTAGAACCATCCTAGGGAAGACAACTATCCTTATCTTTTGCATACCTGTATATTGTAATCGATTGGTATACTGCTTGATCTTTCTATAAAGGCAAGTATTAACATTTGTAAAAGGAAATAATTTTGAGAAAATTTTGTACACTTAAAGAAATTAATATAATCAAGGAGTTTTGCAAATATTGTCCATATTTGATATATCAATTGATAATATAGATTTTCTCTCAATTTCTACTTTTATGTCTTGAATTTGAATAGTTTCTTTGAATTTTGGGTTGCATTTTATAATCATAGGGTTTATAATTTTTGCATATTCTAGATTAGTTATAAGATCTTAAGTTTTGCTTCATTTCATTTTGCTCTCTATTTAGATGTGCAAGTGATATTTGATTAGTAGTAAATCCTTAAAGTAGACCTAGTTCTTACTTGTGACTCTTTACAATATCCTTTGAAGTTTGCCTGATATATAGTAGAATTTGAGATAAGGCTATTTTACATTGTATATTGGTTTGAATGCATACTTAGTTTCAATTAATGCTTTGTCATGATATTTAAGACTAAAATTGGTAATCACTTGTTTCTTTTCTACCTTACCCTTCTCTTTGCTCCTTTTACACCAGATCACTTTAGTTTTATCTTCATTATAAATATCCACTTAGATTAGTCTATAGCTTAAATCTAGTTTACAATTCACTAAGTATTAATATAGATTCTCTACAATTCATAAAGAATGGACCATGATGGATCCCAACCATCACTTATTATAAATTTTTGGGACACCAATACATATCTTTTCCACTATTTCACCATAGGTGATATCAAGTTGCCATAACCTACTACTCATGCTCTGAATTCATCAAATTCTAAAATGAGAAGTGTTCTTTGAACACTAAGGACCCCTGTGGTGCATTTAGAGGTATCAACAGAATGTTTCTCTTATTCTTATGTGCTTTATCCCATAATAGGACTAGGTTTTATATCCAAAAGGATTTTTTATTTTCCCTCTTATCAAACCATCTCTTGATAGTCACTTTATGCCTACTAAAATTTATTAATGCCTCTTCTCATGCATGCTCTAGTTGGATGATGTCTAGAAATCTCAAACTTATTTTATTAATATCCTCCATGTATTATTATATGAACTTGTAGGTTGGTAGTTTGAGGATCAATAGGAGGATATTATCCAATATGTAAACCAATAGAAAAGGTGAGATTTTGAGAGATTTATTATATTTCGTGTGATCAACCCAAAGAGCATATTTCAATAGTGAATGTTAATCCCTAGGCTTATTTTTTGAAGACTTCTTAATTACATTGATTAGGTTTTAATTATTTAACTTAGCATAGCCATTCCATTATAGGTAGTAGTTAGATGAGAACATTAAGGTGATGTTATTATTATAGGCCCATTTAGTGAGGCCTAATGACTAGAATATAGGCCCATTGTCATAATCTAGTGAGGCTGGGGTGCTAAAATATGTGGCTATGTTTTCCTCAAGGAATTTGATGAATTCTTTGGCTATGCTATATTAGTTTCTACTACCTCTACCCAATTGGTGTAGTAATTAGTCATTATAAGTATGAATTGATGGATAGCTAATGAGTTTGGGTTAATGAATCTAACAAATTTAAGTCCCTATTGAGTGAAAGGAATCTCTTGTATCATAGGTCAAAGGGGCATTATTGTGTGGACCTCTCATTTAGCAAAGGTCTGGCATTGGTGACATGAATGTACATAGGAATGGGAATACTTAAATATGGTGGGCTAATAATAGCCATCTCATAGGATTTTATGAGAAACTATAATACTTGAAGGATGACCACTACCCAATTTCTCATGGAAGCTAGTCATGACTTCTTTAGCTTCTTTTTTAGATAGAAACATTCATAGATATTTCTATAGAGTAATACCTTATTCAAAATTTAGTGGGTTAATTTTAGTTTTAGATATATTTAATATGGATGATTGAGTCTTAAAGGTAGACTCACATAAAGGAGGTAGTGGACAATTAGATCATACCAATATTTATGGATTGCCTCTGATTGGTCTACTTCCACCATTGTGATTCTTGGGTTAGTTTTAGTGATCAATTAAGTAAGACCATGGAATTAGACCAACTTATTAGGTTTTATATGGATACAACACTCTTTTAATTTGGCCATCCATTGACCTTTTCATTCACCTAACTCATTCTATCCCATCCTGAGCTTTACAACCACATCTAGGATAATTTCATGTACCTTATTTTGAGAATATAGTGCTTGAACTTCTTCATAGTGTTTACCAATTCATAGGCATTTTTATCTAAGGTAGAATAATTTAGATATGCATCCTTTAAGTTTGTGTTCATGAAAGTGATTGGGTGCTCATATTCATCTAGATTTTGGGTGAACAATGTAGCTATGGTGTGCTCATAAGAAAAAGTGTAAAGGTATAAATCCTTGGTGTAGTCTAGATTTATCAGCATAGGTGCATACATAATGGCATATTTAACATACTATAAATCTTTCCTCACTTTGATAACACATTCTAAATTTTCCTCCTACTTTAAAATTATATTAAGAGGTTTAACAATATAGGTGAACCCTGAGATGAAATTGTGTACAAAATTAGTCTTACCAATGAAAAATTTTAACTCCTTTTCAATGTTGGGTAGAGGTATACTAGAAATAAAATTAACACATTCTGGGTCTATAGAAATACCTTCATTTGTGATAATATGATCGATAAGCTTACCTTTAGTAACATTGAACACACTCATCTTTGGATTGAGGGAGATACCATACCTTATACATCTTTCAAATATAATTTAGAGATGGTGAATGTGATCATATCTACATTTTGAGAATATGGTTAGTTCATCCATGTAAATAATAATGCACTTTATTATTATACCTTTGAAATAAAAGTCCATGGCTCTTTGAAAAGTTGCTCCTATATCTATTAAGTTGAATGGGATTAGTTTGTAGGCAAAGGTTCCACACTTGGTTGTGAATAAGTTTTGACTCAATCTTTTGGATTGACGAGGATTTGATTGTATCACGAGAATCCATCCAAGAAGGAAATCATTTGAGATCCACTTACCATCTAGGTTACTTCATCAAGGGAGGGTAGATGGTAGTTATCTTTATTAGAAGCTTAGTTTAGATTTCAAAAATCCATGCATAGTTAGATTTATCCATTCTTATTGAAAATAGGTACTAAGTTAGCTAACCATGTTGAGTGATGAATTGGGAAGATAAAACCAACTAAAAGGAGCTTATGAATAAGGGGTTTTAGGATTGAGTTCATAGGTCATTACCTCTATCTGAAATGTTTTTGGTCTAGTTTGAGTGGGATAGTCTATGTAATCAAACTTGGATTGAAGAACTTTAGGTTTCCATAGGTCCAAGTGATAACATCTTAGTCTATATAAATAACCTCATGAGTTGTTAAATCTTAAATAGGGTGTAATCTGGTCCAATATGAACATCTTGAGGTTGGTCTAATGATCCTAGATTGATATCTTTAGATCTTTTATCTAGGTGTAGTGGTCTATTAGGTTGGGGCATGGATATATCAAGGTAGACTATCCTTTCAACAGAGATCACCCCTTAGGACTTAGTTTTATTTCAATTTCATAATGCCATCCTGATCACATTCTTCATTTCTAAGGTCCTATCTTTCTACCTCATCTATAACTTGGGTCTCAAATACCCCTAAGTTATTAAGGAATTATATAATATGGTCTTATTAAAATACCTATAGATTATTCACATTGTCTGGGGTTGTGAGTTATAAGATGAGTTCCACTAAGAAGTTTTGTAACCCTGAGTTATCTATGGGTGTTAGATTTGCAACAATAATTGCTAATGAATTAGAGACCCAATTTTATTCTCTAGGAATGGGGATGATGTTAAAGGCATTGAAAATATCTATTATATCCCATGCCCTATGTTTATACTTCCTTAATTAGGACAACTTACATTAGAATTTACTCCTAACTTAGTTTACTACTAGTTTAGAATCCCTAAATACTTTTAGCTCTTTGACCTTATGTTTCAAAGCAAATTCAAGTCCTAAGATCAAGGCTTCATACCCTACTAGGTTATAACTATAAGGTAATTAAAATGTATAAACAACCAAATGTCACTCTCATAATGGGTCAATAAAAAGAAAACTTGATTCAGAACCTTGCTTAGTACAGGACCCATCAAAGTGTAAAAACTAAAGACCCAATAATTCAAGGTCTTTTTTGGCATGGTGACAAAGATACTAGGTTTACCCTTTCATTAAATACATTGTATTCTATGATCATGTGTTTAATATTAGGTTCTCTATCAACATGTATTTAGTTTTCTACACCTGTCAAAGACAACCACATATGAGAGAAGTTGTTAGCCATTTATCATTTAAGGTCTTAGACCAGTCTCTACTTAAAAACATCCCATATGCTTCTAGAATATATATTAATTGAATGCCCATGAACTATTGGATCTTGAGTTTAGATTTCAACTAAATATGTAAATTTAAGAACTTACCTACCACCTTAACATTAGAATTATCTAATTGAACCACTATATTATCTAACTTAATGGGTGTCAGCCCAAAATTTTGATAAATGTTCACATGCATGAAAATTTTAGATGATCTCAAGTAACCTAGATAGTATGAATGTTATTTACAAATAACCTTAAAATAAAGAGGAAAGGTGTAACCTCAAATTTGTTTGTATCAACACATTGGTATGCATGAGATTGGGATGGATTGGTTTATATGTGAGGGATTTCAGGAGGAGATCCATTTACTCAGTGATTTGGGAAAGCTCATGCAGGGTGATATTTGCCTTGATCTTCTTCATGTGTTCCACTATGTTATACCCTACCTTGATAGTGTCAAGATAGATATCTTTAGGAGACTTGGGATTATTAGCCTTTAGAGGTGGGGGATCATTTTAGGCTCTTGGTTCAGGAAGGGTTACATAATTATTAGGAATGTACATTACAAGAGGATGTTATGGCATCTAGTTCTTAAAAATGTAGTTGTTTCATTGGAATTACTAAAAATATTATACCTCATTGGTGGTCTCTTGTAGTTCATTGTCCTCATGGCTAGGGAAGTCCAAGGTTTTGAATACTAGGGTAGTGCTTTGAGGTTTTGAGGATCATAGAGCATCAGTTTGACCAATAGTGTTGGGGTGGTTTGGGACTATCTAATATTCCTCCATTTACATTTGGAAGATATAAAGGGTGTTACATAATTCAATGTAGTCAAACTCTTCATGTTGGGATATGTTTTAAACACAACACCAGTTTGTTAATGCCAACTAGAAAATATTTATCTCATGTAATTTATTAGATGAGGGATCTGCATGATTGTTGGAGTGGTTGTGGGGATGATTATATCTATGATAAGTGAAGTTCCTAGTTGAGGTCTCAACACCATTATTCCCAACTTGTCTTTGGAGGCACATGAAGTCATTATTGAGATTTTATACCATGTGATGTATAACATCCAACTAATTATTTATGGATTCTAGGGCACACTTTAGATGTTATTTATGATAGGCATAAGTGCTTGACTATGATATTGAGGCACTACTTAATTATTAACTAGGTTAAGTAATCCTAGGTGTTTTTTATGAGGAGTGTGTCTCAAGAGAAGTGGATTTATCATTGACATAAGTTGTGGTATAGGTATATTCTAATTAGTGGTAAAGAGGGGATTCAAAGAAGGCATTTTTGATAATAAATTAGGGATGGAAGGTGCCAATAGACCTTGAGGATTGAGTTATCTATCTACTTGATGGCCTCATCATAGGCTAAGGGAAACCCTACCACTAAAGGATATATATATATATATATATATATATATATATATATATATATATATATATATATATATAGGAACATATATGTCTAAGGGTCTAGTGTGTTCTTGTACATTTCAAGGGCCAATTGGGTATCTAGTCTATGTTGTACTCAATACACCCCCACTCTCTTTTTTCTTGAGTAGGGACCCATTAAAGTTTGTGAGGCCCAATTCCATTTTGAAAAGCTTTTTCATTATAATTCATATGTGTATTTAACTGGATTCAGATCTTTCAAATTTATTATTCCTTACGTTGATAATTCTTGTTAAGTATGTTATTCAATATAAATGTATTTGGCATTTCTCTATTATCTAGGTCTTCATTGTGTGGTTTATTTGAACTAAACTATTAATGGTTTTTTGGAGTTTTGCATACATGCACATTTTATAATATCCATGAAAATTACTAACTAGGAATCCTAAGTTTTAGACTTAATGAATTTTTTCACTTTATAAGTTGTGCATTTTACAGTTTTGTCTTCACAATTTTTGTTGTCAAAACTTTTATTTTTTAGGAGTTAGTATTTATAATTTGCATTCATCTTAACTCTTGGTTTTTTAAGTAACATACTTTGGAATTTAGGTTCTTCACATATTTTGTATGCAAGATTTGGTCTCAAAATTTTTGTTTGTTAGAAGTTTTATATTCAAAATTTTCATTCATCATAACATTTGTCACTAGTGACCTTTGGCATCTCTAAACTTTTGAGTCTTCAAAATTTTTTGCCTACACAAATTTTTCCTTCAGATATTTTAGTATTCAAAACTTTTGTCTACAAGATTCATCCTTCACATATTTTGTCATTTTATAACATTTGTTTAGAACTTCCATTTAGAACTTTTTTTAGAAAAAAATGTTCTTTGTAACTAGTGTTTGTTGGAACTTATGTTCATCAAAAATCTTATGCATCATGAAATTTGCTTGTCAAAATTTTTGTCTTTAGAATCTTTGAGATTTTACTTCTTCAAAACTTTCATTCAGAAATTTTATTTGTGAGGTGTGTTTGAAATTTTTATTTGCAATATTTATTATTTTTAGCCTTTATCTTCATGTTTTATGTATTCAAGGCATCATAAGAATAGGCTGACTCGATCTCAATGCAAGTTCTAAGAACTGAATTCTGAAGGCACACTACATGACATAACTAATTTTTTGAAAAATTAGTGATGGGTGACACTTATCTAGGAGGTCTACATCACATACCTACCAAAGTGAGTTATAAAGTTTGAATTAAAAATAACATTATCAAAATTTAGAATTGAAGAAATAAGTTATGTCTAGAGATATAATTTAAATTTATCATCCAATTTAACTCCTATGATGACTTTAGTTCCTTTGAATACTATGATTTCAACCATCTAGCCTCCAAATTTGAGAAAACCTTAGTTTTTTTGAGGTTGAATCTGTATGTATTTTGCATGAAAAGTTGATAGATGTAATTGAAGTTTATTTTTATTTTAAGAGTGCATAGGTAGTTAACTAAATAATTTTCTAAGCATGCACATGTTATATTATATTATAAGGGTGAGTCTATTTTTAAAGACATAGTTTGATTAGATTTGATTATACATGCATAATTTACATCAATTAGAATTCATGTTCTGATTATTAACTTGTAAGTTTATAATTTTTCATGGATTTAAAGGATGAGGTGACCCCTCCTTGAATCTATTTATATTTTTAATCCTATTATTTTTAGGGGTTATAAATTTTATCAATAAAAGAATAAATCTCTTTTGATTGTCACATACTGTGTTGCTATTTTTCTATTCTAACTCTGTGTGATTAGTTTTTTTATTTTCTAGTTGGTTGATTCAGTAATTCAAAGTGTGAAAATGCTACCAATATTTATTTATTATTATTAATGGTGTATGATGATATAATATGTGAAATAACTATTGGATGATTAGCAAATATCATTCATTATAGCAACTAGGTTGACTATTTCAATTATATGAGTGTGAGAAGTGTTTATCTCGATATAGCTTTCTAAGAGTGAGAAATAGATGCCTTAGATACTATAATATTTTACTACAAAGGTGTGAAAAAAATACTATATAAAAAAGCAACCTTTAGTTGAGATCTTAGAGTTTACTATATCAATTCTTTCCCAAAGTGCTTTATTGTGTTTGTATGTGAGTGTAAAAAAACTATTAGCTGTAAGCATTGGTATTAAGACATTTGTCCACAAAGAGATCAACCAAGAAGTAATCCCTCTTAAGTTTAGAGAACTTCATTTTTTGGCTTACGTTTCCCTCTTTTGGATTTTTTTTGGATATCTACCCACTTTAGCATAGGTTTCATCCATCCAACTCCAGTAGGATTCAATTTATTTTAGGTTTCACTCATCCATTCACACCTGATTAATAACTTACATGCTCAACTTACTATTCCACCACTTGATTGTTTAACCCATATCTATAACTCATGGCCTAAGTGGAGTTTATCTCCACTGAGATCTTAAAATTTTAGAGATTACCTCATTAATCTATGGTGTGCATAAAAAACACATCAACAAAAAAATATGGTGTTAGAAGGAGGGCCTAAAACCTTCAATTTTATTCAAATAAGAGATCCACTCTTGTGAAAACCAAAAAACCAATTTTTTTATAAATATTAAGAACTAAAAAAGTGAGAATGGATTAGCTTGGTAAATCACCCATAGATATCTTAGGTCTTCAATAGGATCTCTCAGATAACCCATTTGTGCACCTTCCTAGATTCCATAACAATCACCCTAGAGCTATCGAAAAGCATCTTACTATTGCACATATGCTATGCATGTTATGGTTATCAAATTTGAGGATGTAATCTATAGGCTATTCCCTTTCATGTTGGGAGAATAAATGCATGATTGGTTTGTAGTTGGCACCTAGTTATATCACTAGTTGGAGTAGTTTTGAAGAATTTGTTTTGATTTGATTTGGTCTAAATATTGATTCTCATATTTAAAATAATAATTTAATGGCTTCTAGGAGATTCTCTATAGCATGTATGTTGGATATGACTTGTATAGAAGTTATCCAAAGAGAATTTTAGTTGTTGTTTCCAAATAAGAGTGTAGTGTAAGGGTTTCCTTTTAATCCAAGAACTATGTACAATCATAATACTCTAGATCCCATCTTTTTTACAATAAGTAATTGTAAGTATGAACACACTAATATTAAAGCCCTTGAGACCCAAATTAATGACATGGTCAAAGAAGAAGAGGAGATCTTAGATGGAGAGGATGATCAGATAATAAGAGAGGAAAAAGAGCATATTATATCCATCAAAGGAGAGATTGTGATATTACAGGAGTAATTGCGATACCAACAACAAGAGGAATCCATAAATATAGAAGAGTTAAATCATGTTGATTCCATCCCTACATTTGATGAGCTAATTAAATAGGGAAATGCAAAGAGTGAGGAAAGTTTTAATATAGAAAAACACTGTCAACCTTTGTAGGAGCTCTACAAAATAGAAAACACTTAGGTAGAGGATTAATTACTTTACCTTGAAAAGGAAGATATTATCTTGGAATATGGAACTAATGAATCTTTTGACTATAATTTTGTGTTGGAATATCTATTATAAGACTGGTTTGATTATTATATTCTTGACTTGTTCTCCTCTAATCATGAAAGATTCAATCTTGATACTTTAGATTATGTTATGCTTGAGGTAGGTATGTATTTGTATCATGAGGTGAGTAAAAAAGGTATGTTATATGCCTCAAATAATTATGATTCTATTTTGAGATCCTTTTTCATGGAATTAATTCACATAGATGCACATGCATTTATTTAATAGATGCTAAATTCAATTTGGTGCCTAATTTTAATGTGCAAGCCACTAGGGTTGATTATGTTATTAACTAGGAACATCAATATGTGTAGACATCAACATCCTTTGGCATTGTAATAAAGAACCCTGATTATACACATAATACATATGAATTCCTAGATCTCCCAGAGTATAATTATTTAGAAGAAGCAGATTATCAAATGGCAATAATCAAAGTTTCAATATAAAATAAGAATAACAAAAGGATGAAAAACATGTAGTGGATAGTATGATCCCTATGGAATTGATAATTAATGAATCTCTTACTCCTAAAATTAGAAATAGTGACCCCCAAATAATTATAGTTGTTATAACTCTAGTTGTGTATTTCAAATTTTAGAACCCTTACAATTTTGGTGATTATTGGTATGATTTTACCTCTTAGCCAGGTAATTACTTGTGTGATTAAAATTTTAGGGTGTTTTTTCTTGAATACATGAGTAATAAAGATGAGTTTATAAAATATATGTATCATATAGAGGAGTTATTTGTTTATTGTGTCTAGGATGTTCCAATGAGTAACATTGATTTTTTATTTCTATAATAGGAGGGAAAGGATCAAAATTCCACTTAATAAATACAAGGATGTCCCTACCTATCTCATAAATTTAACAAAGAAAACCATACTATTACCAAAGAGTGAGAACCATACCACACAAAGTTTTTGAATCCATCCCCCATCTTGTTTGGGTTTAATTTAGAGTACGAGTAGGAGTAGGTCAGGTTTATTATTTTCTATCATTTGATTTCATTAGAGTAGTCATCATGATTTATAAATTATCCTTTCTTTCTTTCAACATTTTGTTTACCTTAGTTTAGTTCCTTATTTTCTAGAGTAGGTGTCTTTTGTTTTATGACATTTTGATTAAATTTTTCTAGAATGACCAAGATAGTATCCAATTCACTAGAATTAACATCCATGATTGAGTTTATATAAATCTATGAGGGAGTTAACACATGATAGAATAAGTGTGGGAATAACATAAAATGGAGCACAAAATTACCTTGTTTTTAGGTTTTACACCTTTGTGTCTAAGATTTTTAGAATTTAGGTATGCAATGAAAAATTAACCAAGGTTATATCATAGTTGAATACTTCTATCAGGTATGTAAAATTTGATCTCGTTAATCCATAAAAATTTAGAAAGTTTTCTCATTTATTTGGATCAAATTCACTTTTCACGTTAATACTTGTTTGAGGTAATAAACATTGATATGGATATAGCTGGCAGGGACACTTTGGTAAATCAAATTTTCACATACACTAAATCACATTGGTTCCTACCCTCTTTCTTCAATTCATATTCTAAAAATAAAAAATAAGATAACCAATACATCCTAAAGAGTGATCAATAAATCCAAATAAAATCTAAAGGTGATCAAAGACTCACATGATGAAATAAGATTAGTGTATCACACATCATGCAAGTTTATGAAGGGAGATAAGGGGAAGAATCAAAGGTATATATATCAAGGATATGGATGCCTAGATAGTAGTATAACAATGGTTGAGTTTACCTAAAATTTAATATGCTTAAAATAAACTAGAATGAAACCTATAGTTTATTCCAAGTCTTTTCTAAAGTCCTCAAAATAATGGTAAAAGAAAATCACTTCATTCCACATAGATCTAAGGTATGAGCAAGGCTAGTGTGTTGCATGAAGTAATCAGGTGTATCTTTCATGTTTTTGATTTAATTATTATTTTTTGATGTGGTTCATGCTTGATTTGGGGTTGTTAACCAAATATTATAGGTTCTTTAATACTTAGGAGTATTCCCCTTGTGAGTCACCATTTGTTGTACTCAACACACCCCCACTCTCTTTTTTCTTAAGTAGGGACCCATTAAAGTTTGAGAGGTCCAATTTTTTTTATAAAATGCTTTACATTAGCATCCCTATGTGTATTTAACTAAATTAAAATATTTCAAAGTTATTATTTATTATGTGGATGATTATTTTTGAGTATGCTATTCAATATAAATGCAACTGACATTTCTATGTTATCTAGTTTTTCATTGTGTGGTTTAGTCAAAGTAACCTATTAATGGTTTTTGAGAGTTTTTCATACATGAAAATTTTCCATTATGTATGAGAATTACTAATCGAGAATCCTAGTTTTTGGACTTAACATATTTTTGCACTTCATAAGTTGTGCATTTTACTGTTTTATCTTCACAAATTTTGTTAACAGAACTTTATTATTTAGGTTTTGGTCTTCAAAATTTATGTTCATTACAACTCTTGGTTTTTTCAAGTCATGTACTTCAGCATTTTGGTTCTTTGAATCATTTGTTAATAGGACTTGGTCATATGAATTTCCATTCAAAACTTGTGTTCATCAAAAGTTTTATTCTTAAAAATATTATTTGTCACAAAATTTATTGCCAATGACCTTCATCATATCTAAAATTCTGAGTATTCACAAGTTTTTTCTTCCATATCTTTTGCCTTCACATATTTTAAACTTCAAAACTTTTGTATGCAGGATTCATCTTTCGCATATTTTGGAAGTTTGAAACTTTTATTTGCAAAATTTTTTCTTCAAAACTAGTTTTCATCAAAACTTTTATTCATCAAAAAATTTGCTTGTCATAACTTTTGTCTTCAGCATCTTTGAGCTTCTGGGTCTCCGTAACTTCAATTCAAAACTTTTATTCATGAGGTGTGTTTATAATTTATGTTTTTAAGATTGTTCTTTGCAAACATTGTTTTCACATTTCATGTATTTGAGGCATCATGAGAATCAGATGACTTGGTTTCAACACAAATTAAAACACCTAAATTCCAAAGGCACACTTTGTGCCATAACTATTTTTTCACAAAATTAGTGATAGGGTGACACTTGTCTAGAAAGTACATGTGGCATACCCATCAAAATGAGTTACAAAGTTCAAATTGAAAATAGAATTATCAAGATTTGGGACCAAATAAATAGGTTATGTCTAGAACTTCAAGTTAAAGTCCTCATCCACTTCAACTCCCATGACCACTTCAGTTCCTCTGAATACTATGAGTTAAACCATTTAGCCTCCAAATTCAATTAAACCTTAGTTTTTTGAGGTTGATTCTATATGTATTTTGCATGTAGAATTGATAGATGTAACTAAAGTTTATCTTTATTTCACAAATGCATGTGGTAGTTAACTAAATAATTTTTTAAGCATGCACACTTTGCATTGAGTTGTAAGAGTGAGTATATTGTGGAAGACACAATTTGACTAAATTTTATTGTACTTGCATAATTTAAATAAATTAAAACTCATAGTCTAATTTTTAACTTGGAATTATAGAATTTTGATTGGATTTGGAGGATAAGGCTACCCCTACCCAAATATATTTATACTTTTAATTCTATTATTTTTAGGGGTTGGAAATTTTATCAATACAAGAAGAATTTATTTTGATTATCACACAATTGTGTTGATGTTTTTCTATTCCAAGTCTATGTAAATAGATATTTTACTTTTCTAGTTGGTTGGTTTAGTAATTCAAAGTGTGAAAAAGCTACCAAGAATTGGTTCTTGTTATTACTAGTGTATGCTAATATAATATGTGAAATAACTATTGGATGATTAGTAGATATAATTGATTATATTCAAGTAAGTTGACTATTTCAATTCTTTGAGTTTGTAAAGTGTTTTCCTCAATATAGATTTATAAGAGTGACTAATGCTACCTTAGATACCTCTCTAGTTTGAGCTATAATATTATGATACAAGGGTGTGTAAAAAAAAATCTAATTAGAAGTAAAATATATCTAAGATTTTAGAGTTTACTATATCAATTATTCCCCAAACTCCTTTACTGTGTCTATATGTGAGTGAGTAACAATTCCTAACTACAAACATTAATATTATGACACTTATCCATAAAGATACCAACCTGAAAGTAATCCCTCTTAAGATCATAGAGATTTATTTTCTTCCCAATTTCTCCCTCTTTTGGATTTTTTTTAAAGATCTACCCATATTAGCATAGGTTTCATCCATCCAAATCAATTAGGATTTAGTTTATTTTATGTTTCACTCATCCATTCACACCTAATAAATAACCTACATGCTCAACCTATTATTCCACCACCTAGTTGTTCAACTCATACCTTTAACTCATGCCTTGGAGTGGAGTTTATCTCCATTAAGATCCTAAAACATTATAGGTTACCTCGTTAATCTATGGTGTGCATAAAAACCACATCAATAGTTTATATAACATAATGATCTGGATATACACATTTTGAAACCTAGCATTTAAATTTATTATGGGCTCATTAGGTTCAATTTTGATTTAGTAAATTTTTTGGTATAACACACTTGGATAAATGACTTGCCCAAACTAGGTGAGAATGTATTGCTAAACTAGTCCCAACTTATTATGGAGCATTCAACAATTTTAGGAACCAATCATATGCTATGTCCATCAAAGTGAATAGGAAAAACCTACAAGAAAAATACTTATGTTCAACATTCAAAATCCTGAGAGTAGTTTTTTTATGAAGTGACATATACCTTATCAATATGCCCCACACATAGTGTGAACTCTAGGAGGTACATTTATAAGTTCCTAGGTAAATCATGAGAAATTCTAGGGATGTCAATGGTAGACTTGGATAACCACACCATAGGTGAAGCCATAAGTACAAGTATATTAGGGATAAAATTAGAGGATTATCTAGTAGGTGTAACCACACATCTTGGTCTCCTTCTACATTTTTTTCTCATATGGAATAATAATGGGGATATTATTAGTTGTCTAGGATGAGCTTTGGATACAATGATATGCATAGTAGTATCCACGTTGATATTGAATAGGTTAGTATATTTTATTGAGAAGGGGTACCCTCCTTATTATGATAAATATTATTTAGTCTAAGATATCAATCTCAAGTGCACTTATTGGGCTAGATACACTGAGTGAGATTAGGGAGCAGTTAGGGGACTTGCATCTTCTCATTTTACAATTTTTGTTAAGACAATCCATGTCATGATTTGTAGGTATTGGGATATATTAAGTATCCTAATTGGAATATATATCCAAGAGATACAAAACTATCACCAAAGGTCCAATACCAACTTTCTCATCAACTCACAAAACTTCTACACTTCTATCTAGTTTGATTGCAACAAATGGGATTCTGGTCTCTACTATGTTTCACTTTATTATTTATAAAAATTGGGAACAAATATTGTTGGTTCAAAAATAAACATAAAAAGAGAGATAAATTAAGGTGTCAAGGAAACATTCTAAATAAAATGTCAACATGAATGATTATGTGACCAAAACATGGACAGTTATAGTTACACCATTATATGCTAATTTTCATAATGGCTCAAGATCTAGTCACATAGGGAGAGGGATTAAAAAGGGTAAATTTTCAATTATAAGACTACTTTAATGAATGAAATACAAATAGGTCTGTATTTAATCACACATAGATCTTTATAGATTTCATGTAAAATGAAGGGATAAAAAACTTAACTAAAATAACAAGAAGAACATCCTAATTAATTCATGAAAACTATATAAAAATGCATATTATATTTATCTAGCATTAGCATAAAGTGGAAGACATCCAAGATAACTAGACACATTTAAATAAAAAAACCAATTTTACATTAATTCGATAGAGTTTGTTTACAAATAGAGTCGACCAGCCATATATATAGAATAAGAATGGGGCTCATATACTAGTAGAACAAGTCCCTAATGTGATCCATAATAGACTAAAATGGTTGTAAAAAAATTATATAAAAAGATTCCTATTATTAGAATAAATAAATAAGATTTCCCAAGGCCCACTAAAAGAAAATCAAGAGAAGTTTGGAGGTGTGACACTTCCAAACTATTTTAGCAAGCCTTGTTGAGCTTCCAATGATTTATCAATAAGGTTTTCATCATGGTTTAGCTTATTTATATTCATAGGTAGTTCCTCTAAGATCTATGCCTAAGTTAATAGTGTCTCATCATCCTTGAGTGGGGCTTTTAAGGAGACATTGATCTCTTGGACATGCATGATGCTTGTCATGAATTGAATGGCTATCTTTTAGATGGATTTAAATCCTAATTCATTAAATTTGGCCACCTTTCTCTTTACTATCTCATCGGATTGAACCAAGTGGATCTCAAATTCATCCCTCCCTAGTAGGGTACCATCAATGTGGAAGAGCAATAATATGTTGACATTATTTAAATAAGAAAGGATTTAGTCCTTAATTTTATCTAATGGATTAATTATCAATTGGGCCATGTTTAACCACTCCTTAATGGATGATCTCATGGCCCCTACAAAGGTCTAGTACAATTTCAAGTTCACAAAGGACATAAATTTCAATTATAATAACACTACCTTATTAATGACATCAACCACCTTAATAAACTTATTATCCACCCATATAATAATCTTCTAATCTTGATAGGAAATCTTTATTTTTAGAAAGGGATCTAGGTACTTCCATGAGGATGGGGAAAATCTAGGTGATAGCTACCTCCACTTTTCCAACTAGGCCCATATGAAAAGTGTTTTTAACCTAAGATTACAAAGTTTTTACCTTCTCCCTAAGATCTTCCATTTTATCTATGAGGTCATTAATGGATTGGAGCACTAAGACTAGATATTATTCGACCTTCTATACCTAATTTTTAGTTATTACTTCAATGATGATGAAGAGGTTTTTCTCAATCCTCCATACCATTAGGTTTCCCTCCTGATTCAAATTCTACATGAGTAGGCTCATTATGGTTCTAAATGCTCTATAAAAATACCATTAGATGTCAAGGTCCCATGATATACCATCTATGGTCTTTAGTACCCAAAGGGTCAATGGGCTTGACCTAAATTGGTACCAAGAATGTCCCAAAAGTAGTAGATGATGGAACATGAGGCATGGTACAAACTGAAATGGAAGGTGGAGGGAAGGACAAAGGATGCAAGAGAGGAGGAGGCATCAAGAATAGGATGGAATATGGAGAGGGAAGTGGGAATAAGTATGGAGGATGTGGCATGGGGAAAAATGGAGGAACCACAAATAAGGAGGCCCAAGGTAGTAAGTGGGACTATAACTACTCAGGGGTCATAGAGATCTATGGACCAATGGTGCCTAAGAGTTGAGTATTCATGATGAATGAGTAAATTAGATAGTTAAATCCATTTCATTTAGGACTTGGAGTGATAAACAAGGAATACTAGGGAGCTATGGAAGAATTAAGATGAATGGAAGGTGATGAGAGGGTTACCTTTTATTTCTTCTTGGGTTTCATATCTATATCAACTATAGTCATGCTTATGGTTATAATTAGGTCCTAAATTGAGGGCATGAAAAAATTTACCCTCTTATTTAATTTTTTTGTAGTTCTTGGATCTACTATACCATAGTAGTCAAGGAAGCCATGGTGGTAATTGTCTCTAGAGAAACCTACACCACTGGAGGAGTAGTTGTCTGAATTATAGATCTTGGGGCCACTAGAATTGTGCATGTTGAAAGAGTAACTAATAAGGACTCTAAAATGACTACCATGGTTTATATTGGTAATATGAAGCTAGTAACCACTAGAATCTAAGATATTATTAGGGTCATATATACTGACTAAATCAAACATGACACTCATGAAGATAAGGGACACATAATTAAGACTCTGGGAGACCAAAGGTGGGATGCAAGGATTTTTATAGGTGGAATGGGTTAAGTGGAAGGGAATTGGGAAGTGAGGATGCCAAACATGGATAGATCTAAGGGGACCTAGGTGAATTTAGGAGTCATCATGATATAAACTATGGGAAGCCTTATTGAGATAGGATTAGGGGGAACAAGGAATTCTGAAGGTGGTTCAATGATTTATAGAGGGATGAAGATAGTGGGGGAAGGAATATTGAAGGCACCACTTTTTGGTCTCACTTTTAGATCACCTCACGGCTACTATTAATTTCAAAGTGTAACACTTTTACCATTGATGGTAGAGTGACCCATGGAACAAGTGGAGGTAGTATAGCTTGAGCTGTGGTTAGGGGAGGTGAAGTATTTAGAGGTGAAGGTGTGGGGGCCCCTTATATGATATTTATAGAATTATGTACTAAAATTTATTGAATATCCTCCCAAAGTTGAGTTGGAGGAACCTATGGAAGTGGGTCTAACCTTTCCTTAATGACCAAATTATATTAGGATTTCTTCCCTTTCTTCTTTGTCATCTCTAACCTTGATATCACTTTGACATCATTAGCTAGATTAAGATGAATATCATCATCTTCATGGACCTCATGGTGATACATGAGTATGATTGAATATGTTACCACATGGGTCTTAATTACCCCTTAGTGATCCCACTCTCTATGATTAACCCTCCCTAGAGTGCATGAATTCTTATTCAATTCCATCTTGCATAACAAAGTCATGTTCTTGTACTAATGATAACATATGAATATTAGAAAATATAGGCATGCCTTTTGTTGGTGATCGAGTGATAAACCAAGACACCTGCAGCCAACTAATAATAAATTTATTGCTTAGTAAGATGGTTTGAGAACTAATAGGTTAGGAGGAAAGGGGATTTATATATGCCTTCCACTAAGATAATGGTGTGGTCTTAGTAGTACCAATAAGATCCTATGGGTAAGAACATCATTCTAATTTAACCTGAAAGCCATGACATAGGCCTCTTATTTATGACCATATATACCACTTAGGAGAAGGGATCATAGATGTCCCATATGTGATTTATATAATGGTGCATCTACAACTTGTATAAGTCTACATACACAACAAAGTTGGTATGTGACCATGTCAAGAATATAGAAGGCTTGAATGTGAGGGTAGTTCATACCATGCCTAAAAGATCACTTAACATGTAGAATTTTCCACCCCATTGGGCCTCACTAATGCCCTTAACTAGATTGAAGTTGATGAGGCTCTCAAGGTCATGACTACCTTTCCATCGAGGTGATGCTTAGCAGAGGGACCCAAATAATGTTTATGTGAATGACATCCTTTATTCTAAAAAAATGATTCAATATGATCACTTGTACATGAAATCACTCATAAAATATATTTATGGGACATAGATTGATATCTTCCTTTTCAGTCTATTAGTTGAGATCAATGGCCCAATAATGAAGGATCCCATATATCTTATGTGTATTAGTCTATGTCCATAATGCTCTAGTCATAAACTAGGGTGTACTCCAAGAGGTTATAATGCTACTTAAAAGTATATATATATATATATATATATATATATATATATTTTGAGACCTCATAGAGTACACTAAGTTATGGGTAGTGTCATGTATGTACATGAAGTTTTTCAACATGTTTTTGAAGAGGTCATCACATGGTAACACCTATATTTTGGTAGTGGACTTATGACAATGCTAAATTTACTAGGGCAACAAGCTCATTGAGGAACTAGGTTTCATCTTCATCTTCATCCGAAGTGGGATTTTACACATCCTAGATTGCTCAAAACACTCTATTGTAGTGATCAAAGTGGGTTAGGTTTGATGAAAAGGTGGTACATATGTATTTAGGCTTAGGTGTAGGATTTGAAGATAATGAGTCCATAGTTAATAGTTTGGGATCTACTTAATACCCAATTCTAAATTTGAGGTAAACATTGGAAGCTTAGGAAGGATATAAAAGTAAGGATACTTGGGAGTTGGGAAGGTAAAAATAAAAATTATTGATTTGAAGAATTATATGGCTTTGTGAATATCTCTTATGTTAATTGTAATTAGGCACTCACATTACATGAGTTTAATTTTGAGTTGGTGGTATAATCCACTCTATTATTTCTTAATTTAGAAATTAATCAATTTTTTTTGAAAATAGGGGATCAACTTGGATTTGATGATGGTGAATGAAAATCTATAGATTTTCAAGTCAGAGCCCAGTTACCTAAGTTGATTAATTCAAGGGCATGGTAGGCAAACCCCTATCTTAGCTCCCATAGCACCTCAAAAATCCTCTAAATGGGATAGACATCCTTTATTGATTATAAATTTATTTGTAGGAAATATCGATTAGGCATGGTTGGGGTGTCACTCTTTTACATTTGTGTGCACTAGAGTCTACCACTTAGACCTAAAAAGTACACATATCATCATACTATCAGCTTATGATCTAACTTGTATTTCTCCTTTCCCTATCTATATTTTTTTTGTCTATTTCACCATTTAGAATATAGGAGTGGGGTGTGGTATTTTTTGATTATATTTGAGTTCTAGTTACACTTCCTTCTTGACTCAATAAAGAGGCCCCAAGCCTTTCCTATCACTTTGTATATAAGTTCCACATGGTAGCCTATGATTGGTCAGGTTAGCTTAGGGTTATGACATTTTTATACCCCCAGGAGACTAAAAACTATGATAGATTCCATGTGACATCTTCTCACTCATTGAGATCTCATTAAGGTTTTTAAATTTTTGAAACGCTCAAGAGACTAACAACTCTAACAAGTTCCACATGACATTTTCTCACTCATCAGCCTCTCCCTAGGGTTCTCACATTTTTGACACCTATGGTAGATTAAAACTCTAATAGGTTCCACATGACATATACTCACTCATCAAGATATCCCTGGGGTTTGGACATTTATGACATCCCTAAGAGATTGAAAAGTTTTATAGGTTCTACACAACATCTTCTCACTTTTCATGCTTACCTCAGGGTTCTAACATCTCTGATATATTCTACACCAATGGGAATTGCCATGTGGATGGTTCACTCTGATCTAGATGATTTTTAATTTATGATTATGTATGCTTAATTGAAAATATATAGATGGGTGAGATTAGACCACATGGTGTGATCTTAACTATTTGGATTCCTAATGAATCTTATGAGTTATGTATTTATCTACAAGTTCCATATGAGTGGGATTAATACACACAGATAGCCTAGTTTGTCTGGATGATTATGAATCCTATGCCTTAGTCATTTTAGTTGATATAAATGAGTGAAGTGGATGATGATGTGTTGACTAATCCTAGGGCTTGGTACCTAGTTGTTGGAATTAAAACTACATTATTGTTTTTAATTTTGATAGTCATCCTGAGTGCAAAAGAGACGTGTGGCATGGCTTAGCCATTTTTTTTGAAATGACCAAATATAAAAATTGTTAGGATAAATTAAAACCCAGATCTATCCCCAAATCACATATAAGAGAAAATATGAAATGAATTAATCAAACATTCAGGAAATAAACATAAACATGCACATAATAAGAGACACTAGATTTAATGTGGTTCACCCAAGATGGACTACATCCACCAAACTTATTCAGTATATTATTTATAGCAATACAAGGGAGAAAAAAAAATCATATAACAAACCTTGTTACACCTCTTTACCTTTTCCACCTCCTCTTTATGTAAAATATTTCCTATAAATCACAATCATACATCTCAACCATATATCAATACATTTTAGGGTGAAAAATGCCTAAACATAACCTCTACCATCAGATCTAGAAAACATTAATCAAAAACCCAAATTGACTACAAAATTACAAGGCCATGAGGGATTCAAATAATGGGATCCAAAATTGGCTGAAATAACATTAGAATTTTAATCTCTGATCCTGGAAGAGAATCAAGATCCACACCTAACAAAAACATCACCAATACCATAAGGGATATTTATGAGCTAGATCAAGTATGCTTTAGCAAAGTTGTCCACATACAGCCTGAATAATCCTAAAAATATCACACAACTAGGTAAGCTCAATTAGATAAGTTAGTTATTTAATCAAATGAAAAGCTAAATTTGATGAACATCATAGAACTAAAATCTAAATAGATGTATTGAATGACTTCAATATACATGTCCATTTATACCTTAGAATTATTTATCAATCGAAATAATAAATCAATTTTGGAAACACTTATTTAGCTTGGTTAGTTCATAATCTAACCAATACCTCCTACAAAAGTTTAGATTTATAAGTGAAGGGCCTAAGATGATAATTTTATAATGACATTAACTTTGACTTAGACTTTAATGTAATGATTTTTAGATTAAGATGCATTGTATCATTTCACAATAAGGTATAGACATAAAATTTTGATCTCAAAAAGGGTTATCATTTTATATTTTGAAAATGGGGCATGTTGATCACAATAATATGTTGTCAAACCTTGGTAAATATCTACACTCAAATACCTAGCACCTTCATCTCTAACCTGCATATGTTCATCCATCATCTCTCTCTCTCTCTCACACACACACACTCTCTCTCTCTCTCACTCACACACACACACACACACACACACACACACACACACACACACACACACACACACACACACACACACACACACACACACACACACACACACACACACACACACACACACACACACACACACATTTGTGTGTGTGTGTGTGTGTGTGTGTGAGTGAGGAGTTTTGTAAAATGTAGTTAATATTAATATATTCATGTTATTTTAAAATATCATCTCATTTTTTTAATTAAATTAGTTAAATGTATCATGTAATAATTGGTAATAATTAATTAGTAAAAATGAACTTTATACTATTTCTAGAATTAAAATGTAATATAATTTAGTTTAAGTTATTATTTAATAGGTTTATTATTGATTATCTCACTTTAATTACTATAATTATAAATAAAAAATAGATTAAACATAATATTAATATTTAAAAACAACATTCAAGGGGTTATGTGAATGTGGGTAAATTTTTTCCACCTTTTCATTGCCCTACCCCTAAAATTAAAATATAAAGAAGAGGTCACATCTTTCCCTCGCCTCTTTCTTTTTATTTATTTTTGGCACAAAAATATAATAAAATTGATAGTAAGGTAGAGAAAAGACAAGTTGAAAGAGAAATTCATAATGTGAAGGATCAAATGTAGAGGATGGAAATTAGAAAAAGAAGGGAAAGGGAGAGATAAGATTTTATCTCAACAAGAATAATATGTAAGAGGATTAAGGGTATGGAGAGAACATCTATGTATAGTTTATGAGGAGAAGGAAAAACATATTAGATACAAAAGGAGAGAACAAATATGTATAATGGATGAGGAGGATTAAAATTTTGGAGATAAAATAAGAGAGGCATGCAAATGGTTTTCAATTTTTTTTTCATAGAATAATTTTAAAAAATGCCTAGGAAACCTTAACAATTTTTTTTTACATAAACCAATACACATATTCACTAGGAAAAATAACGAGTAGAAACCTTAGTAAAACCCTAAAAAAAATAACAAGTAAAACCCTTAAGCAAAAATAAAACAACATAAACCCTAGGGAAAATAGTAGGTATAAATTCAAAACCCTTTAAGCCTAAAAAAATAGTAGGTAGAAACCCTTGCAAAACCCTATCAAAAATAACATACAAAACCAATTTTTTGTACAAAAACAACTAGAAACCATTGCAAAAAAGATAAAATCCCTAGAGAAAAAATTAGGTAAAAATACTAAACCCTATAAAAATATTAAGAAAAAATTTAGGAAAATTATAAAAAATAAAAAGAAAAAATTGAAAGAAATCCCTATAAAAAATTATAAGCAAAATCCTTACAAAAAATAGTACCAAATTTCTTGAATGTATATAAAGAATAAAAAACTAACAAGATACTTTATTTTTAATATTTATTATTTTATATTTATTCAAGTGCTTTAAAATTATAAAATATATATAATATGGAAACACTATGTTTTAAATACTAGTCACATAAAAATTAGCAACCCCATAATCATAGCTCAATTTTTTAAATAAAGGCATTTAATAATATGGGGTGTGACAAAGCTAGTGTTCATGAAGCCATTGCATAATATATAGAGGAGTACCACACACCTTATTATCACACCCATCATGTGCCTTGATAATCAAATGCATTTAAAATTTTAGATGTGTATCGTATCCCTAAGGTGAATCAATGGTATACAAGTCATGAGATTCCTAAGATGAATTGTCATATTTCACTTGCTTCAAAGGAGCCAATGAGGTACATAGTTTATTTAATTTTATCATATTTTAGTAATGTTCTCAAATTTATTTTCTATTTTATTTACATTTATAACTTATTGGTTTTTAACCTTATTTTATAATTATAGATCCTCATCTTCCATGTTAGTTTCCTCACAACCTCATCAATATCGTGATCACTAATGTAAATGAAAAGATACCCCCATAAGCCTAAGGATATGTTTCTTAAAGTGTTGAGGGGGATATATATTTACACTTAGTTTTGGTGATGATCAATCATCTTATGTGATGTTATACAAATACAAGAATTTAATGTGGGGGAGTGTGCATGTGAGATTGCATTTCAATGATGTCATGAAAATATTATAAGATGTGTGCAGAAAGTATTAACATATTTTTATTTTTTATTTAATTAATTATTTTTATGTCAAATTTTTAAATTTTTTAAATTAATTTAATTTTATATATTTTTTTCAAATATAAAAATATAAATGTTTATAATAAAGATAAACCCATATTGAACTGTTGTGGAATCTAGTCTAAGGCACAATTGGAGGCTCAGGTCTCCATTGAAAAAATCAAAGCAAATAAGACAACCCCACAAGACAATTAAGTAGATCCTTATAGGACATAGAAGGGGTCCAAGTCTTAGACATTAAAAAAGGCCATAGAAGAAAACAAAAATATCCCAACAGCGAAAGTAAAAAATCCAACAACTCAGATTAATAAAACAACCATTACAAGATGATCCATAGTTTGTTGTTATCCATAATGTGTTACAAATCTTCTTAAATCCTAATTTTTATAAGGAATTCATTAGGGGGAGACTCAATATTCCCCCATCATGATTCTAAGACCCCTAATTAGAATTTATATCATCTAGTTTGAGGTTAAAAATGTGTACTCCTTGGGATTCCATAAATGAATCCATGAGGTGGCCAAACTTCCTACAACATGAACAAATTTATTTATCCCTTTCAAATAAGATATTCTAGTTTTAAGGTCCCAGAGTAGATCTACTATCCAAATTAGAGGAGCTCCCTTAATGGCTTTAGAGTTACTAAGACCAATATAAAGGGTATTGATATTGATAGATAAGATATAACAAAGAGGCATTCTTGGATGATAGTTGATCCCTTGGGACTTGATAGATTTCTTCATAGGGGAGGGGGTCCTGATGGAATCCCTAGGGAGATCTAGTGGATTTTTGATAGTCAAAAAAATATCCACCTTGGGTTTCAAAGAGTTGAAAGAGGACATAAATTCTATGAATAGATCATTTAACCTTTAGCTTCTTGGATAAAGAGCTTCCAAGGTTTAGTTGGGTGAATATTCATAGGTTTTAAATGTTTACTTAAGGGATCATGGATAAATTTTTCCCCTTTGGAATTCTACAATAACATGTTCACATTTGGATCTCTAATAAGTATTTTAGAACTAGGATCAAGTTCACCTGAACTAGATCTATCCTTAATTATAAGGGGAATAGATGTCCCACCATTTGGCTTCTTAACCACATATTTCTTTAGATATTTATGGAGAATTATGCAATTAATTTTGTCATACATACAGAATCAAATTCTTTACAATTAACATCATCCCTTTCATAAATGATCCTCTGGTTCCACTTTTAAATTTGGATTTTAGCTAGATACTTATTATAACTAGTTTATTCATCTAAACATATACATTGAATCTAGGTTCAACCAATCTCATTTTAGAGTTTGTAATTAGGTCAATTGACATCATTTAAACAATGGCTTGAGCAATACCTAGAAAAACCTCCTCCTATCAGAATTACAAGGGGAGTCCTAGTAATGAGGCCCACATAGGGATTTCCATAGAGCGTCACTATCAATATTCAACCCAAGTCTCCATTTCCTAAGGGAGAAAAATGATTTTCCTAAATACCACGACCCCCCATTCCAAAGGTTTCACACAATTTTCCAAGGAAGAGAATGAAACAAGAAGTGATTTTTTACCATAACAACCACATGAATTTATCCCATTTATTTCCACTTCCTAGCTTCCCATTATATAAAGATATCAATTCTTAGTATGTTCCCATATAAGCACACTAATAAATAATTCTCAAATAAAGCTTTAGTACTATCCATAGTGACATCTAGGATGTCTAGGAACACTTCATTTTCTTCCATAATGATTATGAGATTATGACTAGCAATGGCCTCTAAATCACCCATTTTTGAGACAAGATCTACCCAAGATCACATAAGTGCATGATCCTTCACAACTTTTGTCTTCTTGGGCCCTGCACCATCTAGAATCTCAATAGGCAAAACCTTTTCATCCAAATCTTTTCCTACCAAATTCAAAGTTTCAGAGGCCAAACACCTCACCTCCTCCATTTCCTCTTACTTTGGTACTTTATTATAATTATCATTTTTGATGTACAAAAAAAAAATGTTATACAATCAAAAAAGTTGTTTTTATAAAATTCCCATTTAGAATTCAAATACCAACCAATTAAGCATAAAAATGGTTTGTTTCTTGTTTTAATAAATAGTTTGGTTACACCTAATGTAATATGATGATTATTAAAACTTTTATGAAAAAGGCAATTTGGAGCATGAGGTGACATATATGGGTGTGACAACATAATTAATTAAAATAATGTTTTTTTTATTTATATGTTTATATAAATTCATGAAAATTTTAGTATGTAAGAAAATAGAGGGGAAATATTCATGAAGAGAGAGTAGAGTAGACACTCCATTTTGGATACTCTACTTTTGTCATCCCACTTTTGACACCCTAATCATCCCTAATCCTATTGTATCCATCCCTAATCACCCTTGATCCATATGTATCCATCCCTATTCATCCTTTCTCCTCATGTATCCATCCCTAATTATCCTTAATCCATCTATATCCATTCTTAATCATCCATATTCCATCTTTATCCATCCATAATCATCAACTTAATTCCCTTCCATCCCTTTATCCATCCCATACCAATTCCATTCCCACTGTGAGAACCAATTTTACCTTTGTTAGTATCCCTTGTTTATATATTCAAAAAACCCTAAAATTTAAAAAATACAAAAAAATTAATATAACATTAGAAAATACAAAAATATTAAAAAATTCATTAAAATTATAATTAAAATGAAACATAAAGCATCTGCTTTTTTATTTGTGTTTTTTTTTCATTGCTTTTTTTGTTAAATCTAAGTTAGTCCTATGGCATACAATAATAAGGCCATCATGGTGTGAAATTTCATGTGATATATCAAAATAAGGTTTCTTAAACAATTAAAATTCACATAATCTTGGAAGCATGTTCCCAACATCATCACCATACACTTCTTCTAGCTAACAATCTATACCTAACTACCTATTCACATTACCTGCATGTGTAGATCTTACATGAGTAATGAATCCTACTCATCTAATCTTATCTTATTCAATATCATCTTATAAAATCTTATCTCAATTGATCCATATACAATCTAATTTAATACAATCTCATTTAATCCATATCTAATCAATTTAATCTAATATAATTCACTTTATAGTAGTTGTATCAATCCATTACCACTTGGTGCATCTTCACATGCTCATTTTTTTTCTTAATCATCATTTGAAATGTTGTTACTCAATTATATAATCATCCATCAATGTGATCATCACATCATAAATTTGTGTAATTTATTAACCAATCAATCAATAATATATTAATCACATCAAAGTATGCAACTTCAATGTGATATATCATTTCCAAATAAAGTCCCTTGCATATATCATTGTTTATGGAAAATAAATCTTTCAAATTTATCTTTGGGATATATCATTCCCAATACACTCCCTTACATATATCATTTCTTGGGTAAATCACATCAACCAACATAATCAAAGCATGCAAGCCCTAACTCAAGTGAGTTAATCATATGCATCCATATTATCTTATATCCATACCATATTTTTCATCATCTTACATATTCATCACATCTTTCTATAACCCAAAGCATCTTTTTTCATTCCCCACCCATCCTATTTTAATCCTCATCCATACATTTTAATATCTTTCTTATTTATTTCTAGAGCTCATCCATATATTTAATCCCTACATTCCCTCTCGAGGGGGAATCATCCCTAACCAATTCTTCTTTTGATTTCTTCCATCTCAGTAACCAACTAGGCCACTTGGAGCATCCTCATGTGCCCCTTTTTTGGATTCTACATTCTTTGAAAAGTTTTTACTCTAACATCCTAGTGCATCCACATCAATTATTATACATTATTTGAAAACCTATTACTCCAAAATGCTAGTGCACTCATATTACTTCCTATACATTCTTTGAAATACTGTTACTTATTCTAGTCACAATGTCCTTTCAAATAGGGTTGAAATGTAGACTTTCCAATTTGGACACTCTACTTAAGTCTCTCCACTTTTAACACCATAATCATATTTTATCATCCTTAATCACTCTTATTCATCCCTAATCAACCTTAATCACCCCTAATTATCTACAATCATACATAATCCACCCTAATCCATCCTAATCCTATAATTCCATAACTCTAAACCCATTGTCATCATTCTCTTATCCAATCCACTATAACACCATCATCACCTTTGATCACTTAATCACATTATCCTAATTATATAATGACCTTACGCAATCCCACTAAAATCATCCTTTGGGTTAATTAACTAATTAACTAATTACTAATTAGTTAGTTAAAACTAATAATAAAATCCATGCACTAAATATATAAATACATAAATAAAATTAAATATCATGACATCACCCATCTATTATCACTTCATCTAATATTTTAATCATATCACCATATCAGTCCAAATCCCCAAGTGAATCCCCAATTCCAAGGCAAGGGGGATAAATTAATGATAAAATTTAATTAAGCCCATCCCCCTTTCAAATCAATTCTTACATAGTCAACCCCCAAAATGTTATCCTCAACACCTCAAATTAAATGAGGAACTTGGCTCATTCTTGACCATTAATAATGGATGAATATAAATGGTCCATATCCATCTATAAATATTTTAAACTGAACTTACCCCAAAAATTATCAAAAATCCAAGAGAGCCTAACTACATTATGTTAAATCCATAGATCTTGCTATCAAGCCATCATTACGTCAAGAAATCAAGCCATCTAAAATGGGACATGTTATAAATTTATTCATGAATAAAATGACATTGGGAATCCATATCCAATTGAATATTTGAGCATAATACATACATCAAGAAAGGATTCCTTTGTCTTTGGTAAGTGAAGACACACACATTACTTTATTTTGCTCATTTGAGGTGCTTTGCATTTGTTAGGTTAGAGATCTTACTTTGCGTTTAGTTTCTATATTTATTTTATTATATTATACTAAAATTTTCAATCATATATAAGTAGGTCACCAATATCCAAGTATGAATGTAGTTGATGGAAAATACAATGCAAAAAGTGGTGCAAATGAAACACAAAATGGGCTTCTCATAATTTGAAAAAATGATTTTTATTTTTATTTATTTATATTAATTAATAAAAATTATTTTATGATTTCATATTAGTATAATGGTTTAATTATCTACAAAAATCCCACCAAGCTAGAATGAGTCAAGGGAAATTATTGACTCATTGTTTGGGACAATTGGGTGTAGAATGTGCTTCTTGAAAAATTATAATTTTATTTAAATAATGGATCTTATAGATTTTAAGTCACACCTCATTATTTTAATCATTTAATTATGTTTTGAAAATAAGATGTACAGCTTTAGGGTCATTGAGAAATTATGGGAGAAGTTGAAAGCCATTGGATGCAACATAGTGCATTCAATGATTTGGTGCATTCTAAGGGGTTTGTGTTAGTAATACATCATTATTTATTATTTATTAATAGTTTAATTTGTAATTAAAATTATCTATTTTAACATGAATTGAATTTGAAATATTTTAGTAATCATTAAATAATGTCATTGTAGGTGAATAGACTATCACTTTTAGTTAATGGTCATGATTCTAGAGAGGGTAATGATGGTTATTATCTCAACTACAACTACAACAACCCAAAATCATATGTAGTGGAGTACAATCCAAATAGTACAAACAATGAGCTAATAGATTATGATGATGACAATTAGCTCATACATGATAATGGTGATGAACATTAAATGATTTTAGCTTATAATCATAATTTTTATATAATTTGTAATTCAATCTCATTATTGTATTGTAGAAGAAAAATTATTTATTTTCTCATAGTTGACATTATATTCTCATTATGTTATTAACATACCCATGTGTTTTACCCTAAAAATATAGATTAGGGTTATCTAGGGTTAAAGGGGATAGAGATAACCTAAGGTATAAGGGTGATAAACTATCTCTATAATAGTCCAATTAGATGCTAAACTTAGATATAATATACTTTGAATTCATAAAATTGATATAGGCTAAAAATAATAAGTACAACTATGTTAGATATGGAAATGACAAAGAAGCAATATACTTAGTTGGTTTTGATGTTGACATAGTTTTAGATCTAAAATATTCATGAAGTAGGTTGGAAGATTGTTTTAGATTAGTTAATAAATTATGGATTAAGTACCTCTAGAGATGCAGACACTAGCATCAACCTTGGATGGTTACATTGATGTTATTATCTGAACCTAATGTAGGTGTCCTATATGGAATACCTACTAGAAAAGGATACAACCACCTAGATGCTTCTAGATTTGTCTTTATCTTCACTCTAGTGTATTTATATCCAAGTCATAGACTACTACTCCTCATGAAATTGTAAAAACCTATATTTTCATCTTCATAGTGACATTAGATAAAAATGGGTTAGTGGGTACATGGTTTCAAACTGATCTCAAAGATCATTTTATCAATAAACAATGCTTACATAACTAATACTCTAAATATGGCCTTAGACTGATGTAGTTCTCCCCTATGTGTTAGCTTATGTGTGAATCATAAAATATGTGGAAAGTAAGTATAATAGTAACCTATCTTGTAAATTGGAAAATATAGCTCTTGGGATACTCACTTAGTACTTCAAACCTATGTATGTGTTATACTTATGACTGATATGAAAATAAGAGAAAATAGGGAAGCTTTACTTTATCTAGTACTTAATTTAATGTTTTGATAAGTTGCCTTAGGTATTTTATAGGTTATTCTAGGTGAGGACTAAATGAGGAGTGATTATGAATATATAACACTCCTATCAGAAAATATCTTGCATTAATGTACTTAGGTTGACCATTATGATATGTTTCATTTGCATATTAGATGAATTTAGGGTACTAGACACCTATGTCAAGGTAGGCCACTAGTGTTAACATAGGGGTTTGGGACTGATGTTTATGTCCTAGAAGTTAGAAAATACATACATGATTAGAACTTGTAGGGGCATAAGATAATCATATTTTAAGAATTATGGGTAAGAGATGAGGTCTAGATCATAAACATAAGATTGATTAGATCAAGAGATAAGATAAGGAGCTTAATATAATACAGATGAAAGAACTCAAAAATGGGAAAAATTTCTATAATTAAGAGGAATAACCAAGGTCTAGATTTACTAAGTGTAAAATATTGAGGTGTTATATAATCCTTAAATATCATCTACATTTTCCACTCCTTTAATATATTAGTGAAATTACTAGTTTAAAAGAGAATAAATGCATACCTAGGTTTGTTATACACACCTTGCCTTTGTTTGAGTCCAACTTGAGTGTTACTGGTGACTGATATATAACCAAGAGAAATTTTAAAATACATAATTAGTGTATATAATTTGAAACTAAAAGAATTTGAAATGATTGAAATTAAAAGGTCAAGGTTTAGGAGTACCCTTGTGTATTGATCTAACTGACTTGCCTATTGTCAAGTTAATTTAAAAGATGTATCATTATAAGTTTCTAAAATTGAGATTAGGATAAATAAATATATAAATCTATAAAGTACATATATCTAAGGAGATAGAGAAAAAGATATATTGGAAGGCCCATGCTCCCAACCTTGGATAAAAGGTGAGTTTCCATATGATAATTGAGATTATCTCAACAATGCAACCTAATCATACTTATAACTTGGTGAGTGTGAGTGAACCAAGTCAAATTATACTATCAAACTGGTGAGGTTGGATGATATAATAAATTCCAACCTAAAAACTTGGAAAAATTGAGTGATTTAATCATATCAATCATACCAAAAATGAACCAACTACTATAATAAATTAGCTCAATACAATCCATAAAAGGCCATCTTCGTGGGTGATGACAGTCCCTGAGAATGTTTTTGAAATATGAAAGTAATTTAGATTTTGTAATATCAGGTTCATATTGCATATCATATGCACCTTAGATATGTCTCATGCTAAAACTTGTGTATAATAATGGTACCAATGTATAGAATTTTTCCACAATTATGAATCTAAATTATATAATTGTGTGATTTGGTCAATCCAAAAACTATGTAAGTATGAAGAACATGCTTTAAAGCATGACCCCACTATAAATGGAGAAATATAAAAACTTAAATAAGTGCTAATATGGAGGACATGTTCCTAAAACATGCTCCTAATGAATATGGGTGTGCCAAATATTGAATAAGTGTGGATAACATGCTTTTAAAGCATGCCTCCACTGAAACTAGAAACTGTGCCTAATATTGAACAAGTGTGGACAACATGCTTCCAAATCATGCCTCCACTAAATCTAAAAACTATGCCAAATGTGAAGAACATGCCTCTATGACATTCCCCCATCGATATTCCCTCCTTTTAGGTGAGGGAAAAATAGAAATTGGTAGTTACCTCACCTCAAAAGGATAAGATAACTATATAATCTATGAATGTAACCATGTAACATATAAAAAAAAATGTATAGGTAAATTTAACATTGAAACACATAGAATAATGTGATAACATGAAGGCATAATATGCATCATAAATATCATGAAAATGTATAGATATTAATAATAAAATATCAATAGTAAAATAAACACACACACAATAGCACTTAAAAACAAGTTAACATACAATGGTCCTAGGAAACTAAAAACAAGGGGCCTATTCAAATGTTGCACAATCAAAGGCACATGACTTAGTAAAATGTATACAAAAGAAATAATGACATATTCAAATGTCTATACAATAAATAATGACATATTAAAATGTTAAATAAAGCACACATAGACATAAGGGATGCAAGTAAAGGATCTTATTCAAATGCTTGAATAAATTAAAAAATAACAAAGCAAGGCAGTCAAAGAAGTGCATAAATAAAAGCATAATCAACCATCATAAACATATCATAGTATCCCATAGATCAAATGTGTTAGTAAAAAATTTCAAGTTCATATCATATCAAGTACCCTATGAAATAAATAATCATGGATAAAGACATGTTTAAGTACATATATGAGCTCGACACATGATAATTTAGAGTGACCATAGAATGAAATAATCTAGAAGTATCATTATCATAGATGTGGATGCCACCAATGTCCATATGACATGAGTAGAGGGAAAACCCAACATCCATAAGTGCATAAATCACATATCTGTGTATGCCTATATCACACTCAAGTAGAAGTGTGACACATGTGTATATAGAATTAATTGATATGATATCTATCAACATGGAAATAACACATAAATTCCAAGGAGCTAATAGAGTATGTATATTTCAGAAATGTTTTTAGATTTTTTGAAGTTTTTTTTAGTATTTTTGGAATATTGTGAAGAGGAAAGGTCATCATATGATCTCATCCAAAGGATGATCATACGTATCTCCCCAATTATAACTTGGTGTAAGATATTTGTGGTACTACAAAGGAGTATGCGTAGATGAAATATATATCACTATAGTGTTTGTGATGCTCTATATATGCATAATAGGACTATGAGGTTTTGAAGTATAAATGAAAGAAATAGGGGATCATGGAACCCATCTCTATGTGCTCTAAGATTTATTTAGAATAAAAATATTAGAAACATGTTTAGGCATGATTGATATATTAATATGGTGTGTATTAGAATTAGGAATTTGTATCATGGTCTTTTGGTAGGTTATTATTTGGTATTTTTAATTTACATGAAAGTCTAATTTTAGTTCTTTATTCATTGTGTATATGTTACTTGAGTTGTTTCTGTAATGTATGTTTAGATATGGTAAATTTCACATTGGTATGAAATATTTAAATTTAATTTAATTTTTAATTTGGTAATAATGAGGTAATCATTGTATGCAATGAAAATTGGTTGAAAACAAGAAATCTCAATTATAATGATCATCTTGTAATGAAACTATTGGTTTAGTTTCTATCACTAATTTTAAAGAATCTATAAAAATATCCTAGGAATATATCCATATTTATTGTGTACATTCATCTTCTCCATGTGTATAGTTATTAAGGAATTGATTAACTAATGGTTCCTTGGTGGGATCAGTGTGGGAGATATTAGTCCTAATATATGGTGTACAAGGATAAGGATTTATACTAATTGTCACTTTATATGAAGGTTGATTAACCATGTGATCCTCAAAATGAGCAACATGGGATGTCACGATCCTTTTAGAATATAATCTAGAATAATTATGTGAAATAGGTATATATATGACCTTTCTAAATGTAATAATTTCTCGATTAGTTAATTATGTAATATTTTACTCAAGAGTAAAACAATCATTATCTTGATGCCTATTTATACCATGGTCAATGCAAAAGTGTTATCCTTTTACATTTTCAAATCTACATGGTGGGTAATGATAATTAAAAGGAAGTTTTATCATTTGTTTATCCAATAGTGTGCATAATATATCATGTGGTTTATCATAGTACCAATCAATCTATCGTTATACCAATAACCTGAAGAGGTTGCTTTTTAGTAGAAGTACATGATATAACTATGGGAGATACTCTATAAGCATGTTCCTTTACTTTGTTCAATAATTTTTATCATTTTTATTTAACATATGTTATTGGTTCTATAAAAGGTGTTTGAATTGGTTCATGATCTTTTATAAATTGTTGATTTGCCTTGGAAACATGATTCTTATCATGCATAGTTTTTGATGAAGAGATAGGCAAATTGGTTTGAGTATTCATTAGAGTGCCTACTTAATTATGCACATTACAGTATAAGGTATTGAATGAAGCAAAAGTATTATAGAATGCTCTTTCTTTGAGTGTATGAAAAATATCTCTACTAAATATAAATTGTACTTCCAAATATGAGGGTGTGTAATTTAAGGAATAAAAAACATCCTTAAATGGAATAACATAGTCTTATATAGACTTGTTGTGTCCTAACACACAAAACCAATTTTCAAAATTAAAATAGGGACCCATTGTTAATCAAATATTATTATTTAGGGTCTTCTATACCAGAAGTCTATGACATACATTTTGAAATAAAGAACTTAAGGAATGTATCTGATGCTAAAATGATTTAATTCGATGTTTTTAGATTGTCTCAAAGTTATGAAGGAATATAATTTATGTATAATCTATGCCAAAGGATTTACTTTTTGCCTTTGATTTTGACTTATGATTATGTATGATTAATGTAATGTATAATTGAGCTAACATGTTTTAATTTTAGTTAGGTCTTTGTCTATGTTATGTATTAAGTAGTTTATTCCATGATTAGGTGTATCCTGATAAATCTTGGAGCTCACTTTCTCTTACTACATGACATAAATTTGGTAATGCAAATCCTAAGTAAAGAGTTTAAGTCACCTGATAGTGATGTCAGTGTAGTTTTTTGTACATAGTCACCTAGGAAAGTGGATTACAAGGATCTTACCATATGACATCATCTTACTAGATTGGAAGTGACATAAATATAGACATATGTACTGTAAGTATGAAGTAAGTAAAGTAGTCAGAGTTATCCATATGTCACCATCCTATTATCCTAGATGTGATGCCAGTTAGACCTTTATTCTAGAAGTCCTGAGTAAGTCGAGTAGTGAGATTCATCCACATGTCATCATCTCATTAGCTCAGAGGTAAAATCATCTTGGATCTTTGTATGGAAAATCCCAAGAAAGCAGAGTAGAAAGAATCATCCACATGTCATCTCCTACTATCCCAAAGGTGACATCAACATGGAATTTTTATGGATAGTCCCAAATAAGTAGAGTAGTGAGATCCATCCATGTGCCATCATCTTGCTAGCTTAGAGGTGATGTTAAAATAGATCTTTTTATAGATAGTCCTAGGTGAGTGGAGTAGTGAGATCCATCCACATGTCATCATATTACTAACTCATGATCAAAGAGAGAAAGTACATAAAACTACAACTTAGATAATAATGGAATAGTGACATATAGACATGTATCCTTTGATGCCACATAAGTAAAAAATAAATAATCAAAACCAATACCAAGATAGTAAAAAAGAGGTATCTATCATGTTAAGATGACTAAGCATATCAAAGAATGCATAAGAAGCCACATAGTAGTAAAAGTTGTGAAAGTTGATATTATGAAATTTAAATGCAAAGAATAAATAGGGAAAAGAGTGAATGCCATTTGTGTACTTAATTTACACAAACCAAATAATTAATACATTTAATTCTCAAATCCAACACAACTAAAGTAATATATTTTAAATTTACATTTACATTATAATTACATTTCCTCCTAGTTATCAAGAATATTATAAATTTCAAGCTCAAGTGAAAAATATGAATATATAACTCCATTAAAACCAACAATTTATATTTTTTCACATATTAAAGCATTTTTAGATAGCTTTAATGGATTCCTCATCTCGTATCCCAATTCCCCCTACATATTCAATTACTAGGATAACCTAATAAAAAAAATATAACATTTGATTTGATAGCTCTAAACCATATGTTCAAACACTATTTTTCCATTTGGGATATGGTTCATGTAATCAAACCATACAAGGATGAGTATTAACTCTCCATTTTCACACATAGATATAAGGAATAAATCTTGTCCATAAATGTAATTTGTCTTCACATAAAAATAACTAAGATATAAGTAATGCACTATATGACCTAATATTTTATTTATTCATGAATGGAAAGGTTACTTGAAAGATATTACACTTTAGGCTAGGAAAAAAAATAATTGCATACATTAGTGAAAATGCATTTGATAGGTATTATAGTCTCTCCTCACTAAACATGTCATATAGGAAGGACATGGTGAATTAATGGATTCTCAAAATAATGTCATAAAGTTATAAGAGTGGGATGGAAAGCCAAGCAACTTTGTAGTTTAGGTCCCTACCTTGGCTATCTCCATTTTGGTCTTTGGATCAGGGGTAAGAATCACCATTTCCCTAATAAATATAATATATGGTTTTTAAACCATCACTTATGTCAATTATGTATGAATAATTATGTTTTATATGATTTTAAATTCCAATAAAATCATTTCCTTAGGGGGATCATTATCTCCAATTTGATTTTTGATGCAGAGCATCACAGGGTAATATAGGGTGTTAGGCATTTGAGAGTTTCATGTTGAACATTTTTGGTTATATGTGAGTGTGATAGATCTATTAGGGTCCCATAGTGTGTGATGGATTAATTAAGAGTCTTTGGAGTTTTGTGTTATCCCATTTAGAGTTTCTCTCTAAAAATGAGAATTTGAAAATTTAAATTTATAACTAGCCTTTGAAGTGGTGTTTTGGGTTGTATATGAAAAAAAATATTGGTGAAAGTTTATAAAGGGTCCTAGTAGGTCATAGGAGTATGTGTGAGTTTTTTTCAATTTACATGTCATGAAATAAAAATGTAATCCAAGAAACTTAGAATTATAATTGCCACCTTACATGGAGCTGGCCAAGAAAAGGGAGTTATCTTGCATGTTTGGTGTCTTGAAAAGAAGAAATGCATGTAGGTTTGTAAGGATAATGGTATTAGGTTATTGTGATATGATAAATTAAATTTAAATATGTGGAAATAGTCTATAGATATCAAGAAAATATCAATAATCAAAGCATTAAAAACTCTATTATAATATAATAGAAAAGTCTGTGTATTGTCTATTCAAGAAATGAAGGAAAAGACACATTTTCAACTCCATTTTGAATATAATGAATATTGGTACATGTGATTAATTTAAATATTTATTATTATTATTTAATATTTTATATCATCATTATTTATTCTTAGGACAAAAACTAATACAAGATATAATATATTTTAGTCATGCAAGAATTATGTGTTTACACAGTCAAAGAGTATGACTAATAATGTTTGTAGAAGATTGTTAATTTTTTTAGGTTTGTATAAGTTATAAAAAATATTTAAGGGTCCTTAATAATTCAAATTAACCTTTGATACATTTAAAAGGGAGAATATTGATCTCAAATTTGCATTCAATCTACACAGTCTGGTCAAAAGAACCCAAAATTTTGTAAACTTGCTTATTACAGATTTATTTTGATAATTATTAAAAAAATAGATCTTGAGGAAGGTGAATAAAGTTTGTGAAGATTTTATTAAAGTTTTATAAGTTATTAAAGTTTATAAAAAGTCATTTTAACCCATTTTTAGGCTCTCAACCTTTCACATGCCCGTCAAAACCTAGACTAGGGTTTGAATCTTGAAACTAGAATAAATTGATTTTACACCCTTAAAATATAATTAAACTTGGTGATATAATGTATTTTAATGTAATATAAATTATTAATGAGGTTTTAAGTTGGTACCTGATCATATAATATGATATCTAAGTTTTTGGCATTGAACTAGGACTAAATAGACTTACTTGCTAGGAAGGTGTGTTTAGTGTAGGTATCTCTTGAGACTTGTGTCCTAAAAATTTAGGTGAAGATATAATGGAATAAAAAATATATAAAAATTTATTTATTATATATGTAAATTTTTTTGAATGTTCAAACCTGTTAGATTTATGTAAAAAGAAGGCTACAAGAAACTAGACTTTTCGTTTGTTTGAGAGTTTTAGCCTTGATATTGAGTATTATTATTGGATGTGTATGGGAGATAAAATGGTCAAGTTAATGGACATATAAAACCAAATTTTGGATAAAATAACTTAGAACCATGCATTATAATTTAGATCTATGAACATATATAAGATAATATATAAGCTTGAAGAAATAATGGAGAGTTAGGCCTTAAAAATTATGTATGAGAGGATGGTGTTTGTACTAGTAGGTGAGAGTGAAAAGTTGATTTAAATATATGAAAGGTAATGTGTCTTGGAGAGAGTGAAAAAATGACTATGTATGCAAGGAGGTTTATGAGCCTAATTAATGTAATATTGATCAAAGGAGTCAAGAGAAAAGTAGAGTACTTGTTAAGAGGCAAGCAATCAGATATCATAAAAAGGCTCAAAGGTCAAAATTAGAGATAGGTAAGTGTATGAAGGAATTTTACCTCATCCATATTCATCAAGTGTATTCATCCCACTACATAAAGTGGTATTAAAGCATTTAAGCTGTTGGAAAAGTTTATTATTTTGATTATTAAAGGTCACTAATTGAGGTTGTAGGAATATATTAAGAAATGAAGAAAGGTTTGTGAAACCTAAAAGGTAAGAGGTTAAGTGATAGAGAATCCCTAAAGCCATAGAGTATTGAAGAGAGAATAAATATATTAGAATATCGAAAGATAAATATCAATAAGAGCTTAAATTAGAAAAGAATTCCTAAGAGTAGAATATCAAAATGACTAAGAGTACAAAAAGTCTAGGGTGAAAAAGATCTAGGTGAGGTGTCAATAAGAAATCAAGAGAGACTTTATAATATAATAAAAACACAATGATGCCTAAGGAAAGGTGAAAGAGTAAAGATAAGAGAGAGAAAGAATGAAGGGCTTGAAGAAGTAATGTTTCCCTATGAAGATGGTTAGAGAACAAGTTAAGAAAAGAGAGTTAGAGATGGAAAGAGAGATATATGACATGAGGGTAATCTTGGTAGGTATATAAAAAGTGGAGAAAATCTTGGAAGAATCAAGACAAAGATATTTTTTAAGAATTATAAAGATAATGCGGTAGCCTCTCAGAGAGATTATGAGGAATAAGAGAGTTAAGTGGCCTATAAGGTTACTCATGGAGAGAATAAGAAATATTGTCATGAGAGACAATACGAAGAAAAAGAGGTTGCTATGTATGGAGATCAAGGAGGATATGAAGAAGTTTATGATGGATGAATAGGTTAGTAGATAAGAGGAAGGTGAACAGAACCTTGAGGAGAATAAGATTGTCATGGAGGATGATGAGAGGAAATAGCTAAGGACATTAGAAAATTAGCCTAAAAGAGAATACAAAGAGGCAAAAAGGCCTCAAAAGTTTATATTTTATGATTTCCTATCATGTGTGTATTTAGGTACAAAAATGAAGAAATAAAAAGTCAATTTTGAGGACCCAAAACTTGAAAAAATAAAGGAGAGCAAGCATAAACAACATGCTTATGTTGAAGAAGTTGACTGGGAAGTAATGTGCAAATATAAAGTGATATATTACCCATAAAGAGGAGTGATCCTTAGATAAGGAGATCTTAAAGAATAAGGATTATTTATTGAAGGCATAGAAGAAACATATTTGAATCAAGAAGATGGAAGGACTATTTTGAATAATTTGGACTTATATCCACTATAGTGGAGTGGAGAAAATTTTCTCCAAAAATAATTTTCTTATGTTCCAAATAAAATGGACTATTTCAAACCATTTTCACATAGATATTTTTGAATGAATTGGACTATTTTGAATAATTTAGACTTATACCCACTAAAGTGGAGTGGAGAGAATTTTATCCAAAAAATAAATTTCCTATATTTTAAATAAATTAGAGTGTTTCAAACCATTTGGGCATAGGTCATTTCAAATAAATTGAGATATTTTAAATAATATGGACTTATACCCACTAAAGTGGAGTGAAGAGAATTTTCTCCAAAAATAAATTTGTTGTATTCGAAATAAATTGGATTGTTTCAAAGCATTTGGGCATAGATAATTTTGAATAATAGGGATATTTTTAATAATTTAGACTTATATCTATAAAATAGAGTGAAGAAGTTTTTCTCTAAAAATAAATTTTGTTTATTCCAAATAAATTAGACTGTTTCAAACCATTTGAGCATAGATAATTTTAATTAAATTGGGATATTTTAAATAATTTGAAATTATACCCACTAAAGTGGAGTGGAGAATATTTTCTTCATAAATATGTTTTGTACATTCCAAATAAATTGAAGTATTTCAAACCATTTGGGAGTAGATCATTTTGAATAGATTGGAATGTTTTGAACTCATGGCACCCTTCCGGGCTTTCATACTGATCATTGATCCTTTGAATTACCTTTCGTTTCTAGGACAAGTGGCATTATTTGATTGGTCATATTATGGATTAAAACATATTAAGTAATTTAGTTCATCTACATAATAAAATATCTTGACAAAAATTTGTTGTTCATTGGGAAGATCTTCATGAGAAACTATCAATATACTAATGGATCAAATTGGGCAATTTCAAGATAAATCGATGGATTATCCACTTTCACTTAACTAGATCAAAGTAATTCTAAATTAGAATCAATTAATTTAAAATTAATTGAACTATATTTGAAATAATTTAGAATTTATTTGTATGAAATTGATGAAAATATTTATTACTAGAATTATAGTTTATAATTAATAAATACACTTGAAATAATCATAATATGGGAACTTACATCTTTCTAAACATTAGTTTATAGCTGTTGGCATCAATTTTTTGATTTCTCCCAAGAATGTGATGATAGACATCATTTTGATTCTCTAATCCTTTTCATATTTTTGAGTTCTATTTCTAGTATATCTACTTCACGTAACATAAATCATTTTCAATTTTTTATTTGTAACACAATTTTGAAAATTAAAATCAATGAACAATGTGTTGGTAATTGGAAAATCTTCTCCAAAGGTCCCTTTAAAAATAAATTCATCCAATTTATTTATGTTTATATTGAACATCTTAGAATATATTTTCCCCCAAAAAAACATGAAATTTGAACTTATGTAACCCATGGCTTGAATAAGTATCCTCAAATGATTGTCCTCTATGATTGACCAAATGCCAATGTGAGAAAAAGACTGTAATGACACCTTCAAAATTTCTTTGAAATGATCTCAAATGTAGTATGACATATTTATTCCTTTATCATGTATTTACGTATATTTTGTTTTGTGCAAATCAAATAATAAGTCATCTAACCCCAAAATAAATAGTTTTTTAGAAGTTGGTTTTAGCTCCTCCTTTGAAATGTCTACAATTTGTTAAAAAATAAATGAATCATTTATTAACAATATTATATTCTAAGATAACATGGAAATTTTCTAATAAATTTTTTTACATGCTAATAGATTGGTCATTGATGTGCTTTTGATTTGTATTTCTTATTTTAGCATAAAAACATAATGTATTTCATTTGATTTATTTTTTCTACATTTCCTTAAATCTTATAAAGATTCATATAAACACATATAAAAATAAATACATGATCAGGCACATTGTAACTATAATAATTATACATGGATGTACCATTTCTATTACCAGTTTTGTAACATACATTTACATATAATGTAGGAACTGACAGACCACTCAGAGTGGCAACCACTTACAATGCCAAATGATAGAACCACTTGTACTATTAAAAAAAATGGGAAAATAACTAGTGAAAATAGAATGAAAACATACATATAGAACTAGAAAAACATTCAATATTGAAACATAAAGAGATCTATTCAAACACATATTTAAAAATAAATACAAGAACTAGAAAACTATATTATTATTCATATTAACTCATCAAGAATTATAGTGAACATTCATTAAACACATTTTAGATGAATAGTGATGAGTTGTCATTTTTAATCAAACAATATAACTTACATGGCTATTCTAAGGCACATACCAAATACATATCCTTATCGAATACTCACTCACTCATTCCTACCAGAGCTGTATTACTATTGGCTTCCATTGATGGCATACTTATCTCATAGTCTACCAACTTTAGATCAGATGCTCCTTGGCATGAAGATAACATTGTAGATACATGTATTTATAGTATCTATTAGAAGAGTCTATATTCAAATATAATTTAGTGAAAGATATGAGAAGAGCTCTTAATAGTTATTAATACATTAAAATACAATAGTCTAAAGATATATCTTTTGTAGATAGTAGGATCTCAAAAATTAAAAGAAAATAAAGTGAAGTAAATATTGAAAAATAGATAGGACACAACTTGCATACATAGGTGGTTTAGATTATGTCACCAACATATAAATGTTCATATTAAATCCTTATTTATTTACCATGAATTTATCAAATTCTAAAAGTCATATTTTACCATGACTTGTTTCTTATAGACATTGATAGGAATTTAACATTGATCAACCAACATCTATATTATTATAGTAATGAAAGTATAAAATATTCTTATGCATACCAATACATATTTATATGTTTATACAACCCATCACAACAAACAAAAAATATTTACTCTTCTAAGCCATAGTTCACTATCACTAAATTCAAATGAATATACTACTTAATAGTTTAACTCCCTTCATATACTTCCAATAAGACACATCAAATTAAAAACTATTTAGATCAATATAAATATAATTATTTATATCAAAATATACTTTATTGTTTTTGTATTTAAAGAACACATGGATACTCTGCATCAAAATTTATTATATTAAAGACAATATAACACATATTATATTATTTTAAACTGGGTAAATTAAACATGTAATAAAAATTGTAATTGGTAAATTAAATATGTAAAAAACATTTTAATGGGTAAACACAACCACATTCAAGTCTACACAATAATAAAATGAACCCACACTTCCAAATCCCAAGCTGATGCAAGTTTATATTTTATTGTCTTCTACAATCTCCTATCCATGATGAAAAATAAATTGTAATGTGTTTAAATAAATAAAGATAATTAATATATTTTAGAATTGTATGAAATTTTATAATTAAAAATTTATTGAAAGGGGTTTTCACCTTTTTTTTTTGCATTTTTATAGTTTGTATGGGTGCACTCTTTCATTGAAACTTTAGTTCTTTATTTACTACAAGGTATTATATAATGTAGTAACTAGAAATTCTTGTCACCAATTGATTTGATATTTGTATTTTAAAAATGTGTCTTGTTGTAGAGTTTTACCTTCTATTATTTTTGTGTAGGTACCAACTTGCAGAGCTGTGTCAGGGGTTGTTGTGTTGGAGACACAAAGTTCTAGAGCTTCGTTGTGAACTGTTTTAATTAAGACATAAACAAATGAAGAAATATTATATCAATATTATGAATAGTTAATAAATAAAAAATTATATAATTGAAAAAATATGCATGATCTTATCTTACCTTATTCAATTTGCAATGTATCATGTTTGTTGATATGATCTTCCATTATTATTGTTTTTTCACTTTCATTCAATGCCATTAATGCTACATACTAAAAGTTAGCTAAGCTGTTAGGTTTAAAAAATAAATCATACACATTGAAATATTGTTAAGATGTTATATTTAGAAAATGAAGAATGATTATAAAATAAATTAAAAATGTTATGCACCCAGTACTAATCAAAGTGTTTGTTCTTGTATTGGTTGCTTTGAATTTTTCAAACAATTTTGAAATTAAACATTGAAAATTGTTTCTTCTTCAATTTTTGTAATGCATGATAAATTTCTTTGTAATTTTGTACAATCATGCACCAATATAGCTCCTGTATATACCCCTAGAATGTCACATGCATTTAAATCATTGAAAGTAGAGATAAGTTTCTACTAAAATATGTTATCTAGTTCATTTTTAAATGGCCTTCTTGTTTTGTGTGAAACAATCATTTGAAATGTTGGTACATCTTTGTAGATGTCAAAACATTCCTCTAATCTACTTTATTATGAATGGAGGATGAAACCTTGTAGTTTAAAATGAATGGGATTTTAACAAAAAATGATACCTATAATATGTGTCCAATTGAAATTATTACTATTTGGACCCCATAGTATGACACTTGTATCTTGCACTAAATGTAAATCACCAACACAAATTCTTAAGAGAGGTCTGAATACCATAAAAATATTTTAGTTTGTGGATGATGAATACATTGAAGGATCCAAAAATAAATTTATCAATAAATTCATAAATAAATAGCAAATATGTTATTCCTTAAAAACATTAGTGAGATTTAAAAGATTAATAATTATCAAATCAAAATTCATATCAAGAATGAACATTTCACTAAAATCTTCTAAAATGGATGGCCAAAGATATGGGGGACCATAATGGTAGCTAAATATTTTTGTATCTATCCTGAGAAGCTGAGCTCCATCATTGTGTAGATAATTTTTCAATATGCTTAATGAATCTTGAGATAAGTCTTCCCAACCTTTTCTATTTTTTGAAATACCTTTATTTAGGACACATAAATTGTCAAACCTTTTCATAGAAATTGTATAATGCTCTATTACCTCTTCAAGTGTGATTTTTTTGTCTGGTGGTAGTGTCATATCATGGTTTGTAAAATAATCTACAATTTTTGATAATATATTACTTTCTAGCTTCATCTTTTTGTACCAAGTATCCATTTTGTTGTACCCAGGGGTTTTCAAGAAGTAAATATACCCTTTTTCTAATAAATCTGCTAGTTCTATTTTTTATTTATCTAAAAGACATTGAATATTTCTAATTACTATTGTACCAATTAGATTTAAATCTTGTTTTTTTAAACTAGGTAAAATACCACTTTCAAACAAATCAAACACCTTATCAAAACAATCCCAAATGGGTTGTTTTATGAAAAGAAAGCATTTTCTCTCCTATAGTTATTATGCTGAATAGTTCATTTGTGTGAACAAGTGTATATCTTATTCATGTATTTATTCCATATTTATTTTCCATATTTTAATAGTCTTCCAACCTCTTAGTTTGATAAGGTCATGTGAAGATCAAACTCTTTTTACAAATGAAGCCTTATAAATTGTTTTGTAGGCTTCATTATATTAGTTACATATTTTGTGCATAATATGGAATGGAGTACAAGTTTTCAAAAATATTTCCCTTCTAATAGAACATTTATTTATCAATGATAGTGAATTGCATTTTTCCTCCAAAAGAATTCTCTGTTGTGCTGTAATTATGTGTTGGCCATCTGCAGTTTTGAACATTATAGTTTTTTTTCCATCATATCTTCTAGGACTTCCTTTGATTCAATAATACATTTAGGGTTACTTAGATAAAAAGGAATTAAAAAATCATCCTTCATTGGAACCTCATTATGTTTTACAAATGAATGAATTATATCATTCACCTATCTTTCATTTATATTTATTATTTTTATATTAGCATCCCCCAATTCATAGAGCTCTACAGGAATGTTCAAGGCATAATTGCTAGAGGAAATATACCATGTAGAGAATTCACTATGTGTTTGATCAAAATTTTGTGTCAACAAAAGTGTTCTAACCTTTTGTTCAATCTTATTTTTCTCCACTAGTGTGAGTACTTGTATGGCCTCTTTCAAATCTACCTACAAATATGTTGCTCTTGCTTGTCTTATTTTCTTCAATGTTTTTTCTATCATGATTATAGGGTATCTTAAATACATGTTTGCATGGTGGAAAGTAAAATAATTTTTTACCCCTTGTTCATTTTTTATTTCAACATATTTTTTATTCTAATTACTAAGTTATATTTGTCTATCAACCTAGATATTTGAAGGTTGTCATAGATATTCAAATGAAACTCAAATGTTTCACAAGAAGGAGAATTTTTTTGTCAATTCCATTTTACTAGGTGTAAATTTATTGAAATTAGTTATAGCTTGATGGATAAATTTCCTCTTATACATTCCATAATTTTAGTTGCAAATGAAGGGCATCTTTAAGTTCATCCTTGTCATAGGAAATGATTATTCCAATTGAGGAAGATTTTTTTCTCAATGTAGTGCTAAAAAAGTATATATCTGCATGCATGTTTGGCAGACTAAACAATTCAAAATACTAATCAACAAGAGGAATTTTTTTTCCATTATAAAATAGAAGATGTTGATGTAAATTTAATTTTATTTTTTGTAGTTTAAATGGTACCCTATAAAAATTCTCTTGGAGTGAGGCCTTCTTCTACCTTTTATCCAAATTCTCTTTGAGTGAGGCTTTCTTCTTCCTTTTAAGTGTGGGAATTCCTTTTCCACCCAAAGAAATTTCACAAAGCAATTGAAATGATTTAAATATTTATCTTTTATAAAATGCATGTTGCATATTACATCAGTTCATGAATTTTTTTTTATGATTAAGCAATGATTAAATGCATATCAACAAATGTTAATTCTAAACTACAATACAAAATACATATTAAATATTCATAATATATACATTAACTTACACTTACACTAATAAGATATGACCAAACCAATATAATCTAATGGGTGAAGGAATTCACAAACATTTATTTCAAAGGAGAAAGATGAGGGGAAGTATGTTTCTAATATGTGTCAAAATGCCCATCAACAAGTACCTTCAATAAATTATGTGCACCAACCAATATAATCTCATGGGTGAAGGAATTCACAAACATTTATTTCAAAGGATAAATATGAGGGAAATTATGTTTCTAATATGTGTCAAAATGCCCATAAATAGGTACCTTCAAGGTATCAAGGTATCTCATAGGAGATACCTTTCAATCATGCACAAGAGTGAATTTTTATTACAATACATCTCATAAGAGATACCTTAAAGTTAACCATGATGGTATTACAAGTGTACTTCAAGGCCATTTAAGGAATCTCTTAGTGGACATCTCGAATGGTGTTGTCATACATTCAAAGGGATGTTGAATGTATCTCCCAATAGAACTTTCCTTCACCTTGAAATCACTACTAGTTGATAACTTTATAACTTGAAGGGCCTTCTAATACTTGGGAGAGCACAAATTTTAAGTCCTCTTATACACATGTTCTTTCTACCTCAATTTAGTTTAAATTTTTTCCTTGTTATGTTAATAGTTTTAGATCCAAATATTTACCTTGTTGTACCTCTAAAATTTTCCTTTACCTTGATGGTCCTTTTAATATCTTCAAGATATCTCTTAAGAGATACCTAAAAGTTCCCCATGAATGTATTACAAGTCCTTCAAAGGAATCTCTTATTTGATACCTTGAGATTGAACTTGCCCAATGTTATTGAGGTTTGTGATATCTTCAAGGTATCTCTTAGGAGATACCTTCAAGTTACCCCTGAAGGAATCTCCTTGTGGATACTGTTGATACTTAAAACTCTTACTCTTGATTAATAGTTTCCTATGGAAAGCTTTATAGATGTGGGATGAAATTATGATCTGTGAAGCAACCTCTAGGATTCTTGTGATGCATAGAAGAAGCATTTTGGTGACACATTTTTCCTTCCAAATTTCTTCTAGAATCATTTTTAAAAATGGGGCCCACTTCCCTCAGCCAATGACACAACTTTACCTTAAATAAAAACTCCCTTCTTTCTTGAGGAGTGCCATAATGGCACATGTCATTAGTGGAAGGGACCAAGACATATACAATAAATGAAGAAAAGGAACCCAAGAAAGAAGAGGCCGATACACCACCCATCAAAATTTTTCGAGCACATCCATGATGAAAAGGAAAACTAACCTAAAACTTTAAAACATGGATTATAATCCATAGATACCTTGAAGTTGAACTTGCATAGTGTTATTGAGGTGTATAAGGGATTCAATGAGATACCTTTCAAATAGGCACAAGAGTGGATTTCTCCTTCAAGTTATCTTCTAGGAGAAACCTTTGGCCTAGATCTTTGAGTTTTCATATATCAAACTTTCCCAGACTACTTTACTATGTTTGTCTATGTGTGTGCAACACCTACTCACACCAAACATTGATCCTCAAAACACTTGTCCATGAAGAATCATCTTCAAAGGTACATATCGATACCATAGGGACTTTATTTTCTATTCTACCCTTCCCCATATTTTAAAATATTCTTAGAGTGAAAGTTTTTGAAGGAGATAATTTCAAGTCACCCATTAAGATACCTTCAGGTTACCCTCAAGGAGATAATTTCAAGTCACCCGTTAAGGTATTACAAGGTTCTTGAAGGAGTCTCATAGTAGATACCTCAAGGTGGAACTTACCCATCATTATTATGGTGTATAAAGTATTTAATGATTAAATACATGTTTCAATTAAAGAAGGTACTTAATAACACATTGATTGTTGTCTATAAGGTCTTCTCTAGATCTTATCGAAGGGTAAAGCTGTCTTAATTCCAAGATTTAATGTGAATCCCATGAAAATTGAAGACCTCATAAGATCATCAAGAGATGGTTAAGAAATGAAAATCCATTATTGCATCATTTTGTATTGAACAAGAATTAAACTCAAGAGCTTTGCAATACATTCAAGGAAATACAAGGCCCTTGAAATGAATCTCCTAGGAGATAATGTGAAGGGAATTATCATACACTAAAGGGAATGTTGAAAGTGTCTCTTAGGAGATACCTTCAACATGCACATGAGTTGAATTTTCATTAAACCTGAAGGCACTACTGGGTGATAACTTAAACGACCTTTCTAGGACTAAGTTTTATTTAGAGGAAATGTATTCAAGATTGGGTTTTTAGTCATTTTGATTGGGCCCTATTATTAGATTTTCATCTACAGGATTTTGGTTCAAACATTTTATTTGACGTATTTTGGTCTTTGTAATTTTTATTCAAGACTTTTGGTCTTTGGAATTTTTTGTTTGGAGTTTTTCATCAAACATTTTATGCAAGAAAATGTTTTGAATGACTTGTCTTTTATAGGCAATTTTACTCTTTGGGTTTTTTGTATCAGCCTTTATTTTTAAAAGCTTTGTCATTATTTTATAGGATTAGTCATAAAACAAAACTTGAACCCAATTATTGAATATTGAAAGCCTACTATACTTGGCCAATAAAACAAAATACTTCTTAATACTTGCTAAGGATAACCACTAACTAAACTAACTAGATATGAACTACACACAAAGTACAAAACATGTGAATATTGGGCATTTATAATGAAATAGAATTTAATGCTAAAGGATATATATATGATTTACAACCATTGATGTCTTAATTGTTATCAAATGAATTTGAACTTGATTGCTATCTTTTGCAAGGAAAACCCTAGCTAAGAAGCAACTAGTACAAATGAGATTTTTTCATAGAGCACATAAACAAACTACAAAAACTACACATAATTAAATGGAATATTATATAATGAATTCAGGGGAGCACTTTTTCCATCACCATTTTCTATCAAGGACTTGACCGAATTTAAGGAAATAATTTATGATGACATAATTTTCCACAATAGGTATAGAAACTACTCTGAATTATGGGATGTTATTGATTTTATTGACATGTTTGCACTGGATGGAAATATATCTCCTTTGGAGTGACTATTCATCAAAAACTTGCTATCACTTAAGAGATATGGATTACATTTGGCTACAGCCAAGCCTGAGGTGATGCCATGTATCAACCTCCTTCGAGACTTATTCTCCATAAGCAAGGTTACACATGATGCTTTTTTGCACCACATGTATAACCAAATGGTTATGACATGCATATATAGAGTATATTTTTAGAGGTATTTATCACTACTAGCACCAGATGGTTATTTTGACAAATACATGCTAGTTTCATGGAATCAAGATAATATTATGGAAAATGTATTGAATTCATGGCTTCTCCCCAAGGAAACCATGATATATAATGGAAAGAATCCCACTCTAATTAATAATTTTAGGATGGGAGTGTGGATTTTCATGGCTCCCTAGGTAAAATTATAAGCTACAAGATGAGATAATAGATCATTTATAAGGATAAGCTAGTATAGCTCAGCCTTGACCAAATCAATAAATAGTAGAATTATGATTTAGTTGGTCACATAGCCTCCTTGAAAATCACCACTTTGTATTTTTATTATTTTATTTCCCCTCTACTTTGGGCCTTGTTTATATATTTTCCATTCATTTTTTTCATGTATTCATTTTCCAATGGATTGGCACCTATTCTAACATTCTAGGGTTCTTTGCACACCCATAGGGGGTATGTATCTCTAGGTGAGAGCCGGTGTTAGTGCTCAAAATTGAACTGAGCCCTTGTCAAGTGTAAATTACTAAGTCCTTAGACCAACTTCCATCTCTAAGTGCTCATTTGAAAGGTCAAGTTCATGTGAAAATTGGCTAAGTCCTAATTTGGTCTTTACTTGATGAATGTGTCTTTCCCTTAGAATTTTTTGAGATTTAAAAAAAAAACAATGTCTGACGTAAATAGGTCTTTAGGATTTTGTCTCGATTAAAAATTCCAAAGATTTATTTCCATCATGCATTTTATTTTCTACAAAAAATCCAAAAGAATTCAATATCTTAGCCAAATCCTACTTACATTAGCCTAAGTGTTTCATAAAAAATATAAAGGGTTATTTCCTTCAAATATTTTATCCAATTCAAAAAGTCTAAAGGGCACTTTCCCTTTAGGAATTTTTCCATGGGAAAAATTTCTAAAAGAATTGCATATTGTTGGGAATATGTAAAGTCCTTATTTATTTTAGACTTTTTGCCTACTTTAAAAAGTCCAAAGGGTGCTTACCCTTTAGCAAAAGTGCAAAGGTTTGATTTATTTGACAAAAGAGATAAGTGTAATTCTTTCAAGAAAAGTGTAAGGTCTATTTGTTTTATAATTTTTATCCATGGTAAAAAGTCTGAAGGGAACTTACCCTTTGAGCATTTTACTTATAGCAAAAAAGCTTGAAAGAAAAGTCAAAATTATGTCAAAAAAATGTAAAGTCCTTATTTATTTCAAACATTTTGTCCATGACAAAAAGTCTGAAGGTCACTTTCCCTTCATGCATTTTGCCTACAAAAAAATCTTGATAAAATTATTTTATTTGTAAAAAGTGTAAGCTCAATTTCTCTATATAAAATGCCAAGTATAATTTCTTTGGGGAAATTCTTTCAGACAAAATGTACAAAATAATTCTTCTAAATACCAAAGGGATAATGAAAGTAGGAATACCTTCAATGTATCTCCTAGGAAATAACTTTCAAACATGCACAAGAGTGTATTTCCCCTTCAAGATATCTCCTAAGAGATACCTTTCAAATAGGCATAAGAGTGGATTTCTCCTTCAAGGAACAAGTGGAATTTTCCTTTACATGGAAGGCACTATTGGTAGTTGTATAAACAAGCGGTTAACAAATGGAATCTCCTATTTTCATATTATTGGGTGATAATTTTAAGGCCCTTGTAATAACTTCAACGTATCTCCTAAGAGATACCTTTCAAACATGCAAAAACATGTATTTAAACTTCAAGGTATCTCTTAGGATACCTTTCAAATAGGCACACGAGTGGATTTCTCCTTCAAGGAATAAGTGGTGTTAACCTTTACACAAAAGGCACTACTAGGTGATATTTTAAAGAACACTGTAATACCTTCAATGTGTCTCCTCAGAGATACCTTTTAAACATGCAAAAGAGTGGATTTACCATTTAAGGTATCTCTTAAAATATACATTTCAAACAGGCACAAGAGTGGATTTCTCCTTCAAAGAAAAAAGTAGAATTTCCTTTACACATAAGACACTATTGGTTGATATTTTGTAAGGCCCCTGTAATACCTTCAATGTATCTCCTAAGAGATACCTTTTAAACATGAACAAGAGTGGATTTACCCTTCAAGGTATCTCTTAGGAGATACATTTCAAATAGGGACAAGAGTGGATTTTTCCTTCAAGGAACTATAGACACCAAAATTACATCACACACACGTGTGCAATTCCCTATGTTGAAACCACCCTTAATCCCATTTCAATAATAATAATTAATCTCCCTAACCCATAATTTTACCCCCCACACATTTAATTAATTTAAAATACTTAATTAATTTAATGAAAAACCCCTATTTCCACCTTAGCTAGCCACATCTTCCTATGACTAATTCTCACTTGATGAGTCACCTCAAGACTTGATCACCTCATCCTAACTATCCAAGACTTATTCCTACTCCCAAACTAAATTCCTAATAAACTACTTCCTTCCTAACCTCTTATTTTTACCATTTTATAATAGGTGTCACACTTGGCATGAACAACAATAGAAAATAGGCCAAAAATAGTAAGGTTTCCCTATTCTAGGGCTGTCAAAGTTGGTCAACCCACAATTGAAATCAGTAGGATCACTGACATTGGCAATATAAGCCAAAATCCAACTTGAGGTTCAGGTCAGTAAAAATTAAGAAAATTCATTCTTACTCACATTCAATCTCTAGGCATTCTATTTTTGACATCCTAGCTTACAATCATCTTATGTAAGTCAATCATGATCAAAAACTGTGCTCTTAAGGACCAACAACACCCACTTGTTCTCTTTGTTCAAGCATTCAATTTTGGCCTCCCTATTAGGGATCATCAATTTTCCACATATCATTTGATAACCATAGCTACGTAAATCACTCATCCTATGGTCTTTTAAACATCCATTTTTCTATTTCTTTATATCTACTATGCATTACTTTATGCACTTCTAACCAAACCCCTATAAGGGAGTTACAAAGCTTCCTTGCTTGTTTACCTTTAACTAGATAGAGCAAACCTCTGACCAGATCTACCCAAGCCATAATCTCTCTCTCATAACTCTCCTAACTTCTTAGGCCTGATACAAACCATTTCCTAGACCTAGAAAAGCATTTTACAATCTTTTAGACAATTATTTCCCCTATCAACCTCGGTAGCCTAACCAACATTGGTCACCTCATTACCAACCTCAATAGTATAACCGATATCGGTCACCCCCTATCGATGTTACTGACTATGTATTCCTTAGCCTATTCAAAACCTACCCAATAACTTCTAAAATATAGAGTACATCACTTGCACCCTATCACTCTCTACTACATACATGTTAATAATGGTAATATTATCTCTCTTTCACTCTTTTTTTACCTCTCTTTTAGTTATTTATTATTATTTTGTCTTTCAAAATTGGACTATCATGTGTAAGGAAGTTTCACACTTCCTAGAACAAGCACGTAACTTGGCAGCCCATTCATTTAACTACTAAAAAACATCTTGTGGTAGTTCTTTCTTACTTATAGGTAGTCCTCCTCAACCAAAGATGAGTGCTCCCAACATCTAGATATGGTGCATAAACCAAATCTAGGTTCATTCTAATCACTTATCCCCATCCTTCTTTCTATTTTCCTTTAGACTTAAAATAGACAAAATTTAGTGAAACATTTCTTGCACATCCAGTGGGACCCTAGAGTTTTCCTTGGGTTCATTTCTTATTTTAAACATTCATATAGGTGCATTATAGTGAAAACTTCATTTCTTGCACTTTTTCCTTTTTTCTCTTAAAATGAAAAATTCAATATCTTATTTTCTATTTAAAAATCATTAAACTAAAATTTTATTTCTTTTCTCTTTGCCTCTAAAATCAATTTATCAATTTCTTTTATATAAAAAACAACAACAAAAGAGAATCTCTTCTTTACTTCTTCTTGCATGCACAATAGGATAGTGAAATTCATACTCTATTCCTATTTCATCTTTGTTTTCATTTGAATCTAAACATTTCAGATTTGGGTTTAAAACTTACTACATTTCATAGTTTACTTATTGCATATTAGCTCACCTAGTTAATTAAAAGAATTTTGAATAAAGTATAGTACACCTACATTACACAACCAAATCACATTCACATAAATAAACATATAAACTCACCTGAGAAAAGGCCTATCAAGATTTCATCACCTGGTGGATCACCTTACCCTACTTGGTTATCCTACTTAAATTTCACCACCAAGGGGAAAACTCATTCCATTCTATGGCGTAGTATAATATCTAGACAGAAGATATATTTTGGCTAAGCAACCTGGCTCAAATCCAAGTTTGTGAAGTATGAAGAGAAAGCTCCTATAACAAGCCATGTACCTGGTCTAACATATATTTCCTCTTGAGCACTAAAACTAACCTAAAACCAGCTTTAGATTTCTTTCTAGTACCTTCAATAAATAAATTCTCTTCTCACCATCTGATTAAGGCATAAGCCAACATGAGACTAAAAATTAATCTCTAAGACTTAATAGTTGCTAGATAAATGTTCTTTTTATGCTTTTCAATTGCCTTCTATATTTTTGAGTTGGTAAGGACATTTTGCTATTGATTCACAAAATTAATACTATTTCTAATACTCAGTTTGTATAACCAGTTATCTCAGGTTTCAAGTGTTCTTCCTTCTTACACAGACCTTTTACATCTACTATTTTACCTAGTTTCAACTTTTAGTTTCTTAAAATATCAGATTTTCCTCTCCCAGGATATCAAGTGATCAACATCAGTTAAACCCACTGGCATCAGGAGATTTTACCTACCAACATCAGTTAAACCATTAACATCGACAAATTTTTTCTACCGACATCGGTCAATTGATTGACGTCAATGACTGTGTAAATTCATTTGATCAAAATAGCAAGATCAAATAACCCACTTACCTACACTCAAACTTGATTTTTCTTTATTATGTTTCTAATACAGGTAGTAAGACTATTTATACTTCTTCTTGCATGGTATTGACACAAGCTCAAGCTAAAATTATCTCCAATTATGCAAGTCAGGAACCATTTCCACCTTCCCCTCTCACTTTTGATTCTATGATGAAGCATACTTTAGATATAGATCATATTCTCAACCCCAACCAAATTCCCATTGTGCCTGAGGGAGATCAAGATTTTGAAAAATTTCTTGATCACAATGTGGCATCCCTTTAGCATTACCTTGCTATGAGCTAAACCCATAATTCTTTGGGTGACCCAATCTATGGTATGCCAACCTATCTAATAGAGATAAAATCAATTTTAGTTGCCTCCAATATTTTACCTATGGTTACCTAAACCACCACTTTGACGAGTAACCTAAATATGAACAATGTCCAAAGTGTAGCATCTCTAACTACCCAATCCCACCTAAACCCTGGTGTAACTTCCCTAATTTCACAACCACAACTAGTTTAGTCAAGTCACACCCCATTCCATAATTTAGTAGTACCTATTCCATCTACCATCATGCCTATAATTACCCAAGTTATGACTCACCCTTCATCTAGTTTAACCATGCCAATAATCCAACCTACAATAACAAAAACTAACCAAGGCATAATATCCAACCCAATGGGATAAGCCCCTTTTCTTTCTACACCCCAACCTATGACTCATTATCCTTATGCTATTCCAACAAAACCTTAGCAAGCTATGTCATACACTCCCTCTACTTCCTATCAGCTTCCTTATAACTTAGGAGGTATTCCTCAAACTAATCCCTCTCTAAACCTCATTAAGATGCTGATGGATAAGATGTCTAATCTAGAGACATCCATTTCTAGTTCAAAGAATGTATTATCTTATATTCAGATATGTAATGAACCAATCTATCCTTTTGTGCCTATTTTCACTCATCCAAGCCAATGGGGAATCCCTAAATTTACTCATTTTTAGAGTAAAGAATACCCATAATAACACTTGTGAGAATTTAGACATGATTGTTATTTAATAGGGCATTATGATGTGTTACTACTTTACACTTTCCTTATATCTCTTTTAGGTCCTAACTTAGATTGGTATAGATTTATACCTCAACACTCCCTTTTCTCATTTACCTAGCTTGCACAAATATTCCTAAACCATTTCTCTATTAACATCTCTAAAAAGGTTTCTTTAACAGACCTTTATTCTATCAGACAATTTGATGATGAGTCTATTACATATTTTATCGCTCATTGGAGAAGCTTGATCAATCAACTCTCCTTCTCCTTACCCCAACTTTAGCTTATTGAGTTATTCTCAAGGGCATGTGCTAAGCACATCTCATCCACACTCCAGGTACAAACTTTCCACACATTTGATGAGGCCTTTACAATGGCATAGAAAATCAATGTTCATGCTATAGATGAAGGCAAAGTCAAGTTGCATAGTAAGAATCCAAATTCTAAGTCAAATGACTACTCCTTTAAAACTTCTCCCTCTAACCAAAAGGCTAAAGGCTCTACCAATGTGGTGGTCATTAAGTTAGCCTCTTCCATAACCACAAACCAATTAAATTCCTTGACTTCTCAAAATATGACCAAGCAATTCCAAAAATGGTATAAACAAAGACAATACACTCCCATTGAGGAGTCATATAAAGTCATCTTGGAGAAACTATTGCAATAAGGTGTCATATCCCTTCCTTAAATCAAACCTCCTATACAGTTCAACCCTTCCCATCCTATCCCCACTTGGTATAAGGAAGATGATTTTTGTAGTTACCATCAAGTTAAAGGCCACAATTTTAATAATTTTAAGACACTCAAGAACATCATTAAATACATGCTTGATAAAGGTGATCTCATCTTGAATAATCCTAATACACCCCCTAATGAAAGTATGGATGTGTTTAAACACCCTCTTCCTAACCATTCACCAAATCAAAATATTATCTAGTCCACAACTAACTCAGGTGATCATAATATCTAAATGGTTAATATGGTCTTTCCTTTACCTTTTGTTCAACCTTTCCCTAAATAGAAAACATCCATTTCATCGACTCCTCCCCCAAATTTAGTGGCATTTATTTTTCTCATTTTTCCTCCACAGGTAGGAGAGCCTATTTCACCCATTCCACTCCCTTGAGATGAAGAGCCTCCTTACCACTCCTTTTTACAACTAAGGAGCATGTAATGCCAATTATGTTTGCACCAATAATACCTATCCTCTTATAACTTGAATACCACACCCTACCTATTCCTCAACCAAATGTTGAAGGGAACATCATTCTTGCATTATACCCTCTTGAGGAACCTTCTTCACCTACTTATCCTCCACCTATAGAGAGTAGTACCCCACTCACTCCACCTTTGCACTTAGAGGAGTTAGTATTATCTACTCCCATAATAGATGAGAGACCTATTGTGCCTACTCCAATTGTACCACTCTTACCCCTTCTTTTACCTATGGAGGATCATACTTTACCCATGCATCACCCATATGTTGAGGGAGCCATAATACCTATGCTTTACCCTCTTGAGGAACCTTCTTCACCTACCTCCCCTCCACCCATGACATACCATGTCTCTTCTCCCGTCTCTATCGAAGAGGACCTTATTGTGGTTCTTTTTAGTCTTTGTCTTGAAGTAGTATAAACCAACAATTTCCTCTTTACCAAGAACCACAGCCTTCTAAAGACACAACCATAAGGCCTACATCAACTTCATCTAAACCTTTCTTGTATTTGGTGAAAATTCTAGAATTTCTTGACTCCATGAAGTCAGACCATGCAACATTTTGGGACTATCTAAAAACTCCTTATCCAACACAATGAATTTCAACCTTTACTGTCAACCCTCTTACTACCCTTTACCCCAAGGTATCTGACAAAACTAGATCTTCTGCACCAAAATCACTTGAAGTTAAACCATCTATGTAAGAACCCTTAACCTTGCAAGAACCTATTATATTAAAACATATAAGATCTTTAGGTGTATGCCCTATTTCTAATTTAATTCATCCACAGGTGAAATTAGTTATAAGTAATCAACCATAGTTGGATTTTTATGGCCTAAATTATATAATAATGTTAATCCCCCTAGATCTCATTGATCCCTTCTTTAACCCTCAACTTTACTATCCATTTTGGGGCCACACCCCTCTACTTTAGTTAGAATATTGCATAACCAAGAAAAATAAAAGGCTAAGTTACCTCTACTCCTACCTTTTCCATCTAGTAGGCCTCTCACATCTAACACTAAGAAAATGGAAAAAAAACATGTAACTCTATTGTCATCAAACAAGGCACCACATAAAATTTACTTTTCAACATTGAAATAAAAGGTGTCCACTTCTATTAGTACAACAAGTGCGAGCCCACTTGCAAGTTTCAATTTTTTTTCTTATGTTAGTTATTGAAATATTTCATAATAAGTCTTCCTCATAAGCCTTATATTCCTCTTAAAATGAATCTATCTTGGTTTAATGATATATAAGTGTTTTTATCTCATCATTCACCTGGACATGATACTAAGATTTGTAAAGTCCTCATAGTTGTCATTCAACAACACTTTGATTTTGACACTCTCTTCAATGATACTACCATTAACCTTCTTGTTATTTCACCTTTGTCAGCCATAGTTCCTCCTACTATTACACCTAAATTCAAACCTAAAAATGTCATCATAACCCCTTTTCCACCTCCTTCACCAACTTTTCAAATCAACATAGTTAATGTGGCCACACGATCACAAAACCAAAAGAATAAAGTTAAGGAAAAGGTCACTACTCCTTAGACCCATCCCTTTGCCAAATACACTCCACCTCCTAATCCTAATATTTCCATCTTGGGTGTTCTTAAAACAACATCTTTGGATGTTATTCAAAACTCAATGGTGAAACAACTTCACCAAACTCCTATGAAAATGTCTTTGTATGAGTTAATCCAAAACTCATCCCAACACCATCAAGATTTGATTAGTGATTTTTAAATGATTAAGGTAAAATAAAATGAACCCCAACCTCTTATATATTTGGTTGGATCCTTAATTCCATCTCCTTAATTTCTTTCAATGATTCAGAAATTCCACTTCAACACCCTGAAGATCAAGATTTTACAGCTTCTATAGCTTCTACAGTGGGCACTATTCTCTTACATATATGTCAAGGTCCCCACATAATTCTTGATATCTTATATGTTTTGGAAAGAGAGTTTAAATATAAAATACTCCTTTGATGACCTTGGATACATGCTATGGCATGTGTACCCTCAAATTTACACTATTGTGTCAAGTTTGAACATGATGGACAAGTGCATGTTATACCCACTAACCCACCTCTATTTAAAACATGTAACATGACCTATAGTCCTAATTATATTATCATTCCATTGTAAACATCATCTTCTTCACATGCTACTTTTGAAGCTTCCACAAGCTCCACTCCCTTGGTTACACAGATACTGTCAACATAAATTCCTGACAAAGATCCCATGGAGGAGACCTTTCAACATTTGTCACTTGGAAAATATTGTTTGTTGATGCTCGACATATTATATAATCCAAAAGAGTATGGAAGGTTTCACATGTACCCAAATTATGATCCTAATATTGGGATGGTCATCCCTTATGGGCCTCATAACCTTCAAACCAGTTTCACATATGGGGGAATTGATTAAGCTCTCACTATTAGCAATCCATCTTCTTCACCAAAACCATTTACCTATGACTTCTCTTTCCTGAGTAACCCTAGATTCACTCACAACTATCTCTATAAGTGTGCCTAGATAGGATTTGGTTTGGGTCATTACGAATAAGGTGTCCATATGCCTATTGAATATCCTATTATCAATACCATTGAAAATGCCAAAAAGAGGCATGAAGTAGAATATGATGAACCAAATAAACTCACTAAAACCTCCCATGAACCAATCATCAAAGAACTAGTCTCTCCTTCTCCACCTTCCTCTCTACCATCACCTATCAAATCAGAGGTATCTATACTTCCTAATTTTTTTTTCAATAAATGCCATCCATTTGGGGCCTCTCACCTATCGTCAGGGTAAAGAAACAAGGTCCCTTCCTCTTATTCATCCTAAAATAATTGATGAAGACTCTCCCACTATTAACACTATCTAATGTCAAGATGATGATGTAATTATCACCTACATGGGTGTGGATGATTCCTATATCCAATTATTTCTCCCATCTAAAACACAAGCTATGTTAAATGAATCCACCATTAACATCAACATGACCTCTCATGATAACCCTCACATCCTCAAGATTGGTCAGTCTTTAGATTCCTCTGAGCAAGCTGATTATGCCACATTTCTTAATGATCATAGCAAAGCCTTTGCTTGGTCTTACAATGACATGCCTGGTATTGACCCCTCTATCATCACTCATAACATTATCACCAATTGAGATGCTAAACCTATTAAGTATAAGCTTCAAAAAATGCATCCTTGATTTGCTCTCCTTGTTAAAAAAGAGCTCTAATGCCTCCTTTCTATCAACTTTATCCAACCCATCAACTACCTCCATTGGATTTCCATTATTGTTCCTATCATAAAATTGATAAGAGGAATCTATATTTGTATTGACTATCATGATTTAAATCTCACTTGTCTAAAAGATGACTTCCCTTTACCAAGTATCAACTAATTTGTTGATCTGATGACCAGCCATGAGATGATATCACTTATGGATGGATTCTCTAGATATAATCAAATTCTAGTTACTCCTAAAGATCAACACAAGACAACCTTTATTACCCCATGGGGGACTTTCTATTATTGAGTCATGCCTTTTGGCCTAAAAAACACTGGTGCAACCTACCAATGCACCATGAGATACATTTTCCATGATCTCCTACACAAAATTATGGAAGATTATGTGGATGACTTACTCAACCAGTCTAAACTTCATCAAGATCACTTGACAATTCTTGAAATTATATTTTCTCATCTCTTCCAATATAATGTTCAACTAAACCTAAATAAATGTGTCTTTGGTGTTCTTTCTGGTATGCTTTTAGGTTTTATCATTTCTCTCTATGGTATCAATGTCGATCCTGATAAGGTTAGAACAATCCTAGAGATGCCTCTACCTACTAATATCAAACAACTCCATAACTTACAAGGTAAACTTCAGTCAATTCAATGCTTCATTTCCCACTTTTTAGATCACTACCAACCCTTTCACCATCTCCTTAAAAAGGATGTCTCCTTTAATTGGAATATATATTTCCAAGAATCTTTTGATGCACTTAAAAAGTATCTCCTTTCCCCACTGGTTCTTATTCCACCTAAGGAAAATCAACCTTTCTACCTATACATCTCTGCAATAGACCATACCCTAGGTGCTATGATTGCACATCAAGATGACCAACATCGAGAGTAGGTGGTTTACTACCTAAGATTCACACTTATTAATTATGAGACTCGATATACCATACTAAAAAACTTTGTCTTCCATTGGTATTTTCCACCTCCAAGCTTCACTATTATCTCCTAAATCATAAAACCTATGTGGTCACCCATACTAATCCTCTCAAATACATGAATTCTAAACCATATCACAACCAACATGTAGCTTGGTGGCTCACGCTTCTAGCTAAATTCAATTTAGAATTCATTTAACAAACCTCTATTAAAGGGTAAACAATAATTGACTAGTTATCTGTTGCCCCTTTACTTGATAATCAACCTTCAAATCTTGAATTCCTTGGTGAATCCATTAAAACACTTTCCATTGATGACATCTCCTATCAAATGATGATGTTATTTAATGGATCTAAATGAAAACATGGTGGGGGTGTGGGGGTCATTATTATTTCTCTAGATGGTGAGCCTATGCCTTTGTCATTTAGACTAGATTTTGAATTCACTAACAATATGGCCAAATATGAGGCTTTGATTCTAGGACTTCAAATAGATCTCTTTTTTGGTATCAAATCCATAACAATTTTTAGTGATTCTTAGCTAGTGGTTAACCAAGTTAATGGTTCCTACCTATGCAAAAATGAAATTCTATAGTGACATAAACATCTTATAGATACACTCTTGGGATAATTTGACTCTTATCACTTGCAAACTATTCCTTAATCTACAAATAAGTTTTTTTGACATAATGGCTTCACTTGATTCGCACATACCCTCTTCATCCTCTTCTTCAAGACTCTATGTCATCATGAATTGCTTAACATTACCCTCCCATGTCTCAGCTAACATCCTCTTTGTCAAAAATGTAACAACCAACCCACAAGACTTATTGTACAAATAACTCACTAATTATCTTTCCTTCTCTATTACCCCTTTTGATCTCTCTAATAATTAGAAATGGGCCTTCATAAAACATGTCGCTCATTACACTATACTAGGGGGACTTATATATAAGTGAGGTTTTGATGGTCTTCTCCTTAGATGCCTCACTAGTACTAAGACTCCCTTCGCTATCAAGGAAGTCCATGATGGGATTTGTGGTAGGCATTTCAATGGTCACATAGTTGCCAAACATATCCTTTGATTGGGCTATTATTGGCCCACACTTCATCAAGACTGTGCTGATTATGTTCAACATTGAATCAAGTGTCAATAACACGCTAACCTCCTTCATGTTCCTAATCATGCATTACAAGTCATCAAAGACTTTTGGCTCTTCTCCCAATGGGGCTTAGATCTAATCAAAGAGATTAACCCTCAATCATCCCTCTATTATCATTCTATCATTACTACCACTGAATACTTCACCAAGTGGGTTGAGGCTGTCCCTCTCATCTCCACTAAATCTGACAAAATTATTGACCTCATCAACCATTACATCATCTATCATTTTGGTGTCCCTCATAAAATTATAATATATAATGGTAAGTATTTCAAAAACAAGACTGTTCAAAGTCTTTATGATACATTTAGAATCAAATTAATCTTCTCATCACCATACTATCCATAAGCTAATGGATAGATAGAAGCTTCTAACAAAACATTGACCAAAATTCTTATGAAGGTAGTCAACAATATGGGAAAAGATTAACACATACACATTCCTTTTACTTTATGGGCTTACCATACTAGCATTCAAACCCTTACAGGTGCTACACCTTTTTTATTGGTATATGGGATAGAGGCTATTTTGCCTCTTGAGGTCTAGATTCATTTTCTTCACATTTATCTACAAGACATACTTTATAATGATGAATTTCACTAATAACATTTGGCTCAACTTGAATTTCTTGATGAACACCATCTCATAGCCCTCAACCACCTCCAAATCTATCAAGAGCATATCAAACCCACTTATAAAAAAACATCAAAGAGTGAGATTTCAATATAAGAGATCTCATCTTAAAATAAAATCAACATGTGACAAATATGGAGAAAAGAAAATGGGGAATGTTTGCTCCTAATTGGATTAGACCTTATATCATAACTCACAAATATGGTTCAATAAATTATCGCTTGTCTTCTCTTCAAGGAAGCCAAAAACCTGAGCCTTTAAATGTCTTACACCTATGACCATTATTTTATTAAATAAGTATCATTTTACTTCATGTTTAACTTGAGCTCATCCCTTGAGCATCCCTATTACATTCATTTCCCTTCCTCTTCACCCTTACTCCTATACACTTAGTTAACTTACATAGTGGTATGGTTTTGTCCTCAAAATGGAAAACTCCCAAGCCTCTATAGTCTTGTCCATGACTAAAATCCAAAAACAAAATGGGATATGTGACAAAGTTATAAAATCTCAGGTCATGATTTTTAACTTAGACTGCTCCCAATAGACTACTCCCTTGAAGGATAGCTATTTAAAATTAAAAATAAATGATTAGACCACTCCCTAAGATTTGTTCTCAAAAGGAAAAATAAATGAAAAAGGCTCCTCATAGATTTATATGACCTTAAACCATACAAAATCCCATTATAGGCTTTCCGTATTGATCAGCTTACACAAAAAAAAAGCTTTAAATCATGGACTTGCTTATAGTAGCTCTTAGGTCACCCAAAATAGGGGCATATCATCCCTACTTTTGTAGGTTTTGCTACCTAAACATTTTCACTCATTTTACCCTTTTTCCCCTCATACTCTTTCAAGGGACTGTGAAGCTCACTTAATATAAGGTAAACAAGATGCTTATCTAACAAACATAATGGTTCAAAAGTATAGGACATGAAAGAGGCTCATTTTCCTGAGCCTATTTATGTTATAAAATTATAGTCTTTGCCAATGCATGAGCATTTTCCCTCTTTATTTTCCCATCCACATCACATGAAGAAACAATGTCATACCAACACTAACAAAGCCTACTCAATTTATTTTACACATACACAAATATGCAAAAATGCTGAAATAAACTAACATAACTAATATATTAATTTTAAGCATATACCATCATGACATATGGAAAAATGTTAAGATGAAACTAACCAATCAACTATGCATATACCATTGCATATATGGGAAAGGCTAGTCTAAATCAACTAGTATGATCAACATTAATATCAAAATTAACATAACACATAATAATCATTATTTACCACAATAAGCACATCTAACCCTAATCTAACCCTACAATCTCACTACCTACCACTATAGGGCTAAAACCTATGCTTGGGCTATCTCTCAAGATTACACTACTACATCTTGGGCTTGCACTACTATATCTCATGCCTGTATCATTTCATCCCTCTCTCTAACTAACCCTTATAAATTTGGTGGTGGCCTCCTAACCTCCACCATCAGATGTAACCCTACCCACCAAGTTGTATAGGCCATTATGCACCTTGGGTCTCCAATACCTACCCCTACTAGTATCTCCTCAAAATCTAGACCATTTATTTCCTAGGGTAATGGTAGGGGTGCCTCTATGTCATCCCTCCTGTATCGAGGGAAGGAAGGTAGAATATCCTATAGTAGACCAAACTACCTCCTGACCTATGCCATCGGTACCATCTCCAACTCATTGGCCCATCTCCCCCTAACCCATAGTGAGATCTGCAAACCCATAAACTATTGTGCATATCCTCTAAAAATTGGGTATGTTAGATATAGTCTCCACAAAATACCTATAAGGATCAAGCCCTTAATCATATGCCTATAATAGGCAATATATAACACCACACCATCCATATAGGTCTATGTCATGCCCTCTCTCCACTGTATAAACCCAACCTTAAAGATGGCTAGGATCATGGTAGGTAACCCCAATGGTCATATCACCATGATGTGTTCATACACCCAATAATGTAATAGATGGATAACACACAAATTATATCACCATCATAGCCTTAAACCCCATAACTCTCTATACAACTATGCTAAAAATACTAGGTCCTAAATAGAAATGGTCCACTGCTCAACCATCTGTGTAAGCATACCTATCAATTCAATAAAAAAAATCTCACTGTTTGCATCTAGTAATGCATACACCATGATCCTAATCATCATTAGGATGCTTAGATGATGTTGCTCCTCATTAGCCATATAGAGTGGCTCATATACAAAACTTGTAGAGTGGTAAGTCACCTCAATGACATGCTCTCCATATAAAGTGATCATGTGTATATCATGCTCCTCTCTTGAGCATGCAAAAAGCTCCTCACCTTGGAGTGGTAGCCACAAAATTTTATACATATCCTCCTAAGTCACTATCAACTCTCTGATTGGTAGATGGAAGGTGTTGGTGGTGTGATCCCACCTCTTAATCAATACTATCATTAGGGACACATCCTTAGTGACTCGATAATACCATCACACTCCTAATCCCATATCCACCATGTGCTCCCACTTGTTTAGAGTGACATCCCTCCTCATAAATGTTAATTGTCTTGGTAGATGATCTCTTAATGTTAGCTCCATCCTCACCTACATCCATACACACGAAACTCAAGTCACATACATTTTAATATACTCTATCACTACATTTTTTCCCTTCTCTTTGGGATAATTACATTGGTCTGAAGCCCTAAACTAGGCTATGTAGATAGCACTTAGTTGACATAGGGTCTTCTAAGGTTAGCTTAGCCATATACCCACCTCACTAACTACTCTAGACTTCATTACCTCTCTCTCTCTCTCTACTCTAGGCTTCACTACCTCTCTCTCTACCCTAGGCATACCTACCTATCACAACTCTAGGCCTCACGACCTATATTCCTAAATCTTGACACTATGACCTATCTTTTAAGCCCTACACCTCTCAACCTATCTTAATTTACCTTTTTACCCATTTCCCCTATCACATCTTTTTAGATCTTTTTCCTAGGCTCTAGGAGAATTACATTGGACTGAGGCCCTAAAATAGGTTATGTAGGTAACACTCAATTGACACAGGGTCTTTTGAGGCTAATGCAGCTGTTAGGCTAGTTGAGTACTTCCATTAGGGATCCAAACTCACCCTTTCTCTTGTTTTACTACTTTTTTATAGTCTTTGACATCAACATTAATGTTGATGCTAGTGATTTATAGGCCTACATATCAGCTAATGTCGGTAGGTACCTACTAACCTTGGTGCCATATCAATTGACATCGGTAGACATCACTAACATCGATAACTTATTCAACCTCAAGGCTAAATAACCCAAACCCAAACTTACCCATTTTACCTAAAAAACTACCCATAAAACCTCTTAACTTATCCTACAACTACCCTACCCTATTTTATACCCCTCTACTAACATTTTCTACATCCCCACCTTTCAATTAGCCTAAAAATTACAAATACCAAAATCAAACTTCAAACCAACTAGTAGAGGCTCTTACCTTATCTCTCTATCTCCTCCTAGCTGGTACCACTAGCTCTTATGGTGGTGCACCTCCTATTGGGTCCCCTCTTTGAGTTGCCATCTCAAATCACTCTATAAGCTCTATTTCTTCTCTCCTATCATAAAGTTACAAATGAGTTTGGTCAGCCACCAAACCACCTTTTATCAGGTTTAGTTAGCCACTAACATCATCATTATTAACCTAATATACTAATGTCGATGCTTATGTAGACTAAAATTAGTAATGTTACCTTTAGTTTGCCAATGTTGGCACTTTATAATAATGATATCAGCAATGTCACCGACATTGGCACCATTCCAATACTATTTTTCCCAACATAATAAACCCAACTATTCAAACTTTACCCATACACTGGGGTAATTTTAGATCACATATATCTCACCCAAACATGATAAAATCTATTGGAGATCACTTAAATATTCACCCATGATGATTTTTCTTGGAGATCATGAATATCTCATCACTCATTGACCCTTTTATACCAACCTTTCATTACTTGTCTTGACCGCTTATGCTATTTCGCTATAGTTGGCTATTTTGCACATACATGTATATTAGGTGTTGTGGATGGAAACCAATTGCATCCTATCACCTTCAACCCTTTTCTATTTTCCAAGGGCACTTCTTACCTCAAATAACTAGGACACATTGACCATTGGAGCTAGAGCTTTGATTGTTTTGACCTATCAACTATCAATTACAAGCTATGATTTGGTTACTTTTATCTGAATCCTCCTTAACCTTGCCTATTATTGACTTTTTCAACTATAGCTCATTTTATTATATGATTATATAGTGATACTCAATTCTCTACCATTCACCCAATTACCATTTTATCAAACTGGTACCCAATTTTGGTTTCTCCTCCATTGATTCCCATTTTGAGGAGGAATACCTCATCCAATACTTGGAGCATCTAAATCCTATTTTTTTATTGTAACATGTCAATACAAATTACAAAATAGAATGGGGAAAATTTAGACATCAAAATTATGTCACACACACATGTGTAACTCCTTATGTTGAAATACCCCTTAAGCCCATTTCAATAATAATAATTAATCTCCCTAACCCATACTTTTACCCCTCACACACTTAATTAATTTAAAATACTTAATTAAGTTAATTAAAAACCCCTATTTCCACCTTGCTTGGCCACCTCACCCTATGACTAATTCTCACCTAATGAGTCACCTCAAGACCTGGTCACCTCATCCTAACTACCCAAGACTTATTCCCACTCTCAAACTAAATTCTTAATCAACTACCTCCTTCCTAACTTCTTATTTTTACCATTTTATAATAGGTGTCATACCTGGCATGAACAATAATATAAAATAGGCTAAAAATAGTAAAGTTTCCTTATTCTAGGGCTATTGATGTCGATCAACCCATGGCTGATGTTTGTAGGATCACTGATATCATCAATATAAGCCAAACTCTAACTAGAAGTTTAGGTCAACAAAAAGTAAGAAAATTCATTCTTACTCACATTCAAGCTCTAAGAATTATATTATTGACATCTTGTCTTACAGTCATCTTGCATAAGTCAATGATGATAAAAAACTAAGCTCTTGAGGACCAATAACACTTGCTTGTTCTCTTTGTTTAGGCATTCAAGTTTGGACTCCCTACTAGGGATCATCAATCTAGAATATATCATTTGATAACCATAGTTAAGTACATCACTCATCCTATAAGTATTTTAAGCATCCATTCTACTATTTATTTATATCTATTATGCATTATTTTACACATTTCTATCTAAACCCCCTTGAGGGAGTTACAATGCTTCCTCTCTTGTTACCCCTTAATCAGACACACTAAACCTCTAAACATATCTACCCAAGCCATAATCTCTCTCTCATAACTCTCCCAACCTCCCAAGCCTAATCCAAACCATTTCCTAGACCTGGAAAATCCTTTTGTAAGCTCTCAAAAAATTATTTCCCCTACCAACCTCAACAACCTAAGCAACATTGATCACCTCATTACCAACCTTGATAGTATAATTGATATCAATCACTCCCCTACTGATGTTGGTGACTGTGGATTCCCTAGCCTCTTCAAAACCTACCCAAACAACTTCTAAAATAAAAATAGAGTACATCACCTATAACCTATCACTCTCTACTACATATAGGTTGTTAATAACAGTAATCTTATCTTAATTTCACTCTTTATTTACCTCTTTTTTAGTTATTTATTATTCTTTTATCTCTCAAAAGTAGACTATCATCTTTAAGGAATTTTTACACTTCCTAAAACAAGCACATAGCTTGGTAGCCCACTCATTTAACTACTAACAAACATCTTGTGGTAGTGATTTATTAACTATAGGTAGTCCTCACCAACCAAAGAGGAATGCTCAAAACATCTAGATATGATGCACAAACCAAATCTGAGTTCATTTTAATCACTTATCCCCATCTTTCTTTCTATTTTCCTTTAGAATTAAAATAGACAAAATTAGTAAAACAAGAACAAGTGCAATCTTCCTTTACATGAAAGGCACTACTGGGTGATATTTTAAAGGCCCTTGTAATACCTTCAAGGTATCTACTAGGAGATACCTTTCAAATATGCACAAGACTAGATTTCCCCTTCAAGGTATCTCTTAGGAGATACATTTAAAATAGGGAAAAAAGTGGATTTCTCCTTCAAATAACTAGTACAATTTTCCTTTACATGGAAGGCACTACGGGGTGATATTTTGAAGGCCCTTGTAATACCTTCAAGGTATCTCCTAGGAGATACATTTCAAATAGGGATAAGAGTGGATTTTTATTTCAAGGAATAAGCATAATTTTCCTTTACATGGAAGGCACTACTGGGTGATATTTTAAAGGCCCTTGTAATACCTTTCAAGTATCTCCTAGGAGATACCTTTCAAACATGCACAAGAGTGGATTTCCCCTTCAAGGTATATCTTAGGAGATACATTTCAAACAGGGACAAGAGTGGATTTCTCCTTTAAGGAACTAGTGCAATTTTATTTTACATAGAAGTCACTACTAGGTGATATTTTGAAGGCCCTTGTAATACCTTCAAGGTATCACATATGATATTATTTTTAAACATGAAAAAGAGTGGATTTCTCCTTTAAGGTATCTCTTAGGAGATACCTTTCAAATAGGTACAAGAGTGGATTTCTCCTTCAAAAAATAAGTGAAATTTTCATTTATATAGAAGGCACTACTAGGTGATATTTTTAAGGCCTTTGTAATACCTTCAATGTATCTCCTAGGAGATACCTTTAAAACATGCACAAGAGTGAATTTTCCCTTCAAGGTATCTCTTAGGAGATACATTTTGAATAGGTACAAGAGTGGATTTCTCCTCCAAAGAACAAGTGTAATTTTATTTTACATGGAAGGCATTACTAGGTGATATTTTAAAGGCCCTTATAATACCTTCAATGTATCTCCTAGGAGATACCTTTCAAACATGTACAAGAGTGGATTTTACCTTCAAGGTATCTTCTAGGAGATACATTTCAAATAGGGATAAGAGTGGATTTTTCTTTCAAGGAATAAATGCAAATTTCCTTTACATGGAAAGCACTACTAGGTGATATTTTTAAGGCTCTTGTATTACCTTCAAGGTATCTCCTAGGAGATACCTTTACATAAGAGTGGATTTTCCCTTCAAGGTATATCCTAGGAGATACATTTCAAACAGGCACAAGAGTGGATTTCTCCTTCAAGGAATAAGTGGAATTTTATTTTACATGGAAGGCACTACTAGGTGATATTTTGAAGGCCCCTATAATACCTTAAATGTATCTCCTATGAGATACCTTTCAAACATGGACTATATTATATTTCCCCTTTAAGGTATCTCCTCAGATATACATTTGAAGTAGGGACAAGAGTGGATTTCTCCTTTAAGGATTGAGTATAATTTTTATTTACATGGAAGGCATTACTGGGTGATATTTTTAAGGCCCTTGTAATACTTTCAAGGTATATCCTAGGAGATACCTTTCAAACATGCACATGAGTGGATTTCCCCTTCAAGGTATCTCCTAGGAGATACCTTTCAAATAGGGACAAGAGTGGATTTCTCACATCAAGGAATAAGTGGAATTTTTATTTACATAAAAGGCACTACTGGGTGATATTTTAAAGGCCCTATAATACCTTCAATGTATCTCCTATGATATACCTTTCAAACATGGACAAGAGGTATTTCAAATAGGGACAAGAGTGGATTTTTCCTTCAAGGAACAAGGGCAATTTTCCTTTACATAGAAGGCACTACTGGGTGATATTTTTAATGCCCTTATAATAAATTCAATGTATATCCTAGGATATACCTTTATAACATGCACAAGAGTGGATTTAATTTCTTAGGAGATACATTTCAAATAGACATAAATGTGGATTTCTCCTTCAAGGAACAAGTGTAATTTTCCTTTACACAAAAGACACTACTAGGTGATATTTTTAAGGCCCATGTAATACCTTCAATGTATCTCCTAGGATATAACTTTAAAACATGCGCAAGAGTGTATTTTACTTTTAAGGTATCTACTAAGAGATAAATTTTAAATAGGGACAAGAATGGATTTATCCTTCAAGAAATAAGTGCAATTTTACTTTACATAGAAGGCACTATTGGGTGATATTTTGAAAGCCCTTATAATACATTCAAGGTATCTCTTAAGAGATACCTTATAAAAATTCACAAGAGTGGATTTTCCCTTCAAGGTATTTCCTAGGATATATATTTCAAACATACACAAGAGTGGATTTTTCCTTCAAGGAACAAGTGGAATTTTCCTTTACATGGAAGGCACTACTGGGTGATATTTTGAAGGCCCTTATAGTACCTTCAATGTATCTCTTAGGAGATATATTTCAAATATGTAAAAGAGTGGATTTACTCTTTAAGCTATCTCCTAGGAGATACATTTCAAATAGGGACACAAGTGGATTTATCCTCTAAGGAATAAGTGTAATTTTCCTTTACATGGAAGACACTATTATGTGATATTTTGAAGGCACTTATAATACCTTCAAATTATCTCTTAGGAGATAAATTTTAAACATGCACAAGAGTTTATTTCCCCCTCAGGGTATTTCTTAGGAGATGTTAAGGTCAACATAACCCCATTTATAAAAAATGGGGACCTATGTATCAAATTGTGCAAATTTGTACCTTGAAATTAAATATTCACTTGATCATAGTGTCATTAATATGTTTTCACATTATCTATATTTTAATATGTTTACAAATTATCTATATTTTAATATCATCCACACCTTCACTTGGTTGGATTATTTTTTCATGGCTCTAGTTTTACCTTTTCTAAGTTTACTAACATTTGTTCTTCATATTTTAGGTTGTATGTTTGATGAATCCCTTCTTGAATGAGTTGTGTATGAATTTTATGGTTTAATCCTAATTTGGCATTTTACTAGCCTTTGGTCTATATAAGTCAAGTTAAATCCATGTATAAAAATTCTTGTAACCCTTTCTCAATAAACCCTAGTGTAGGTTATTTTGGACAAAATTCAAAATTAGTAGGAACAACTTTCGTAGGAATACTTTAAAAATGCTATAGACTTAGTATAATTTTTATTCTAAGGCTTGGTCATGTTTCCAACATGACCAAACCTTAGTCTAAAATTATATGTTGGGTTTCCTTTATGTCCCAAGTCTCCTCATCCTATTTTATATTAAGAATGGTATAAATTTATTATATGTATGGTCCCTTTATTACAAACTTAGGCTAAAATCTTAATCCTAAAGTCTTGTTCATATTTATTAATATAAATGAGACCTTAGACTTACGACTTTATCCTAAGTTCCATTTATCTATGAGTCCTAACTTAAACATTGTGCTTGTTCAAAATATCAATGAACCACATTTAACTAGGTGAAGTTAATCAGACGGTATTAAGTGGGCCTGATGAGCCAAGGATCCCAATCCATGGGACCAATCTCTCTCGAACCCATGGATCAAAATCAATGGTCGACATTCACTCAGATCACCTCGATCCAATGATGAGAGATAAATATTAAGACTAAAAGGGCCCCTTTTATTATAACACATACTTGACCTAATTTTTAACTATAAGGTTTTAATTATATTTATTAATACAATAAAAATGTAGGCTAAGATCTTATGTTACAAATTTAATTATTCATAGTGTCCTTTAATATGTTACAAACTTAGCTTAATAGACCTTAAACTAAAGTTTATTTGTATTTATTAGTATGAATATAAACATTAGTCCAAAGTTTTACATATATTGTTGGGCTTACTTAATCATTTTATAATTGCAAGAACCAATCATGTTTGACTGCTTAGATCATGATCTATGGCCCGTGTTCATTTGGATGAGATTAATCCTATGGAGCAAAATTGATGATTGAAAATTCAAGCTATGGACCCTAGTTTAAACATTGGGCACCTTTTGAAGATCAATGGTATTCATTCTAGTGTACCTATCTATCTCAATGGAGCATATCAAGTCAAGACCTTCCAATGAACCTTTGAGTTAATACAGGGATACCACATGATGAAAGCAAGTTAATTGGTAGGACTGACAAGATGCAAAGATCAAAAGGCCCATAGGACTATCAAGTGACACAACTTCAAAGCCTAGTACATATGAAATCATAATAACCTTTTAAATGCCAATGGTCTATGTTGATTCATACCTACATGATCTAATGGTGCAAGATCAACATAGACTTTTCAAAGGGCACATAAGCACTGAGTAGTCACTAAGTGGCATATGTATAAAAAATAATGAACCAAGAAGTAATAAATGGAAAATAGTCCCAAAGACATGTTTAAAATTAATGGTCACATCCCTATCAATGATGTCCATATGGACATCAAATGATTATCGTGAGGACATAAATTTTAATATAACAAGAGCCTCGATGACATGTTTAAAATTGATGGTCTCATTTTTGTCAAAGACATTCATGAAAATGTATTAAGATAGTCATGAGGATGTCAATTTTATTATAGCTACTTGGGTCCAAATTCAAAGGTAATGGCCAATTTTTAAAGATTAATGAGCAAGTTTACCATGAAATTGCCATATAGATGCCACGATGATACCACATATACATAAAATGAAAAATTTCAAGATCTTGTGGGCTCATATAGGGAAAATGTATAAATATAAAGATATGAATGAAATATAAGGAATAAGCTCACTTAAGTGTGAATAGACACCACCATTAAAGCTCTAAAAGGAATTGTATAAGAACCTTAACATCTATAAAAACCCTAATTCAATCTATAACTTATCACAATTGAGTTTGGAAGATAAAATCATCATTTGAGTGAGTGCAATTGAGTCTAAGATTGAACTATAGACCACCAGTGAGCACTTTGAACAAACTCATAGCCATGGCAGCCAAAAAAAATGTAGAACTCTTTTTAACCTTAGACATAGAGGGGAGAATCTTAATAGACATGAAATTCAATGAAATATCTTTAAACATGGGAGACAACAATTATTCCAAGCTTTTTTGGATGATTGAGGATCTACCTACATCACTAAGGAAGATGAGAACACATCAATCAAGAGGAGGTACTATGACCTAGTTGCCATTTAAATGATATCCCTTCATCATGTTGCAACAAAACTAGAGGTACTTCATTACATAGATGTTATATCCCCTATTTTTAAAGATTACAAGATTAAAAAGGGCATGCTAGTCAATGGACATACTCACAAAAGTGTATCTTATAGTTCTCCCATTGCTTTTGAGAACTACTATAAGTTTCCCAAGCCCTAAGTATATGTAGCCATAATAAAAAAATGGTCCAAGAAGAATGATTTGAAAATTTTCCTTACTCCATGTCTATACTTAGGAAATAAAGTCTTCTTTGATCTCCGTAACATACCTACTAGCCAATTCTAACTTGGGATTAGAATAATTATGAATTTAATAAATAGGTTGTGTGGAAATCCCACCACCACTAATGTTGATAGAATTTGGGTGATCTTGGTATATTTTATGGTCGAGAAGGAACTTGCTCCTCCCATTGGTGAGGTTATTAGCACATGTTTGTGTAGGCAGATTTATGTAGTCAAGAAAAGGAATAGGAACTAGTTTTACATGATGTCCTACCTATTAGATTCCCTCCTTTCCACTACCAAGATCCCTAATTTTAGAAGATGTTCATTTGAGGGGACATAAATAGTATCTTAATTCTACTTAAAGTTTCACATATTCAAGTAAAATAACCACATTAATTTCATCTACAAATGTGTCTATCCATCTTTGACTGAGGCCATAACTAGAAACCCAATGGAATTTGTTAGTCCTTTGGTCAAAAAGTCAATTTAATCCATTAGTGACATGATTTTGCCTAGATTGCACAATCATCAGGATTGAAGGGACCTAATGTACCCCACTTAGGCTACCAGTCTATATACCAAACAAGTTATCTAAGCAAGAGGTAGCATACCAAATATGCAATAGTGTAGATGATGTGTGTAAAATCAAGAGGAAAGGACTGATACATACCCTACCCATGACCATTGGTAGGATTACATTTCAACAATGGGATAATATTGAGGCTGCTTCTAGACATAGAGCCTCTTTCAAACTACAACTTGATAAACTAAGATAGTGGGATCCCTAAGGAAGGGTAGTGGGGAATTTAAAATAAAAAATAATAAGTGTGCCATATGAACATCTACCTAGTGTCTATGACTTAATATATATAAATGCATCATCCTTCACCAAGGTCTTGGCAATATTAAAAAATTACAACATGAACCCAAAGGCTAGATTGATAAGATATCATAAAGGTAATGATGATATATGACAACTTGGTCTAAGGTAATAAAATTTTTTAGGGATTCAATCCTCTATACCTCCTCCCACATAGCTGTAATCACAAACAAAGATCCAAAAGTCTTGGGCACAAACTGAATAGAGACCTAGAGAAATGAGACTTAGTGAGGTAGCATCATCTTTAGCTCAGCTTAAAGAAATAGGGTCACCAATTGAATTCATTGACTCAGTGGAATTGAATCCTAAAAAAATAGTACAAGATGCACTACAAATTCTATTTAGTGCTTATAATTCAGATGAGGAAGATGTCTAGGTAGAGGAAGCTCAAGCTGAAGAAGCAAAAGAAGAGAACATAAAAGAAGGGATAATGGATTTGGTCCTTGTTACCACACCTACCCCAAAGAGGAAAGATGAGTTAGCATTAGTTCTAGAAAGAAAGAAGAAACCTAAATTGACCTTCACTCATACTTTAAGTGAGGTCAACATCTTTAGTGAAGAGAATATGTTACAAGGCCCAACCATCCCTGAATGGTTTTTATATGGAAAATTGCAAAAATTTCCTATTCTGCACCACTTTGGGAAATAATAAAGTTTATCAATATAAGTGTGAATGATGAGCTTAAGCCATAGATTTTGGCTTTATAAAAAGAAGAATAACAAAGGATGATGGCTCCAAGAGAGCCAAGTGGCACACAAATAGAAACTTTAGAACATCCAAAAGTGACTCAATCATCAGTGGGAGTTCAATATAATCCAGAGACTACCAATCTAAAAAGAGTGATTGAAAAAAAGGCCATAGTCAGAGGTGAGGAACTCACCCTCCAAAAGATAGAACCATTCATAGGTCTAATCCTTGTTAAAGTCAAAAATCTAGGAGAAGACAAGATATTTGAAGAAAAAATCCTTGATGTATCCTAGGCCCAATCTTAATAGTTGCAAACCATGATCAAGGTCCTCTTATAATAAAATAGGAATATGAAGGAATCTACTATCTTAACAATCCATGAAGATAGATTCATGAAGTTTGAGGACACCATGACTAACCTATTTAATTATTTGAAGTTAGTTAGAACCAGGAAGGAATTAATGGAAAAGCAAATCACTAAGGCTATAGGCAAAGTTGGCTAATGGCAAGCTTCAAGCTATCAAGTGAAAAATTTGATCAAGGCCTTAACAAAGAACCTAGTCCCTAACTTTAGGATTATCATCTTAACACATTTGAATATGGATATGACTATATCGGTAGACAAGATTGAATCCCTAAGCAACTGGGACAAATAAATGGAGGACCTGGCCAAGGACTTCAAACAATAAGAAGGTGGAATGTTGTATATCTTAGATAGTTTGATTAAGGATCCCATATCCCTTAGCTCATTGAGTCTTATAACTGATGAATATTTTAGGCACTAGACCTTTTAGTTTATGCATGGGGTGAAAATCCAAGGGCAAGGCCAAATAGAAGATGATAATAAGAGGACCATGGGCCTACTTTTGTCATTTAAAGATAAAATGGGAAATGCAAGGGGCATCAAGCAAGCAATAGAGAAACTTGAGAAGGACCTTAAAGATCTAGAATATCATGGAAAGGAGCTCTTCTTGAAGCCTATTGTTGACCTCCAATTCATTAATGAGTAACACTATAGGAAAATATTCTTCAACAAAAACATGGAACTACATCGACATAGGGACCTCCAATTAGCTAGAAATATTATTTTGTAAAACTTTGTAATATTTTAAAAATATTAAATTCTTTTTTGTAAAGGCATGTGCAAATTTTAAGCACATTGCCTATAGGTCAGTCCACTTGAGAAATTTTAGTGTATTCTATAACTTTTGTAGAAAGGACAGTTGTCCTTACACTTGTACACTTGTAATTGGATATGATTGATCAACATACTTCCTTGAATTCTATAAAAGGAGTATTATCATTTGTAAAGGGGAAATTTTTTGAGTCAAAAACTTATGTAAACTTGAGCAATTAATGCAAGTGAGGAATTTTATAATGATTGTCCATATTCATTTGTGTCATTTTTGATTATGGTTTCTCTCTCACTTGATTGTTCTCATTTCTAGATTTGAATGGTTCTTATGAAATCTTGATGTGCATCTTTTAATTCTAGAGTTATTAACTTATGTCAATCCTAGGTTGACTAAAATTTCTAAAGTTCTTACTCTAAAGATGCTCTGGGTGTGCTTCGAAGACATAAATAAGATGCTTTGAAGAAGTCTTAGAATGCTTTGGAGACTTGTCTAGGGTGATTGTAAGATCTATATCAGATGCTATAAATATATCTAAATGTGATCTAAATACCACAAAAATAATGTGTAATACATGTTTCTGAGAGAAAATAAGATCATTTTACTACAAAAATTTTGTTTGAAAAAAATAAAAAATTGATTGGATGCAAATGATAGCTAGAAACCAAAAAAATGATAAGCCACATAAATATTATCCCCCTACTACTTCCCACCCCACAAAAACTTTTCTCTAAATAATAGCTACTCCTATTTTTAAGGTGCAAATATTTTATAAGATTTTTTTCAATATATAATGATACATGAGACCCCTATACCTAAGAATATCAAAGAATGAGGGAAAAGTTTTCCACCCTAAATAATAATGCTTAGGTGTTATTCAATCATTCATTCATTAAAGTTTATGATGTAGCATGAGAGAAAAGTTTTCCACCCCAAAAAATGACTTTTCAACTCAGTCTCAAACAAAAACAATTTGTACTATCTCGAACAGAGCCAACAAATGAATGATGTAAGGAGGTAGAGACAAGGTAGAACCATTGAAACCCTCTCACATCATGACACTTTTTTACTATGATTATTTTCTTACAATTAATGAAATTTTTTAATTTCCCCTCACATTCACCATTTGGGTCCTTATTGAATACAAGTAAGTGCTAAACAATCCTAATCTCTACCATTTCATTATCTCAACCACTTTGTTATTTACTTATAGTTAATAGAAAATATTTTCTTTCCCTTCACATTCACCCTTTGGGTCCCTATTGAATACAAGTGATAAACAATTCTAATCTCCACCATTTCATTATCTCATCCATTTCATTATTTACTTACAATTAATAAAAAATGTCTACTTTCCCCTCACATTCACCATTTGGGTCCTTAATGAATAGAATCAAGTGTTAGACAATCTTAATCTTTACCATTTCATTATTTGCTTACAGTTAATAAAAAAATGTTTCCTTCTCCTCACATTCACCATTTGGGTCCCTATTGAATACAAGTAAGCCCTAAACAATCCTAATCTCTACCATTTCATTATATTGGCCATTTCATTATTTTCTTATAATTAATTAAAAATGTTTACTTTCCCCTCATAGTCACCATTTGGGTCCTTGTTGAATACAAGTAAGTGCTAAAAAATACTAATCTCTACCATTTCATTATCTCAGCCATTTCATTATTTGCTTATAGTTAATAAAAATTGTCTGCTTTCCCCACACATTCACCATTTGGGTCCCTATTGAATAGAATTAAATGATAAATAATCCTAATCTCCATCATTTCATTATCTTGGTCATTTCATTATTTAATTACAATTAATAAAAAATGTTTGTTTCCCCTCACATTCACCATTTAGGTCCCTATTGAATACAAGTAAGCTCTAAACAATCCCAATCTTTGCCATTTCATTATCTCAACCATTTCATTATGTGCTAATGTTAAAAAAAAGTGTATGTTTTTTCATTATATTCACCATTTGGGTCCCTATTGAATATAGGTAAGCGCTAAACAATTCTAATCTCTATCATTTCATCATCTCAACCATTTCATAACAAAAATCTAGGTCTATTTGAATCTCAATGATTTCATAACTTAAAGTAGTAAACAATGAATAAAAGGGTCATGTCAAGATAAATAAATCACACATTTTAGATACAATAAAATAATGCATTATATAGATTAAATACCTGACAAGAACCACCTAAAAAAATGATAGTGAAAAATGGGGTCAACGCTTCTACCACTAATACCATAGTTAACTTAACAACCAATAAAATAATGTTTTTTGACCTTAAAAATGGAGAGAAAAAAACTAAGAGAAAATAATGAAAAGAGAAAAATATAAAATTAACCCTAATTTAAAAGTGCATGGAAATTTTTAATTCTATAATAATTTAAAACTTTATATAAAAATTTGTAACATATTTAAAAAAATATATTTATATATTTAAACATATTAAACATTTAAATATTGTACAATATTTAATAAAAACATATAAATATTTAAACATAAATAAAAATAAATAATAAAATTAGATAGTTTTTTATTATAAAAATATTTACAAATTTTTATTGTTTATTATAATTATTCTAATTTAAAAAAATTATTTATATTCATTCATTAAATTACATGATTAAATTGGCTAATAGGGATAAGACTCCTTAATTTTTATCCCCCATAAAATACCTTTGAGATAATTTAATTCATCAATTAGAATACATGTGAGATTGAGTCACCTTTCTTGAATTAACAAACTAATATTTGGAGATGAATTCGACCCCAAAATGGTAATTAAAATAAGTGACACAAAATCATACCTAGTAACTCAAAGACCTAGACTTGGGAAAGATTTTTTTGGGGTTATCTAAATTATGGTTATATGAAGGCATAATCATTTTACACCATACCAATCTATAAATATTAAATTTTCATTCATGACAACAAGTCATGTGATATATCAATTTAAAATCAGGGTTAAACATTTCGGCCAACAACACAAGTACTTCAACTTTGAAGCCCAATATTTGGGTTGAAAATACATGATCAAATCACTTCCATGTAAAATAAATTAAATGTAGATAGGAAGCTATAATCCAAGAAACTTTACTCCTCTTGAAACAAATATTTCAATACAAATATCACAAAAACTTCATTTATCAAGATTATATAAATTATATTACTGATGAAACACAAGATTTAGTTATATCTGTTGGGAAGCTTTTCAAGGGAATTTTGACCATTAACTAGTACATCAAAAAATGTATTCATCTAAGTTATCTCACTACATTTAACGTCACTAATATTATTATTAGTCTACACTAATTCTACTTATCTAATTTATTCCTTTTATCTCGATAATTTATCACCCATTTCTAATTTTTTAATCTAATGTCTCCCTTCATTATTTTACATAAACTAACCTTATCCATCCCTACCAATCAATTAATTAATATCCTGAATCCCCATTATCTTATCCTAATCCCCACTTATCTATTATTTGGGAATTTTAAATTCCCATGGCCTGCCTACCCACCTACACTAACCTATTCCTAGGCTCTCCTACACCCCTAGTCCCTAATCACCCACCTAATCCCTATCTAATCCCCTACCTAATCCTAATTATTCCCTAATATAATTCTAAAATTATCCATTATATAGTCATTGATTGGTCCATTATATGATGACCAAGATCATTCTTAGCTATCATAAAAACACTTTCTATTTATATAGTATATCTATAAATAGATTTCCATGTATTATTATATACGAGACTTGAATATTTTTATATATGTCTTTAGATATTAAGATTTGTATTTGAGACAAAATCTTGTAAATCAAGGTAAAGGAACCAAGGTGGGCCTTTTTCACAATCCTCATTACAAATGATTAAAGCATTGGAGGAAAAAAATTCTCTCATTGAGAAGAACACCTAAAAGGCATCCAAATTATGTGCTTGATTACAAATATGTCTTGAATAACCCTATTACATTAGAGGTATCATTTCATCCCTGTCCACCACACTATGTGGCACTAAAATTTGTGACTTATGAGAAGCAACTGGGTGACCCTGAGCATGATCAAGAAATGAAACTCCTTGCATTAAGCAAGCTAGTAAATTTTAGGGCCACTACATTAGCCTCATCCAATACATGAAAATTTAAGATCAATAAATCTTGAAATGTTAATCTAAATAAACCAAAATGTGATACCAATCAAATAGTGAACATGATGGTACCACAATGAGCTATATTATAAAATACATCTCGTAAAAAAATAATAGATTCACAAAGCCTTTGGTGCTTCTTATTACAAATTTGGTTGAGTGTCAACTCATATTAGACTTTATATACACCTATAAGCAACACCTAAGCATATTTGGTCAGTATTTAACTTATATGACTCTCAATAAATTACACTTGATGGGTTTTTACCATGGGTTTTGGATCACATCCAAGAGATCATTATAATTAGAGAAATGTTCAATAATCTGCTACAAGACATACAATGAAAATTATATAAGTTCAAAAATGAAAATAGAAGTAAAATTATCATCATGGAACTTTGGAAATGATGGTAATTATTTAGAAATAATAGTCTCTTAGATAATAAGTGGAGTTTCATCCACATATTTTAAAGATGCAACATAAGAAAATTATCTTTAAATAGGGATTTGATTGCTTAATTTTTAGCCCCACCCCCTATAATACCTTTGAGATAATTTAATTCACCAACTCAAATACCTGTGAAGGTGAGTCACCTTTCTTTAATTTACAAACTAATATTTGGAGATGAATTCAACCCCAAAATGGTAATTAAAATAAGTGACACAATCATACCTAGTAACTTAAAGACCTCTTGGGAAAGGAAATTGTGTGCTTATCTAAATTAATATGGTTAGGTGATGGCATACGTAGTCTACCTCAGAACACTTAATATATATAGTATTTCTATATATAGACTTTGATCCATTTATAAATTGTATTTAAATGTAGATTTGTATAATTTAGGGAATCCCATTCCAATAAAATAACAACAGAGTCATTGTAACAAATTAAACTTGTTGGGTCTCCTACTATGGGTTTTGGATCACATCTAGGGGTCATAAAAATTAGAAAATGTTAAATAATTTGTTACAAGACCATAGTATAATGAAAATTATATAAGTTCAAATATGGAAAGAGAATTAAAATTATCATCATGGGACTTTGGAAATGATGGTAATGATTTATAAATAATAGGCTCTTGCATAATAAGTGGAGTTTTATCCACATTTTTTGAAGATGTAACATTTTTAATTATTAAGAGAAATAAGTGGACCTGGTGGTATAATAGTAGGCATGCACATTGGAATAGATGTTGTATTTTGAACATATATGTCCACTTCAATTTTTTTATCATATTTCTAAACCCAAAATTCTTCTTGATTGCATCTAATTTTTTTTATCACCATTGTAACAAAAATAATTTATCCATTTCAATCATCAAGACAAAAACTAATCACCCAAAACTGATCTCCTTATCCAACGAATATAGATGCCCCCTGATAGAAACCAAGAGAGTTACAATTTTGACATAGAGATTGTGCTAATGATTTAGAAATAATATGCTCTTGCATAATAAGTGGAGTTTTATTTACATTTTTTGAATATGTAACATAATCAAATTGTCTAATATGGATTTGACTCCTTAATTTTTAGCACCTCCCCCCTAAGAACACCTTTAAGATAATTTAATTCACCAATTCAAACACCTGTAAGGGTGAGTCACCTTTTTTTGAAATTATAAACTAATATTTGGAAACAAATTTGACCCCAAAATGGTAATTAAAATAAGTGACACAAAATCATACCTAGTAACTCAAAGACCTATTGAGAATGGGTTTTGTGTGATTATCTAAATTATGGTTATGTGAGGGTATAAGTAGTCTACATCTAAACACTTACTATATATAGTATTTATATATATAGACTTTACATTTATAGATTGTATCTAAATATAGATTTGTATAATTTAGGGAATTTAATTCAAATAAAATAGCAATAGACTCATCAGAATAAATTACACTTGATGTGTCTCTTACCATGGGTTTTGGATCACATCCAGGGGATCATCAAAATTAGAAAATGTTCAATAATCTACTACAAAACCATAGTACAATGAAAATTATAGATGTTCAAATATGGAAATAGAAGTAAAATTATCATCATGGAACTTTGGAACTGATAATAGTGATTTAGAAATAATTAATAGGCTCTTGCATAATAAGTGGAGTTTCATCCACATTTTTTGAAGATGTAACATTATTCATTATTAGGAGAAACAAGTGGTGGTGTTATAATAGTAGGAATAAACATTGGAATAGATGGTGTATTTAAAATATATATGTACACTTCAAAATTTTATCATAATTCTAAACCCAAAATTCTTCTTGGTCACTTCTAATTTTTTTAGCACCATTGCAACAAAAGCAATTTATCCATTACAATCACCAAGATAAAACCTGATCACCTAAAATTTTGCTTCTTATCCAGTGAATACAGATTCCCCCTGATAAAAACTAAGGGAGTTATAATTTTGATGTAGTGATTATGCTAAGAGGCTATCTCTTTACATGAAGAATGCAAGCCATCATAGACTAAAGCATTGTATGGTGATTCAAATCCTGATGGATTTGCACCCACAATTATTTTAGATGAACTGATTTTGATATTGTCATGGGTTTGGAGTAAATAGTAGGTTACATTGTTGATTTACACTCTTTCACTTCACATAAACCCTCTTACCCACTACCCTCCCCCCTCTCCCCGCCCCCTACGCACACACACAAATTATATTAGTTATTAAATAAATATAATTGAAATATAATATATATCATAATATTTTTATATTTTAAACTAATTAATTATTTATTAATATTATATATTTTGTAAAATATATTTTAATATTAATCAATATTATTATATCATATAATATAATGTAAATATAGGTTATAAATCAATATTATATATTATATATTTCAATACATCTATATAATATTGTTAATAGTACATAAATAATATTATATTTTAAATAAAATTAAATGAATTTTTATGCCTTTAGAATAGTGTATAATTCCATGTAACATGAAAATGACAGGGTCAAAAATGTGATCATCGGTATGGATTTAAAACTCTATGGTGCTTCACCATGTGCACAATAGATGAGGTAGATTTCTTCAAAGTGAAAATATATCAAACATTAATAATGTTTGGTAGGCAATGGGAATTATATTAAAAGTTATAATCACATATCAGGAAGGTTAAATCATGTATCATGAGGCATAAAATTTGGTGTTTTAGATGACACTTGGAATGGGACATGGGGTAGTAAAGCAAATGAAAAATAGATTAATTTCAAGTAATGTGAATGATTAATTTTCTAGGTGCCTTAGTTGATGAATCACAAGCATCAAATTTGATGCTACATATGACACTTGGCACAAGACATTTGGTAGTAAAGTAGATGGACAATTAATTAATTTTAAGTAATGTGAATGATTAATTTTATAGCTCTTTGAACTTGATTATAAAAATTCTATGAATTGTTAAATTACATACAAATTATACAAAGAAATCAAGTCTATTCTATTTTACAAAATGATCATCAAATTTTAGTTAACCATTAGGTCTTTTGAGCTACAATTTAAATTAGTGATACAAAATTCTTCTATTGAACATATTCAAATTAAGCTAAAGTACCAATGAATATCTATCTCAATGAGTTTATTTCTCCACTAAAATCCTTTGGTTTATTTCTCTAGTTGATTAAGATGAGAAATCTTTCTTAATAACTTCAATTTTGAAATCTAACTATGATATGTGTTTCTTGGTGTTTCTGACTGAAGGTGCTACAAAGTGAGCTAGAGATGTGTTGGTGGTTTTTTGTAATACATAATTACTAAGATGCATATATTTGCGCACCATGGCCAAATAACATATCTTATTATATATTTTGTAAAATATATTTTAATATTAATCAATATTATTATATCATATAATATAATGTTAATATATGTTATAAATAAATATTATATATTACATATTTCAATACATCTATATAATATTGTCAATAGTACATAAATAATATTATATTTGAAATAAAATTAAATGAATTTTTATGCATTTAGCATAGTGTATAATGCCATGTAACATGAAAATGGGTTGAGTTTTTGCTTCATTTAACATTATAGGGTCAAAAATGTGATCATCGATATGGATTTAAAACTATGTGGTGCTTCACCATGTGTACAATAGATGAGGTAGATTAATTCAAAGTGAAAATATATCAAACATTAATAATGTTTGGTAGGCAATGGGCATTAAATTAAAAGTTATAATCACATATCAGGAAGGTTAAATCACGTATCATGAGGCATAAAATTTGGTGTTGTAAACGACACTTGGAATGGGACATGGGGCAATAAAGCAAATGAAAAATAGATTAATTTCAAGTAATGTGAATGATTAATTTTCTAGGTGCCTTAGTTGATGAATCACAAGCATCAAATTTGATGTTGTATATGACACTTGGCACAAGATAGTTAGCAATAAAGTAGATGGATAATTAATTAATTTTAAGTAATGCGAATGATTAATTTTATATCTCTTTAAACTTGATTATAAATAGTCTATGAATTATTAAATTACATACAAATTATACAAAGGAATCAAGTCTATTCTATTTTACAAAATGACCATCAAATTTTAGTTAACCATCAGGTCTTTTGAGCTACAGTTTAAATTAGTAATACACAATTCTTCTATTGAATAGATTCAAATTAAGCTAAAGTAACAATGAATATCTATCCCAATGAGTTTATTTCTCCACTAAAATCCTTTAGTTTATTTCTCTAGTTTATTAAGACCAGAATGCTTACTTAATAACTTCAATTTTTAAATCTAACTATGATATGTGTTTCTTGGTATTTCTGACTGAAGGTGCTATAAAGTGAGCTAGAGATGTGTTGGTGGTTTTTTATAATAAATAATTACTAAGATGCATATATTCATGCACCATGGCCAAATAGAAAATATTATGGAAATTATGAATTATCTACACTAAGAACAATGAATTATGAACAAGAACAAATCTAAGAACTAACCTAAGATGGATATTTACAATAAGAATTAAGCTAAAGTGATTTGGTTCAAAAAGAAATGTTATTTATCTTCATTCCAAACATCATGACAAAGTTCAAATTTCATCTAGACATACACTTAACCAATGTGTAACATGAAGTATCATAATCTCAAATCCTATTACACATCAGGCAAGCTTCTAAGGAAGGTATAAATAATGTAAATAAGAACCTAGTTCAATTTAAATATTTAACTTGTAGGGAAACAACATTATCCCGAGTGCAAAAAGAGTAAGAAAATGAAATGAACCTAAGGAATTTTTAGTCAACATAGCATTGGCATAAGTTAAAAAATTTAAAATTAAAGGTGCACACCAAGAATTCATAGAATCCATTCAAATCTAGAAATTAGAACAAACAAGTGAGAGAGAAGCCATAATAATAATGAACACAAGCAAATACTTATCAATATTTTCAAAATTATTTACTTATATTAATTTCTCCAAGTTTACAAAGTAATTTTGGCTCTAAAAAATCCCCTTATTTACATTTGATAATGATTTTTTTATAAGATGCAAGGAATCTTTTCGATCAGTCCTAACCAATTAAAAACATATAGGTGTAGGGACATCTATCCTTTCCACAAATGTTCTAGAAATACACTAGAATTTCCCAATGGACTAATTTATAGGCAGTGTGTTTTAAAAAAAACACATGCCTTTACAAACATAATATTCCACTTTTAAAATGGATAATGATGTAGGAGCATCAACTTATCTATACAAATTTTACATAGAAGGGTTAATTTTGATCAAATAAGTCCTCCCATGAAGGATAATAAGTAGTAAAATTGTAAGTGTAGGACCTATATAATGACCTTAAAATGTCAATACTATGTTTTAAAAGTATATTTACCTATGAAAAGGTGACAAGCACCTCATGAGTTGTCAGAATTTATCTTCAATTTACCAACAATCCCTTCTTTTTGTGCATTGGTTGAGGGAAGATAGGGTCTGATTCTATCAAAAAGAGACTAATAAAAAGCATCTACATGTATATAGAAAGGAGAGAGTTTTTCAAGGAGGTAGAGGAGTTTAAAAGAAGTGAATAAAGGCCTCTAGGCTTGTTTATGTATGTAGTTGGATTGTATATTAATTTTAAAAACCTATCAATAAAGGGAAGGATATTATGCATTCAAGGACTTTGTAGATCTGATGAATAATGAATGAGTTTGGTATAATGAGTAATAATGTGATTTGATTCACATGAGAGATAGGAGACTAGAATGAATATAAGATAACACTATTTATTATGCATTTGATGAAATATTTTCACCATTACTAACTTCTCACAATGAAGAAAAATAATACAATCATGTATAGAGGTATGATATTATGTATGGGTATACAGTAATAGGTTGAAGGAACATTTGTCTAATTCCATTTGATTTTGATGTAATTTCATTGACTATGTTACAAAGTTCAAACCTATGGATATTGCGATTGTATGTTGACATAAAAGTTCATTCTAATATTGGATGTTATGGTAATTGTATTCCCAGGAGGCGTATTCCATTAACAACTAAGAAATATAAATCAAGATTGATTTATAAAAATAGATCCTAGATCATAAAAAATGACTCATTTTGTTTATGCAGGAAGTCGATACCCAAATTAGCCTTATACAAGCCAACACGACATTCTATATTACTTGAAGATAGAATATCCAAGAAATTATTTGAGAAGTGTTGAATGTGATTTCATGGTATAGACTATCCACAAGAAAGAATGAATTTAAGTTCTTAAGTCTTTATTTCTTATTGTCACAATTCCATGTTGAAACCTAGTTGATGAAATAAGATCTAAATTATTAAATTATGTATGTTGATAATGATGATTGACATTAAAGGTGAGTTAAAATAAAGGAAGATAGGGATAAAGGTATCACCAGTTAAGAAAACTAAATGAAGGTAAAGATAAGTTTTATATTCAAGGTGAGTCTACCTCGAAGACCCATTAAGACTATGTATATGACATAAATGCATGGCTTCAAAGTAAGGACTCAACATATTATAGACTTGCAGTTAAAAAAAAAAATCTATGGATAGGTTTCTCTAGATGAGAATGGAAAAGAGGTGAAAATATTATCAATAAGTTTAAATGTATGCATAAATCTCTCAAACAAAGAAAGGAAACCATAGATGAATAATTGTAGGAGGATTGAGAGATCCTAAAGGGAAGATTTGAATGATGAAGTAAATTCTAAGTGGAATTTTTGTTTACATGACTAAATAAGGAAATCTGTAAAAAAGGGTAAAGTGAGTTGAAATTCAATATTGTGTCATGAAGCTCATTTGTCTTATTAAGACCAATATTTGACAAATCTCATTAATTAGATAAAGTATGAATATTAGATCATTGGTCTTTTAGAAATAGATCCAAGACTGAGTGAAATCAGTATTGATCTTAGTTTGAATGAATACAAATCTTATAAAAAGAAGTGGAATGGGCATATTTATGGCTTAATGACAAATTTTGAAATAATCATTGGTGTTCATTTTCTTATAGTGTGGATGACAAGATTTGAATGAAAACTATGGATTAACATCAGATAAGGTTTAACCATAAGAGAAATATTCTAACTTTGAGAACCCTTTGGTTGATGAAGTACTTTGTTACTACTATAGGGTTTTCATTGCTGTTTAATGCTACCCAATACATGCAATGTTATTTCTACAAATTACTGGAGGATATAGGAGAGGTCCAAAATAATTACTACAAATCATTTTACACTACTCACTAATGGACTCTAGCTCAACTTATCTTTACATAGGTGATAATTTATCTCCCTTTGGGTTAATCATAACACTCATAAGGTTTGTTTATGGTCCTCACTTTGTCAAGGCATTCTTGTAAGTTCTAAGAATGATCCAATGGTGGTTTTGAGCTCAAACATCATGAGCTTAGATTCCTACCTTTACATCACTAGGTCTACAAGGTTTTTGATTTAGAACATTGTGCTCACATAGATTTGATGTGGAATTTCCATGGCATCCCCATGGCATCTTGCTCATCACTTTTCAAAATATGACCATTACCTTTGAATTTAGATCCAAGTAACTATCTTAAATTTTTTTTTCGCATGCTCATCATTTGACGTCAGTGTGAATGTCTTTGATGGGTATGTGACCATCAATTTTAAACTCATCTTCAAAACTTTCTATAATGTTAAAATTGATGTCTACATGCCCACCATTTGACATTGATGTGAATATCTTTGATGGGAACGTGACCATCAATTTAAACTCATCTTTAAAACTATCTGCTATGTTAAAATTGACATCTTCACAACCATCATTTGATGTCTATGAGAACATCTTTGATGATCACATGATTATCAATTTTAAACATTTCATTTGGGATATTTACTATCTTAAAATTGATGTCTTCATTACTATTATTTGACATCCATGTGAATGTTATTGACATGCATGTAAGCATCAATTTTAAACATGTCCATGGGGTTCTCTACTGAGTTTATCACTTGTCATTCTTGAGTTCATCCTATTTACTGTGTGTGCTACATGGTGACTATTCGGTGCTTCTGTGGTCTTTGTACTAGGATCCTATGCATCATTTGATCTCTGTACTCGGAGCATGAAGTGGTAACACTTTTCACCCCCATGGAGCTCTATATAACCTTTGAAAATTCAACATTGCATGCATCATTTGATCAACTATGCCAGGCTCACACAAACCATAGATCTCATGAACATACTTAGGCTTTAACTCTTTACTTAGGGTTTGGCTTTCAAATACCTATCTTGTTCCATTGAATCCATCTTGTACGAGAAAATATAAACCATTAGATCAAGGTCTAAGGGATGTACCACAATTGGTTGCTCAAAATAATTTTACCAAAAAGGTGACATTTGTCACCCTCACACTTGTCTTGGGCTTTGTTTAAGTCTTGACTCAGCTCACACCATTCAAACAATATCATCTGAGTGAATGTAGATCATTGATCCTACAAAAAAGAATGAAATTTAAGCTTGAGAGAATATATAAAGGAATTAGGATAAAAAATTTAAGCTAAGTTATAAACATATTAAAGTGGACCTTGTGAATTAAAATGGATCAAGGCATAAAGACTTTAGACCAAGGTTATAAACCTAAAACAAAAGGACTCCATGAATAACAAAGACAATGTAAAGTCTTAGCCTAAAGTTTTTATCATATTAATAAATATGATAAACCTTTGGATAAGAATTTAGGATAAGCCTTATAACAAAGGTACCATGTAACTATTTAAACCAAGCTAATATTTTTAACCTAAGGTTTGGTTGTGTTGAAAAACATGACCAAGCCTTAGGATAAAAATTAAACTAAGTCCATGGTTCAAGATTAATTGGATCCATGTTTAAGCCATGTCTAATGTTTAACCTAGGTCCCCTTTTGAACAATTTTTTTTGAGTAACGTATATTGCATAAATTTTTAAATAACGTAGGACTACAAAAGAACTCAAAGTAAGCATGGAAACGATAAGTGTCAAAATTGTGGGCCATGAATTAAAGCTTGAGAATATTCCTATAGATTGATGGTACATGGGTGAGTATACACATTATGATGAATAGTACATGGAGTAAAGGACATAATCCATTAGATCAAGATTGAATGGAGTGCATTCATCTAGGCAAGGAAGATCTAATAGTGTGAGATGAAGGTAGAATTTTAAACAAAGATAGAACAAACACGGTGGTGATAAATGTCATAATTATGAGGAGTATCATAAAACAACCAATGGTGTTGGATCAAGATCAATGGCCTGAGTTGATCCATGCAAGGAAATCCAATGGTGTGAGGCAAAGAGGATTTTTTCAAAGGGCAATCATCACTTTTAAATATTAATGAGCTAGATGCTATGGAGATGTCATGATGACAACACATAAAAAAGACACAAAATATTTGAAGATTTTGTGGACCCGTGAAAGGCAAAGGTATAAATGCTCAATAAAAAATTGAAGGCATGAAACTCATAATTTGTACTTGCTACCACCATTAGAGCTCTTCACAAACCTTCAAAAAATCCATAGAAAGTATGATAGCACTAATTTAACCCTAATATCATTGTAATCAAGCCAAAGAGAGTTATATTGTTGTCTATGCAAGGATAATTCAATTTGAGAGTTGAATTATAGTCCACAAGTGGGAAATTTCATGAAATTAATAGCCATGGCAGCTCGAAGAGGTGTTTCCAAGGAGGATGTGGAGCTTTACTTGACCTCATATTACATTATATAATATATATTTTAAATAAATATTATATATTTATATATATATATATATATATATATATCATTTTAATATATTAAATATATCACTTGGCTTTAATTTGACTTTACTACTCCCAAGGTGCATTTGTGTTCAGAAATAGGTGGGAGTCCCCAACGGATTTGAAATTTAAATTTACTTTGCAAAATAGGGTCCATATAATTTACCCACATTTTTAAGAGGAACAAAAACTATCAAACATGTCTGATTAGATATATTCCTATTCCTACATATTATTAGTTTTTTTGAACATACACTGTAGAACACTAATAGATCAAAATAGAGCAGGTTATAGATTATCCAAATCACTAACCATATTTGTTATTGTCATTTATATAGATCCTTATTTTCAGGTATTTAATATTAATAGTGTTTAATATATTTTTTCTCTATCTAAAATGTGTGATTTATTTATGTTGACTTGGCCCTTTTATTCATTATTTAGCATTTTATGTTATGAAATCACTAAGATTCGGATAGTATACCTAGATTATTGTAATATTTTTGGCACTCCTAGAGTGCATCCAGCTATGATGTCAGCAAGCCTTCTACTAAAGGAGCGTTCACATGACTATTGTTTGGGAAAATGGGGTTTTCAAATTGTAACACTAAAATTTTATAAAATAATACAATAAATATAATTCTTAATACTTTGCCTATATGTACTTCAATAAATTTTTAATAAAAAATAGTATACTTTTTAAGAATGTGTGTCTAGCTTAAGGAGGCCCTGGGTTAGCCTAGGCTATAGTGAGGCCTGTTATAAAGCCTGATATAAAAATAAAAGAGGTCAAAGGAGTCAAGTGGGTCTATACGACAAAAATGGGTAGACTCTACCAGTTGTAATTCAATATGGGTAGACTCTTTATTCGGTTTAAATTCTATGGAAAATAGTCACACAATAATTACTTTGCACCTTTTTTGATCATCTTTATCATCTAGAGAAAACTAACCAATTGCATAGATTTAGCCAATAAACCATGTAGTTCAAATGTCCTTCCTTCTAAATGAATGAGCATGAATAGTTACTCAAAATTAATCTCAATTATGTATAAAGTCATGAGCCATTATAATCCAAAAAAATGTTAGCCCCATCAATGGTAATAGAAAACATAAGATAATATAATAGGTAGTCTCCCATAGATTTATACTAAGGCATTTACTAGAATAGTTGACTATGCCCCCACATGTAATTAGGATTTGAAATTATAGAGCTAGGTAAATGAAATAGTTCAATTGAGTATCCAACTTCCTATTAATGAATTTGTGTGTACTCCCAGAGTAAATAAATATAGTTGACTTATATTTCTTGAGGAAAGTGACCACCTTAATATTTGGAGGAGTACTAATACCTAAAAGTACATGACAAGAAATAGTAGGTTAAAAATATTTAGATTTGCCCTCAAGTCCTTCCAGAATGTTGATGTGTATTTATGTCAAGGATGTAATACAAACATCAAAATAACATTTCTCAGATTATAGGGACAATAATAATATGGTAGTGACACCTTAGGGATTCACTTAGTTTTGTTAGAGAGATTATGTGGTTACAACTTACCACCTTCTAGTATTCAAGTAGACCATGCTATAGGGACAAAAATAATATGGTAGTGAAACAATCTACCTAATTTTTTTATGATGTAAATTGCTTTTTATTCAACAATATAAGCCCAAACTCTTAAATAAATAAATGGATATACACAATGAGCATTAATCTAAAGTGATTCATGTCAAAAAGTTTCAAAAAGAGGGAGTAAGGTAGGGCAAAAAAGAAAGTTCCCTTGAAAAAACAAAGACCAATAGATCTCCTTTAATTTTTGTTAGTAACCCATATATCACCCAGTTGAAATTAGACTTCTTAGATTTGATTCATATTTGGACTAACATTGGAATGATCTAAGGCTGTGGGATGCCTGTATCTATACTAGACCTCTAGTTGTGAGGTTAACTCTTTTAAATATGTGAATTTAGGGTAAATTACTAAACCTATTAGATGTTGGGATGAAAAGAGTAAGTAAGATATTGAAATGATTCTTTAAACATAATAGGATCCTATGAACTTTGAAAATATGCAAGAATTTATTGCTTCAATGTCTTTACTATCAACATATTTTTTGAGTCCCTTAGGCAGTTGTAGGTGAAGATTTCATGGAATTAAATATTCAAATGAGTTTGGCTCCTTGAGGTATCCTCCAAAGTCCACAACTTAATAAATTCCTTTTATACTATTATATTATTCACATGTTCACCATTATTTCATTATGAAAACAAACCTCTCCTATATAGACCAACGTGCATGATGTGATATCCTTTGTATGGACTGTGACAAAGTATAAAGATGATTTGGGAGTTTTGACAATACAAAAAGTAACCATGAGTTGATATATGTATGATGATCTCTTACCAATATCATTACCCTACTTGAAAGTCTATACCCTTTAATTTTTCATTAAGCATGGTTCACCCACTTGATTGTAGCAGTGCTCTTGAAGCTAGTTATAGATGCACATTTGTGTTTCTTTATCCCTATTTGAACCTCACATGTACCTTTATTGAGCTCTATATTGAGGTTATTCATATCAATAGTTTAGGAATTTTATGGTCCATACAACCTATACAAGAATAGAAAATGTCTTAAGACTGATAGACCCCTAACTATAACATATTTTGACTTGAAACCAAGCTTTTAGGTGTCTCAAGGACACTTGATTGATTGCTTAAAGGCTAATTTATTAGGATTATTAATGCACTTATTATGCTCCCTATGTCACTAGAGAACAAGGGTAAATTAAGAAACTCAATTTTAAGTCCAAGAAGACTTGTGATCTGAGCAACATTTTAGGTGATAATTCGGGTGATGGTTCTACCCCAATCGGTGGTAAAACTTCCAAGAGCCATAAATTTTGCACCATAGCTCCATTTGACTCCCCGTTTGAACCATTGGAAAGCTAAAAATGAGGGGAAAATTGTGAGATGGCATAGAGATCCACTTAGTAGGTTTTGACCCCCACCCCCAAAAAAAAATGGAAGTGCCTTAATTTTTAATTTTAGTAGTGTAGTCTAGAAATAGTAAGTTTCTATAAATAGTAATTCCTCAAATTATATATTGTTGTGGATCATAAAATTTGAACCAATTAATCTCCCTTGAGATTGGTGACCTTAAACATTCTCATCCTACCTTCAAAATGTCTATAAATTAAGATGTAACCCAAAAAAGAAATCAAACATCTCCTCTCAGAGATAGGCATATGCTTGGATCTACAAATTTGATCAATAAAACATCTCTTCTCAGAGATAACATTATTAAAATTATGTTGTTCTTGTTTATTGAATTATATTTAAACCAAAGCTTTTGAGTTTTGGATCATTTTTTTTTAATATTTTGACTTGAAACCAAGCTTTTAGGTGTCTCAAAGACACTTGCTTGATTTATTAAAGGCTAATTTATTGGGCTTATTAATGAACTTATTATGCTCCCTATGTCACCAGAGAACAAAGGCAAAGTAAGAAACTCAATTTTAAATCCAAGAAGACTTGGGGATTGAGTTATTTATACAAAATCTAATAGAAATAACATGAATAGTAGAAATGTGATTACCACTTTAAAAGTCTACTAACAGACCCTAATATAGGGATACCAAATGTTTATGCAGTGACACTTATTCTTGTTAATATTTGTAATTTTTTTTAATATTTGGCAATTATTTCCCAAAATGTAAACAAATAATGGATATTTATAGCATGAACTAAGCTAAAGTGATTCATGTGTGGATCTAAGAGTGAGTAGGGTAGGGAAGAAAAGAGATTTTGCTCAAGATTATCAAAGATACCAATTCTACTAAATTTAAGGCAAAAACACATGAAACTATCATCTACCAATTCTAGTGTAATGTTAAAAAATAAATAAATGCAATTTAAGTTTTAGAGGAAGGAAATGCATATGTCTAACAACATTATTTAACTCACAATAAATTGCATGGTATATTTGATTGTAAATGAGAAGAAAATAGAGAAAGTATACTATCAAATTAGTCAACCTAGTGTTAAAATCAAGCTAATAGATGTATATAATGTGTGTTATTACCAAATTAGCTTTCAGAAAAGAAACTATTAGCCATATAAAAGTATGAGAATCAAAAATCATATAACACACACAAGAGAACACTACAGACAAACTCTCAATTTTTTTAGCTCCTTGTATTAATTCTGGTAACAACTATTTTTTGGTTAAAAATGAGGGGGAAACCCCTATTTATAGGCTCAAAAAATGCCTAAGACAAGTTTACGTGGGCCCAAAAAAGTGCCCAAATATAACTAAGTGGCTAAAATGTAAGTGTAAAACACTACTTGGTCAAGTTTCATGACCATTTTGTCTTGATGGATTCCATATTCATGCCTCTTATTCATCACTTTATATAAGTGTAAGGTACTACTCCTCTCATGGTAGTTTTGGGAAACTTATTCCTTGTGTAAACTTTTTTTATATTCCTACCAAACAATGTCTACAATTCCTCCATTGAGAACTCAATTCCCTATTGAGAGTCTTTGAGGTCAATGACATCTAGATCTAGTTAATATGAGATTTATATGGAAAATTATTCAATAGATGTAGAGACAAGTGTAGGACCTTGAGAAGGGCCAAGTTGGCTACTAGCCTCCCCTTTCTCAAATATTGAAGGTAGGCTTTGTCCACTTGGAGTAGCCTAGAATGGAGGTTTACATGGCCTATTCCTAATGAAAGGAATATTTTCTTCTTCCTCCTCTTATGATTCTTCATAGTTGGAATTGAACATATTTCCATGAGTTGGTGGGAGCTATGGATTCACAATATCCTATTTCTTCTTCTCCCTATCAAGCCTCATTTTTAGCTTGATACTTTTCCTTACAACATTTCAGAGGACTACCTCATCATTCATTGCATCCCTATAAATCCATTCATACACCACTTATTAGTTCTTATATTTCATATCCACATATTTTTTTAATATTAAGGAGTGCCTTTAAATGAAATTTTTGGGGTCCCATGCCTTGAAATCATCCTTAGGCAATACATATGAGTTTCTATGCCTTGTAGATACTATAATGTCCAACCACTTTGTGATTTTAGTTCTACCTAGATTATCAAGATTATTATGGGGACTATATTCAAGATCTTTATTTTGGCATTAAATTTCATTAGAATTCAAATTTAATATTGATTTGCCTTTGATTTTTTTATCAATTTTAGCTTTAAATCTAAAGTTTACCACCTTTTGACACATGGCACCTTCTGATTGTTCTTAGGGGCTCTCAAAACATAGATTATTGTGATGACTTTTTTATACTACACCACATTCCATATTTATATTATTTGTGAGACCTTTGGTGAGGCCCTCTAATTTTGGTTGGTTTTGGGAGTGCCATGCATCATTCTCATAGGCAATCAAAGCTGACATTAGGGTTCTTACCAGATAAAAAGGTGCCATGGTTATATAAAATCCATTATAAGGACATTTTAAATAAACATGGAAGGTATTCCAAGGCCCTTTGAGGTATCTCATAGGATATACCTTGAAATAAAATTCCAATCATGTGCATGTTTAAGGTATCTCCTAGGATATATCTCAAAAGAAAATTCCAATAGTGTGTATCATGATTCTTGCCAAATAAAAAGTTATCATGATTATATCAAATATTTTACAAAGACATTTTAAATAAACATGGAAGGATTAAAATGAAATTTTAGGTATCTCCTATGATATTAATTGAAATAAAATCCAATCATGTGCATGTTCAAGATATCTCCTAGGAGATATCTTGAAAGAAAATTCCAATAGTGTGCATCAAAGTTCTTGACAAATAAAAACTTATCATGGTTATATAAAATCCCTTACAAGGACATTTTAAATAAACATGGAAGGTAATATAAGGACATTATAGGTATCTCCTACAATATACCTTTAAATAAAATTCCAATCATGTGCATGTTCAAGGTATCTCCTAGGAGATATCTTAAAATAAAATTCCAATAATGTGCATCAGGGTTCTTGCCAAATAAAAATTTGACATGGTTATATAAAATCCTTTGTAAGGACATTTTAAATAAAAATGTAAGGTGCTATAATGTCCTTATATGTATCTCCTAGGAGATATCTTGAAATAAAATTCTAATAATGTGCATCAGTGTTCTTGGCAAATAAAAAGTTGTCATGGTTATATCAAATACCTTACAAGGACATTTGAAATAAACATGGAAGGTATTACAATTATATTTTATGTATCTAATATGAGATACATTTAAATAAAATTCTAATCATGTGCATGTTAAAGGTATCTCCTAGGAGATATCTCGAAAGAAAATTCTAATAGTGTGCATCTGTGTTATTGCCAAATAAAAAATTATCATGGTTATATCAAATCAATTGTAAGGACCTTTTAAATAAACATGGAATGTATTACAAGGCCCTTCAATATATCTCTTAGGGTATATCTTGAAATAAAATTCCAATTATGTGCATGTTCATGGTATCTCCTAAGAGATATCTCATAATAAAATTCCAACAGTGTGCATCAATATTCTTGCCAAATAAAAAGTTAACATGGTTATATCAAATCCCTTTGCAAGGAAATTTTCAATCAACATGGAAGGTATTACAAGGACCTTTGAGGTATCTCCTAGGAGATACTTTAAAATAAAATTCCAAACATGTGCATGTTTAAGGTATCTCCTAGGAGATACCTCACTACAATTACAACTACTTTTGTAAATTATGCTCATTCAGACCTTTTGATTGATATGGGTCACTTCAAGTGGTTTCATAGTTAAATTATTCCCTCCTTGATCTTCCCTAATGGTTGAAATTGTGGGATAAATTTATTTGGAGTTGGGTTTTGGCATCAATGTGGTTAGAATAATCAGATCAATCTGTTAGAGCTTTATCCTGGTGCTAACTACTCTTCACTAGTTCACCATGGCATGAAATAGTGGAAAAAGGGTCCCTTTCATATAGTTAGTCCTAGATATGAAACCATTTAATTCTTAATGTTTAACTTAGTGGTACCCTTTGAAATGTTAGCTCTGGTCCAAACTAAACCTTGATCAAACTTGGCTCCATGCCTTTAATTTACCTTACCCTTTTAAAATTACTTTGTCAACCTTCATCTAAGTCACTTGGGCTCACCTTCATTTGGTTGGTCATAAAAAACTATCTCAAATAATTTATCTCTTAACTCATATCACTTCATTGATCTACCTAATGTAAATGAACATGATCTGTAGATCCTCTACCAAGATTCACATGATTGTGACACTAGTCAATCATGCCTTTACACTCAAGGTTCACTAACTCCTTAACTTGCTCATGTGTCATTGATCTTGAATCTATAATTGAATGTGATCCATTGATCTATTTAGGCCCATTAACTCATCAATCACCACTCTTCATTAGATCTTATATATGGATGAATGTAGACCATTGGATTTGCCTAGACCTAATATTTAAAAATAAATTATTACTTCACAAGATTAAATTTGACATCCATTCAACTATATTTGACATCTACATGTATGTGTTTGATTTTTGTGTGACCATCAATGGGATATTCATACTTTAATATTCATTTAATGTGGCTTAAATTTGACATCCATGTACCTCTCAATTGATATTTATGGGAATGTCAATGACATCTATGTAATTGTCAATTTATGGATCAAAAATTCCATAGGCTATTTATTTCAGACCTTTTGCTAGATATTTATTGTAGACTTTGTGTCTTGACCACTTTTTTTAACAAAATTTGTTTGTTGATCTTTTACATTAGACAAAATGTCTAGGGAAATTATCATGGGATAATTGCTCAAAAGAATCAAGTCTACCTTATCTTTGACCTGGATAAATTTTTACAAACAAAATGTCCAAAAGAATTCATGCCTTCAAGATTTTTTCTTGGCCACTTTCCTTGAAAGAATTCATACTTAGTCTTTTGCCTCAGAATAAATTCTCTGAAAGAATTTTACCTTCAATAAAATCTTCCCCCTTGTACCTTTTGTCATAACTTCTATCTTTGGGATTTTTTCTTTTTAATGACATTTGTGACCCTTCTCAACTTTTGTTTTGGACCACTTTCTTGAAGAAATGACCCTTTAAAACTTTATTTATGGTACTTTCCTAAAATAAATAACTCTTTGGAAAAATTTTATCAATCCCTTTGTTGAAGAAATGACCCTTCAAGACTTTGTCTTGGGTAATATCCTTAAAAATGGCCCTTTGGGAAAATTATATAGGACACTTTACTTGAAAAATACCCTTCAAGCTTTTTTCTTAGTCCACTTTGTCAAAGAATGATCATTCAGGAAAAGTGTTTTGGACTTTTGTCTGAATGAAATGACATTTAGGATTTTACTGTGGACAAAATTTTTGCAAGAATTTGTGTCTTTAGGCCTTTTATTTTGAAAAAAAATTCTAAAACAATTCCCGATGCTAAGCCAAAAACCTAAAACAAATTTCCCAAAATAATTCTAACACTTATACAAATAAAGTGTAATAATTTATTTGAAGGAATTATGCCTTGTACTTTTGTTGTGGATAATGTGTGGAACAATTTATCTAAGAGAACTTTGAATTCTCTAACACAGCCAAAATTTGAAATATTTCCTAAGTACAAACTTAGGCTTTTTTTGACCTATTCTTGTAACTGCTCAGCACTATGAAAACCTACCACTTGCATGTATGATTCTAAAATGACCCCAAGACACCAAATAATATAATTACTAAGCTACAACATACCCTATGGCAATATAAAAATCCTTGGAATACCTTGAAATACCTTGAAATAAAATTCCAATTGTTTGCATGTTCAAGGTATCTCTGAGGAGATATCTCAAAAGAAAATTCCAATAGTGTGCATCCGTGTTCTTGCCAAATAATAAGTTGTCATGGTTATATAAAATCCTTTAAAGGACTTTTCAATAAATATGGAATGTATTCTAAGGCCCTTTGAGATATCTCCTAGGAGATACCTCAAAAGAAAATTGTAATCGTGTGCATTAGGGATCTTATCAAATAAAGAGGTGTCATGGTTATATGAAATCCCTTACAAGGACCTTTGAAATCAACATGGAAGGTATTATAAGGCACTTAGAGGTATCTCATAGGAGATACCTTTAAAGAAAATTCCAATTGTGTGCATGTTTAAGGTATCTCCTACGAGATATATCATAAGAAAATTCCAATCATGTGCATGTTCAATGTATCTATTAAGAGAAATAAAATTCCAATTATGTGTATATTCAAGGTATATCTTATGAATTAAATAGAAATAAAATTCCAATTGTGTGCATGTTCAAGGTATATATGAGGAGACCCTTTGAAATTACTACAAGGCCTTTTAAGGTAATCCCCTAGGAGATACTTTAAAATAAAATTCCAATTGTATGGGATGACACACATGGGTTAACAACCCTAATCCTTCACACAAAGTTAACCATAGGCAAACAAAAATTCCAATCATAAGGGATGAGTTTTATGGGTGACACACAGGGTTTAACAACCCTAATCCTTCACAAAGGTTAGTCATAAGCACCCCCACCTTCCCAAAGCTATAATTTTATATCATGTATCATTTATGTCCAATCAATATAACTTATAACTCATCTCCTACCTCCCCAAATATATAATTTTGTATCATGTATCATTTATGTCTAATCATTATAACTTATAACTCATCCCCATAAAACTCATCCCCTATAAACCATCACCATACTTCCTTGTACTGATGTAAGAAATTCACAAGCCTCAGATAAAGGTTTCTCTTTTTAGAGAAACTATTTCACACTCTTTTTTAAGAGATTATGGCTCAAGCTATTGAAGTATCTAAGGTAGATATAACACACACATAAAAAACTACATTAAATAAATCACTATTACAAATTCAAAAATATGAATCAATTTGAACTTAATCATCCTAATCAATATATTTACCAATATTTCAATAGATGTTACACATATACAAATAAATACATCAATCAAGACAATCAATAATCTATTCATATCTATTGCACACTAAATATTATTGAAACATAAAACCAAAAAATTAACAACTAATTGCATAGCAATTAGAAATAAAATACTCAAACACTTCGCTAACGATCAAAATTGATGTTGCTCCTGTATTCAAAAATTATCTAACAAAAATCCAAGTTGGATTAAAATTATTTATATAGACTTTGGTAAGGGGTCACCTCATCCTACAAGTTCATGTAAGGTCATTACATGTGACAATTAAAAAATGTAGTTCTAACTATGGTCAAAACTATATATGATTAGTCCTATAGTTATTAATTAGATAAGTTGACCTTTTTAAAACTATGAAACATGTGCATGGGTATAAAATTTAACATAAAATTTACAATGAAAAGTCTGAACTACAAGAAAACTATGACTACATCCACCATCTACAAAATTATACATGCATAAAATATTAGCCTATCAAGGTTGAGTCATTTAGATAGCTGCATGTACTTTTGTTAGTGTGGAAATTGTAGAAGTTATAGATGTCGATGCACTACCAGAAGTCTACTTCTTCTTGGCCTCATTATTTTGATAAACTTTATATGTCATGTCATGCTGATGTCATAAGATGTTCAAGTTTAGTAGTGATGGTTGATGTATCCTCTTAACTTATTCAAAGAGTGTTGCATTCTATTCCTTAGTCATCTAAAACTTACTATTAAAAATATAAACCTTCGTGACTTTGTTTTTGGTTGAACTTAACTTGGATTATATCTCTTCTAATGCTAAGCCTTGAAAATTTTGCTTAAAGTCATCCACCACTTCTTGAATTAGTTTATCAATATTAATCCCGTTGATAAATTTACCTGTGGCATCCTTCACCTTTGAAAACTTTAAATCATGTAAAATTTGGAGGATTTGGGGCTGATGCGCTTGATATTTGGGGATAAAATCCCTAACTTCTTGTAATCATTCTCATGTTTCCTCCTATCTTATGAAAACTAAGTTTAAGGCATTGAATTCCTATGGTGTTGTCATTAAATTTAGATGACTGTATAAAGAGTTGCATGTGTATGAAACTATAATTTTCAACTTATCACTATCATATCTCAATGAATTATATAATTGGTTTGCATTATTTACATGAGGGGCCATTTTAGACTTCATGAATTCCATTTTTTCCAAAGAGTTGTAGCATTGGGAAGCTGCTTCTTGCACCTCAGCTTCTATGCATGTAGGGATATGCACAATCTTCACTTTCTCCCTTAATTTTTCCACCTTAGCCTCAAATTCCTAAAATTAAAATTAAATTTCCTATTTATCCATCTTTTTTTCCTCATGGATAACTACTATAGCATCCTTATGGGCTTGGGGTAGGTCTACAAGATTTACAATGTAAAGAGATTGTCCAGATTGTCTATTCTGCCTCTTAGTGAGGGAGAATACTTCATGTATTTCCTCCATAATTATTATTATGCCTTTGTCATCCTATAGCTTCCTCTTCTTCACTCTCTATATATTTTTAGATGGGGGGTCAAATAGAGTGGAGACAGAGGGAAGCTCAATGATCTCAAAGCTATAAATTTGGGTTACCTTGCTTCTCAAGTCCATCACCCATGGAGGAATATCCAATTGAAATGCATATGAGGTTGTAACCACAACCTCTTTCTCTACCTCCTCATAAAACTATTATTTCTTTTGAGCCTTGACAAAGATGTCAAGTAGGGAAGGCCAAATAATCTTGGACCAATCCACTACTCCAAATTAAGGGAGTTGATGGACTATAAAAAATTGAGGCTTGGGCTTCCTTCCATTTCTAGAACTTGTCAAAATGGTTTACTTTGTGGAGGTGGTGGATGGTATGGGAAGGTAAATTTGAGTGGATTATATATGAAATTATAGAGTGGATAATGTAGTCTGCACCTTTTTCAACACATTCTTTTTATTTAAGGCTTTGATGGTGGAGGTGTCAGAATGGACAGAGGAAGTAAGTATGATGATTGGAATGGAAGTAGATTATGGAATGACCATGGTGGTATCAAAAACATATAATAAATAGAAACACATCCAAAAATGGGCACAAAAGATAAAGGAATACTCATGAAAGGCTAAGTACCTAAGGAACTTGGTAATATAGGCTATACTTAAATGCTCATGGCCTTAGCTATTTCTAACTCAGCTTCTTCATCAAATTCATCCTCAATGTCCTTAATTATCACAACCTTTCCTTATATTGGTTCTAAAAGTGGAGGTGTAGTAGGTAAGCCTTGTGATGATTCAACTATGGGACTCCCTATTGGATTCCTAGGCTTCCTTATATAAAATAAAGGGGTCTTTAGCTATTTAGGGGATCTTTTTTAAGTCAATGCTACTAATTCTTGTGTTATTATCCTAACATATGTGGTAATCTGGGTTTGGGGCATATCAGTAGTCACTTGAATAGTGCTAAAAGATGGTTGTTCTTGTGTTCTCTCCTCATTTGAATCTAAACTAATGGGGTCCCTTTCCTGTGCTCCCCTAATTGTTTTAGGTTTAGACAACCTGAGCTATTTATTCATAGTCTTTAGATTCAATTTTAAAGGGAGGGATTGAGATGAGGGGCCTATCTAGTCCTTAGATTTATCCTCAGATTATCCTCTCCAAAATTTATAATGCTCCCATACTTTGTATAGAGCCTTCTTTCTATCCAATTCCCTTTCGGTGACTAAAGGCTCATCCTAGATCATTTTTAAATGATATTCTTGAAGTCCAATAACTTTGTTCTTTCTAACACATCCACATCATCCTTTGCCCATGCAAATCCCAATCTCTATGTGAAAGCATGGGGAAAGGATAACTCTTTCACTTTCCACCCACTTATCTAAAATGCTTCCTCATTATGTAGATCATTCTTCCAATTATTATATGGTGACCAAAGAATAAAGCCTTCTTATGCCTAGATAGGTCCTCTTCAACACTCCACCATAGTTGGAAAGTAATTTATTACTCTGCCAACTTGTCTAGGTCATATTTTGGGAGACACAAAGGATTAACCTTGTTTCCCCAAATAATTATAAATGTGAAATTTAGATAGAGGAATTAATCCCCTTTACCTTCCAGGTTTTTTATGTTATTTTATCTAATTCTGGGCATGGGTGAGCCATGAATGGCTTTCCAAACTAGTGGATAAACATCTTTGGCTATCCTGACCATGTTCTTGGTGTAGGTAGATATGTGCATAAATTGGTAATGATCACAAATTATGTTCTTTATGAAGTCTATGGCTAGGTTCCATAATTCCTTAAGGTTTCTATAATAAGTTCCCATAATAACATCTAGAAAATATGACATCATATATAAATATCCCAAAGGCATGGGAAGTTTGTCTTTATGAATTATGTATTCCCTTAGGTAGAACCTGATTATCTCTCCCATGGAATATGCAACATCATGGGTGAGCATCATGTAAAGCAATGACACGTAGTCTAAATTGACAAAATGAATACTCAACATATGATAGAGTTGATTCAATAGAGCCATGTTGATGCAAATCTTTATTCTAAACTTGTCTATGAAAATAGGCCCCTTTGGCTTCTTCCCTTTCCATAAAATGGTTTGGCTTAAAAGTAACCATGAAGATAATGGCTTATCAATTGAGCTTTCTACATTGAACTATGGTAATGTATGCTTGTTGTAGTATGTATCAAGTATGTTCAAAGATAGGTATCTTTGGAAGTCATCTCCCAAAATGCATGCCACCACTATGTTGTTGATAAAATAATACAAGAAGGCATCCTGTGATATGTTTCCCAAGAAGAACAAATCCTATAGGAGGTTGATGCATGGTATCACCTCTGGCTTGGTAATAGTAAAATGTAGACTTTGGCATTTGAAAAACAAAAATTATATGACAAATAATCTATGATAGTGAGTGTCACCTTATCCTCTAATGAAAATACATCCATTGAATCCACTACATCCCATAGCTATTAATAGTTTTTGTACCTATTCTCAAATATGGTGGTGTCAAAAAGTATATCTATGAACTCTATAGAGTCCATGATTGAGTATGGTGATCATGGATTTTATCCCAAAAATGTCTTAGGTGAAGATTCCATTGCAATATTCACTCTATGTTGTTTGCAATTTCCTTCAAGGTGGTATATATGTTGTATGATTGACTCAACTCTACCTTAATCATTGTTTTACTTGTAGTGCTCTTCAAGGTAGTAGCTAAGGCTCTTTATCATTGTAGGATAGTAGGAGACTTTGAATGCAAGTTTGATTGAAATAAATGAAGGCTTTCAATGGTTACATATCACATATATAGGATTTTACATTGAATAGCAGTTCATGTGACATAAATTCCCAATGTTCACCTTAATTTTATATTCTTGTATAATTTAAACTTTATTAGTTTAATTTGGTAGCGATATTTAGTATATATCATTATAAGACACTTTAAATTTATTTTAGATAAGTATGGAAAAGGGATAATATTTTTTTTGGTAGTAAGGTATTTGTGTTTACGTTGGGGACCTATCTTTTATAAAAGACATATGACAAAAAGCCCACCATTTGGCAATATCATTAGGAAAATTTTTTTGAGAAAAATGTCTAAGGAAATTATCCCAAAGGGTAATTTTAAAAGTAATAAGGGTCATTTTTAGTAGGAAAATTTTTGAAGGACTTACTTCATAGGGAAAAGTGCCTGTGAAAAAAGTCCCAAAGGTTCTACTTCATAGGATAAAGGCCTAAGACAATGCCCCAAAGGATAAGTCCTAGAGGGCCAAGAGCCCATGATAAAAGTCCCAAGGGTAAATTGGTGATGGTAAAAATACTTAATGGTCTTTACAAAAAGGCTAAAGAGCACTTTTATAAGGTTAAAGGGTAGGTTTTAGAGGGCAAAGGGCCATGTCCATTATCCCAAAGGGTAAGTGCGGAAAGGTCTGAAGGGTTTACTTCAAGGAAAAAATGTCCAAAGGGTCTAATTCATAGGGTATAATGGTATGGGACAAAATTATTGAAGGGTATGCTATGGTAGGGTAAGGGCTAGTTCAAAAAACCAAAGGGCAATTCAAAAATGGTGAAGGGCAATTTTATCTGGCCAACATGGAAAAAATAAAAAGGCTAAAGGGTAGGTTAGTTAGGAAAAGGGATCTAGGACAAAAGTCCCAAAGGGTAAGTGATCATTTTAGAAAGGCTAAAGGGTAGGTTCATAAGGTAAAGGAATTCTATTAGGGTATTCATTTTGTATAAAATGTCTACAGACCAAATTTCATTAGGAAAAAATCCAAAGACCCAATTTCATTAGAGAATTATTTTGGACAAAATGTCCACAATAATCTCCCCGATAAAGATAATCCCACAAAAAAAAACACAAAGATAAATTATAAAAGAAATAAAGTCAACAAATTCACAAGATAAAACACCCAAAACATAAAACCCAAAAAGATAAATTGCATAAAGTCCCAAAGTATAAGCTTGAAAATATAAACCTGATAGAACAAACCCGATAGAACAAAAGAGTTAGTATTATGAAAACACAATACCACTGCCATCTTAACAAAGGTATAAGAGGCTAATAGTTAGTATTTTCCTAGATTTTTCATAAGCATATAGAAGAGGGGCTTAAAATTAAGACCATAATCTAAAAAAATGGGTCCCTATTTCTCCTTAAAAGTTACCTTGAAAGGAATTGTAGTACTTTCAAAGCTAACTTGAAGATATATCCTAAGAGATACCTTTAAAACTTGCATAAAGGCATTTGGGTTTATGATAGAGACCAATATTTTACAAAATATCCACAACAAAAATCCCACCATTTGGAAATATTGTCAAGAAAATTGTTTTAGGCAAAATGTCCAAGGAAATTATCCTAAAGGGTCATTTCAAAAAGTCCAAAGGGTCATTTTCATTGGGAAAAAATCTAAAGGATTGACTTCATAGGGTAAAGTGCCTATGACAAAAGTCCTAAAGGGTCTACTTTATAGGATAAAGGCTTAGGATAATGTCCCAAAGGATAAGTCATAGAGGGAAAATGGCATGGGATAAAATTCCTGAAGGGTAAAGTAGTGATGACAAAAAGCTCAAAGGGTCTTTTCAAAAAGGCCTAAAGGAAATTTTAAAAGGCTAAAGGATAGGTTATAGAGGGAAAAGGGCCATGCCAATTATCCTAAAGGGTAAGTGAGGAAAGGTATGAAGGGTCTACTCTGTGACAAAAAATTCCCAAAGGGTCTACTTTGTAGGATAGAATGGTTTGGGACAAAAGTCTCGAAGGTTACATTTTGGTGGGGAAAGGGCCATTTCAAAAAGCTAAAGGGAAATTCAAAAAGGGAAAAGGGTAATTCTATCAGGCCAACATGGACACAAAAAAAAGGCTAAAGGGTAAGTTATTTAGATAAAGGGATCCAGGACAAAAGTGATCATTTTAGAAAGGCTAAAGGGTAGGTTCATAAAGCAAAGGAATTCTATCAAGGGATTCATGTTGAAATGTCATGGGTTTGTGGGTGCATGCCACATGTCCTTGACTATTGAAAAATTAAGTCTTAAGCTTAATGTCATATGTACCCTTGAAGGTATTATAAGGCCCTTCAGGGTATCACCTAGTACTACCTTTGAACCTTCAAGGGTACCCATACACATGTTTGAAAGGTATCTCCTAAGAGATACCTTCCAAATTTTGGGTCCACAATAGAAGTTCAAATCAAATACAAGATCCCAAAACATAAGAAGCTAATTATTTTCCATAATTTTTCTCAAAACCCCCATTACTCATTATCATTTTATATTGTAATAAAATACATGGTTTAATATTGACTTAATTAGCTAATTTTCTCTATGCAGCTATTTCGATCTGATGCATGTTTGAAATGTATCTCCTAGGAGATACATTCAAAGTAGGATGAAGAAATAATTTAAGTATGCAATATATGATATTAAATCTATTATTTTTTTGTATTGACATAAATCATGTCATTAAAAAAATGTTATACATTACCTTTTTAACATTTTTAGGTTTTAACATATCTCCATGCTTATGTTCTAGTATAAATATAGATTTATCTCCTACATACATGTATAAATTGGACTAATTTTATAAATAACCTAATTAACAAAAAAATTCATGTCTTTTGCAAATATCTAGGCTAAAAAATTGTACATCAATGGATTTTTATTTTAGAGACTATGTTTCTCTCATAAATAATGGTAAGGTCATTAGTGAAGGAAGAATACACAAAGTGGTAGGTCTAAATGTTGAATCTCTAGAACCCATAAATCTCACTTCCACATGCCACAATGAGGAAATACCTATTGAATGTGTAAGTGTTAATGTGATTAAATCTTTTGATCTGACTCTATTGCTTCCATTTCCTATAGCTTTTGTGGATAATTTGGGGGATGTAGTTGATAGTTTTACTATATGGAGCACAATAATGATGCAACATGTCATAGATAAGTTTTCTATATATAATGAAATGGAACAAAGACAAAATAATTTGAGTTCATTTCTATGTATTTAACCATTACAATAAGAAAACCCTTGCTTGGATTCATTTGTTTGATATATGAATGATCCTACCACATTTAAAAGCCTAATAATTTTTTTTTGGGAAAAGGGTACATTTATTTTACAAATGTATAGCTCTTATAAATGATGAAAAAATTGGTTTTGGTTATGTTGAATTTACACAACCAAGGGACATTTTTGGTTACATTCCTATCCTAATGTTAGAAAATGAATTGGGAATTTACATAAGGAAATTTATACAACATTATGAGACTTTTAGTATAGATTTAACCAAAACATATATCATTAGATGGCCTTCAAACAAAATAGTGGACACTAAGACTTGTAGAGCATTCAATTTACCATACATGACACCAAAAGATAAAGATATTGGAAATGTTTGGGATGTAGTAGATAATGAAGTCACACCTTACCTAAAATTCCCAGTGTAAATACATCAAAAAAAATTAACTCATGCCTAAAAATACTCAAGCCAAAAAATAAATCAACTAAACACTTCACTCAACTAAGTGGAGTTGGATGAAAGCATAGATAGTGAAATTTTAACAATGTATATAGATAAATGTTGCACCAAAAAATGTTTTCAATTAGGATTGTCATTTGAGATTATAAAATATAAAAAGAAGTTGATTGATTCCACCATAATAAATAAGAGGCAACATGTCTTGGATTCCCTTTCTATCAATTTGTTTAAGAAAAATAAAAACAAAACTAGAATTGATTTTTAAGGTCTAGAGATCTGTTTTGAAGCTTGTCTTAAAATATATGGATTGAAGAGGAGTAGATTTTTTGACATTCAAAATTGTCACCAAAATGGGGTATGAAATGCATTCCATGTAGGGATATTTCAAAAAAATCCACAACAAAAGATGATGGCAACTAAAGATTTGTTAGACCAATTGGTGGATGATTTTGTAGATGTTTCTCCATGTCTAACATGATAGGTAGATATATATAGCTCATGAGAAAATGTTTGACATCTTCTAACATATTTCACTAAGAATTTATGATACACTACATCAATGCATGACTAACAGATATATAATATGAGCCAATATCCCAGCCAAAATTCAATAACACGTGGAGAACTAATTTTCATGATGTGACCATTACCATGTCTGATGACTTCACAAGGTGCAAAACATGCATGTTTTTAATTCAATATAAATTCTCTGGGTCCCTCTATAGAGATTAGCAAGAGCATATTAATCAATAATTCATGATGCACTCAAATCAAATAATTTTTTCAAGACAAATATATTACACACATAAACAAATGTTAGAGGAATACCCTAAAGAATGCCTTAGTGTCATTCATGGTAAGGTGGAATGTCAAAAAATATTTGTGCTGAGGATAGTGACAAAAAGCAAAGTAATTACTAATAGAGTATTAGAGTTTTTAGTGATAGGGATTATAACACATGGTCATGGTGCAGGTAGATATGGGAATTTTTTTTATCGTACATTCTTGGAGGATATAACTTTAATATCACCTCATTGAATAAGTGCTTTAGGGATATGGAAACATTAATGTTAGATACTTATAGATCTTTAATATATAAACTTGGATCTTTAAAATATCCATTATATGATGCACTTTTGTCTAACAACTACTACCCTAAATGAAAGAAATATAGAGAAGAATCACAATCAATTGGTACCTTCTAAAAACTTCCTTCTAGGCTATACCTTCAACTAGATAACTATTGTGGGGACAATAAGAAAAAATACTTCCATCCATAATTATATTTAGAAAATGTCAAAACTTAAATGGAACTAATGTTACATTTTTAAATTCATGAAATCATGTTTTTTTATACAGGTATGTGTTACAATATTTATCTCTCCTTATCTACAAAGGTGTTTTCATCGATGTCAAGGTCAGATTTATCCCTATAGGACATACCCATGAGGACATTGATGACACATTTAGAAACTTGTCTGAATGTATAAAGAGGAAAGATGCATGGAGTGTGTCAGAGATGATGGACACTTATAGGACATGTAAAAATATAAGAAACTTCACACCATATTTGATTGGAGAGGTAGTGTATTTCAAATATATGTTAATAGTTATCAGTTGAAGGGAAGAAACAAAATAGTAGGCTTGACAAAAGGCCAATAATTTATTTTATGCATGGAGCAAGGTTAGCCCATTATGCATTGATTAAAATCTATAAGAGATATAAATTGGTCCCCACCGATTACATTATGGGGAAAAAAATAAAATGGTGAGCCAAATGTTCCATAAGGTAATTTGATAAAAATATATTTCAAAGACTTGAAAAATAGAGAAATGTCTCAAGATTCCATTGTTGAAAAATACTAAAATAGAAGTAGAAATAAGAGTGAAAAAGAAATTAAATATAACTTGAATAAGTATGTATAGAAATTCAATGAATTTGGTTTGATCAAAAATAGTAAGTGGAAAAATCTAGCATATTACTTCCAAAACATCCATGACATAATGAAAGAAGACATGTTCCCTTTTAAAGTTGAGTGCATAGGAGATTTTTGGCTTAGAACTCATCATGACATACCCTTTCATAGAGATATCCACAAAATGGTTCATGATAGGACCCTTGATTTTTGAGTGGCATCTACAAATACATATGTTGGTCTAAAAAGCAAAAGAACAAAAATTGCATTTAATCCAGCTTAAGATGTGTAAATCGAAGATATGTTATTTATCAGACCTAATGTTTCTATAGAAGTGGACTACATAGTATGGGTTTCTAGAGATAAAATCAATATTTGGATACTATAAAAAAATGGGGATATATAATGAAGGTTCAATGTAACTTGGTTCATCATAGTTTATGTAGGGAAAAAAGATGTAAAAGAAGAAAAAAATTATTCAGGCTGCTTAGACAAGAAATGGAAGCCAAACCTAACTGACACATCTTTACCATCCATATTCATATATAGTATCATGTACACTTGGAAACCAAAGAAAAATTGGATAAGTCATACACTTGTTCTCACTAATTTTTTGAAAGGCATTATAACAGACTATTTGTATGCATCATCTCACTAGGAACTAACAAAAATAGTGATAAAAGGATAGGGAAATTTGAAATGGTGTTTATTTAATTTTAGAATGAGAAATATGAATGTTTTTTTTTCAAAATTTAGTCCATTTTTTGATAATTTATAATGTTTTATTTTTTATTTTTTATTTTTAGTGGAACTTCATATTTTGGGTCTTGAAAAATACACTTCAGCATTTGAGTTTTATATTTTCTACTATGGCAATTCAATATTTTGGTAATTATGCATCTATTTAATAACAATTTACTATTATAATTTTCACTTTGCATTTTTGTGATTCAAAATGGTCTTCAACTTTTGTGTATTCCAAATAGCTAGATCGCATTTTGTGAATCACAAAAACCTCTTCGGCTTTTTTTTTTTCAAATTAAACTTCACATTTTTCATCCTTCAAAATGGTCTTCAACAAATGGTATTCATAATTTGCACATATAATAATTTACACTTTGGCTTTTATGTTTTGAAAAATACACTTCAACATTCCCATGTGTGCAAAAAGGTATTCAGGGTTTACGCCTTGGAATGTCCCACTTACGTGTCAATATTTTTTCTTTGGCATTTGAATATTGATAAATATTATTTGGATTTTCATTTTTTAAAATTACACTTCATAAAAGCACTTAAGATTGTATCATGTGGCACAATATTGACAACTTGATTGTGTAGAAGGATGACCAGTCTAAACAAAAGTCTTGAATATTGCAAGCACCTAAGATTGTAAGATGCATCACAATCTTAGTAACTTGACTATGTGGGATATTATATTAATAATATAATAATATAACACCCATGATCAATATGTGGCATGTACACAAATATGAGATAAACTTTGATGATTATGAGGATGTCACCTAAATCATATTAAACAAATAGTTCATGATCCAATCAACTGATGACACATAGCATCCCAATCATCCTAGGTGTTTTAAGTCACATATCGATCAAGCACCTGATTGATGTATGGATTATTTTTCCTTAATAAATAAACTACCAATTCTTATTATCTATAAATTCATGGTCTATGAACTATTTTGAATGGCCATATAATTTGGACTTATTGTAAATATATAATATAGGTGTGATTTATTTGTAATAAGTCTAAATAATTCTTGATGAAATCCAATTTATTTATGATAGTTTTCAACTAATAATTATTTATGATCACTTTAAATAATTTGTACTTATCATAAATTCATTAGACATATGTGATTTATTTTTAATAAATCCAACTTAATCTCGATGTAGTCCAATTTAATCTTGGTATAGTCCAATTTATTTATAATAGTTTTGAAAAAATTGGACTATTGATAAGTACATATTATCTAAAATATTCCTTATGGAGTCAAGAGGTATGAAATTTAGAAATCATAATTTATATTGCATGAAACAATCAAAGAGGCAGAAGATAAAAGTTTGCTTCTGAATAATGGTGATTTAGTAAATGTTGATAAGAATATCTAAATTTTTGATGAAAAACATCTCTTGGAAGATATAGAGTAGCTTGAATAAGAGATTGTAGGTGATGAAGAATTAATAAATGAGTAACAAGACCAACTATTTATCTATGAAAATTTGGATCAATTGAAAGTAGATATGGTATTCTTAGAACTGTTGTCAACCTGGAGCTGCACCCTGATTTGAAGACATGCATGAAAATGGCTAGTCCTCTATCCGGCTGAAACAATGGGATCTCCTCACGAGGGTGGGTGCCTCAATAGTGAGGAGAACCTCTAGAGAAGGCTAGTTCTTGTATGATGTATCAATGAGGATTCCTACTCTACACTGCTGACTGTCATGGAAAAGGGAGAAAGAAAACATAGAGGGAAATCCTACCTAAAAGGGGGTGATACACAAGAACTATGATCCTACTCAGCTCAGAACCTTGAACACTGAGCGAACAATAGAGAAGGAAGACCTTAGACTTCAAATTAATCACTTGTACATAAGTATTTCATGCAGAGGTTTGGTCCAATAACTAAAACCTAAGGGAAATGGTGGAGAGAGGTCTGATAAAAGACACTTTGCAGCCACCAAACATCCACTTATAATTTCAGCAAAAGACAATAAGGAACACTTTAACGTGACCTACACAAGGATAATATAGCAACTAGGTACAAAAAGAATTTGGGAAGGGAGAAAAATCTACCACTTATGCAAATTGCTGAAAAATTATACACTATGCCAGGCTTGAAATCTAAAAGTACACTCCTGCTTAATGATCGAAAAGGTTACACAAATCTTAATGGTAGAGTCTAGTCTAACCAAGAGAGATCAGATTCTTCTTTTCTTACAAGGCTGAAAGCCATTATATAAGAAATTACAAAATGCCAAAGATAGCCGTATAAACTTGAAGAGAAAATTAGCTTTGGTTAACTCAATAAAATATATTTTCCTATCTTTGCATGAATTTTGCTTGTTGGAGGAAGCGCACTCATCCTCTTCTCTACATGGAAATATTCTAATTCTGAATGCGGTGTTTGATTAATTAGTTAACTCCAACTATGGACTAGGAACTTCTATTCAATCCAAATTTAGTCCTTCGGATGCATGCGATATAAGAAGACAAATAGGGTTTAATGTCCAGCCAACTAAAATTTAGATTGTTTATTCAAAAATAGACCCAACATTGCATGTGAATCTTCTAATTCTGGGCATGTCTATTTTGGCAGGACTCCATGTTCACTCATTCATCGAATTGTCTATTTTTTGCTCCTTTGCACAGTCGGATTTATCTATTTTTTGGATTTTTCTGCTATTTTTGCTTCCAACGGTTACTTCCCACTATTCAAATTTGACAGCCTACGGGACGTCACCAAAAGCTTTACATTTCCTTGGAAATATTTTTGGGCTTATTTATTTATTATTTTCCTCTGTCGGCCCCTTTGCTCTGGCTTATTTTCGCAGCCTGTGTTTGATGATTCTACTGGTCTTCTTATTTCCTTTAGAATTATCCTCATGGCCTTTTGTTCTATCTTTGTGTTGGCACTGGTAGTTATTGTTGTGGGATTTATGTCCATGGACATTTCCCACAGATAAAAAGTCTACAAAAATGTTCTGCTCAATTTTCCCAGGCTTTATATTGGCCGCGGCCTGCTTTCTTGTGTTGCTGGCAATTTTTAAAAACTCGGGTCTTCTTTTCATGTGGCATGTTTGTTCTGGATTTTTTACTTTGTATTTTTCCATTGTCTTATCTGGTCAGGCTTTTCCCCTTTGAAATTTTCTTTGGCTACCATCCACGTGTCTTCAAACTTCGTATACCTGCTCCTCCCATTTGCATGGCAGTCCACGTTGGTAGCAGTCATGTGCTCTACATTTGGCCACCCAAGTCCATGTGGCAGTCCGTGTCTCCATGTCATCCCAAGTGTCCTTAGCTAGGTTGTGCGTCCTCCACATGGCAGCATTCATCCAACTTGGCAGCAGTCGGCCTTTGTCTTCTATCATTAAACTGCTCCCTTTGAACTCACCATTGAACCAAATTTTGGTTCAACTGGTTCAAGGGTTCAAGTGGTCATTAAACCACTCCCTTTGAACTAAGACCCATGTGTTGAACCTTTGCTTTGAACCATTAAATGAACCAAATGTTGAACTAAGGCTTTGAACCATGTTGAACCTTGAAGCATTGAACTAAATGTTGAACCTTTTTGTTGAACCAAACGTTGAACCAAGCATTGAACCTTTTTGTCGAACCAAGCGTTGAACTTCAACATTGAACCTTAAGTTGAACCTTGACTTTGAACTAAATGTTAAACCAAAATGTTGAACTTTGGCTTGAGATGATAGCTTTCCAAATGGCAAAAAATCTAACTCATGGAAGATTTGTCAACATTCTGGCGACTCAACTGGGAAGCATGCCTGCTATGCTTGAGGACCCAGTCATGTATAAATGCTATATGAATCCCAGATGGTGAATCTGATCTCTAGTTGAAAAGAATCTACTCTGATAATTGCTATAATAACCTCCTTCTTCCAAAATAAGAAGGAAAACACATGAAAGTGAAAAACTAACTAAATCAAATGTGCAAACAAGCACTTATTGAACACAACTGAAGCAAACTACTATTCTTTTACAGCACTTGGAGGAAAGCAAAAACAACTAAAATAACCTAGTTAACCATGATAAGGTACGATCCACCTGGATCAAATGGAAAATTCTTGAACTCACTCCTTTCAAGAGATGATACAATTTGCAAGGCAGGTTGTATATTAGTCATAACCTTTGATAAGTCAGTTGCTTTGTCGACCAACTATATTAGCACCTTCTTGAAAGAGTCATCAACAACAAACCAGTCACCAATAAAGATAAACTCACCAAGTATTTCTTGATTGTCCTTGGATTGCTTGTCATCTATCACCATGTCAAGTGATACCCCATTTATGCATGGTTTTTGAGTGCCCAGGTCCTTCTTGTTGACTGTTTCCAGTTCATCTAGTGCTTCAAGGAGCTTTGAATATGCAACCCAATTTATACTGGGATCTTGAATAGGTGGTTCTTTATCAAGCTGTTTATAAATATGCTCTTCAATAGCCAACATATCTATATAAAACTCTTCAATCTCTGGTAGAGGCTCAAGGTACAGCTGCCAATCATATTTTTGTTCCTCATTTTGGTCTATTTGAACTGAGTCCACTGTCACGCTATCTAAATATTTCTCAATAAGAGATACCTATAACTCATGTATGACTTCCATTTGTACCAGTGCCTTTTGAAGTTCATCCACATCAAGATCAGTCTTCCCACTCTTAGTTATAATTGGATGCTCAATCACAACCTCAAGAGAAGTATCAATAGGAATTTACTCAAATACTTCTGAAGCATCCTCCACACGTTCTGCAAGAACCTGACTTGTAGCTGAAATCTCTTTCTCAATACTCTGAAGAATAGGGTCTTCTTGAGGAAGGGTGATGGCTGGAGTTTGATGAAATTCACTTGTTTGAGAGGGAAAATGATCAAATTTTGGAGTCTTGAGGGCAATGGAATTCTCTAGGGAGTTTTGGAGGGGAGGAAAAGAGAAACTCTTAAAAACCTCTATATTTTGCTCCTTCCACTTGGCCATTACCTCATCAAAGTTTGGAACCTGCTTGTCCTCCTGGACAACCTGATCTTGAGAGATGATTGGTGAGGTAATGATGGGACTATAGGAAGGTCTAGTCTCATAAATAGCCACTTGAATAGGCTCTTGAATAGGCTTTTGATTAGGCTCTTGATTCCAACTAGGAAGCTCCTTTGGCACATACTGGGGATGATGAAGAGCTTCATAAGAATAAGAAGCACCATAGCCTTTTGTAGACAATTCTTTTAACTCGATTCCCTACCTTTCCCAAACCTCCATCTTTTCTAATGCAAGAATACATAGTCCATTTGGATCATTAGACACATCTCAAAATAAACCATTTATTTCCTCATACTGAGAGTTAGAACAAACTTTTCTTGCATATGCCAGTATTATGAGCTCTATTTCATTCATTTTTTCTTGAAGGTGATACTACTCATATGTGACATCATAACCATATGGGGAAGATGAAATCTGATCCTGAGACTGATATGGATTACCAGGTAGGTAAGAGTCATGTTCTTGATAATAAGGATCATGAGAAACTTGATAAGGCTAGACATAGCTTTGATAATCACTTTGATAAGGCTAATTAGGCTCATAGATACCCTGACTAGGCTGGTATGTTCCATCATTAGACTGATAAGGAAACATACCATAGGAATTCTCTCCATACATAGCCATCAAAATTAATTCGTAATAATAAAAATAGACTTACATGGAAGTTGTCTTGAACTATTAGAAATAACTACTTGAGCTTGGAGTCACCGAATACCTCTTGAAGAAAACTGATGTAACTGTAATTAACTATGATTTCATAAAAAACCAGGAAAAATGAGTCCCATCGGGCATGCCAAAAACTGTTGTCAACCTGGAGTTGCACCCTGATTCGAAGACGTGCATGAAAATGGCCAGTCCTCTATCCAGATGAAACAATGGGATCTCCTCACGAGGGTGGGTGCCTCAACAGTGAAGAGAACCTCTAGAGAAGGCTGGTTCTTGTATGATGTATCAATGAGGATTCCTACTCTATGCTGCTGATTATCATGGAAAAGGGAGAAAGAAAATTTAAAGGGAAATCCTACCTAAAAGGGGGTGATACACTAGAACTATGATCCTACTCAGCTCGGAACCTTGAACACTGAGTGAACAACAGAGAAGGAAGACCTTAGACTTCAAATTAATCACTTGTGCATAAGTATTTCATGCAGAGGTTTGGTCTAATAACTAAAACCTGAGGGAAATGGTGGAGAGAGGTTTGATAAAAGACACATTGCAGCTGCCTAATATCCACTTACAATTTTAGCAAAAGACAATAAGGAACACTTTAACATGACCTGCACAAGGATAATATAGCAACTAGGTATGAACAGAATTTGGGAAGGGAGAAAACTCTACCACTTATGAAAATTGCTAAAAAATTATACACTATGCCAGGCTTGAAATCTAAAAGTACACTCCTGCTTAATGATCAAAAAGGTTACACAACTCTTAATGGCAGAGTTTGGTCTAACCAAGAGAGATCAGATTCTTCTTTTCTTACAAGGCTAAAAGCCATTATATAAGAAATTACAAAAGGCCAAAGATATCCGTATAAACTTGAAGAGAAAATTAGCTTTGGTTAACTCAATAAAATATATTTTCCTGTCTTTGCATGAATTTTGCTTGTTGGAGGAAGCGCACTCATCCTCTTCTCTGCATGGAAATATTCTAATTCTGAATGTGGTGTTTGATTAATTAGTTAACTCCAACTATGGACTAGGAACTTCTATTCAATCCAAATTTAGTCCTTTGGATGCATGCACTATAAGAAGACAAACAGGGTTTAATGTCCAGCCAACTAAAATTTAGACTGTTTATTCAAAAATAGACCCAACATTGCATGTGAATCTTCTAAATCTGGGTGTGTCTATTTTGGCAAGACTCCATGTTCACTCATTCATCGAATTGTCTATTTTTTGCTCCTTTACATAGTCAACTTTATTTATTTTTGGATTTTTCTGCTATTTTTGCTTCCAACGGTTACTTCCCGCTGTCCAAATTTGACGACCTACAGGACGTCACCAGAAGCTTTACATTTCCTTGGAAATATTTTTGGGCTTATTTCTTTATTATTTTCCTCTGTCGGCCCCTTTGCTCTGGCTTATTCCCATGGCCTGTGTTTGATGATTCTGCTAGTCTTCTTATTTCCTTTAGAATTATCCTCACGGCCTTTTGTTCTATCTTTGTGTTGGCATTGGTAGTTATTGTTGCGGGCTTTATGTCTGCAGACATTTCCCATGGACAAAAAGTCCACAGAAATGTTCTGCTCAATTTCCCTGGGCTTTATATTGGTTGTGGCCTGCTTGCTTGTGTTGCTGGTAGTTTTAAAAAACCTGGGTCTTCTTTTCATGCGACATGTTTGTTTTGTATTTTTTCCTTTGTATTTTTCCATTATCTTATCTGGTTAGGATTTTCCCCTTTGAAATTGTCTTTGGCTGTCATCCGCGTGTCTTTAGACTTCGTAAACTTGCTCCTTCTCCCATCTGCATGGCAGTCCACATTGGTAGCAGTCATGTGCTCTACAGCTAGCCACCCAAGTCCATGTGGCAGTCCATGTCTCCATGTCATCCCAAGTGGCCTCAACCAGGCTATGCATCCTCCACATGGAAGCAGTCATCCAAGTTGGTAGCAGTTGGTCTTTGTCTTCTATCATTGAACCGCTCCCTTTGAACTCACCATTGAACCAAATTTTGGTTCAACTGGTTCAAGGGTTCAAGCAGTCATTGAACCGCTCCCTTTGAACTAAGACCCATGTGTTGAACCTTTGCTTTGAACCATTAAATGAACCAAACGTTGAACCAAGGCTTCGAACCATGTTGAACCTTGAAGCATTGAACCAAACGTTGAACCAAGCATTGAACCAAACGTTGAACCAAGCATTGAACCTTTTTGTCGAACCAAGTGTTGAACCTTAAGTTGAACCTTGACTTTGAACCAAATGTTGAACCAAAATGTTGAACTTTGGCTTGAGACGATAGCTTTCCAAATGGAAAAAAATCTAACTCGTGGAAGATTTGTCAACAAGAACATGCCATAAATTATGGAAGAAATGATAAAGTATGTCTTATAACAAAAATTGAAGAGATGAACACTTGACATGAGTCAATGGAGTCTCAAGGGAGAGAAATATTGATGGGTATACAAACTAATTTACAATATGAAGGAGTGTCTATCTTGACACATGATGGAGATAAAGCCCAATTATAAGATATGGTAAAAGTTATGCAAGAGCACAATGAGGAAGAGGAGTTGATATGGATAGAATTAATGTAAGAGGATAAATTTAACCTATTAGATTTTTTTAAGTCAAAGTGAAAATAAGGTGGGAACTATCATAAAAGAGATAGAGATAGAATTATAAGATGGAGAAAAGAAGATTTCAAAATTAAGGAGTATTTTTCCCATAGAAACACTTCGATAAGATTAACTTTAAGGTCATACAAGGGTAAAATATTAGAAAAAAACAATGACTTGTAGGAAAGAATATCAAAGAATATTGGTACAAGGTGAATCAAACCAAGTTACAAGCTAAGGTAAGCCTAAAACTATGAAGAAGATAAGCATAGAGTCATGTGGAGTTGATCAAGGAACAAGTATTGGAATCTAATTATGTAAGTAAAGATAAGAGGTTACGAGGATAAGATAATGAACTTAAGAAGATGAAATGTATGCCTAGAGATGCTTGGAAAAAGAATACAAGAATGAGAGAGGATGGAAAGGACCATGAGATCCTTTAAGATATTATCCAGTATCATGAATATAATTTGATATGTACTAAGCATAATGGTGCATGTATGGAGATTAAAGAGAGGGAGTCACTCCATGATCCCATATAAAAAAGAAGCAATGAGGAAAAAAATCTCATAATAAAGTAAAATAAAGAGGAGGACAACCATGTTCCTTACAAAGGAGATGATTGGATGAAGAATGCATGTTTTAAAGAGGACAAGATTGGTATAATGGTGATCCAAGGAAGGAATAAGATAAATAAAATTTTATAAATAAAAAAGAGGGTAGTCCTATCCCAAGAACTATTCCAATTAGTATGCTAAGAGATAAAGAGAAAAGACTAATGCAAGGAGAGCTACAATCAAATGAGAAAAATAATAGGCAAATGAAAAAAAAGCAAGGTAATAAGTTAATCTATTCAATTGGAAATGTTTTAGCTGAATTAGTTGGAGGTAAGCATGATGACAGTAAAATAAAAGGTTTTCAATAAGTTTTGTGTTATGATGAACTTGAATTGGTCAAGGAGATGTCATTACAAGATGAATAAGAAGGTTATGAGAAGAATCACCATGACAAGGTGAATTATCATTAATGGGAATACAAAGAGGATATAAATGAGAATATGACAAGGGTTAAGGAATAATATATACATAACAATCCCATATAATATGAGGACAAATGAGAAAGCATTATTAAGATAAACCAACAAGGAGTGCATGAACAAACCTTGATAAATGTGGAAGAAAGTTATGGAGTAGGAGTAGGATTGAATAATAAGAAAAAAAAATTTTAGGAAGAGTATGATGAAGATAAATCAAATATGGAGGAGATGGAATATAAAGTGGACAAGAATTTGTAGTAGATCATGTACTTCATGGAGGTAGAGGATGAGTTGGCAAAGAGGTAAAACAAGGAAAGGAGATAGAGATAAAATAATAAACTAAGAATATATGAGAAATATAAGAGGAGAATAAATAAGAGGATATAAAAAAATTATAGGAGGAATATTTTGAAATCAAGTAGGAAGTTGGACAAGATGCATTTGAGCAGGAGCTCAAATTTTCTCACTTAGGGAGCTTGATGTAGAGCATCACAAGGTAATATAGCATGTTAGGTGTTTAAGAGTTTCACATTGACCATTTTTGGTTTGATGTGAGTGCTATAGGTTTTTTATGGTACCATAGGGTGTGTTGTATTTATTAAGAGTCTTTGTATTTGTGTGTTTCTATCCCATTTGGAGTTTCCTGCCAAAAAGAAGAATTTGAAAATTTGAATTTATAACTAGACTTTGAAGTGATGTTTTGGGTTGTATATG